>OY747124.1:44236437-44836437 GCA_963556465.1 Berberis vulgaris
TAAAAAGGCATTTGATAAGCTAAAGGAACTATTGACTTTCGCACCAGTAATCGAACCCTCTGACTAGAAGATTCCTTTTGAGATAATGTGTGATGCTAGCGACTATGCAGTAGGCGCTATTTTGGGTCAAAGAATTGGAAAAGCGTCTCATGCCATTTATTATGCGTCAAGGACTTTAAATGACGCTCAAAGAAATTACTCTACTACTGAAAAAGAACTTTTAGCTGTTGTTTTTGCTTTAGAAAAGTTTAGATCTTATTTGCTTGGCACTAAAGTCATTGTTTACTCTGATCATGCAGCTTTTCGTTATTTGATGATGAAGAAGGAGGCAAAACCAAGATTAATAAGATGGATACTTCTCTTGAGTGAATTTGATTTAGAGATCAAAGACAAAAGAGGCACAAAAAATAAGGTCGCAGATCATTTGAGTTGTCTAATTCATGTGGAGGACGAACTTCCTCTACATGAAACATTTCCTGACGAGCAATTATTCTCTGCGAGCGTGACATTACCTTGGTATGCGAATATTGTAAATTATTTGGTTACTAATATATTACCTTCTGGTTTGTCTAAAGCTCAGAGAGATAAGATCAAGAGTGATGCCAAATGTTATATATGGGATGACCCGTACCTATGGAAACATTGTACAGATCAAGTGATAAGAAGGTGAGTTCCTGAAAATGAAATTATTTCTATACTCACCTTTTGTCATTCTTATGCTTGTGGAGGTCACTTTGGAGCTAAAAGGACAACAAGGAAAGTGCTTGAATGTGGTTTCTATTGGCCGTCGTTATTTCGAGACTCATATTCTTTCTGTAGATCATGTGATCATTGTCAAAAGACAGGTAATACATCCCAAAGGAATGAGATGCCACAAACTCCCATACTATTTTGTGAAATTTTTTATGTTTGGGGCATCGATTTCATGGGACCGTTTCCTGTATCTTTCGGTTATCTTTATATTCTACTTGCTGTTGATTATGTCTCGAAATGGGTAGAAGCTAAAGCTACCAGAACTGATGATTCTAAAGCTGTTACAAGTTTTATCAAGTCTAATATATTCTTCAGGTTTGGAACCCCAAAAGCTCTAATAAGTGATCGAGGCACTCACTTTTGCAATCGAACTGTGGAGAATTTACTGAGAAAGTACCATGTCACCCACAAGGTTTCAACTGCCTATCATCCGCAAACTAGTGGACAAGCGGAAGTATCAAATCGAGATATCAAGTCTATCCTTGAAAATACAGTTAGTCCAAGTAGGAAAGATTGGAGTTTGCGCTTAGATGATGCCTTGTGGGCGTACAAGACTGCATATAAAACGCCTATTGGTATGTCGTCGGTTGGTGTTTGGAAAACCATGCCACCTTCTAGTTGAGTTAGAACACAAGGCTTATTGGGCTATCAAAACTTTCAACATGAAGATGGATGAAAGTGGCGAACATAGGAAGTTGCAACTACAAGAGCTAGAGGAACTTCGCAATGATGCCTATGAGAGTTCAAGGATTTATAAGGAAAAGACAAAGGCTTTTCATGACAAGATGATCTCTAGGAAGGAGTTTAAAGTTGGTCAAAAAGTCCTTTTATACCACTCAAGGCTTCGTTTGTTTCCAGGTAAGCTGCGTTCTCGTTGGATTGGACCCTTTGTTGGTACTAATGTTTTTCTTCATGGTGCAGTTGAGATTCAAAGCTTAGAAACTTCCAAAGTGTTCAAGGTGAATAGCCATAGACTTAAGCCTTTTTATGAAGGTTTCCAAGTAGAGAATGTGGATGCATTGGACCTTGAGGATCCAGTTTATTCTGAATGAAGAAGGAAGCATTAAGTTGAGCCAACGACAATAAACAAAGGCACTGCTTAGGAGGCAACCCAAGGGGAGTTCATTTCTCTTATTTTCACATTTATATTTTTGTTATTTTCCTTTTCTATGCATTTCACCTTACATTGGGGACAATGAAAGTTTTAAGTGTGGGGGAAGGGATTTAGGTTGTGTTTTAATTTTGGAATAAAAAAAAAAAATTGGCGCCGTGTATGTCATGAGTAAGATTCGATTAAGCTTGGAAAATTCATAACACGATTGAATAAGTAATCTTCCAACTTAGAATTAATTAGTGTAGTTATTTTCCTTGAAAATGGTAGTGACTAAAGTTAGTAGACAAAAGCTTGTGAGATTTTGAGCCTTAAGACTGACGCATCCATATCAGTCTCATTATTTTCTTTCATGTGAGATATTCATCTATGGAATTGTTTCTCTAGAACTTGCCTTGATTCTCTTTGAGGTCATATTGACACATGCATACATGAACATGATTAAGGCCCTATTTGCTATAAGATATATAAGCCAAATAGCCTACCTTGTAATTACTTTTTCCTTTGTTGAACCTCTTTTGACCTTTATAGGCCTTTGTTGTTTATGTAAACCCACATTACAAACTTTAAATCCGAAAAACAATATCTTTACCCAAGCCATAGAGCTAGTGGAGCATTGTTTATCAATATGATATGTATGGGTGTGCAAGAAATAAATATGGGGGGGTTTGGATTTGTAGTATGGCTATGACTGGTGAAATGGAACATGATTTCATTATCAATTCGTGAGTTCCATTGTTGGCAAAAAAAAAAAAAAAAAAAAAAGGTTTGTTTTTAGGTGATTTATACAAAGGTGGAAGATTGTTCTTTGATGCAAACGAAAAACAGTATTCCTTTGAACAATCTCTTTTCCAATACAAAGTTTTACATGGTTTAAATGCTTTATAAGCAAAATTGAAAAAAAAAAAAAAAAAAAAAAAAGGTTGTTGAATGAGTGATTGGATCTACATGTGTTATATTCGAGCTTCATGATTCATTTTGCTCTACTAGTTTCGATGGCTTTTGAGCTTTATCCCCAAATATTTCCCACCTTGATCCTGAACCCCATTACAACCCTTGAAAAGTCCTTATGATTCGTGTAATGCATGTTATACCAGTGGTGGAGAATGAGAAGATATGCAAGCCTATGGTAGAGAATTTCCATTGGAATTAAATGAGCGAAACACATAACCTTCAAACACATGAGAGTCGGCATTTGTTCCTGTGAGGGTCTACATACTTAGTTATTTCATTCTCGAGTGAAAATGCTTACTAAGAAATTGTAGGTTGTTTTGATAATGTTTATTCATGATATGTTATAAGTTTTGAAGAGCTTGGTTGTTCTTTGTTGATGACATAACATTTCCACCTTGGTGTTCTTTTGGGACAGTGAATTTGAGTTTTGCCCGAGAACGAGCAAAAGTCAAGTGTGGGGGAATTTGATGAGAATGCAAAATATAATATTTTTCTCCCTTTATTGATTGGTCTTATTTACTTATTTGGTGCCTAAATATACTCATTACTCTTATATTTTGATCTAGGATGTAAATAGAGTTATTAAGTGCAAAACAAAGCTAATTGGGCATTTTGTGGCAGTTTCGACATTGCTTCGTAGAATGGGCGTAACCCTATCGTCTGAGCTCCGATGGAGATGATTCAATATGATTTGGAACTACAAGAACAAGATCTACAACTGTCATGTTTTGGGTTTTACGAGATAATGGATGTATCAAGGTTAACATCGGGCTTTAAGTTCCAGACTTGCAATGTGACGGGAGCATTACTTTGCATGCAAGTTTGATACATGGCCTATTTTTGGAAATTGCTAGATCTGATGCATGAAAATTGCAGCAGAAATCAACACTTTCCTCTTCACACCAAAATTTTATTTTGCTTCAATATCTTCCCCAAATAGAGAGTTGAATATTTTTAGAAGATTTGGGAGACTTCTTTTGGAAATTGCCAGATCTGATACACGAAAATTGCAGCAGAAATCAACACTTTCCTCTTCACAACAACATTTTATATCTTCTTCAATTAGAGAGTAGAATATTTTTAGAAGATTTGTGAGACTTCTAAGGGGAGAGGAACGTGTATAAAAGGGGATGCTAATCTTTTCTTTTGGGGCAGCCTGACACACACAATCTCTTGGTCTCTTTCTTCTTCTTCCTCTCTTTTTCCTCAAGCTTCTAACATGTTCATGTTTGGCTAATTATTTTTATTGGTCAAAGAAAACTGACGCCTTGGAATCTATAAAATTGTGAGATCTAATGTGTTTGTTTTTATTGTTTAATTCTTGCTTTGAGTATCAAATATTCTTCTGTTCCTATTTTCATGATTGAATCGTTTAATTGCTAGGAGCCCTACTAGTTTGTTATTCGTTGCAATCTATTGCTGAGTTAGAAATCAAATCCGTAATTGTTTGATCCCTCTAATTCGTGAAGTAAATAAGATTTAATGATTTCCTGCGTCAGAAATTATTAGATCTTAGGAAAAGCAATTGACTAGATTAAATACAACCACTTGTGTTTGTGTAATTTTGCTTCATCGATCTCTATAGTTCTTAATGTTGCTGCTAGGTTAAACTTTTAGTGCTTGTCTTGGGTTATTTAGTGGTTAGGATTGATTAGATCGCTTGTTTTTTAATTAATTGTGACTAAGGAAAGATAGGAAAAATTTTCCAACGGTGAATATTCAAAGTTGAATTGATAATCTTGAATCGATAACTAGTTGTAAGATTCCATTGGTAGATGTTGACTTAGACCAATGCTTGTTCTTTTGATTGATTTTGATATTTAATTTGTATTGTTTCTTAGTTGTTAAAATTGTTTTTGTTATACTCAACCCCCACCCTTTTTCATAAAGCACCAAACTAGACTTGACACTCTCTGTGGGATCGACCCTTACTTTCATTACTACATATATTTTTAGGAGTATAGGTTTTAAAATTTGGGTTGCCTACAACAACACATCAAGCTAAAGAAAATTGCTCATGAAATCATATCTGAAGGCATGTCCTTAGATGAGCAATTTCAAGTAGCTGTTGTGATAGATAAACTGCCCTATAGCTGGAAAGACTTTAAGAATGCACTTAGGCATAAAACCAAAAAGTTCTCTCTAGAAAGTCTGATCACCCGACTTCGGATTGAGGAAGAATCTCGGAAACATAATAAGAAAGATGAAATTATGATTATTTCTAACCATAAGAAATCCACCCCTGTGGCTCTGAAACCCGGTGGAAAGTCTATGAAAAATTAAGTCACAATAGAAATCGAACTAATCAAAATCGGAAAAACCATAACCGCAACCAACAGAAGCAGAATCCTTCGTGAACTCAGAATGGATAAAAACACCCCTCAAGGAATGAAACAACACAATTCCTATGTTATACCTATAACAGGCCAGAGCATATGGCTAGGAACTGCCGGAATGGATCTCGTCCTGCTCCGCAGACGAACCTAATCGAAGACCAACTTATAGCCATAGTCTCTGAGATCAACTTTTTTGGTGGATCCGAGGGATGGTGGGTTGACACTGGTGTTTCTCGACATGTCTGCTATGATTGAGAAATGTTCAAGTCCTATTCTAAAGCTAAGGACAAGAAAGTGTTGTTGGGTGATTCCCACTCCACTATCATTGCTGGAATTGTCGAAGTAGAATTGAAGTTTTCCTCTGGAAAGACCGTCATCCTGAAGGATGTCTTGCATACTCCGGAGATGAGGAAGAATTTAGTTTCTGATTACCTTCTGAACAAGGCTGGGTTTACTCAAATTATAGGGGCTGATTTGTATACCATCACTAAGAACAATGTATTTGTGGGGAAGGGGTATGTCACTGATGATATGTTTAAATTGAATGTTGATGCTAATAAAATTTCTAATTCTGTTTACATGTTGTGTTCTTTTAATACTTGGCATGCTAAACTCTGTCATGTTAATAAGCGAATAATTAAAAACATGAGTAACTTAGGACTAATTCCAAAATTGTCATTAAATGACTTTGAAAAATGCAAATATTGTAGCCAAACTAAAATAACTAAAACACCACATAAATATGTTGTTAGAGAATCTGAACCTCTAGATTTAGTACATTCAGATATAGTGTGAACTTGATGGTGTTTTGACTAGAAATGGAAAATGTTACTTTATTACGTTCATTGATGATTGTTCTGATTATACCTTTATACACTACAAGAAATCTATCATTTACCAACAAAAAATTTCCTATGAAATTTAATTTCCTAGTTAATATGGTATCATTGCCAACGAAAACAAAATTTCCTTGAAACAACCATAAACTTGTTAATTTTTTTCCAACAAAATATATTTTGTGGGAAACTTTCCTTGTTAAATAGGTGGCGGGAAACATTCCCTCCAAATCTAATTTCCCGCCGAATTGATTTACCAATGAAATATTTTTTATAGCCACAAAATACTAGTTCCTCGGTAATTATGACATCATCTGAAATGAAATATTTTGTTGCTAAAGAAGACAAATTTTAACAACAAATCACATTTGTTGCTAACGAATATTAACACTTCTTTAGTAAGGAAATATATTTTCCTAGATAATAATCACATTATTAGCAATGTTTCATTTCGTTTATAATGATTAATAATTTTTTCTTTGTTAAAACTCGTTTACTAATTTATAGCAACAAAGTAATATTACGTTGAAAATTGCTATACTACTGTCAACTTTGTTATTTTGTTGAAACCATATCTTTTTTAATGAAATCTCTGTATCAAGGAAATAAAATTCCGTTGATAATTATAACCTTGTTAGTAACAAATTATTTTCGTTGGTAAAAAGTAATAATTACTTTCATGAAAATCTATTTATCGTTAAAGCTCATTAACTATTTTATAGCGATAAATCATTATTTTGTTGAAAATTGGTATATTAATAGCAACAAATATGTTTATTTTTTTTAAATATCTATTATAATGACATCTCTACAACAAGGAAATAAACTTTTGTTGGTAATTGTAACCTTATTGGTAACAATTGTTTTTCCTTGTTAAAAACTAATAATCATTTTCATCAAAATTTATTTCTCAATAAACCTCATTATTGTTTCTTTAGAAATTGTTGTACTATTGGCAACAAAATTATTTATTGACAATTTTTTTTGTTTCGTTGCAATGTTTTGTACAATGATAACTCAAGGAATCCAAACACAAATGTTTTGTTGGTACACATTTTTTTAAACTAAAAATGTACTTTTTTCAAAGAAAGTAAATTTCGTTGATAAAAGTTTTGACTATAGTATTGTTTAATTGAGGGCATTAAGTTCAAATAAATTAAATTATTTTATAAAGATAAAAAAATACACTATTAATTAGCTATGTTTCAGAGTCATATGTATTACATGCGAGGCAAAAAGTCTTTTGTGAAAACACCCAATTGGATTTTTGAAACAAGCTTGAGTGATGATAGTCGTTAACTATCGACCAACACCCATGCTTTCAGATAGAAAAAATTATGATACTTTTTACATAACCCTTTTTATTTTGGTTTAATACAATTAGTTTGATAAGTTTATTACAATTAGAGAGTAATGATAGAACATTTCTCTGAATAATAGTTTGATTGAAATAATTCCTTGAACAACACATGAGAGCTTCGATGCTATCGCCTTCCTAACTCTCGCACATATCCCAAAATATTTAGGGAGATGGTGGATACATGGTTTCGAGTTAAAATCGTGTATCCAGGGGAACGGGTGATTCCCTCTTCAGAAGGTGATAATGTGGCTTGCTGGCTGGTGAACACATACTCATGGTCAATTTGCCATGGCCGACAGAACAACTCACCAATAGGCAGTCCTGAGTGTGGCCGACCAGGAGTCAAGCTCGAGGGTACGGTCAAGGTTCGGATCTCAGCCATCCCCACTAATTTTTCTTAGGCCTTTGCATGATCGGGGTGTTGTCTCATCTACGTACCGTTGGTGCTTTTCATCAGACACGCCCCTTGCGATAAAGTCATTTAAAAGGCTAACTCAACTTTGGATTGTCCTAATAGCCTTTGGAAATTCAAAGTTGATTGGGAAATAAAAATGATAATCCTATTAGAAACAAAACTAAAGTTGCTGGATATTAATTATTTGGCCAGTTCAATATTACTAAACTAGGCGCATATTTATACTCATCTAAGGCCTAGTTATTATTTAGTTATTTTTTGGTATGTTGGTGTAAATTTAATAAACCCTTTTACTACTGATCAGAATTGATCGAAATATTTCCAAAATTTACACCACCATTTATTAGAGACCTAACACCATGAGCAATGGAATGAATTAATTAGAAATTTTTAAAAATACATAGTAGTTGTGATTTTTTTTTTTAACTACTATGCAGTTTTTTGAAAAACCATAAAATAAGTTTTTAATTTAATTTAAAAAATAATATGGTAAGCAAATAGGTCATTAAGAGTGCCAAAATCTAAAATGATATCATGTCATTAGTAAATAATAAACATAATTTTATTGATAGATAATAAATAAAAATATAAAAATATATAAATATAATATTCTCTCAAGTTTTATTGGGAATAAAAACTTATCTGTTCCCAAATTTCTCAAACACGATTGTGAAGACTCCCAAATCGTGAAAATTTGACAAATCGTGAATGCCTCTTGCACGATCCTCTCATTCCCGCTCGATTTTCCCTCTTCTTTCTCATGAATAAACCCTTGATACACTTCCTAAAATAATGGGGTGTCTCAATCGATATAACTCTAACCGTCTACCTCTTTCCTTTTTTGCCTTTTACTTAATTAGAGGAAGAACTTGGAGAAGAAGAGACGTGCGGCTGCTGCACTTGCTGGAGAATGATACAACCAGGAATCTATTTCTTCTTAATCAGTTTGATGACTTTTGCTTGGAGAACTCTTGATAATCTTGTTGTAGAACTATTACTATTTGTTCTTCTTGTTGTTTTTTTTTTTTGCTTAACGATACCAAGTTGAACTGTTGTTGTTCATGATCATTTTATGGTGTTGTTCATGTTCTTCTTGTTGGGATTTGATTAATTGGAGTGGTGAGATTGTGTTCCTTTTATTAATGTAGCTTAGCTATTTGAAGAAATGTTTAGCTGGGATTTGTTGTCTGTGCCTGTAGCTTTTTTTAAATGTTAAAACACATAAATGGTTTTTTTAATGTTCCACAACATTCACATTTTGCCGATTCGATCTCCATCCTATTGCTTGCTTGCTTGCCCAAGTGTTTGAAGAAGCTATATTGGATACTAGACTAGTAGCACTACTACAAGTTCAATATTCCAATTTGAGAATGTTTTGTCTCCTAGTGACATAGAGGTCATATTGTGATATTGTGGTGGTTGGTGGGTTATATGGAGGTTGAGATAGAAAAAAAAAGGAGACTTGTGGTAGAAAAATCAGCCATAATTTACTGCATGTTCTAAGGAACATGGGGAGTGCAAACTGAGACAATATGGTTGGGGGAGGTCTCATGGTTGGCCTATTCTATCCATTTAATACTACTCTGGATCAGAGGGGAGGGAAGGGGATTTGGATCTTTTGTGCATTATTAGCATTCTATGTCATTTTCTATGTTTTGTCATTTTATCATACATGGTGTTTGGGGTAGTAGTTTTTGTTCAACTATTTGGCTTGACTTATTAAGAAGCTAAATTTGGTCATGAGTTGGCTCCTTTTTTCAGGGTTTGTTTTTGGTTTGGATTCATTGGAAGAACAATCATGGTGTGTTTTTTGTGTGGGAACTATTTGGTTAAAGTATCAAAAAGTAATGTTATACTTTTTTTCTTTTCTTTTCTCACAGGAAATCATGCCAAATGGAATATCATTACTTCTATTTGGCAAGAAGTGATTCTTGGAGTGCTTCTATGGTTTTTTTTAATCACATTAGTCTGGATTTGGCAAGCACATTAGCCCAATCTATATAATATCCAAAGTGTTACCTTTTAAAATCTATACAAACATGATCACGTTTCAGTGTTTCTAAAAGCCCTGCTCTACTCCAAACAAATCCAAGGGCATTTATGATGCCTTGGCTTGATTACATGCTCCCTTGATTTTGAGTAAAGCAGTTCCCCAACTCCTCTTAATATCTTTAATGGTCAAGAACAACTGATTTTTTTGACGAAGTCCCTTAAAAAATCTCCTATTTCTGTCTTTCCATAAGACCCACAATCACATGATAATGAGAGATCAGGCAGCTCATGTTGGGCACTCTGGAAAGCTAAAATTTGGCTGATAGTTCCTATTGTGTTCAGGTATGTGGATTGTCAAGCTAGCTGACAACCCATCTTTTGATTTAAATCCTTTGCAAATGTTTCCGTTTCCTATGATAGGCCAGTCTACAAGGTTTTTTTTAAGTACTCTTATTTCCTAGTATTATCCTAGTATTATTAGATTTCCGTCTTCAAGTAAAAGTTAAGCAACAAAAAGGCATGGCACTGTAAGCTTTAGCATCCAAATTTTGTAATCAATTATAGATTCTAACTCCATCCTCTCTTTTCTTCATGTTTTAACTTGGCATCCAACCAAGTTGCTCTAGGGACATGGAAGCAGAAACCATATAGGCCACCGATGTGAAAATAGTCCAATCCCACAATGAATTTAATCCGGAAGCCAAATTTACAAGCAAATTATCACATAAAGAATCTAATAAAATATATAATTAACTACAGATATGATGAATGCTCAACACCATAAGATGAATCATGAAATACAATGAAAATAGTGTATAACTTTTATAATTTACTGTTGATTGCGAAGAGCTTTTTTTTTATCCCCCTCCCCACATTAATAAAGTCATTTTTTTTAGAGATGGACAAAAGTTGGATGAAAGAGAAAAATAGGTTTTCCGAAAAGTATACAAAAGGTGTTGACAAGTTTATAGAGTTTGAACGTTCCGTAGATGAAGGTAAGATTCTTAATTGTGTTAATTTTTATCATATCGTGTATAACATATCATTCATTACAATGTGTTATAACTGCGCATGAAATCCAGAGACTAGCCAAGTGCCTAGTGAGATAGATCATTACAAGAACGTACATTGTCGAAAAACGGGAGAATGGGTTCACGAGTCGACGGAGGCTAATTGGGTAAGAAATTGACTAGAAATTAAATTATACTGGTGCTTAAGTTGTATCTTATCAGCTTTTAATTGTGTTATTACAACAAAATATGGAGCTAATGCGCAATGAACCAACACCAGATGGTACTAAAAGGAGTGAATTGGAGATCATGACTTATGTCCTTGGGACAAAATCAGGATATGTTTGTGGGCTATGGCATGGAGCCAAGCTCATGGTAATCGCTAGATCAAGCTCCAAACGTAGTTTAATATAGGTGAGTTCTAGCCTTAAAGCTGAAAAGGCAGAAAAAGAGAATCAACAATTACGCAAACAAGTAGTGAGTTGACAGATGAAATAAGGATGAAACAAACTACGATGGAGACGGAGTTATCAAAACAGGTGGACCAAATGCAAAAGGACCAACAGAAGCAGATACAAAATATATTTCAGAAATAATTTCATGTCAAGACATATGCAGCTGTCTGGAGCCTCGCGTCATTCACGGTAATGTTTACTTTTTCCAAGTCAAGTATGTTTGTTTTTCATTATGTTTTGCTTCTTACTATTTGTTTGTCAAGAACATGGCAATTGTACTTTGCATGATTATTTTATCTTGTTTATCATACTACTCAAATGTTAAACCAATTACATATAGTACTATTAGTTAGAGCAATGTGCACGTTCATTTGCTTTCTTAGCCTTTGTCTTGTATATTACACTGTACAATTACTTTGGTCCTGATGCCAGTCCATCCACGTTTTTGGTCATGCTGGAAAACCTCTAGTTTCCTGAGTGCCAAACTAGAGCTTTGATGTCTTTGCAAATAGTCTATCATTGTTTCATTTAAAAATTCTATTATTAACCAAGATAGTTGCTAGGAAGACCCTTTTTTAAAGCCAATTGCCGCTTGATGAAAAACAACTATTTCTATGTCATTTGGAGGCTATCAGTAGAAAGCAATTTGTTGTAGATGCTTCCTCACAAATGCATTGAGAAACCTGCTTA
The DNA here is from genome assembly GCA_963556465.1 of Berberis vulgaris. NCBI lineage: Eukaryota > Viridiplantae > Streptophyta > Magnoliopsida > Ranunculales > Berberidaceae > Berberis > Berberis vulgaris. The sequence goes on from OY747124.1 coordinate 44,248,350, forward strand.
GTCAACTTGCATGAGAAGAGGTGGTTGGATTGTTTCTTTTTCAGTTGCACATAATCTGTATTATTCAAAATGATCAATCCTCTTTTCATAAGATTGTTCATTGTTATGATCTTTCCATGTCTCAAGAGACTAAGAGAAGAAATTCACTCTAGAAGGCGCCTGCTTCATCCATCAGACACTATTTTCAAACAAAGAAAAAAAGCTTTGTCATCTGTTTTGTTTGGTTGTTTGTCATCTGTTTTCAAAATGATCATTTGTTATTTTAAACTAGTCCTTCACAGGGGTGTATACATGTTTTGAGAGCTTACTTGTCTTCCATGTTGTTTTAGTCAAATTGTGAAGATGAAATCCTACTAAGGGTTAGTAGTTAGTACCAACAAGAATGTCCCTACCTTTCATTTAATCGACTGGAACCTAAATCCATTCTGCAAATCCAAAACCTGATCCGTTGACAGCCCTAAGATTATAATTGCTCATCCAGGCTGTAGAAATTCTTCTGTCAACATGCTAACAATTTTATTAAAATTTTGGTTTGGTGTGAACTTGGGAAACAAGTAATTTGAATGTTGACTTTATAATAAACTATGGATATTCTCACTTCTATAATTTCTACTCAGAGCCGATTGAGCTAACCAGATAAGACTGATCTGGTGCTAATATGTCTAAGCATTCAGCATCTAATGTTGCTAGTGACGACAATCTCTTATGAGAAATCCTCTTCTGTCTTCCTGTAAGGTTTCTTCCTGCATCCAAGTCTGTGTCTAAACAATGGCTCTCTCTCATATCTGGTCCTTAATTCACTCGTAGCCACTACCTGCGAATGTGCCCCACACTCTCAGGAATTATCCTTGATGAATACTATCCAGAATACGAGTTCATTTTGTTCAATGAAAACATCTTCGCATTTCTCAATTTTGATGATTACCCTAAGTCTGTTAGAATCCAACATGCTTGTAATGTCAGAGCTAGAAGCTGGAACTGTTTAGCTTATCATATGATTTACAATCCCTTCACTAGGCTATATGCCACCCTTTCTCGAGCTCGTATCGTGGCTAGCAGCATTAGTAGTTGCAGTCTTAGCTTGGCTTTTGATCCCATAAAGTCACCCTACTATAAAGGTAGTTGTGTCGGTAGAAGTTTTTTTTTTTTTTTTTTTTTTGGAAGGCGAGCTGGGTTTTTAAGGATCCCATAACCTATCAACTGGGCGACCTATAGGTCAACACCCATTAAAAAGTAACCATGCCGCAGGTGGGATTTGAAGCTAGGACGTGGGGGACAAACCCACACAACCCTAACCACTAGACCATACCACTAGTTGTGTCGGTACAAGTTTAGTTTCTTATTCTGAATATCATAAAGATATCTACTCTTCTGATACATCTTAATGGAGGCTCAGTGGAGATACTTTCACTGCACATGTTTCGCTGATTTCCAAACGCGGAGTATACTGGAATGAATCAAACCATCGATATTGTATGAGAGCCGCATTCAGCAAGACCTGGCGAGAAATATTCCTTGAGCATCTTGAACACATTATCTGTTAGACTATAATAAATGATTTTACTAGGTGTATGCACACTACACCAAATTGACATTTTTGTAACAACCACAAAAACAGTATCACTTTTGAAGTGTAACAATCCACCTAACAATTTTACATATTTTCACAAACAAAATGATACAATAATTGTATCACCATGAAGAGTATGGTTATAAAAGTGATACTATTCATGGTGATCCAACTTATTGTATCATTTTTTTTTTGTTACTGTTTTTCAATTTTTTGACTAAATTTAGTTTTGACTTGAAATTGTTTGGTGAATTGTAACATCTCAAAAGTGATACTGTTTTGAGATTTGTTACAAAAGTGCCAATTTGGTGTAGTGGCAATTGTCAACTGATCAAAGTTTTTGTTTTAAATTGATCAAAATTGATATGATATTTTACATTCCATTTAGAGTAATCACTCTCCATTTCAAGGAAGTGGAGTTGGATTCAAGAAGAGACCTTACTGGAAGGCTGAATATGATCTCTTTTAAGAAATCATTGTCACTGGCAACCATAGCTGTTGAATGCCTAGATTCATCACTAGTAGAGTCTAGAAATGATCGATTAGTTCTCTGCGAAAACATATTGACTCATGCTCCCACACCAAAATTTCAGTTTTCAGAACCCAAACTCCTGATGAACTAGAAAGCAATATTGACTCTAGTAGTTTAAAGAATAGTAGTTCAACTAGTGTAGAAAAATGGAACTTTTTGGTGAATGTTTTTCGTAGAATAAATTGGAGAATTTCACTATCTTCTTCCAACTCATTCTAAACTTTCTTGAATTTTCTCCCTATATTTCATATGTTGAGTTTTCTTTTGAGTTACATTTATCAGCCTTTTTTATTACTTGTTCTTGGTGCCTAGCATCATACACTTATTTCTCAAGTTCTCATTACTCTCTTGTTTAATTTTTGTCACCATAACTTCTTCTTTTGTTTAACTTCTAAGCTATATGCCCTTTAAATCATCACCAAGCATTGTGGATGTGATCGCTGATGTGGTAGTTCATTATTTGTTTAATAAGTTATTGGCTTTTTGTAGATTTTAATGTTAAAGTCTTTTGGCTGATTGAAAGATTGTTTTATTTTCAGAGATGAAAGCAATATTAATGGAGTCGAGGAGAGTGACAACGATGAGAATCACTAGAAAAGATATTATTGTTTGAAGAAAGTACACAACTTCTAAGTCTCCTGGCTACTCAACCAAGTTTTAGGTGTTGTTTAGCATGCATATGCCGAAGAACTTTTGAATTCCACAATGACGGAATTAATATTTACTTGATTTTTAGAAATTGTTTATTGAATTTAATTGATACGAAGTTTGTAGGATTGTTAGTGGAACTTAAAGATTATTTTGATGATTGTACTGTTAGACTTAATTTTTGAGATTGGTTCTATATTAAATTCGGTTAATTTTTGCATAAGATTGTTGATAAAATATCCAATGTTGATCGAAGAGAAGTCGAACAATTTGGCAACAAAAATTGAAATCATTAAACTATTTTTGACGAAAATTATGTTGGTATTCATTAAATTTTCCTACGAAACTTTCCTGGAAATTGTTCAACTATTTGTTGTATATCCTAAGCATTTTTCAAGGAACATTTCATGGTTAAATATATTATGCATTTATCAATGAATAATTTTTCCTTGGTGAAGGTATAATATTTTGCTACAAAAATTGTGTTTTCTTGGTATATATGCTTATGTGTTTATAAACAAAAAATTTCCTTGGTATAGGTAAATGCCTTTTCCAACAAAAATTACCCTTGGATTTACAAACCCTTTTCTACAACAAAATAAATCGTAGATAAAGATGTTTGATTTTTACCAACGAATTTCCTTGGTAATTGTTATCGGTACCTATGACAACTTTCGTTGATATACATGCATTTTACCAACAAAAAATTTCTATGATAAAGGTAACAACCTTTGCCAACGATAATTTTCCTTGATGATTCTAAGCTTTTTCGACAAAAAATTCATAGGTAAATAAAATAGTTCTTGCAACAAACAATTTGTTGGTAACAATATTTGATTTTTACCAACGAATTTCCTTGGTAGTTGTCAGTATTACCAATAAAATATTTTCTTGACTTAGCATCCCTTTTACCAACAAAAACTGTAATTCTTGAGTAAAAACCTTTAGCTACGGGGATGCCTCTAGGAACCCAGTAACAATTTTTTTCTTGTTAAAAGTATTTTTCAACAAAATTTTGAGATTTGTCAAGGAAATTTTTTCTTGAAAAATGCCTTAATTGTTGTAGTGTTATCTACCTGATGAAAAATAAGAGTAAAGCATTTGACATGTTCTAAGTATTTTTAACGAAAGTTGAAAATCAATTTAATAAAAAGATAAAGAGGTTTAGAAATGATAGAGGCACTGAATATGACAGCAACAATTTCATAGAGTTTTATAATTCTCATGGAATTATTCATTAAAAAACTGCACCACACTCTCCTGAGATGAATGGCAAAACTGAAAGGAAAAATATAACTCTTACAGAATCAGTAGTTGACATTCTACTTAACTCCGGTGCTGCATCACAATCGAGGGAAGAGATTATATTCACAATCTGTTATGTGCTACATAGAGTCCCTAAATTGAAAAATAAAACTTCTCCTTATGAGATTTTGAAAAATAGACAACCAAACTTGGGGTTGTTTAGCTTATGTTAGAATTCACGATCCAAAAAGGAAACCTTATAGGAAGATATGTGCAAAAAATTTTAAAAAAAGATTTTGGGTGTCCAGTCAGTTTCAGAGTGCTGGGAGAATCTAGAACCAAAGGATAAGACTAGTATCGCAAATCTTTTTGAGCATTTGGCAAACCAAATAAGAAGATGTGCGAATGAAGAGTTAGGAGATGCCAAAAGAGAAGATATTTATGATAAGGAGACGTGGTGGTGGAACGTTGATGTGCAACAAGCCATTACAAAAAAAAAAAAATGCTTTAAGGAGTGGCAAAGAGATAGATGCCTAGAGTCTTATGAGCTCTATAAGCAAGCTAAGAAGTTGAGTAGTAAAACAGTAGGGGAAGCTAAAAAGAGAGCATATGAAGATCTGTATAATAGGCTAGGTACACAAGAAAGGGAGAATGATATTTTCAAGATAGCTAAAGCTAGAGAATGAAAAAACTAAGGACTTGAGTCATGTTAAGTTTGTTAAGCAAGATGATGGAAGAGTTTTAATGCAGGATAAAGCTATTTTAGATAGATGGAGGAGTTACTTTTGTAACCTATTCAATGGAACACATGTAGGGGAGTTAAAGGGGTATGCTTCATAGGAAGAGAGACATCGCGTGTTCCATCGCAGAGTTAGAGCCACAAAAATGAGAGAAGCTTTAAAAAGAATGAACACATGGAAGACAGTTGGATCGAATGATATACCAATTGAAGCGTGGAAATGTCTGGGAGAAGTTGGGATTCAATGGCTAACTAGGCTCTTTAATAGGACTTTGAAAACTAGAAAAATGCCAGATTCGTGGAGGCATAGCATTGTGGTACCAATTTATAAGAACAAAGGGGATATTCAGAACTGCTCGAACTATAGAGGGATAAAGCTTATAAGTCATATGATGAAACTTTGAGAGAGGGTTATAGAACGAGGACTTAGTAGTTTAACCACGGTTTCGGAGAATTAATTTGGATTTATGCCGGGTAGGTCTACTATGGAGGCCATCTTTTTGCTTAGGCAAATTATAGAAAAGTATCGAGAGGAACGCAAGAGTTTGCATATGTTTTTATAGATATGGAGAATGCTTACGATAGGCTTCCCATGGAGTTAATTTGGCGGGTGATTGAAAGGAAGAAAGTGTCTCAATGTTATGTCGATATCATTAAGGATATATATGAAAGGGCTATAACAAAAGTTAGTGGGTGGGATGTCCAATAAATTTCCAGTGTCAGTAGGACTACATCAAGGGTCGGCCTTAAGTCCATACCTCTTTGTTTTGGTCATGGATGAGCTGACGAGACATCTGCAAGAAGATTTACCTTGGTGCATGTTATTTGCAGATGATATTGTCTTAATTGATGAGACTAGTGAAGGTTTACGTAAAAAAATTAGAAAGGTAGCGGGAGGTTTTAGAGAGTAAGGGTCTTAGAATTAGTCGCTCGAAGACGAAGTATCTAGTGTGCAACTTTTGTGAATCACGAGGGAAGAGTAATGCAATTGAGATCGAAGGCATGGAGGTCCCAAAGTGTGAGGTTTTTCAATACATAGGATCTATAATTCAAAAGAATGAGGCTATTGGAGAAGATGTAGACCATATAATTAAAGCTGGTTGGCTGAAATGGAGAATGACGTCAAGAGTATTATGCGATAGAAATATGCCTGCAAGGTTAAAAGGGAAATGCTATATGACAATTGTTATACCATCCATGCTATATAGCTCAAAATGTTGCGCTATTATGGGACAACATACGCATAGAATGGCAGTAGCAAAAATGCGTATGTTAAGGTGGATGTGTGGTAAAACCCGTAAGGATAAAATTAAGAATGAAAAAATTAGGAGATACTGATAGCCTTATAAATGGTACATTTTAAGCCCCTAATTTCGTTCTATTATCTAATAAAATACTTTAATTACGTGTATAATGCAGGAATTCAAGTATTAATCATCAAATATGCACAAAATGAGACAATAAGGCTAAGTTCAACAACAAAGTCCATTGGAAGATAACACATGCATTACCAATGATTTTCAAGCCCAAGCTCCATAAAGTCAAGCCCACAAAGCACTATCATCTATGGATTTCAAGAAAATTATTTGAAGATTTGGACATCAAAATGGAAACTTCATCCTAGCCAAAAGAAATCTCTACATATTCCACCATCCATTCTCTAACATATTCCTTTATCTTTTTTCTTATTTTATTATACCAAATTATTTTATCTTTTTCTTATTCCACCATCCATTTTCCAACATATTCCCTTAATGTTTTGCTATTTTATTCCTCCATATTTTTTCCTTATTTTATTCCACCATCCATTCCACCATCTCACACCTCTTTACCTATAAATACCCCATGATTAGAGTATATTTAGGTGTAGCGCCAATAGATGACAAAATTAAAGAAATGCGTTTAACTAGGTTTGGTCACATGTGGAGGAGACCAAACACAACGCCAATTAGAAAATGTCCTTGAGGGTGTAGATGAAGGGACGACCGTTGAAAACTTGGATGAAACCAGTGAAAGAAGATATCCTTGAGCTTGGATTAGGCGAGGATATGTGGGAAGACCGCATTGCTTGGAGAACCAAAATCCATGTAGCCGACCCTGAAAATAACAAGAATGGGCTTTGATGATGATGATATGTTGGTTTTGAAAAAATATATGAAAAAATTTCATTGTTAGAGAAGGGGGTTAATGTTTGGGTTAAATCAGGTTTGAGTTGAATTGGGCTGGATTCTATTTTTTTGAGTTGGAAATTGGCTTAGGGTTCTATTTGGGTTGAATCAAGGTTTTGGGTGAATGACCTTTGGGTTGAATTAGGTTGTGGGTTCTATTTTTTGTTTTAAAATTAGGCTTGGGTTTCTATTTGGGTTGAATCGGAGTTTTGAGTTTAATTGGGCTTTGGGTTGAATTTGGCTCTGGATTCTAATTTTTTTTTTGTTGAAATTGGCCTTGGGGCTCTATTTGGGTTGAATCAAGGTTTTGGGTTCAATTGGGCTTTGAGTAGAATTATAGGCAATTTCGAAACTCTGTAAGTTGTGCGAGAGCTTTTTCGAGATTTCGAATGACACGGACATACAAATTTCACTTTTTAAACTCTCGTTACAGATAGAGATTATGCTAAAGATTGAACGTGCATTGGCAACACATTTTCAATTATCACGCATACAAAGTGCGAACTTGCAACAACTTAATACATCACGCGTTACAATATTGAATATGGGAAGGCAACGTGCACAAGTTAATCTTTATCTATAATGGGATTTCAAAAGTGACGTGTGTCAATCCACATTCTTTAGAATATCGAAATTGCCTAAGACAACTTACACAATTCCCTCCCTATGTCCCTATACTCTGAAAAATGGCTCCACAACCAAGGAATGTAATTTTTTTTAAATGTTGAAATTTCACGAATTTTTTTTTTGAGTTACCGAAACTTCTTTCGAAATCCGAAATATTGATTTCTTCAGGTCAATCTCAATTACCGTAGATTTTAACCTGTTATAACCTTATCTTAGAATTAAAATTTTGTTATATAAACGATTCTTATACAATATGTAAATTGTATGACATTATGAGTTCTGTGGGATTCTTTATATAGTATGTAACAATTCTAAATGCTTAAATTATATTGATAATTTCAAAACTACAACCGAAATTTCATTTTTTTATACATAGTGAAATATTTCACAAAATATTTGTCAAAATAAACTTACCAAAATTAACTCGAAATATAAATCACAATCCTTGCCCACAACCCATAAAAAATGAATTCGCATAAAAAGTAGCTTTATATTCTTCTTTATACCTTCTCTTTCAAAAACCAATTGTGAAAAAAGTCCAGTGTTAAGTAAAAATACACTTTCTTTCAACCATTGTTATGTCAAGTAGTAAACTCATACACTACACATGTACCACATCAAAGTGGCTAATTACGATTTCCCGCGTGGCACACGGCTGTTCATAAAATCTTCTATGGCCACCCCAAAAATCTCTCTCTTTCCACCCCTATACTACTTCATCTACAACTCTCGGAAAAACACTTCTCCTTTGTGGTAATAAAAAATAAAATCCATAAACAAACCATATATTGTCTATTCTCTGTCAAAAAAAAAATAGTCCATAGGGATAGAGATAGAGTGTGCGTTTTGTAGAGACGGGAAAGGACACCAAAAGGAAGAAGACTTTGATTTTTTTTTTCTTTGTTTGAACAATTCACCACACATTAAAAACAAAACAATTTGACAAAAATCATGGAATACCCACTCTAATTTTGATGGACTGACAGATTAGGCTTGGACTGAGCATATTAGATTGGAGAAATACTTGCACCCAAAGTTTCTATCATCACATACTCATTATTCCTCCCCTATTTTGTTTTTTCCTAGTCGCACTAAACTAGCACCATCAATCCATAACAGCTCTTTGAAAACCCTAACACCCCTTATTTCTCTCTAAACAAATTGTCTGGATCAATCAAGAGGATAAAAAGAAGAAGAAATGGATAATTACTCATACTCATCATATCCAGATTCGTCCGATTCATCACCCAGATCTCGAGAAATCGATTGCTAAAAAAAAATTAATAATGCTAACCTTCATCTAAATGTGAATTCGCTAGAAGACTTGAAATAAGGTACCCTTCTATCGCCAAAGGTGTACCAACTGAGTTGGTAGAGGTGTGGCGGATGGAATCACACGTTTCGAACCTGATTGGCGGCATGGGGTGGGGAGGTTAAGGGGAAAAAAGGTACCCTTTTATCCCCCTCTTTAGCTTTTGTAATTCTCAATTTTGATCAGATTTTTTTTCTAATGTGTTGGGTTTTCACGTGAAGGAAAGTTTTAGAATTTATAAGAACTTCTGTGTTTCTTTTGCTCATTTTCAAAGAGATTGTTTAGTTATGGGGTTAATTACAAATGTTTTTTTGTTGCTTTCATGTTCATTATATGGTGCTTTGAGTGATTTGTGATATATGTGAAAATGGGGTTTGATTGTTTGTAGAATTTTCTGAGAGAGAGTTGTTGATTAGTGACTCATTTGGGGAGTGCCAAATGCATGACCCAAGGACCAGGGTGGCATGCCGAAGTCATGACACGATAACCGAGCCATGACATGAGTACATGCTATGCGAAAAGTATATGGTCGCGCCAACGACACAACTGATACACTAGCAATGTATAAAATAACATGCTACAAGATCGAAATTGTACACATGCTTGGCCAATTTTACATGAGTGAACATGTGCGTAGGATATGTGATACTTCTCATAGTGACCTCTGGCAGTGTCAAAAGCCATTCTTATTGTTGAAGGGGGTGGAGTGATTAGTCATAGTTAATTAGTGATTGATGCAATTGATTTTCACTCCCTGCTCTGACCTGTTTGACCTGCACAAGTAACACAGTGAGCCACCGACCACCGTGGGGTGGTCGATGGCACTCCGATGCTAAAGTCGGACAGGGATCTAAGGAAGGTGTAATGTTGTAACAGGGAGTTTGTAGCATATCTTGGCTTACCAACCTCATTTCTTATTTATAGTGTAAGGATTCTTAGGTTAATCAGGCCATCGAATGCGTAGATTAGGGAGGAGATCTTCGTGGAGACCCCTATCTAATTAGGAGTCATGTTGTAGGAGGGAAGTTCCATGTTAGCTCCGTGCTCCTAGATACACGGGAGATAGTTCTCAATCCGATGGCATTCCGTGGAAGGGAGTTTCTTTATGCGGAAGATACTCTAGTGTTTTTTTCCTAGTTGGAATAAAAAAGCAGTTGTGGTTGCCCGTCCGAAGTAGATCCTCGAGATACTTGCCTGAAAAATGCTTAAGAGAATCGTGGAGAGGTGTGAGTTGTGTGGGTGTAGCGTGCTGTGAGAGTTCAGGCCTGTCTAGTGGGCTGAAAGTTGAACGGGCTGAGAACCGCTCAGGCTGGATCCGTATTGGGCTATTGCTTGAACCCGTGGTTCCTCGAGAACATCATGACACGTTGTGATCATTTTTATGTATCATCTGCTTCTCCCCCTGAGTTAGTAAGCCATCACATCGGTTCGCTAAGTCATATCTGGAAGGGATGTGTCGCTCATGATGATTGAATTTGAATCGTTGCTTGAGCCGTGTGCTACATTAATTGAACGTGCGTTGGTTTGGCGAAAAATAGGTGGGAACCCATCGCCTATATAGGTCATTTGCAGTGCAGCATCTGACTCTTCTACTTTTCTTGCTTTCGAAGATATCATTCTAATTAGAAGAGTTTGTTCATCTTCCCCATGGCCCGAGAAGATCTTCTTGATGATGTTGTCTTGGCCGAGGGCCTAGAGTTTTTTGAAGACAGGTTGTTCTCTGAACATAGTCTTGCTAAAATCCGTACTAGGTTTGGAGTCCCGAAAGGATCTGCCGTTGTACTTTCTAATGGGCGACCAGACATCAATGTTGCCTCTTGATGGTCTTACTTGTTTACACCGGGGGATGCTTCAAACTGGAGTGCGTTTCCCGATTTTAGACGTGATCTGGGAATTCTTGAATTTGTTAGGGATTCCCCCGGCTCAGTTGGGACCCAACAGATACAGGGTTACCCTTATGATTTTGCTCCATGCTAAGGAGGCCGACGTTAGCATGAAATTACGGGTGATCCAGTTGCTTACCGCTCCTCGGCTACAGAGCAATGCTATCTGTAAGCTGAGAGCGCCGAAGTGCTTCGATAGACTGCCTGATGACTTCAAGTTCTGGCAGAAGTTTTGTTTCTTTGCTGATATTCACGTAATTATTTCATAATGTATCCCTCAATTTATATTTTGTTAGTGTTTAGATAATTATAATGTATTCTAATTATTTCGTTTTCATGTTTTTGTAGGAATTTGAGCTTAAATGATGAAATCGCATTAAGGCGGCAATTCGAGGAATGATCAATTGGTTGGTTCAAATGAAGGTACAAAGTAGCGGGCGAACTAAAACCTAACCCAAGCAAACCCAAATACACGTATTACCTAAGCCCAAGTCCGATAACCTAAAAGCCTAAATCTTGCCTAACCAGGAGAAGGGAAGGAAACCCTATTTAGGGATCCGTTTCTCTCTTCTCTTTCCGCCTCTTCCCCTTCCACATTCTTCTGCCCCTTCACTCTTTTTTTACAGCCACTAAACCAATCCATCCTGCCGGTGATCCTCGCTCGGTAGGAAGACCAACAGTGCAACCTCCTCGCAACCACCATTTCCATCGTAGATTCTTCCCTTCGTATTCAACAAATATCCAACGCATCAACACCATCACCGTCTCCTCTCTCCCTTTTTCAACACAGTGCAACCACCTCATCATCTCCCTCACAACACCACTGTCCACACACCAGCCAACACAACAACACCTCTTGCTCGCAACCACCATCACAAACAGCCACCACCGATAATCGAAACTCTCTCCCGTTCCCGTCACAGACAAAAGACCCAACAGGGAGGACTCTTTGTCCCCGCTTTTCTCTCCCTCACGAACCCAGTCCCTTTTTCTCATTTTGCAGTCTCTTGTCCCTTCTTCCTCCATCTCTCCCTAATCAAACACGGACCAGCACCACCATCCAGCTAACAACCACAGACCACGCCCACCACCGTTACTAATTCTCTCCCTCATTCTCGTCCTCCTTCTCGTCTTTTTTTCTCTCTCGTTTCTCTTTGATCTCTCTTTCGCTCTTGTAAGACTAGCAGCACCGAAGAAGACGTAGACGGAGCAAATAGCAGCGGAGGAGCAGAGCAGGCGAGCTCATTGGAAACGAAGAACCAGAGAAAGGTGAACGGGAATCAATTTTTTTAAACAGTTGGTTATTTGCACTCCGGCCACTTACTCAGTACCACCACAGTGCATCTCTCTCCACCCTTGCACCCGCTACTCGCATCCACTAGTTGTTTTGAGCCACCACAGTCCAGTGGTTCTTGCTGAGATGGATTTCACCTACGCCAATGTTGTGACCACCGCCACCATGATCTTTTAGGACCCGCGCCGAGGCGAAAATGAAACCACAGGGTTTCCTAGAGTTTGTCGTATCTGAATTCATTGTTTTCTATATGCTTGAACGTTAAACACATTTGATTTTTGAATTTCAATAATTTTCTTTCACCGATTATATCTGAAAAAAATTTCTAGACTAATCGGTAGTTAGAAGTTCCCTTTGTTGATATTCGAAGCCTTTTTAATAAATTAATTTAAATCTGTGATTGTGTGTGTTGTAAGAAGACATGCAATGCAAGGGATTTAGAATTAGTTAAGTTAAACCTGTGATTGTGTGTGCCGTAGAAAGACATGCAATGCTAGGGGTTTATGCCTTTGCTAAAATCAATTGCAAATGTAGATTAATCTTTAGATTAGTCGTGTTGATCCTTGAAAACAATAATTTAGATTACACAAATCTCTAAGAACCTGTGGTGGATTCGATGTCTCGGTCCACTCTCTTATCATCTTACCAGTTTAATTTTAGTTGTTCAATTTAGTTATCTTAATTTAGTAATTTCCATCTGTTGTAACCCCAAACTCTAAATTAGTTTAAATAAGTCTTATAATTTGACTGTCTCGTCAATCCTCGTGGGATCAACCCATATTTTCCATTTTCTACTAGTTGGATAGTCGTGCACTTGTGGTATTACAAGTAGGGTTTATTAACTTATTAATTTAGGTTAATAAAATCTCCATCAAGTTTTTGGCGCCCAAACCTATATTTTGCTAGTCCTCGAGCAAAACAATAAAAATAAAATCCTAACTCAATTTCACAGGAATCATCGGTTGCACTTACCTTAAACGTACAACAAAGCTTTAAACCCATGGTTACTTCTAGTGGACGAGTTATAGTCTCTTGAGGGTTTCAAAAAACGTTACCCACAAACATTATTAATCAATAAATTTCAAAAACATGGTAACTTGATCACTCTATCTATTATCCTTAAAGTAATAATCTAATTGCCAAAAATGTCATAAAACAACAAACAATATCACAATAATATATCAAAGAGTTTAATAACGATTTAATAATACCAAAAGGTTAAATAAATTTCATCAATTATTCTCAACTCGAAGTGTGTGTGTGCATAGCCTTATCAACATAACTTTCATTTTCACAATAAAGATACGACTAGATAACCTTTGGATGTAAGCTTTGACTACAAATCTATCTTGTTACTCAAAAATGAATAACTCAGAGATTGGTTAGTTATCACTCAGTTTATATGTGAGAAAGAGAATAAATTATGGAAACACAAACATTTCCCATATAATAATCATGAAAAACAGACTTTTAAAAGAATGAAATGAAATGATCTCATGGACATGAGTATCAACTACTTTGAGAATGTTGAATCAAATACCATAGTTTTTTTCTATTTAATTTCCACATCTATGAATCAGACTTTACTTAAGATCAATTGGGTTTTTATTAGGTTGTAATGAGGCTAAGATTTTGGCTAACAAGAATGGAAAAAGATATGCAAAAATTCTCTGAGACTGGATACACCCTTTAATAAACACGTGGGGCTCTGAAGAATAAACCAATGTTGTACACCATTAATTTTTCTTCCTTCGAAATTCTTCTTCATATATATTTTTTTCTTTGAAGCATCAATCTTTTTTTTTCTTTTATAAAGTCAACGACATGCTTTCCCCTTCTGCACAATGAAACATTTTAGTCATGAGGATTCATATAATATTTAGTTTCAACTTTTTTTTTATTTGCCCATTCCAAAAATATATCAACCATACACATTCTCAAAGACATTGGGTAAGGACAAAAATAATATGAGATATTACTCCATAACGGGAGTAGGTAATGGAGATGGGGTTAGCAAAGAAAAAGTCTATTTAAATGCTCAAAGGACTGCAAACAAATATTTATCATTAAGCAGGCTAAAAGGCTACATAATGGTTCAAAGAAAAAAAAATGCCTATATCACTTCTTAAGCTCTAGTCGGTATTATGACATGTCAACTAAATAAACCAAGAAGTTCTAGTGTAATAATTCAATTTTAACGTCATTCTCAAAGCAATTAATAAGAGAAACAAGAATAATGAGATCATCAACAAGATAATGCGGACTCAAGAAAAGTCAAAGTTTATTTAATAACCCTCAAGAAAAATAGAATGTCTCGAAACTCACAAGGGTTAAATCTCCACTATTATTCTAAGGATTTCTAGTTAATATCTTACTAATTAACTTCAAATTATACTAACTTGGCTTATAGTGCAAGAATAGTCGAGTTCAGATATCTCATGAAATATATTTAACTTAAAGATAATATCAACTTTATGTTTCCACTTAATATATCAATGTGACAAGTGAAAGCATGTATTTTTCAAATTTAAAAGCATACTTGAAAGAACATTCTTTTCATGTGAAAGGAACTCAGATTTTGAATGCATTTTCAAATCAAAAAATTTTCACACAATCATAATTAACTATGTATTCAATGGAGATTGAGTAGAATACAATAGTCAATTGTGAAATACATTTCAGTTCAAAATTTTTGAAGAATGTAGAAAAACTCATAAACCTCACCCCCAAACCTAAACCAAATATTGTTCTCAATGTATAAAATGATGATCATGACAAATGCAGAAAAAATAAAAGATGAGAGTTAGAGTGATATTACCATGGGAAAGTTTTTAACAATTTCAACTAAATCGTCTACCAATGAACGCTAAAAAACATTAGAACTGTGAACTCATCATGATAAATATATAAAAACAATACAAGACAAAAGAATATACAAATGAAAAAATTACATGCATCAGTTGTAAGTCAAAATTGTTACGGAGCTAACGAATATGAGTGAAATGCAACTAGAAAGAACTCGAAAATCAATCAAGACTGACCATAATGACACAACTGAAACTAGGCTGCCTCCTCGGAGTGCCCGACATATATTCTTCCTCATAAATGATGTACCATGAAATGACGAGGAAGAACATAGTGAACACTCCTCCAAACCTAGACACAGTCCACGATGTTTATTAGATCATATAATACACCCACATGCAGCACAACAAAAACTAACACACCCTTAAAACGACGAAGACGCCATGCAAAATCATAGACAAATTGCAAACGAACCCAAGGTCGTAAAAAATTCATAGGGATCTGGAGTAGAAAGTTGTCACCAACAGAGATATCCAGCAAATGACTCTGTCCTACTCCTAAAAATGGACATCCTATGTCTGGTGTCAAATCACAAGATTGAATGTGTTGCACAATAAGATGGTCAACATTAAAATCATCCATTAAAAACAATGGATCCACATAGGTAGCATCAGTCATTATTAAAGGGATGGAAAAAGGTATGTCTATAGATATATCAAGTGGTACAGGCTCATCATAACAAAATGAATTGCACAAAGATGATGAGCTAGACAGCTCAACAACACCCCCAAACCTGAAATCAATACTATCTATGGGATGTATTCTCTCCAAAGAATATTAAGAATCAGACTTCATGTAGGAGTCACTAGGAAGACATATGTCAAATGGTTCATCATGAAAAGGCGGGAAAGGGAATGGGTCAGAAAGCCCAATAGTATCAACAAAAGGGTTTAGTTTTGACTCACTGAGTGGGGGGAGTTCACTTTATGCTTCCATGTGTAACTCGGATCCATAATAGGGTCTGAATCAAACAAAGCATTCACTTCCCTAATGGAATCATCAATATCGAAGTCTAAACCGAAATGAGTCAAATATGTTGCTAAGGGATCATCTAATGCAGACTGCAATAAGGAATTCTCCACCGAACTCTCAATCATGTTAACTTCACAAACATCCTCGGACTCAGGAGGTTGTTGGCTTACATTAAAAACATTTAGTTCGACGGTCATGTTGCCAAATGATAGTTTCATGATTCCATTCCTACAGTTAATAATAACATTAGATGTGGCAAAAAATGGAGGAGCCAAAATAATTGGAATGTGACTGGAGGGGTTGTGTATCAAGAACTATGAAGTCCACTGAAAAATATAAATTTTCAACCTTAATGATCGCATCCTCTATAACACCGCGACGAATTCTGATTGATCTATCTGCCAATTGCAGTGTTACTTTAGTCGGTTTTAGCCCGCCGAGACCTAATTGCTCATAAACAGAGTATGAAAATAAATTACCACTCGCCCCCAAATCCAACAATGCCTTATCAATCATATGATCACCGATAACACAAGAAATAGTCGGGCACCCAGGATCTTTATACTTAGGCGGGGCTCCGTGTTGAATAATTGAGCTTACTTGCTCGGCGAGGATGGCTCTCTTTTGCACATGTGGCTTTCGCTTCTGTGTGCAAAGATCCTTCAAAATTTCGGCGTAGATAGAACTTGCTTAATAGCATCGAGCAATGGAATATTAATGTGAACTTGTTTAAAAATTTCCATTACATCGTTAGCATTTGCTCCTTTTTTTGCTGGAGTTAACCGTGATGGAAACGGTGCCCTAGACAAATAAGATGCCTGAGTGGGGTAAGAGTCAAGAGGCACATCTTTAGAAGGTGAGGCTTTATCAGCCTCCTTGTCAGATGGATATGCAACCTGTCTTGACTTAGATGGAGATGCAACGACACTTGAATCGGGCACTTGTACCCGATTGTCAACCTGTTTTCCACTCCTAAGAGTAGTAATAGATTGGACATCTTCATGGCATGTCTCAGATGTACTACCAACTGTGAATTGACCCTTCAGGTTTGGAACAAGTTACTAGGAAATATCCCTGGCTCTCTCTCAGACGAAGACAGAGTAATCTTACTCACAACTATCTCAAGTCTATTGAGGGCTTGAAATTGGTGTTGAATCGTGGCTTTCAACTCAGATATGTCCTTAGAATTTTGCTCAATTATACTTTCTGACGCTGCAAAAACCGATTAAACATTTCTTCTAAACTTGATGTGTTGGATGGAAAAACTTTATTGAGGTGGGGTCTAACAGGGCTAAAGGCTTGAGGAGTCTGGGAGACAACATCAGGTCCCCCTTGGTGTGGGCCATGGGCCCAGGGAAGATTTGAAACTGGGTAAATTCTGGACTGTAATAGTTAGGTTGTTAATTATTACCAGGTCGCCGCATAGTGTTAAAAGAGTTGACTTTCTCAGCATAGTACGCAGGATAATCATTTTGCAAGTCACGATTAGCTATTGTATGACCAGGACTCGAACATGCAGCACAAACCTCAGGTGAAGCGTTTGCGGGAAGTGCAGGTTGAGTAACATTAAAAAATGCATCTATCTTTTGAGCCATAGTCATAACTTTCTCAAACTTCGAGGTAGAAGAGGGGTGAACATATGGATCTCTAATCTCATATATACCACCCTTATGCCTATCAGACTCCTTTATCGAATAACCCCATTGATGAGAATTTTCGAAAAGCGTTTCAAAGAATTACCATATGATGTGATGGATGGATCCTGTCTCTAATGCATTTAACCATGATTTCGCCTTATCTTTCAAAGAAAAAGGAAACAACCTAATACGGACTGAATTGTCAGAAAAGTTATAGTACTTTAGGGTGGCACAGATGTCAATAAACTCTTTGACTTGATGATAAGGGTCTTCTTTCTCAAAACCATAAAAAGAAGGCAGCAGATGAATAATAGATGGTTTGAGTTTGAAACTATTTGCATTTGTCTTAGGTAAAACAATGCAAGATGAAACACTACTAGGAAAATGAGTGAAGTAATCCTTAAAGACCTTCCCCTCAGCCATCTCAATGGATAAGGATGATGAACCTAAATAGGTAATGGGGGCTTCAAAGAACTCCTCGAAGTATTGTCGGACAAGCATACTCTTAGAATCATGCACCCAGGTATGCATAAACTACTGGATATAAAAGGTTCAAAGTCAACACTCCTAAACAGGCTTCAATTTTTTTTTTTAATTTAATTTTTTATAATTAATTTTTTTATCTTTTTTTAAATGCAAGCCTAACCACTATACGAAGGTGACCTAACTCTAAAAAATAAAAACAACGGAACCCTAAATGACACCTAAATGATGCACAAACAAAATGAATGGCAGACGACCCTAGAGCTTTTCTTTACTAATGCAGGGCTGAAAATTCAATTCACTTTACCTAACCGTGGGAGCGACATGATAATTTCTTATCAATCCGCCACTACAGAGTTGCTCCTACCTCTTTTTCCATTCTCTAGCTCAAAGTGAAATGCCAGTTCAAGAACTGTTCCCAGATGGGATATGTTCCTTCACTCAACCACTTTAAACTATCAAACGTCCAAAGAGGGTCCCTATGAGCATCACACCTATCCTTGAGAATTATCTTGCTACAAATTTTAAATAATGAAGGCCTAGGTTCCTAACCCTAAAATAGATGATGATTAACCTATCCGCGGGAGAGGGCACAAAAGTTTTAACTCAATCCTGCCATTATTCAAATTACATGCAATACTACCTAGAACAAGCTAAACACACAAAAACCTCATGCAGATGCGGTGGGTAGAAGTTACCTCCTGCGTGATCTTCTTTCAAGTTACTTGCGACACTGGGTAGAAGTCAAATTCTGAGAGTTTCCTCGCGAATCGCAATATTTCACTTCGTTCCCACTTGAGCTCGTATGTGTGTGATCGCCTGCAAAATAAATGCAAAAATAATTCAAACTCAAGCTAATAAAACAAATAAGAAAGTGACTCGTAACACTGTTCCTAAAAAGAAAAGTAAACCTAATTTATAAACTAGCAAAAACAACCCTACATTTTGATTGTACCGTTACAATGCTATCTGTAAGTTGAGGGCGCCGAAGTGCTTTGGTAGACTGCCTGATGACTTCAAGTTCTGGCAGAAGTTTTGTTTCTTGGCCCCTATAGATTCGAAGTATTTACGATGCAAGGGTTGTCCGCTCGAATGACAGTTCAGACCGCTTCGTAAGTTCGACTATTTTCTTGCAACTTTTATATGCTTGACGATAAATTGACTAACCATTGCTCATGCTCTTCTGCAGGGAGGTTCCCTACTACTCCTCTTACTTTGGAGGAGCGAACCGCCATGGAGAAATTCCGCGACTTGTCTCAAAGTGAGGTGTTTGATGTAATCATAGTTTCCAACTTCATCCGCAGTGGACTGTGGGACAATTGGCATGTATCTCCCACGTTGTACCGATAGGCACGCATCAAGTAGGAAGATGGGGCCCCTTTTAGAAAAAGGAAGGCTGCTAGGGCCAATGCTCCTATAATATCTGGTGTGGAGGAACCGTCTAAGATGCTTGCTTCTTTTATGAATTAGAAGCCCCGTGTTAGAACTGGTTCATCTTCGACACGACCCGTTCCACCAAGAAATGAGAACGAGTCTGCTAGGCCTGTTGAGGTGGAGTCTAATGTTCTCAGTTTGGAGGGAGATTATCTGCGGTTGGCGGGAGTCACAGATGGGTCAAAACTTAGTGACGTGTAGGTTGAGGCTCTGAGTGACCGTCTGGTGCGGAATGCAATGGCGGATTCTGCTGGTGCTGATTTGTGTGGGGTCATTCCGATAAAAGGACCTTTTGAATATTCGTCCGAGGTAATGGAATCTAATCACCTCACTGATGATTTGCCTGAGAGTGGTTGTGGTACCGATCGTGTTTCCTGTAGCCCGCGCGGTTCACCGTCTCGTCGAGGGCCACAGTTAGAAGTATTGGAGGGTCCTTTGGATATTTCACTTCATCTTCTGCCTCCGAATCCTATTGAGTTGTCTTGAAGTAAAGGGTTGGTTGCTCTTGATAAAGGAAAAGCCACGAAGGAGAGTCTGAAGACGGTGGTGACCGTGAATGGTGGTGCTGGCATAGTTCAAGATTAAGGGACGCTTCATCCTGATGCGCAGATAAGCCAGTATGCACCGGACTTGATGAAGATGAGCTCACAGGTCTGGCACCGAGAGGTGGATATAGAGTATGTTTCGAGGAAGCATATAAGCAGGCGTCACAGCTGGCTGATGGACCACGCTCTCGATGAGGATTCACTTGAAGGGTGTATGGATAAGGATTTGAAGTACCTTATGTTGGGTATATCTCATATGAGCCACGCAGCCATTGTTGGAATGAAAGTCAAGGCGGCTCATGAGAGAGTATACACCTTGGAGCATGTCTCCTCGCATGTGCAGAAGCTCAGAGTGCTCGTTTGGAAGACCTTGAGCACAAACTGGCGGAGGTAGTGCCCGAGAATGATGGACCCAGGAAGGAGCTGAGCCGGATACGTCGAGAAGTCGCAAGAGGCTGCGGATAAAGCACGTTCTGAGCTGAAATCTTTTGTTGAAGATAGTGCTTCAAGGGAAGTTGGCTGGGCTGCTGAAAAGCAACAATTGGAATCCGATGTGGATATCTATGCTCGTGAAACTAGGAAGGCCAAAGACTAGCTGAAGCTGGGGTGTCATGAACTCAGTTCTGTGGAAAGTTGTCTGGCCACAAAGAAGTCTTAGGTTGATGTGCTGGCTGGTAAGTTAAAGCTGCTAGAGCGCGAACTTATTGATGCAAAGGTACGAGAGGAAGAGCTTCTCCAGGAACAAGGCAAATGTGAGTTCCGCTAGGTCGTACATGGCCGTCTAGAGCTATTGTCACTGATGAAGGAGCAGCATCCGGAGTGGGATCTTGATCGTTATAAGAAGGATGCCATATGTAGACTTGTCTGTCTCTTCTGCGTCGACGGACGAGGAGGATGATTCGGTCCCTGACGTCTAGGTTGAAGCGCATGTGGATGCAACTTCCGCCCCTGTTTCTGCTAGGCTTAACTCTTTCGTTTCCGTGCCTTCTTCTGATTAGGACAAATTTTGTGTACTTGTACTCTTTTTGTCTCGTTTGCATGCTTTTATGTTTTGCCTTATCGTCTTGCTTTGGCATAGGCTATTTGAATCAATAAGACGTTGACTGGTCTGACTACGGTAGAGGGTTTGATCGTTTTGTATTGTGAATGATCTGGGTCACTACTTGTTTGTCTGACTAGTCAGCTATAGTTGTTGCCTTGGGCGAGCTGTGGTGGCCGAGTTGCCTTTTTCAATGTTAGGATGGAAATTCGTTTGAGCGTGAAGGTGTTGACTTGGCTAGATTCATTTTTTGTGTCCGCTGGTTGAGAGGAACAACAGAAGTCGTGTGGCGAGCTACTTGAGACCCCCACCATCCGAATCATTTATGACTGATCAAGACGGATGATAGATTCAAGGAGTAAGGGTTTGGCGACCAAGCTTAAGAGCAGTGGTCCCGTGGCAAGCCGTCAGAATCGGTTCGGGACTAACTAGGCTTCCACCATCTGAATCATTTATGATTGATCATGGCGGACGACAGATTCAGGGAGTAAGGGTTTGGCGACCAGGCTGAAGAGTAGTGGTCCCATGGCAAGCCGTTTATATCAATTCGGGACTGACTAGGCTTCAACCTTTCGAACCGTCATCGCCCTCCCCACGAGGTGGGGGCTACGAATTAGAAAGGGTTTGGCGATCACACTGAAAAGCAGTGGTCCCGTGGCAAGCCATCGAAATTAGTTCAGGACTGACTAGGCTCCCACCATCCAAATTATCTAGACGTGAGTGCACCGGATTACAAACATGGGAGTGTTTCGGCGGCCGCGCTAAAAAGCAGTAGTCCCGTGGATAACCGTCGAGATCAGTTCAAAACTAATTGGGCTCCCACCTTCTAGACTATGTACACCCTTGCACTGAGGCTACAAGTCTAGGGTTGGTAATTTGGCGGCCACGCTGAAAAGCGGTGGTCCCGTGGCAAGCGTTGGAATCAGTACGAGACAGACTAGGCTCCCACCTTCTAGACTATCTACACCCACGCCCTCGCATTGGGGACTACAAGTCCAGGGTTTGATCATAAGCTTTCGTTGCTAGTCATCACTAACTAGGCTTACCTGATTGGGTTCGGCGATCACCGTCGGCGAAATGGGAAATGATCCCTGGCAAGTCGTCATCACCAGGTGTGATAGCATTGATTAGACTTCCACTTCCTAAATTGTCGATGCCGCGCTAGGCGGACTAGGTGCCAGGATGAGCCAGAAGCTATTATCATCAGTCATGGCTGACTAAGCTTGCCTGGTTTGAAACGAGGTTCCGTCTGTTAAGGAGCGTGTGAACCTGATCCATCCGCTTGGCAGATGGTGTGGAGGAAGTTACCTGATCTATAGGTACGATCCGTATGCCAGGGTTGACTAGGATCTTCTGGTGCTCATGCCATGCATGCAACGGGGGTGCTATTTGATTATCAGGCCAAGCCCATGGACCTGTAGAGGAAAGGTTAGGGTTTCTTGCAAGGCGCATTGTGTGTACAATGTAGATTTGCGGTGACACATGTGCGGCGCAGGTTGCATGACGGTTAAGTATTGGTTACCCCCCCTCAATTGATGGGGTTGCGTGCAGCGCCATGAATTGATTGACGTGTTTTGCGTAGTTTCCTTGGGAACCGCCGCCTTCCTATTTTCCAGACTTTATTCAATGCTTGGCATTTAATGTTTGAGTGCCCATTTGGTGAACCATTACGTCTATATAATGGTGTTTCCCAATCGTTGTATCCAGTATCCTTCACAGAGTTTATCTCCTGTAATGTTTTATTTTGAAAAAGACGCTTTGGGTTTTCTAAAAGCTGAAGAAGATGCTCTGGGTTTTCCAAATGCTGAAGTTGTATCTCCGTGTCTGGAGTATCCAAGTGTTCTGATGTTGATGTTGATGTTGTTTAGGCAAGGCGAAAGTTGTTGTTATGTGTGGTCACCTGATATGGGTGAGCACGTATTGATCTGCTGAGGTCTCATAATTCCTTCTCATATCGCGGAGAAGTAGTACGGATTTAATACCAAAGGAGATGCTCTGGTGTTATACCTTACCACTTGTATCCTCATGCGCTCGGATCCTGCGGCTAACTAGTAGCTAATCGAAGTGTCGGTTGATGTGCGATGTCTCCGGATGTGGCATCTCTAAGCCACATCGAGTATCACATGTGTGAAAAGTGGCCTCCCTTGGCAACATTGTGAGACCTCTTGCGGCCATCCTATCTGCCTGTTTCGAAGCCATTCGAGGAAGTGAGAAGGGGTGAAATGTTCCTGAAGGAGACCAGAGCTCTTTGGGAGGTGTTCAACACCGCAACAAGGGTGTCTCTGTGGGGTGATGTGACAGAGCAATCTGTCTGTTCAGTCCTTTCAATCTCTACTTACACTTTGTCTTTATCTCGGGAAGGGTATGAGCATCTCACATTCTCTTGACTCAACTGTCGTCTTTAGAAGGGGTCGAGCAACTTTTATCTTTCCTCTTACTTGCAAACCGTTCGCAGTATGTAGTTTTTTTGTATTCGCCTCAAGGTGTTTGTTGTTACATCTTTCCAATAATCAATAGAGTTTGTTTATGAAATTCTTGTTTTATTTCTTAAATGATTGTGAACCACATAAGTTTCTTAATAACTCTAAACTCAATATTGACTACGGAAAGGAAAACAAACAACTTAAAGCAAAGTAACTGTTGGTGGAGATAAACTGATCTTTGGCTTCAAAGCGAATTCGGATAGCTTTCGCAGATCATTTAGCGGACTGTCGAGGCGTTACATAGGTCAATGAAGAGCAAGCCTTGCAAAGGGGCTGATCTCCCGCTTGCCATTGCCATTACGACTCGCTGGGCGGGAGAGTTGACTGCTCATATACCGCTGGAAAATGGTGCCCCTTCCGTCTTTAGGCCTTGCATTGGGTCAGGCTGCTCTGCATGATGTAGCTGGATCTGGGAACACTCTATCTGATTCAGTGCGGCATAGTGGCAGCCCGTATAGTACCTTTGGAGTGGTTAGCAGTATACTTAACACACTGATGAAGGGTGGAGACCACTGCCACCATTTGATGAAGTCATGGCCTTTCCAGGATGAGATTGTAGGACGGCTGTGCATCTACCACCATGAAGTCCAAAAATATGACCTTTCTTAACTGTGGCTCTCCGTCTATTGTTGCTAGCCTTATCCTTCCGATGGGGAAGCAATTCTCTCCACTGAACCCGATCAGCGGGTGCTCTGATGGCATTATGTTTTCCTCCTTGAGGTCCATGCTGTGGAAAGCATTGTAGAACAGAACGTTGAGCGAGCTTCCTATCCATGAAAGTCAAAGTGGGGATGGGGTTCTGAATTTTTGAATAGCAAATGCGTTTGTCCTCGTCCGCGGGTTGTGTCCGCATATCCAACAGTGTTCGCTTGCGAGACCTGTGCAACTGGTCTTCATTCGGCCCGACTCCTTGAAGGACGTATATTATCCCAAAAGTCTCTTTTTTACCTCTTTGACCAACTCCCCCTGTCCTTGGTCGATTCTGGCTGCTTCTCAAACTTTATGAAGTATTTCAATTTGCCCTTGCGGATCCAGTGCTCTACTTCATACCTCAGACTCTTGCAGTCATTGGTGTTGTGGCCGCCTTCTTTGTGGTACGTACAGTACTTGTCGTTATCCCTTCAAGAAGGGTCTCCGTGTGTCTTCTGGGGGCACTTCAATTCCTTCCAATTTTTCATGGAGTTGAGTACATCCGATAGACTAGCATTCAGGGGTGTCACAGCTCTAGATCCAACATAGTTGGATGACTTCTCTAGCTTGGGACAATCAGGATCCAGCCTGTTGTAAGTGTGCTTCCTTTTGTTTTGTTCCTCTTCCTCGTGTCTATTTCCTTCTTTCTTATCCCTCGAAGCAGAGGGCTTTCTGTCGCCTTCGGTTTCCCTCTTGGCTGTCCTTGATTCCTCCAGGGTGATGTGTCTCTGAACGTTATTGAGGAGCTATGCCATCTCTAGAGAGGGCTCCAAGGTGAGGTCCTCGAAGAGCTTTCCTTTTATGAGGCCCGCGGTGAAGGTCGTCACGGCTGTATCATCGTTGCATCCATCGATAAGGGTCAGCTCGTTGTTGAAGTGTGTGACATACTCTCGGAGCGTCTCGTAAGACCTATGCCTTAGAGAGACAATCTAATGCGAACCTTTTTTGAAATGCTGGCTTCCGGCGAAGCGGGTCAGGAATTCCTTCGCCAGTGTTTTGAAATAATCAATTGACTTCGGCGGAAGGCTATGGAACCACGTCAATGCGGGGCCTTTGAGACTGGTAGGAAAGGTTTTGTACATGACGGATTCAGATCCTTCCTTGAAAGCCATCACATGTTGTTATTGGTCTCCATCAGCAGCGGGTGGATTATGCCTTGTGAGTATCTCCGCCGCCTTGATAATCTATTGTAATTGGGATGCCAGCACTTTGATTCGGGGGTTTTTCGATGGTGAAGAGGCGTGAGTAGGCTGCCCGTGCATGGCAGGAACTGATATAGGGATAACCGGGGCGTTGGACATGTCCCTTGGTTCGCTGTTGCGTGACCTAGTGGTCACCATCTCTCTGAGATTTGGCAGGAGACGACGCTTAGTGTAAAGTTAAGTACTATGTTGTCCCCACGGAAGGCGCAATCAATTTTTGCTCCCTGCTCTGACCTGTTCCCGCTGACTTGTTTGACCTGAACAAGTAGTACACGTGAGCCACAAACCACCGTGAGGTGGCCGATGGCACTTCGATGCTAAAGTCAGACAAGGATCTGAGGAAGGTGCAATGTGTAACAGGGAATTTGTAGCGTACCTTAGCTAACCAACCTC
Organism: Berberis vulgaris; assembly: GCA_963556465.1. Taxonomy (NCBI): domain Eukaryota; kingdom Viridiplantae; phylum Streptophyta; class Magnoliopsida; order Ranunculales; family Berberidaceae; genus Berberis; species Berberis vulgaris. Next base: position 44,274,111 of record OY747124.1, read on the forward strand.
ATGTCTTATTTATAGTGCAAGAAGTCCTGGGTTAACCAGGCATCGTAGGCGTAGATTTTGGCGGAGATATTCGTGGAAACCCCTATCTAATTAGGAGTTGTCCTGTAGGAGGGAAGTTCCCTATTAGCTACATGCTCCTAGATACGCGGGAGATAGTTTTCAATCCGAGAGCATTCCGTGGAAGGGAGTTTCCCTGTGCGGAAGATACTCTGGTGTTTGTTCCTAGTTGGAAGCAAAGAGCAGATGTGGTTGCCCATCCGAAGCAGATCCTCAAGATACTTTCCTGAAAAGTGCTTATGTGTATCGTGGATAGTTGTGAGACGTGTAGGCCTAGCGTGTTGTGAGAGTCTGGGCTTGTCTTGTTGGCTGAAGTTGAGCGGGCTGAGAATCGCCCGGGATGGATCCATATTGGGCTGTTGGTTGAACCCGTGGTTCCTCGAGATCATCATGACACGTGTACAACTAAGGGGTGTGACTGTTTTTATGTATCATCAGTGATAATATATAATTAATCACTTTAAAATAATTTTTTTGTTTAAATTTTGAACAATACATGAATAACTATACAAAACTTCATCTAATCTAATAAAAGATTTTCATCAGGAAAGGATGAAGATCACCTTGGATTACAAAAATAAAGTTCTACAATTTTGAGCACTTACACATATCTACATCCATAACATGAATAACAAAAACTCTCTCTCACATCCTTGGAGTATTCATCGAGAATATAAGGCTTGAGCTTCATGTGTTTGTATAAAGTTCCTATTATGATGTATAACTCAAGTCCCAAAACAGTACAAACTGCATGATATAAAATGATCTTGGGTGAACATAGTTATATAAAATGCAATTCTAATAACTAGTAAAATCTTCTGTGCAACTCCAAAAACCCTGAAACAAGCTTCAAAGTTATTCATCAGGCCATGCATGCTATTATTAAGATTGACAAGTATCAAAATAAAAAATCCAAGGCGAAAAAAATATTGCAACCGCTTGTCAAGAAATACACTAGTAGACAAGAAGCCCAAATAGTCGAAGTTCTAAATTTCAGCCAAAATACTGATCACCCAACAACTAAAAACTATAGTTATAGACAAATCAAGCACTCACAATCACAAATTCTCACATAGGACGAAAAACTTGAACACTAGACTATGCAAAGCTTTCAACTTTAAACAACTAATGAGCACTAAGTAGTAAGCAACTCATTGGGGAAAAATTTTAAATTCACATTTTTACATAAAAGAACCCATTTTTTTTAAACAAAAATGTGAGAAACACCTAATTAAAATCAAAATATAATAAATTGAGATTTGGGGGTTTACTAGGAACCTGAGTTTGCCTGTCTGAGTGAGGGAATAGAGAAGATTCTTCTTGTAAAGACAAGTGGAGTAAATCTGACTATATTGCTGGCCTGTGACGTCGAGGCTCATTTCTCTTATTTGATGGAAAAGTAATAGGTTATGATAAAATTTTCTGCCTTATCAGTTGGACAAGATGGTGTCCGAGAGATTTGGGGGACTTATATTTGAATTGTTAAATTGCTGAGTTGTTGAAATAAAAGGGAAAGAAAATGAATCCAACAAGCAACTTTGTAGGAGCGGGCAATTCAAATTGGTATATAAAGTCAAGGGGAAAAAGTAACTTCAAATGTAAATTTATATGTGGACAAATCAGACAGGTTTCCAACCCAAGATTTATCCAACCAGAATTGGTCCCTTTATTGAACACCTCGGATCTTTCAATAATATTTGCCTTGGTAGTGAACAATATTTTTTGAGCAATGCTTCAAGATGAATAATACCGATTGAAAAATATTAAAACCTTTGCAAAATGTTTGCATGCCATCCAATTATATGATACATTGGTTCAAACTATTTTCCATTTAGTTTTTTAGACACGACAAAGTTTTTGCATACCATCAAATTGTAAGTTATACATGTCATCCATTTGTATAATTTTCAATTAGTTTTTAGACCTTGTAAGTGTTTTCAACATTTGCAAAGTGTTTGCCATCTAGTTGTATGGTATGCATAACATCCAATTGTATCATACACATTTACATAAACGTCTTTTTAAATGGTTTGCAGACCCCGCAAATGATTTAAACATTTGCAAAGTGTTTTCATTGATAGTTTAGACCCTCCAAAGTGTTTGCATAACATGCATACCATCCAATTGTATGGTGTGAATGTCATCAATTTGTATGATTGTATGATATGCATTTATTAAAAAAAATTGACTTTCTAACGTCGTAAATGTTTTAAACCTTTGCAAAATGTTTACATACCATGCATATCGCTTAATTGTATGGTATGCAAGCAATCCAATTGTATCATATCGTAGCATTAATAAAAACTTTCTAAATTGGTATTAAAACCCAACAAGTGTAAACCTTTGCAAAGTATTCATTGATTTTTCAAACTCTACGAAGTGTTGACATCAAATTGTATAGTTTGTATTGGTTTGTCAGACTTTGCAAAGTATTTTCATTCCATACATGTCTTCCATTGGTATGATTGTATCGTATGTATTTATTAAAAAACATTTTTTTAATTAACTTTCATACATTATAAGTATTTTAAACATTTGCAAAATGTTTGCATACCATGTGATGATACATCGAAACGTCCTCTCTTTTACACCGTATACGTTTCATGATGATCTCAAGGAATAACAGGCCCAAGCGACAGCCCAACACTGATCCGGCCCAAGCGGTTTCAAGCCCACATAGCGCAGTCGGCCAGACAAACCCAAATTACTATAGCCCGCTAAGCCCACACGTCTTACATCCATCCTCAATACCCGTAAAACCTATTAAGGCAAGTATCTCGGGGATTAGCTTCGGACGGGCAAGGCAGCAACACCCTGCTTCCAACAAAGAAGAAAATACAAGAGTATAAGTCGTACATGGAAACTTCCATCTATGGACAACACTCCAATTGGGAACTATCTTCCGCGTATCTAGGAGCACAAGTCTAACAAGGAAACTTCCCTCCACAACACAACTCCCAATTAGAGAAGGATCTCCAAGAAGATCTCCTTCCTTAAACTATGCCACTGATGGCCTAGTCGAACCAGGACTCCAATACTATAAATAAGACATGAGGTTGGTGAATTAAAATAAGCTACACATTCCTTGTTTACAGCATTAAGCCTTCCTCGGATCCTTGTCTGACACAAGCATTGAAGTGCCATCAGCCACCACAACGGTGGTTTGGGGCTCACGTGCGTTCCTTTTGCAGGTTAGTAGGTCAAGGTCAAGCAGGGAGCGAAAATCTATTGCATCAGTTTGGCGCCGTCCGTGGGGACGACATAGTTCTTAACCAAGCATTGCATCTTTCTTCATAATTCGAGAAGATGGTGACCACCAGATCCCGCAACAATGGGGAGCATGGGACACTTCAAATGCTCAGACTAGTGCTATACCATCGCTTCTAGCGGTGCCAGCAACACAAGGGCAATGGGCTCACAACCCCACACCAACAGCAGCAGTGACGGACCCCAGGATGGATCTGCTATCATCATAAATACAACAGATTGCTAAAACAGTGGAGATTCTCATTCATCAAAACCCTCCACCTGTCGATGGAAATCAGAAGCAATGCAAACCTCAATCTCCAGATGGAAACAGAGTCAAGCCCCTGCTAGTTCTCACTGGACTAGAAGTGGCAGTGCAGTCAAGGGAAAACGAAAGGAGTTCCTGGGTTCAGTGAAAAGGTCAGACCGAACCAGGGAAAGGGATGAGGCAATCAAAGAAATTGAGAATGAGACTTCGAGCATTATATATGTCCTTCATGAAGTTAAATCAGAAGAAGAACACTCAAACAAGTCCCCAAAATAGACACTCCTTGAGATGCAGATGCAACCCACCAATGAGGACAAGACGCGTGTATTATTCGCGAGTGCAGAGCCCCATCCCGACCTTGACTTTCACAGACAAGGACCTCAAAGGCATCCGTGCACAGCACAATGACGCTTTCGTCATTTCGATCGCTATTGCAAAGTGGGAAGTGAAGGGGGCCCTAGTGGACATGGGAAGATCTCTTAACGTCTTATTCTACAACACATTCTGCAGTATGGACTTCAAGGAAGAAAACCTAACACCTTCTGACTACCCGTTGATTGGGTTCAGTGGAGAAAAATGCTTCCTGATCGGGAAGACAAGGCTAGCAGTGGTGGCAGGAGAGCCACAACTAAGGAAGGTTTTGTACTTGGACTTCATTATAGTAGGCGCATTGTCTACCTATAACATCATCTTGGGGAGACCCTGGCTTCATCAGATGGAGGCATTAGTCTCCACCCTTCTTCAGTACGTCAAGTATACCGCCAACCACTCGGAGGGAACAATTCACGGGGACCAACCAATAGCACGGGGCTGCCACTATGCTGCGCTAAAGTAGATAAAATATTCCCAGATTTAGCTGGAGCTCGCTAGACAAGTTGAACAGAAGCCAGACTCAGAAACCTTGGAGAAGTCGCTCCACCCAGATGGGGACAAAGACCCAACAATAGTGGCTCAGCTTAGCGACAGGGGATAGTCCAACCTTACAGGAGCAGTTCGCCCTCTAGCCTGACAAGATGTCAGGCCCAATGGAGAGGTCATTGCAAACGGGAGCACAACTCCCCAACTTTCAGTGGGCACGGAAGGACCCTCCCACGCAAGGTTTACTCTTCAGTAGCCTCAACGGCGTCGGCGGAACTTGACAATTTGCCGAAGGTACTTATGATCCTAGCAAGGGCCATGCGAATTTACTTCAGGGTCGGGTCCACTTCTCTCCGTCGACAGTCAATCTATCATGTTGTTTAGCTTTCTTTCAGTAGTCAGTTTAAAGTTTTAATTCTTAGGAACTTATGTGATTTGCACTCATTTGAGAAATAAAAGAGAATTATGCAAACACACTTTACTAATTACTGGAAAGATGTAACAATGATCGCCCAGATAGTGGGTACAAAAGATTACAAACTACAAGCATCCGAATCCTATGCGATGTATAGTAAAGATTCGCTTAAACGGTCCCAGTTCAGAAGAGGACTCAGAAGTGACAGAAAAGGTACCTCGGGCAAACTATGGCGCCCTCTAAGAGTTTCGCTTTGTGATTTCTCTGAAGAAGATGATCAGCGAGCAAGAGCAAATGTACAAAAAGAAGTTAAAAGGACAAGCTCGGTCCAATGCTCCGTCGAATCACCCAGAAAGAACAGTCTGCAAACGACAATATGAACCTAGTGACGAGCTGTAGACATCTTCGATCCTGCATCCGGCCTCCCAAAGGAGGTAGAAGCAGGCAGACAAGGGTGTCCACAAGCAACGAGACAGTTGAGGTCTCACAGTACTGCCAAACGGGGGGACACTTCTCCAATGTGTGATACTCGGGGTGACTCAGAGATACCATCCTTAGAAGCAAATTCGCATATGCCAACACTCCGACTAACCATAAACTAGTTGCAGGGAGTGTTTCCCAACAAACAAGATGGCACAAGGCACCACCGAAGCACCCGCGAATAAAAGACAAACTCGTCCCTTGAGAGGAAGTCTGTAACTCATTTTCACAATACGAGAAGAAATTACAAGGTCTCGACAAACCAATCAAGTGCTCACTCAGAGCAGGTGACCACGCATAGTGGCAAGTCTTATCAAGACTCATCCGCGCAAATGTCAGAACATTTAAAGACTCCAGCGGAGGAGATCTTCCTTCAGCCTTTGGAAAACCCAAAACATATTTTTTGAGTAAGAGCATATGAAGAGTGCACCTTGTAGAAGATAATGCCTACAACAGTGAAGGAACACCATTACATAGCCCAGTTCTTCTTATATGGGCTTATCGGCTTGACTGACTATCCAAGCGGCACTCTACCACGTGAACTGACACAAGCAGTAGAAGCCCTAGTCACTCTTGACACACAGAGCAAACCTACACATCACCAGCTGATTTTAGGTACCTTGTTTTTGAAATTAGTGAAAACTAATCCGCACCATGCAATTCGTCTAGGGAAGTAGGCTAGCATGCCCGTAACAGGCGGAGCCCCAACCTAGCCAGGCAAGCTTAGTCAGTTTCAACTGATCTCCCAGATCTGTATCTCACTCAACGCGGGTATAGGTGGTTTGGAAGGTGGGAGCTTAGTCAGTTTCAACTGATGATGATGGCATGCCACGGTACCACTGCTCTTCTACAAACCATGGTCGTCGAAGCACCCAAATCTGTAGCTCGATGCGCGCGAATGTAGTGATTTGGAAGGTGGGAGCCTAGTTAGTTCCAACTGATGACGATGGTTTGCCACATGACCACTGATCTTCTATTGACCATGGTCACCGAATTTTCTCATCCCAAACCTTTAACCTGCTCCGCATGGGTATAGATAGCCTAGTCTGCTCCGACTGATATCAACGACTCACCATGGGATCACTCCTCTCCTACAGACCATGGTCGCCGATTTTTCTCATCCCAAGCCTGTAGCCTGCTCCGCACGAGTGTAGATGGTTTGGAAGATGGGAGCCTAGTCAGCTCCAACTAAAGTCGACGGCTCGCCACGGGATCACCGCTCTGTTACATACCATGGTCACCGAATTATCTCATCCCAAACCTGTAGCCCGCTCCGCGCAGGTGTAGATGGTTTGGAAGGTGGGAGCGTAGTCAATCCCAACTGATGTCAAGGGCTCGTTACAGGACCACTGCTATTTCTCAGGACAACTCTCACCAAATCTGATTACAACTCAAGTAGCGTCTTCTCGCCCACATAGGCTGACATCCCATTATCGGTGTTGTCCACTTGAACCGACTAAAAAACCAACTCGCTAAGCGCGGACGAATGTTGCACAAGATACCAGCCTGAGCTTACGAAACATGACTCGAGCCAAGCTTTCTTGCTCAACTACAAACAACAACGCATGTGCTTGACTACAACAATTCACTCATGCCAACGATCGCAACCGCCGGTTAGATACATAACTTGAGCCTCCAACGACTTACCTCAAGGATGAGCTGCAACCTAGGTAGAGGAACCCGCTGCCAAACCATCCACAAAATGTTCATTATTGGACATAACCACGTGATAGCAACTCTGAGACCTCACGGAAAAACAGGTCAAAATTATTCGTGACATAAACGGTCGAGCTCTTAATAGCAGATAGACCACTCGGTTCCTTGCTGACCCAACCGAACCTACATCAAAATAAAATGACAAGGCAAATGGAAAGCGTGAAACAGGGAGACCGAATAGAATACAAACACAAAACATACTCGAAAGAAACTTGTTTTCATTAATTGTTGAAACAAAAGGTACAAATGTACAAAATTTACTCCTCATTAGGACGAGGTACGATTATAGGAGAACTAAGCTTAACAGAAAAAGAAACATGAGTTGCCTCCTCGCGTGCCTCAACTTGAGTATCATGATCTAGATCGCCCTCTTTCTCTGACAACTCAGAGATCACTCCAAAGTCTGCAAAGGACACCTTCTTGTAATAAATAAGGTCCCATTCTGGATTTTTTTTTCATCAGCGCCAATAGTTCTAACCTCCCATGCATGATCTTGCGGAATTCACACATGCCTTCTGCCTTGATAAACCCTTCCTCACGCACTTTACTTCAGCAAGTTCACGTTCCAGTAGCTTCAGATTGCCTGTCAGCGCATCAGTTTGAGACTGCTCAGTAATCAGGCTAATTTTAATTGCACTATGTTCATGTTATTCCAAGATAAGTTAGTCCCCAGCTTTCCTTGCTTCCCGAGCGATGAATTCCATGTCGGCCTCTAACTGCTGCCTCTGGATGACCCACTAAGATTTGTTTTCATGGTATTCTCCTCCTCAAGAGACTGCAATTCAGAATGCATCTTAGCCACAACTTCCTGCGCAACTTCTAGATCACAGCGGACCAGGTTCAACTCTTCTCTGGATCTGTCCCTTGCGGACATCGCCTCTTCTAAATCAGACTCAAGGGCTTCCAAATGAACCCTCTGGGTTTCAGCATCAATGGCTGATTGCTCCAGCCTCCTCTCTTCAATCTGCTTTCTCAGTGATTCAATGCAGACTACAAGAGGGACGGTCCACGCTGCAATGGTCGCTGTCAGATGATCCATTAGTAGGATGACTGACCTCCGGGACCATAGGCAAATCTTCATCAGAGCCTTCTAGTAAAAATAGTCTGGATTAGTCAGCATTAGCAGAAGCCGCCACAGCAGCCAACATCAGCTTATTATTCAAAGCTTTAGCCAGTTCGGTACTTAGCTTTGACACATCATCGACCCCTGCTAACCGCAGGTGGTCCTTCTCCAAACCAGATGCTACAACCTCTGCCTCAGCGGACAGGTCAGAATTATGCTTCTCCCTCAATAGAGAGGGTCGTTTAGAAGCCGGCTAGGCCCAACGCGAGACCTCTTCGAGCCTATGAAGGAGGCAAGCATCTCAGAAAGCCCTTTGTGTTTGGCAGGGTGAGAGCCTTAACTTTAGAGGCCTTCCTCTTCTTGGAAGGGGCTTCACTTTCGAACTTAACCTTTTGCACCCTGAAATAAATGGGAGCCACGTGCCAGTGGGCCTACAAACCACTGCGACTAAAATTTGAAGGGTAGATAACGACCTCAACACTCATTCGAGGCATGTCACGGAATGCCTCCATAGCGGCTTCCTCCTCCGGTGAAATAGGATAGTGGGGAACCTCTCTACAAATAACACACGCAACGATCAGTATACATTCAACACAACAAAATCAATGGGCAAAATTATACTTACGAAGTGGCTTGAACTCTCGCTCAAGCGGACGACAATTGAACTCGAAGTACTTCGAATCCGAAAGAGCCAAGAACCAAATTTTTTTCCAGAATTTAAAGTCATCCGACAGTTTCCCAAAGCAAGTCGACGACTTCATCTTACACAGCGTTATCATTCAGCCGAGGGGAAGTTAGTAACTGAATCACCCTCAGAGTCATGCGGACGCCAACATCCTTTGCCCTGATCAATATGAGAAGAATAGTCCTGTACCCATTCCGTACCAACTGGGCAGGACGGATTCCAAGAAATTACAGAAATCCCCAAATCTCTTCAAGCATAGGAAAACGGACACTAGTTTGAAGCATGCCGCGGTGCAAACAGATGAATCCTTCAGAAGAAAGCATTGGTGTATGATCATCACTCAGTGTAGAGTGGCAGGTCTTTAGGGACCCCATATGTCTTCCGAATCTCAGCCAGGCTCAATTCGAAAGCCAACCTATCTTCGAAGAACTAGAAGCCCCTGGCAAAAAGCTCTTCGTCAAGGTGATTTTAGCGAGCCATGAGAAAAGTGAATAAACTTTCAATTAAAAGATAACAAAACGAAGTCTCTAAAAACGAAGAAATGGAAGAGTCTATCTCTATAAAAAGGGAGGTCTAAATAGGGATTGATTTTGCCTCATTTTCTTCACTAAACTGACACATGCTTAATTTACGGAGTGCATCGCTCAAGTAACAGTTCAGACTCAATCATCATAAGAGACGTATCTTTTCGAGAAGCAACTTAGTGGACCAATAAGATGGCCCACTATCTCAAGGGAGTAGCTAATGATACACCAATGCGATGACCCACTACCATGCAAACAATGTTTCATGAAGACTGCGCACGTGAACAATGACGCGTGAATAATGTATGTGCATGATCAATGACAAGTGAACAATGTTATGTATACACCAGGGTGCCTACCTTCAAACACTACATAGCAACTATAACTCATTATGATTTGTAAGAACAAGTACGTAATTTTTTAAGCCCTGAAATGAATTCAATTTTTTTTAATCATGTTATTAAACCTACAAAAAATTATTCAAACCAACACCTATAAGTTCAACTCCAAATGTAGTAGATCAAACTAACAAGTAATGCATAATTTTAAACTAAATCAACGTGTTCAAATACAAGTTATGGGCACAAATCCTACTTAAAACAACATGTTCAAATACAAATCATAATACCAAATCCTACTTAAAAGATCCACACATATTCCATATACTTTAAGTCATCGAAACAATAAACTACATGAAGCAACATATTAGAAGTCCAAATCCTAATCCATGCCAAATACCCTCATAAGTTTTAAAAAGCCATCTATTCGGCCATTTCCATAATAGATCTAACCTATAGCTCATTTGCTTGCCTAGTCAAAGTGCAAAATCCTCGAACATAGCACTTAAAAAAGTATTAAAAATATTCACCATCTCTCCATCGCTAAAATCAAGAGGCATCAAACCCTCTCTAGATCATCAACCTTCATTTCTCCAGTCAACTTCCCTGCCATTCCGTTTAAAGCACCAACCTTAGTATTCACAACACTATCAATCTTTTTCGTCCCCCTACTTGGAAGCCTTTTACGCTTCTTTTTGCTCTTGGTTGAACCAACTGAATTATGGGTTGTATGAACATTACTTTGGAGCACTACATCATCAAGATTGATAGGTTGATCTACTTCAACTTGAGTTCGATAAACTACACTCAAAAAAATGAAAACGTTTACTTTGACAATTCATTATAAGTTTACAACTTAATCATCATAAAATTAAAAAAAAAAAAAAGGAAAAAAAAAACCATGTCACCACCAAAGTCAACACCCGTGAAAGCTCTTTCTCATGTAGCTACAACAATAATCCCCAAGTCCTTAAATAGCCTAACGACTTTAAATTTCAAATGAATTTGTTTGGATCGTGCCTATCAAGTTCACATGATACTGTTGCGATATAAACATCCTTAAGAAAATGCATTTTACATGTAGATAACGTGGTCGTGCTTCGGGATCAACATCAATAGTGTCATGATCATAACCAAGACTGCTTTGAGACAATGCATTTTTCACTGTCACATAATCCATCTTGAGAATTTTCAGCTTAGTCTTCACATTTTTCACTTCTAAATTAATTTTTTCAACAATGTCCTAATTTCATTACCACACGGTTAAGTGCTTCCGGCTTCCAACATTGTCCTTTTTTTTAGTAAGGCTAGGGAACCTGGTTTTGCAATGAGGTTTTGTGACCAGGATGATGTGGCATCATTAGGGGAGGTTTTTTACAACCTCGAGATATACATAAACACTTTGGAGATTTCATCATTCTTTCAAGATCACGCCACGTGATCCTGGTTGCAAAAACCTGGGTTCCTAGTATTTTCATATTCTTTTTTATTTTTACCTTTATGAAGTTTCTTCCAAAAGAACCTTAAATAGCAAAAATTCATTCAATCATTCCAACATATTTTTGGTCTTCTAACCCCTCCTTGATAAGCCATACCTAATGATGATACATAAAAACGGTCACACCCCTAAGCCGTACATGTGTCATGATGATCTCGAGAAACTACAACACCAGCATCAGCCCAACACTGATCTGGCCCAAGTGGTTAGAGTCCGCTCGACTTTAGTCCGCCAAGCGAACCTTGACACTCACAACACGCTTGGCCTACACATCTCACAACTTTTCTCAATACCCGTAAGCCCTCTTTAGGCATGTATCTCGAGGATCAGCTTCGCACGGGCAACTACAATTGCTCCTTGCTTCAAACAAGGAAGCAAACACCAAAGTATCTTCCACACAGGGAAACTCCTTTCTACGGATTGCTCGTGGATTTGGAACTATCTCCCGCGTATCTAGGAGCACAGAGCTAACATGGAACTTCTCTCCTACAACACGACTCCTAATTAGAGAGGAATTTCCACGAAGATCTCCTCCCTAAACAATGCCTACGATGGCCTAGTTGAATCAGGACTCCTTGCACTATAAATAAGACATGAAGTTGGTAAGCTAAAGTACGCGACAAATTTTCTGTTACAATATTACACTTTCTTTAGAGCCCTGTCTGACTTTAGCATCGGAGTGCCATCGGTCACCACAACGGTGGTCCGTGGCTAACGTGTGCTACTTGTGTAGGTCAACAAGTCATCAGGAACCAGGTCAGAGCAAGCAACAAAAAATGATTGCATCAGTTTGGCGTCGTCCATGGGGACACCATAGTTCATAACTTTACACTAATTGTCATCTCCTTTAAAAAAACATAGAGAGATGGTGACCACCAGGTCACGTAACAACGGAGAACCTGGAGACACGTCAAACGTCCCGTCTGTCCTTATACTGCCTCCTTCAACAGCTACTATCTTGCACACTCAGCCAACTCACGCTCCCGTACCGACGACAGCAACAACAGATCCTAGAGTCGATATACTAGCGTCCCAAATACAGTGGATCACCAAAGCGGTGGAGGCTCCCATGCGACAAAGTCCACCACCCACTAATGAAGACCAGAAGCAACACTGACCTCTGCTTCCTGCAGATGATAGGGATCAAGCGCAGAAAGCCAAACACCCGACAGTTCTTATTGAATTAAAGGAGGCAGCACAGCTAACACCGAGTTCAACACCAAGACAAAAAGGCTCGGCCCTGGGAACCCCCTTCGCAGAGGGGCGCACGACCCATACGTACTATACTGCCCCTCCTTCCCACAATTTGTGGATCAAATCATGAACGAGGCCCTTATGAGAAAGTTCACTCTCCCGAAGCTCGACTCCTATGTTTAGAACATTTCCCACCATTACTAGCACGTAATGGACCTCAAAGAAGGATCTGAGTCCGTCATGTTTAGAACATTTCCCACCATTCTAAAAGTCCCTGCACTGACATGGTTCCACAGCCTTTCACCGAAGTCAATCGACTCCTTCAAAACACTGGCGAAAGAATTCCTGACACGTTTTAGAAAAGTCCCGCACTACATGATCTCTCTAAGGCAAAGGTATGACGAGACGCTCCGAGAGTATGTTACACGCTTCAACAATGAGCTAACCCTCATAGACGGATGCAACGATGGGTACAGCCGTGACGACCTTCAGTGCGGGCCTTAGAGAGGGAAAGCTTTTTGAGGACCTCACCTTGGAACCACCTCTTGACATGGAGGAGCTCCTCAAGAGCGTCCAGAGACACATCACTCTGGAGGAGTCAGGGATCGTTTAAAGGGAAATCGAAAGTGACAGGAAGCCCTCCTCTCTTAGGGACAAGAAGGAGGGAAAAAGTCACGAGGATGAGGAACAGAGCAAAAGGAGGCGCAGTGACAATAGGCTAGACCCTGCTCATCCCAGGTCGGAGAAATAATCCAACTACGTTAGATCCAGAGCTGCGACACCCCTAAGAGCTAGCCCGTCGGACATACTTAACTCCATGAAAGGCTGGGAGGAACTGAAGTGGACCCCAAAGACACATGGCAACCTTTCCAAGCGCGATAACGACAAATACTGCCGTACCACAAAGAGGGCGGCCACAATACCAATGACTGCAAGAGTCCGAGGTATGAAGTTGACTACTGGATCCGCAAAGGCAAACTGATAGAGTTCTTGAAGTTTGAGAAGCCAATGGAACAAATAAAGGACAGGAGGGAGTCAGTTAAAGAAATAGAGAAGGCGACTCCAGGGATAATGTACGTCCTTCATGGAGTCGGACCGAATGAAGACCAGTCATACAGGTCTGCAAGCAGACACTACTTGATGTGTAGACACAATCCGCGGGTGACGGCATGCACATCTACCACTCATGAGTTCAGAACTCCATTCCCACTTTGACTTTCACGGACATGGATCTTAGTGGAGTTCGAGCACCGCACAACGACGCCTTGGTCATCCTTCTTTCCATCACAAAGTGGGAAGTAAAGAGAGCTCTGATCGACACAAGAAGTTCACTTAACATTTTATTCTACAACGCGTTCCGCAGCATGGACCGCAAGGAGGAAAACCTGACGCCTTCAAAAAACCCGCAACGTCGGGGATTAGTCTCGACAACTCAACAAGGGGCTTAGCTCTCAGATTCAGTAGGGAGAAGTGCTTCCCCATCGGAAAGATAAGGTTGGCTACAGTAGCAGGAGAGCCGCAGCTCAGGAAAGTCCTATTTCTGGACTTCATGGTGGTAAGCGCACCGTCATCCTACAATCTCATCCTAGGAAGACCTTGGCTCCACCAGATGGAAGCAGTGGTCTCCACCCTTCACCAGTGTGTTACATATACTGCTAACCACTCTGAAGGAACCATACGTGGAGACCAACATACGGGACGAGGCTGCCACTACGCCGCACTGAAACAGATAGAATGCTACCAGATTCATCTACATCATGCAAAGAAGCCCGACCAAATGCAAGGCCAAAAGACGGAAGAGGCATCATTTTCAAGCGGTACAGAAGCAATCAGCTCTTCCGCCGTGCAAGTCGTAAGGGCCATGGCAAGCGGGAACACATCCCCCCAAAATTCTGTGGACGCGAAGATCTGCACCTCTGCAAGGTTTGCTCTTCAGTGACCTATCTAATGCCTCAACAATCCGTTAAATGATTCGCGAGAGCTACCCAAATTCACTTCAAAGCCAAGATTGAATTCTTTCCATCAACAGTTAGTTTGCTTTAAGTTGTTTGTTTCACTTTCTATAATCAATATTGAGTTTTAGTTCTTAAAAAGCTTATGTGATTCGAAATCATTTAAGAAATAAAAGAAGAATTACGAAAAACAACCTTTATTGATTATTGGAAAGATGTAACAACAAGCACCTTGAGGCAGATACAAAAGGCTACATATTGCAAACGCTCCAAGGTGGATACAAAGACTGAGCACTATAAACATTTGAATACAATGTGAACTAAAGTAAAAGACTCGCATAGAAAATTTTGCTATGAACAATGTCCGTCGAAGACATGGAAACCCTCATCTACAAGTGACAAGAAAGGTAAGAAAATGGGAGAACTCGACACGTTCCCAAGATAAATACGAAGTTGGCAGAAGGGATTGAAAGACTGAACAGTCAGGCTGCTTCATCAAATCACTCCAGGAAAGTGATCTTACAATGGCGTTGTAGACCTCACGACTAGCTGCTGATTTCCTCAAGAGACATCCCACCGTCTATCCAACCTCTTCAAAAGGGCTTAGAAGAAGGAAGATGAGGATGGCCACAAGTAGCGACGTAGTTACGATCTCACAGTGTCGTCAAGAGATACCACTTTTCACATATGCGATGGCAAGTGTGACTGATAATTACCACACCTGGAGACACTGCACATCAACCAACACTTCGATCATCCATCGGTTAGCAACGGGATATGAGCACACGAAGACACAAGTGGTATGGTGTACCACCAAGGCATCTCCCTTGGTAGGAAATCTGTACTACTTCTCCGCAATATGAGAAGAAACTACGAGACCTCGGATCAACTACGTGCCAACCCATATTAGGTGACCACGCATAACAATAGCTATCTCTATGCCTGATCGACGCAAATGTCAGAACATTCGGAGAGTCTAGAGACGGTGAATCAACTTCAGCCTTTGGAAAACCCAAAACATTTTTCTCAGCCTTTGCAAAACCCAAAACATCTTCTTCAAGCAAGAACATTACAAAAGTAATGCGCTATGAAAGATAGTGCCTACAACGATTGGAAAACACCATTATATAGACATGATGATTCACCAAGCAGGCACTCAAGTATTAACTGCCAAACATTGAATATCGTACAAAAAACTGGAAGACGACGGTTCCCAAGGAAACTGCAAAGATGACGTCAACCAGTTAATGGTGCTCCACGCAACCCCATCAATTGAGGGGGAGTAACCGATACTCAACCGTCACGCAGCCTACGTCGTACGCGTGTCACTGCGCAATCTACGTCGTACACGCAACGCACCATGCACGTAAACCCTAGTCCTTCATTTGAATCCGTCGAGGTAACAAACAAGTCCACATATGACATCTTCTTATAAAGGCTGAGATCCCATTCTGGGTGCTCATCTTTCATCAGCGCCACCAGCTCCAGCTATCCATGTACAATCCAGAAGAACTCACACTTGCCTTGCTCTTGAAGAAGCTCTTCCTCCCGCTCCTTTGCATCAACAAGTTCATGTTATAGTAGCTCCAACTTGACAGTCAGCGCGTCGACCTGAGACTGCTCTGTGGCCAGACTACTCTTCACGACAATAAGTTCATGCTGCCCCAATTCGAGCTGGTCCTCGGCCTTCCTCATTTTTCGAGCATAGAACTCGACATTGGATTCCAACTATTGCTTCTTAGCAGCCCAGTTGGCTTCCTTCGAAACACTCTTTTCAGCGAAAGGTAGCAGTTCAGAACTCGCCTTAGCCGCAGCTTCCCGCGCAACCTCAACATCTCAGTGGATACGACTCAACTCCTTCCTAAGTCCGTCCCTTTCAGACACCGTCTCAGTCAGATCATGCTCGAGGTTCTCCATACGAGCCCTCTGAGCCTCAGTTGCCACAGTTGACTGATCCAACCGCTTCTCTCGGCCAGCTTCTTAAGCCACTCAATTTCACAGAGCGTATCAAAATACAGCAGCTGCATGTGCGAAAAGACATGCTCCAAGGTATATACTCTATCACGAGCAGCCTCGACTTTCATTGCAGCAACGATCGCGTGGCTCATGTGAGACATACCCATCATAAGGTACTTTAGACCCTTATCTATACATCCATCTAATGTATCCTCTTCGGGTTTAAGAGCATGATCCATCAACCAGCTGTGACTCCTGCTTATATGCTTCCTTGAAGCATACTCTATGTCCACATCTTGGTGCCAGATTTGTGAGCTCATATTTACCAAGTAAGGTGTGAACAGGTTTATCCATGCACCTAGATGAAGCTTTCCCGGATCAGGGATTACGCCAACGCCACTCTTCGCGGTCGTCACAATCCTCAGACTCTCATCCGTGCCCTTCCCTTTGTTGTTAACAATCGGCATTTCATTGCGAGGCAACACAATGGGATCCGGAGGAAGAGGAGGGAGAAAATTATCCAAAGGATCCTCCAACACTTCTAGCTGTGGCCTAAAACAAAATGGTGAACAATGCAGACTACAAGAGTCGTGGCCGGTATCGCAGCCACCTTCAAGGGAATCAATAGTAGGGCGATCGGATTCTACCACCTCAGAAAAATATTCATAGGAGCCTCCTACAACAATGGTCCCACGTGAATCAGCACCAGCGAAAGCTGCCATTGCAACCCGCACCAGACGATCGCAAGTAATCTTTTCCAAGACGAAAATGTCAATCTCCGCCTCAACATGCCTGGCAGATTCGTGCTCCTCTCTCATTGGAGCGACTCTTCCTGAAGACGACCCAACTCTAAGGTGAGACCTTTTCCTAACAAAGAAAGCAAACTTCTAGGACGACTCTTTCGCATTGGACAGAGTGAAAACTTTGGCCCCATCAACCTTTCTCTTCTGGGCCCCATCTTCCAACTTAATACGCGACCCTCGATACAAAATAAGGGTGCCATGCCAATTGTCCCATAGCCCACTACGGATGAAGTTGGAAACTCTTATGACATCGACCGCCTTCCTTTGCAGCAGACTCGGAATGTTTCCATGGTGTTTTGCTCCTTTAAGGTAAAAAGAGTTGTAGAAAACCTTCCTCCAAGGGAACACAAGTGATGAGCAATCAACCCGCTACCAAGCATATCAAAATTGCAAGAAAATGTTTGAACTTACGGAATGGCCTGAACTGTCGCTCGAGCGGACGACACCTGCACCGGAAATACTTCGAATCTGCGAGAGCCAAGAAGCAGTACTTTTGCCAGAACTTGAAATCATCATGCAGTTTACCAAAGCATTTCGGCGACTTCATATTACAGACAACATTGCTCTTCACCCGGGGAGAGGTCAACAATTGCATCACCCGCGGAGTCACGCTAACATTGGCCTCCTTATCACTGAGCAGAATCATGAGAATGATCCTATATCTATTGGATCCCAACTGAGCCGGAGGAATCCCTAAGAGACCCAAGAACTCCCAAATCACGCCCAGGATCGAAAAACACACTCTAGTTTGAAGCATCCCACGATGTAAACAAATGAAATCGGGAGGAGGTGACACAAGCGTTTAGTCGCCCATTAGGAGATACAATGGCAGGTCCTCAGGAACTCCAAACTTCGTACAAATTTTGGCAAGACCAGGCTCGGACAACAACCTGTCTTGAAAAAACTCCAGAGCCTCAGCCAAAACAACATCATCAAAAAAGTTTTCTTCAGCCATGAAGAACACGAACTATCTTTTTCGAACAATATCTTCAAAAGCGAACAAAGTAGAATAATCAGACTCAGCACTGCGGATGACCTAAATAGATGATGATTTCCCACCTCTTTTCCGTTGAACCAACGCACATGCCATTAATGCGGCGTGCGGCTCAAGAAACGATTGGTCGCCCGTTAGGAGATACAATGGCAGGTCCTCAGGAACTCCAAACTTCGTACCGATTTTGGGAAGACCAGGCTCAGACAACAACCTGTCTTAAAAAAACTCCAGAGCCTCAGCCAAAACAGCATCATCAAAAAGGTTTTCTTGAGCCATAAAGAACACGAACTATCTTTTCCGAACAATATCTTCAAAAGCCAACAAAGTAGAAGAATCGGACTCAGCACTACGAATGACCTAAATAGATGATGATTTCCCGCCTCTTTTCCGCCGAACCAACGCACATGCCATTAATGCAGCGTGCGGCTCAAGAAACGATTCAGACTCAATCATCATGAGTGGCGCATCCCTTCAAGAGATGACTTAGCAAACCGTTATGACAACCCACTAACTCAAGGGGAGTAGCTAATGATACATAAAAATGGTCACATCCCTGAGCCGTACATGTGTCATGATGATCTCGAAGAACTACAGGCCCCAGCTTCAGCCCATACTGATCCGGCACAAGCGGCTTGAACCTGTTCGACTTCAGTCCGCCAAGCGGACCCGGACTCTCACAACACGCTAGGCCCACACATCTCACAACTGTCCTCAATATCTGCAAGCCCTCCTTAGACAAGTATCTCGGGGAAACAAACACCAGAGTATCTTCTAAACAGGGAAACTCCCTTCTATGGATTGCTCTTGGATTGTAAACTATCTCCCGCGTATCTAGGAGCATAGAGCTAATGGAGAACTTCCATCCAACAACACAACTCCTAATTAAAAAGGGATATCCACGAAGATCTTCTCCCTAAACTACGCCTACAATGACCTGGTTGAACCAGGACTCCTTGCACTATAAATAAGACATGAGGTTGGTAAGCTAAGGTACGCGACAAATTCTCTGTTACAACATTACACTTTCCTCATAGCTTTGTCTGTCTTTAGCATCAGAGTGTCATCGGCCACCACAACGGTGGTTCGTGGCTCACGTGTGCTACTTGTGCAGGTCAATAAGTCAGCAGGAACCAGGTTAGGGCAGGGAGCGAAAAACGACTACATCCCCTAAAACAAAATAAAACATACTTTTAATCCTATAATAAACCTCGACACTATGCTCAATATAAATCATATTCTTAAAAACAACCAAATAAATCATCTCTTTAATCCAATAATAGCCTTACACATCATGGTCAAAATATGCTTAAAATAAATCATTCTCAAAATATGCCTTATATATAATGTTCAAATAAGCATTACACATCACGTTCAACATAAACCTTAAACACCGTGTTAAAATAAGCTAGCCTAACCCATCATGTTTCAAAATAAACCACACTCATCATTAATTTTAATGATTATAATCAATAAACATTGTATTTTCCATAGTATCTCTATTGGTAGTACACTGAACACTTGGAACAAGTGCAACGAGACCTTCATCTTCATCACTATTGTCTTCATCATCACTACACATGTCATCAGGATCTCTCTCCCAAAAAATTGTGAATGGCGGCACAAGCACATATTATATTTGTTCGCGTGAGGATGCCATGATGGGGTTGATACCTATGGTAGGTAAATCTCATTTTAAGCCACCCTGCGTTCGACATCATTCTAGAGTGATAAATGACAGAAATTGAACAATTCTCTAGGATTCTCTAGGCGACGTCCAATGGTATCTTTGAGATGATACCTTGTACCACGAGAAGGCGAAAGGAATCTAGGCAACAACCAAATTCTAGCATCCGCAAGATAGTATTTACTTACGTTAGTTTTGTCAATAGGAAGTATAGTGAATTTGTCACCAACTATACATTTCTTTATATAAAAATATGAAATATGTATTGTTGGGTACAATTAACTGACAACCTTCCTGACCCATCGCATTTCTAAAGAGTTGACCACCATGAGCAGATCCCTCCAACCAGCAAGCAAATAAGTGAATTTAATACCAAAAGTACATGCTACCAGAAGAACATTTTGAGTAATCAACCCGTTCATGTTATGGTACCGTATTTGATTTTCCAAGGGTACAAAGGCTTTTATGTGAGGCATCCTATACACATTAGATTAAATTTCACAAAAAGTTTAAATTGATAATATATAATGACAGGATAAACCTTATTTCATTCCAAATAGGTTCAGGACGGAACGGAATGGGACATGATGAAATAGTCCTCTAATGAAGAATAACAAAAGTATTTCATCTTGCATTGCTCATACACCATGCCAAATTTATGTACATATAACTTTCATCATAACAAGAATAAAATTTCATTGGTTAACATAACATACTTTTAGTTTAGAAGGATTTCTAGTTGATTGGATCTGCTTGGAATAAGGTCAATATTTCTATAGGGAAATAAACTATTTCATTCGTTACCAAGATTTTTCATCATCATTGATAAATTTAATATATAAACATCTTAGTTTTGTAGACTTACAACCATCACAATATGAGGTCTTGGGGCTTATACATAAGAGAAACAATTAGTTTGATCAAATAAAATTGTTGTTGGTTTCATGTCAATATATAGGTTTTGCAATGTGAACAAGATGATCAATACAATATCTTTTTGTGAAGGTCAAAGCACTGATGAAAAAAAAATAACGCCAGATTTAGGAGACAGTAAGAGGTATGATTTGCAATTAAGTAATGTTGCATCATCACTATTGATCCAAAGTGCAAATTCATTTAGGATGTGTTTGTATTCATCGATTTTCAATGCATGCAATGTGACCCATCCCAAATAATGTGTTACAAAAAGAAGGTAAAGAACAATAAAGATTGGTTTTACATTGACCTTCAATGGTTATTAAATAAACTGGTTATGGTTTGCAATGTGTTCACTATCACAGTAACACAGTAAATTGACTAAATTCTAACCTAAGTGAGACTTAATTAAAAATTTAAAATATTAAAATTAATAAACAATAATATTAAATATTAAATAAATAAGTTCGAGACGGGACGGGATGAGATGCGCGGGATTGAAAATAATCAACTCGATTCCATCCCATTCTAGATCAATCCCAAAAAAACTCGAAAAAAAAATTGGGACGCAGCGGAATGAGACTGGTGAATTTGGCTATACTTTCTAGTAATGCATCAACGGATTAGAGGGTGGTTGAATTGGATCAAATCATTAGAGTGAATTGATGGAGATGACACGAGCACGAATGAGCACATCATGAGGGTTGAGATTAGGGACTTATTGGATTAAATTTCAAGAACACCAAGTACCCCAAATTTGGGAAGAACCATTGCTCTGCAATAGTCACTGATGTAGTCAATTTTGATCTCCTTCCTCGCATTGACCTACACTTAAACAAGCAACACACGTGAGACAAATACCACCGTGTGATGGCCAATGGCACTCCGATGCTTAAGTTAGATAAGTCTTAGGAGAGGCTTAAAACTGTAAATTGGGTTTTTGTAGCGTACCTTAGTTAATCGACCTTATCTCCCTTTTTATAGTGTGAGAGTCCTTATTAGGTTAGGCCTTTGGTGAAGTAGTTTAAGGAAATAGATCTTGCAAGAGATCATTTCCTAGTTGGGAGTTGTCAATGTAGGGTAGTTTCCCTACACTACTTGTGCTCCTAGATCTGCGGGAGAGGATTCCCTTTCTGAGTGTTGTTTATGCAAAGAAGTTTCCTTGACTAACTTATAGTCTAGTATTTGTTTCCTAGGCGGATCCAGTGTATTGCTGGTCTGCCTGTCCTGGGTCAATCCCCATATACTTGCCTTATCATGGCTTACTCTTGCTTTATCAGGGCTTACGAGTATTGGGATTGACCGCGTGATGCATGGGCTTATTAAGGCGCTGCAATTTAAGTCCAACATTCTTGAATCTGCCAATAGTGGGCTTAATGTTGTCTGGGCCTTGTTGGATTGAGCATACAATCGGGCCTGTTTTCTTTTGTTCTGTTGATGAGATTACCTTGACACGTGTACGGTGCTGATCAAAGGACGGTTTGATGTATCATCAGCTCCTCCCTCGAGTTGGTGGGCCATCTCATCGGCCACCAAGTCATTTCATGAAGCAAAATGTGAAGTCATGATGGTTGAGTCTGAGTTGTTTTCTCGAGCGGCAAGTTTCATTAATTGGGTGTGCGGCTGCTCGAAAGAGAAAAATGAGGGAGTTTTGTATTCTATATAGATCTCCTCTCTGTGGAGTTTGGCTCCTTTACTCTTTCTATCTCATAGACTTTTCTTTGTTGCATTTTGTGCTTTTGACTTTGCTTAACCTTCGTAATCGAAAGCTTGTGTGGTCTCTCATAGAGGGAGGGCCAAAATCAACTTTTCGATGAACTGTTCGCTAAGGGCCGCAAGTTCTTTGAGGAGAGATTTTTTCTGAGTCGAGTATAGAAGTCCTTGACTGACTTTGCATTTTTTTTCCTGAAAATCTGATGCTTTTCACTCTGGGCGCCGATCTGACGTCCTTGTCCTTTCTAGAGGGGTTTATCTGTCTTCACCGAGGTATGCTTCAAACGGTTGTCCATTTTCCTGTCATCAAAGAAATTTTGGATTTCCTGATGTTCCTCGGTATTGCGCCCGCTCAACTGGTGCTGAACGGGTATAGAACTATGATCACCATTCTGATAAGAGCGAAGGACGATGGTGTCCGAGTATCTTAGAAGGCGATCCAACTGCTTATTTCTCCTTGGATAAATGAGCATGTTGTGTGCGAGCTGACATCACCGGACTGCTTTGGTAATCTGCTTGACGACTTTAAGTTCTGGTAGAAATTCTATTTCATGGCCTCTGCGGACTCGAAGTATTTCGAGCTTGCTGGTCGTCCGGTCAAGCGGGAATTCAGACAACTAAATAAGTTCAATTCTTTTTTTGATCTTGCTTGTGTTAACTGCATATCAAATTGACCTTTGCAC
Organism: Berberis vulgaris; assembly: GCA_963556465.1. NCBI lineage: Eukaryota > Viridiplantae > Streptophyta > Magnoliopsida > Ranunculales > Berberidaceae > Berberis > Berberis vulgaris. Next base: position 44,297,153 of record OY747124.1, read on the forward strand.
TTTTCGTAGGAAAATTCCCAACTTCACCACTTTCTGCTGAAGATAAAGCGGCGAGGGTTGCGTTTCGCAACATGCCTCACCTGCGGATAGATAAAGTCATTAAGTCTTCGAATATCAAGCGCAGGGGACTGTGGGCTCATTGGTATGGGGCTCCTATCCATTTTTGGGTTTCGAATCTAAAGCCAGAAGGCGTATCTTCCTCAAAGATGAGGAAGTTCATGAAAATTAAGATCTTGAGCCCTTCAAGAGGGCAAAACTAAGTGAGACACCTCCTTATCCTCTACAACCGAAGAGGCCTCATGCTGTGTCTAGGCCCACTCGTGGGCATTCAGCTTCGTCCAAAGGGAGTGAAATAGACCCTTGACTCGTCCGTCGGGGTGGAGACTGCTGTGTTCGAAGAAATGATGCTCGGGCAAAGGCTCCGCTTTCCCTTTCTGACTTGGAGAGGAACTATTTGCAAATGGTTGGGGTTGAAGATATAACAAAGTTGAGTACAGAGCAGACAGAGGTTCTGAACAAAGTGATACAGCAAGAGGGCGTGGAGGCTTCTTCTGGTGGGACTGGGTCGTCCCTTTTTGTTGAAAGATTTTGTTTGCGGCCATGCTAGGCTTGCTAAAGAGTTGCTCGACCGTCGTCCTTATGGAGATAGGTCACCTCCGCGCCGCCCGTACTGTGCTCCATTTCACTCCCGTCCCCATATTGAGGTGACGACGGGTCCGAGGAATAACTCGCTTCCTTTTTCCCCATCAACTGACTCTAAGTCGACTCATGAAAGAGAGCCAATAGTTGTGAATAAGGGGAAAGTTGTAAATGAAGACCCTGATGCAGTGATGGTAAATGGCGGTGCTGGAGTGATTTCGGTCCTGAAAGACCTCCATCAGGATGAATGAATTAGTCTGTTTGCTCCAGGCTTGGTAAAGATGAGCAACCAAGCTTGGCATCAAGAGGTTGACATTTCTTATGCTTCCAGGAGGCACATTAGCAAATGGAATGACTAGGTGACGAACTATGTTTCGGAGCTAGAAGGAAAGATGATGGGAGAGGATATGGATAAAGGGAAAAAACATCTCGTGCTGGGGATGTCATACCTAAATCAAGTGGAGCGGAATCCTGGCGCACAAGATCGGAGGCTCAGAAGGTTCACTTGGAAACGCTTGAGTCCGACCTGGCGGGGGTCGCGACTTACAATTTGCCCGAACAACTGTGGCTGGAATGCAAGCTAAGCTGTAGGCTTTGCACGCTGAGAGGGTCAAGAAGGAGTCTGCATGGGTTGTCTGATTTAGCACTTGGAGGCTGAAGTTGACTTAAAACTAAAAGCGTGCAGACCGTTGAAGAGCAGCTCTTGGCACAAAATGAGCTAAGTGTTGTTAACGATAAGCTAGGCATCGAGCAGTCCAAGACTGACATGCTGTAGCGAGAACTTGCTCAATCAAGGATGCACAAGGAGAAACTTCTTAACGCCTAGGGCACGTTTGAGTTTAGCAAAGTTGTGCATGGAAGGCTGGAGCTATTACAGCTTATGAAGGAGGAGCAATCTTACTGGGATCTCTCCTATTATAAAGAGGTTGCATATAAGGAGTTTGGAATGGCCTCTGATTCGTCCGAAGAATAAGGCAACTTTGATGAGGGTGATCGCGAGGCATCACATACAAATATGTCTCTTGTTTTTGTTAAGTCTGACACTGTTATATCTTATTCTCTTCCTGATGAGGAGTGAGCCTTGTATTTTTTGGCTTGCAAATGAATAATACTTTGTACTTTTACGTTTTTCCTTTACTTTCTTGCTAGCTTTAACCTTTTTGGCTTATCAAGACATTAATTGTCAAACGAGAGGCTTTGCTAGGTCAGGAAGTCGTATTATTGGCCTGTTGGTGAGAGTCCTGGTTGCTTGTGTTGCGATAGTTCATGCAATTCTGGTCAGAATTCTATTAGAAATCGGGGACTGTGATTCACCCTTTGCTTGGCGGCTTGGCTGTATGTTGAACCATCGTCATCAGCAGCCACTAACTAAGCTTTGGTCGGGTTCAGCGATCAACTTCTGCATAAGAGTATGATTACTAGCAAACAATCTTAATCAGGTGTCGAGAGCGCTAACTAGATTCCCACTTTCTAAGCCGTCGGAATCTGTTATTGGTTGACTAGGCTTCGAGCGTACCAAAAGCCACCATCATCGGTCGTTACCGACTATGCTTTGGTTAGGTTATCTCACTATTGCCCATGTTTGGACAATGATCCCTAGCAAACCGTCTCGATCAGGCTTCAAAGCGCTGATTAAGTTGCCACTTTCTAAACCGTTGACACTCGTTTAACGAACTAGGCATTAGAGCGGACCAGAAGCTATCGTCATAGGTCAAAACCGACAAAGCGTTGGTTAAGTTTGACGACCATTATCTTCAGTTGGATAATGGTCACTGGCAAGCCGTTGTGGTCAGGTGTTGAAAACACTGACTAAGCTCCCAGTTTCTAACCCATTGTTGTCTGCTTTTGGCAAGCTAGGTGTTGACCAAAAGCTATTGTAATCAATCGGAGCTGAGTAAGCTTTGGTCAGAATAAGATTTTGGGCATGCAAGTTTGACTTGGGTGTCCTGACTTAGTTTGCCTAGCAGTCTGATTTCGGAGTTTGATCGATTGATCGAACTGGTAATAGATTGATCAGCTTTAGTGAACAACAATAGAATAATAATACGGCAGATGCCTTGGATTTACTGATAATACTCTGTAGGCATGCTCCTTATTCTTTGTAAGTTCAGGTTCTTCGTTGTTCGTACCTTTGCATGTGTTGGGCCGGATTTGGCATAACATAAGCTTGGGCCCATTTGTTGGTGGGGCCCAATTATAAAATATATTTGTAGATCAACGTGCCATGTGTATGGCGCATATTGCCAGATGATTCAGTATTGGTTACTCCGCCCAGTTATTGAGGTTGCATGTAAGGTCATTAACTCAAAGTATGTGGACTCGTGCAGTTGCAATTAGAACCGTCATTTCCTGATTCCCCGTATGACATTTAATGATGATGTAACTGTTGGCTGATGCTACTTCGTTAACCACCGTGCCTATATGTAGGATAGTCGTTGTTTGTTTCAAGCATTGCGATGAGCGTTGTAGAGCATGTTGATCAAATGCATCTTACCAGAGAATATGATTTGGGTTTTACAAAGGTTGAAGGAAGATCTTAGTCATTGGAGTCTTCGAAAGTTCTGACATTTGCAACGATGAGTCTTAATAAGACCTGCTATTATGTGATGCCACCTGATCTGGGTGGGCATCTAATTGATTTCATGAGATCTTGTAATATCTTCTTATATTTCGATGAAGAAGTACAAACTCTTCCTCAGGGTCAAACCTGCCTTGCATCTTCTGTTGCTCTCGAGCTCCCACCTGTCATTGGAAGGTGGCCCTTGCAGCTAGTTTATGGTTGAGCGGAGTGCCGGTAGACGTAACCTTCGTTCTAGGGTGGTATCTCTGCATCACCCAGACATTACACATTTAAGGGGCGTCCTCGTCTTGCAGCATTGTGAGACCTTAATCATTTCGGGTGTTCAGGGATATTTTCATCTGCTTTTTGTTGCTCCCTTCTGTTCCTTTTCATGAGGCAGATTGGCGGAGCGGAGATGTTTGCATTTTTTTTCGAGGTTCATATTGCTACTTTCAAATCATCCATGTAAGCTGATTTGGCGGAGCAATGAATTGAGCGCGCTCTTTTGGCTTCTTTTTCATACACTCTACTTTCACTACCTTCTCTTCTGGAGGTTGGTAGAGCGGAATCTTCACGCTTGTTTCAGCGAATAGATACTTGCGTCGGACTTAGATAATTATAGTGTATAAACTTCTATACTAGTTGGTAGGAAAGTTTTTGTAAGAACTTTCAATGCAATCAATAAAATCTGTTTCATTTCTGGAATATGTCTGGTACGAACAATTCTTCTGAATTGAAAAAATAGAAAACCAAAAATGAAATCAAAGCAACAAAAATAATTTAACTCCAAGCGGGGACTAAGCTAACCTGACCTTGAATTAGGCGCATATACTCCTAGCTCGGATTGCATAGTCCCTTTAGCGAAGTGTCTTGCTTTGCCAAAGCTAGCAAAGTTAATGAATAGTGGATTTCGTGCTTGTAGGTAGTTAATTGCTGATTATTAGCTCTTGGAGTAGGTGCCCGTTTGTTGAAGTATCATTACTTAGCTCTATATTAGCCTAGATTGTGCTTCCAGCTCTGAATTCTTGCTATCTGCAAAGCTGCACTTTGGTTGTCGGGGCTCTTCCGCCCATGCAGAGTGATTCTCCTTTTTTGTCTAGGCCCGGTGCTTGACAAGTCTGTTTCGCGGGCCAGATCTGCAATTGGTAGCAGTTCAGTTGTTTCAGGGTCATGTAATGACAATATTTTGCTGCTGGTTGATCTCCTCGGATAGTTCCTTGGGCTTGGTTGGCTGTATATTTTATGCATTGGTGCAGAGTGGAAAGTATTGCCTCCATGTGATGAAGCCACGACCTTCGTAGAATAATGTTGTATGTGAACGGAGCGTCTACCACCATAAATTCTTGGACAAGGTAAATAAAGATGAAAAATAACATTAAAGGATTACTTTTCAACAAAGTATACCATTTAGATACCATAGAAAATTGGCTAATAAACATCGGTTTGGTTTGGTCGGGTGGTCGAAGAACTCGATCATCCTGGCCCAAGTGAAAATCAGGTTAGCTCACTTTTAGGTCAAGCATTAATTCGGATTCAAAATTTTCTACCCTAACTCTACCCATTGTCGGGTTGGACCCAACCATGTTTCACACCTAGCTGTTAAGTTATTTTGGTAGTTAGCATTGGGGTGGGCATGGGACGGGATGGACTTGGTCCCTATCCCATCCCGTTATTCTATTTTCAAAATATATGGACAGGATTCATTTTTATTATCAAATACCAAAATTATCCTATTATTGAAAATAATAATTCTTTTTATTATCGCAAGGATATAACATTGTGGTATCCTATTTTAGTTATATGAGACAAAAGCAAACTATATTGACAACATATATAGTCTCATTATTGACCAAAAATCTTACTCTTATCAATTATTTGTTAATGCAAGACAATTGACGGAAGAGAGGGGGGAGGGGTGATTCTTCTTTATGTGCATATTAATGAGGAATCATGTTTTTCATTTAGGTATGATGAGAAAGTGTCATGATATTTCTTCCATAAATATAAATGTCCACGACTAAATAAAGCACATTTAAAATAAAAGGGTATTCTTAGTTATTATGTTTTTTTGGTTGTTAGAATAATAATTCCAAACTTTTAAAATAAATGTCCGCCCCTAGTTAGCATCCCACCCAAACCCAATTCAAATTTTGTTTGGGTTTGAAATCACGGGTCTTGATTGGCTTGGCCCACCCAAGTTGCGACATTGGGAAGCTCGATGCAAGTGGACGCCTCACACATAATCAATGAGAGTGAATGTACATTTATGTTGGTTTAAATAAAAAAACTCTGCCCGTTGCAAGGGTCGGTAACTCCGTTCGTTGCAACGACCGATCCCATGCCCGGAGAAATGAAAAGGGTTGGTGTTGGGCTTGTGACAACCAACTGTAAAAAACTCGTCACATCCTTTTTCATGGAATTTGGTTCAAAAAGATTAATGCAGAAAGATAGGGCGTCCCCTGCTATAAGCGACGCACTGCATCTATGCTCGAGTGTAGTGACAAATGAGCAAGGCGCACTACAGCGGCGCCCAACTGTAATGTTAAATAGGCAAGGGTTCTCGCACCATTCTGGACAGGGACAGGTAAATAAACTAATCCAGGCTAGAGCTAGAGATAGAATGATTAGATTAGCCTCGTGGAACATAGGAACCTTAACGGGTAAGTCAATAGAATTAGTGGATGCCCTGCATAGGAGGAAAGTAAACATAGCTTGTCTCCAAGAGACAAAGTGGAAGGAGAACAAGGCTAAAAAATTAGGAGAAGTGTTCAAACTTTTATATTCTAGAAATAATGGAACTAGGAACCGGGTGGGAATAGTGGTAGATAAAGTTTTTAAGGATGCAGTAGTTGACGTTAGGAGGTTTGGGGATAGAATCATAAGTATTAAATTAGCTTTAGAACTAGAGATAGTGCATGTTATTAGTGCGTATGCACCCTAAGTGGTTCTAGACGAGGAGACTAAGAAGGTTTTTGGGACTCTTTAGAGGAGTTAGTTCTTGGAATTCCCTCTTCAGATAGGGTTTCCTAGGCGGGTATTTGAATGGCCATGTCGAAGGATATAGTTGGGTATGAGAGGGTACATGGAGGTCAAGGCTATGGGTATCAAAACACTATGGGGATTTCTATTCTAGATTTTGCTTTAGCTAAGGATTTTGGGATCGTGAATTATTTTTTATAAGAAGAGTGAATATTACTTGGTGACCTTTGCGAATGGATGTAATAAAAGTCATATTGATTATTTTCTTGTTAGGAAACACGATTTAGGTAGGTGTAAAAATTGTAAGGTTATACCAGAGGAGTGTATGACAAATCAACATAGGTTGTTAGTCCTCGATTTGTCTTAAGAGTAGGGGTCGTATTGCTAAAGAACATTTTAGATCAAAAATTAAGTGGTGTGACCTTATAGGAAGATATGTGCAAAAAATTTAGAAAAAAGATTTTATGTGGCCAGTCAGTTTCAGAGGGCTGAGAGAATCTAGAACCAAAGGATAAAACTAGTATCGTAAATCTTTTTGAGCATTTGGCAAACCGAATAAGAAGATGTGCGAATGAAGAGTTAGGAGATGCCAAAAGAGAAGGTATTTATGATAAGGAGACGTGGTGGTGGAATGTTGATGTGCAACAAGCCATTACAAAAAAGAAAAAATGCTTTAAGGAGTGGCAAAGAGATAAATGCTTAGAGTCTTATGAGCTCTATAAGCAAGCTAAGAAGTTGAGTAGTAAAACAGTAGTGGAAGCTAAAAAGAGAGCATATGAAGATCTATATAATAGGCTAGGTACACGAGAAAGGGAGAATGATATTTTCAAGATAGCTAAAGCTAGAGAATGAAAAAACTAAGGACTTGAGTCATGTTAAGAGTGTTAAGCAAGAGGATGGAAGAGTTTTAATGCAGGATAAAGCTATTTTAGATAGATGGAGAAGTTACTTTTGTAACCTATTCAATGGAACACATGTATGGGAGTTAAAGGGGTATGCTTCATAAAAAGAGAGACATCGCGTGTTCCATTGTAGAGTTAGAGCCACAAAAGTGAGAGAAGCTTTAAAAAGAATGAAGACATGGAAGACAGTTGGATCGAATGATATACCAATTGAAGCGTGGAAATGTCTGGGAGAAGTTGGGATTCAATGGCTAACTAGGCTCTTTAATAGGACTTTGAAAACTAGAAAAATGTCAGATTCGTGGAGGCATAGCATTGTGGTACCAATTTATAAGAACAAAGGGGATATTCAGAACTGCTCAAACTATAGAGGGATAAAGCTTATAAGTCATATGATGAAACTTTGAGAGAGGGTTATAGAACGAAGACTTAGTAGTTTAACCACGGTTTCGGAGAATTAATTTGGATTTATGCCGGGTAGGTCTACTACGGAGGCCATCTTCTTGCTTAGGCAAATTATAGAAAAATATCGAGAGGAACACAAGAGTTTGCATATAGTTTTTATAGATATGGAGAAAGATTATGATAGGCTTCCCAGGGAGTTAATTTGGCGGGTGCTTGAAAGGAAGAAAGTGTCTCAATGTTATGTAGATATCATTAAGGATATATATGAAAGGGCTATAACAAAAGTTAGTGGGTGGGATGTCCAATAAATTTCCAGTGTCAGTAGGACTACATCAAGGGTCGGCCTTAAGTCCATACCTCTTTGCTTTGGTCATGGATGAGCTGACGAGACATCTGCAAGAAGATTTACCTTGGTGCATGTTATTTGCAGATGATATTGTCTTAATTGATGAGACTAGTGAAGGTTTAGGTAAAAAATTATAAAGGTAGCGGGAGGTTTTAGAGAGTAAGGGTCTTAGAATTAGTCGCTCGAAGACGGAGTATCTAGTGTGCAACTTTTGTGAATCACGAGGGAGGAGTAATGCAATTGAGATCGAAGGCATGGAGTTCCCAAAGTGTGAGGTTTTTCAATATATAGGATCTATAATTCAAAAGAATGAGGCTATTGGAGGAGATGTAGACCATAGAATTAAAGCTGGTTGGCTGAAATGGAGAATGACGTCAAGAGTATTATGCGATAGAAAGATGCCTGCAAGGTTAAAAGGGAAATGCTATATGACAATTGTTATACCAGCCATGCTATACAGCTCAAAATGTTGCGCTATTATGGGACAACATACGCATAGAATGGCAGTAGCAGAAATGCGTATGTTAAGGTGGATGTGTGGTAAAACCCGTAAGGATAAAATTAAGAATGAAAAAATTAGGAGATACTGATAGCCTTATAAATGATACATTTTAAGCCCCTAATTTTGTTCTATTATCTAATAAAATACTTTAATTACATGTGTAATGCAGGAATTCAAGTATTAATCATCAAATATGCACAAAATGAGACAATAAGGCTAAGTTCAACAACAAAGTCCATTGGAAGATAACACATGCATTACAATGATTTTCAAGCCCAATCTCCATAAAGTCAAGCCCACAAAGCACCATCATCTATGGATCTCAAGAAAATTATTTGATGATTTGGACATCAACATGGCAACTTCATCCTAGCCAAAAGAAATATCTACATATTCCACCATTTATTCTCTAACATATTTCTTTATCTTTTTTCTTATTTAATTATACCAAATTATTTTATCTTTTCCTTATTCCACCATCCATTTTCCAACATATTCCCTTAATTGTTTCTTATTTTATTCCACCATATTTTTTTCTTATTTTATTCCACCATCCATTTTACAATCTCACACCTCTTTACCTATAAATACCCCATGATTAGAGTATATTTAGGTGTAGCGCCAATAGATGACAAAATTAAAGAAATGCGTTAACTTGGTTTGGTCACATGTGGAGGAGACCAAACACAACGCCAATTAGAAAATGTCCTTGAGGGTGTAGATGAAGGGGACGACCATTGAAACCTTGGATGAAAGCGGTGAAAGAAGATATCCTTGAGCTTGGATTAGGCGAGGATATGTGGGAAGACCACATTGCTTGGAGAACTAAAATCCATGTAGCCGACCCTGAAAATATCAAGAATGGGCTTTGATGATGATGATGATGATATGTTGGTTTTGAAAAAAATTCATTGTTAGAGAAGGGGGTTAATGTTTGGGTTAAATCAGGTTTGAGTTGAATTGGGCTGGGTTCTATTTTTTTGAGTTGGAAATTGGCTTAGGGTTCTATTTGGGTTGAATCAAGGTTTTGGGTGAATGACCTTTGGGTTGAATTAGGTTGTGGGTTCTATTTTTTGTTTGAAAATTAGGCTTGGGTTTCTATTTGGGTTGAATCGAAGTTTTGAGTTTAATTGGGCTTTGGGTTGAATTTGGCTCTGGATTCTATTTTATTTTTTTTTGTTGAAATTGGCCTTGGAGGTCTATTTGGGTTGAATCAGGGTTTTGGGTTCAATTGGGCTTTGAGTATAATTATAGGCAATTTCGAAACTTTGTAAGTTGTGCGAGAGCTTTTTCGAGATTTCGAATGACACGGACATACAAATTTCACTTTTTAAACTCTTGTTACAGATAGAGATTATGCTAAAGATTGAACGTGCATTGGCAACACATTTGCAATTATCACGCATTCAAAGTGCGAACTTGCAACAACTTAATACATCACGCATTACAATATTGAATATGGGAAGGCAACGTGCACAAGTTAATCTTTATCTATAATGGGATTTCAAAAGTGACGTGTGTCAATCCACATTCTTTAGAATTCCAAAATTGCCTAAGACAACTTACACAATTCCCTCCCTATGTCCCTATTCTCTGAAAAATGGCTCCACAACCAAGGAATGTAATTTTTTTTTAAATGTTGAATTTTCACGAATTTTTTTTTGAGTTACCGAAACTTCTTTCGAAATTCGAAATATTGATTTCTTCAGGTCAATCTCAATTACCGTAGATTTTAACCTGTTATAACCTTATCTTAGAATTAAAATTTTGTTATATAGGTGATTCTTATATAGTATGTAGTTTGTATGACATTATGAGTTCTGTGGGATTCTTTATATAGTATGTAACAATTGTAAATGCTTAAATTATATTGATAATTTCAAAACTACAACCGAAATTTTGTTTTTCTATACATAGTGAAATATTTCACAAAATATTTCTCAAAATAAACTTACCAAAATTAACTCGAAATATAAATCACAATCCTTGCCCACAACCCATAAAAAAATGAATTCGCATAAAAAGTAGCTTTATATTCTTCTTTATACCTTCTCTTTCAGAAACCAATTGTGAAAAAAGTCCAGTGTTAAGTAAAAATACACTTTCTTTCAACCATCGTTATGTCAGGTAGTAAACTCATACACTACACATGTACCACATCAAAGTGGCTAATTTCTATTTCCCGCGTGGCACACGGTTGTTCATAAAATCTTCTATGGCCACCCCAAAAATCTCTCTCCTTCCACCCCTACACTACTTCATCTACAACTCTAGGAAAAACACTTCTCCTTTGTGGTAATAAAAAATAAAATCAATAAACAAACCATATATTGTCTATTCTCTGTCAAAAAAAAAAATTAGTCCATAGGGATAGAGAGATAGAGTGTGCATTTTGTAGAGACGGGAAAGGAAACCAAAAGGAAGAAGACTTTGATTTTTTTTTCTTTGTTTGAACAATTCACCACACATTAAAAACAAAAAAATTTAACAAAAATCATGGACTACTCACTCTATTTTGATGGACTGACAGATTAGGCTTGGACTGAGCATATTAGATTGGAGAAATACTTGCACTCAAAGTTTCTATCGTCACATACTAATTATTCCTCCCCTATTTTGTTTTTTCCCAGTCGCACTAAACTAGCACCATCAATCCATAACAGTTCTTTGAAAACCCTAACACCCCTTATTTCTCTATAAACAAATTGTCTGGATCAATCAAGAGGATAAAAAGAATAAGAAATGGATAATTACTCATACTCATCATATCCAGATTCGTACAATTCATCACCCAGATCTCGAGAAATCGATTGCTAAAAAAAATTAATAATACTAATCTTCATCTAAATGTGAATTCGCTAGAAGACTTGAAATAAGGTACCCTTCTATCGCCAAAGGTGTACCAGCTGAGTTGGTAGAGGTGTGGCAGATGGAATCACACGTTTCGAACCCGGCTGGCCGCATGGGGTGGGGAGGTTAATGGGAAAAAAGGTACCCTTTTATCCCCCCTCTTTAGCTTTTGTAATTCTCAATTTTGATCAGATTTTGTTTCTAATGTGTTGGGTTCTCACGTGAAGGAAAGTTTTAGAATTTATAAGAACTTTTGTGTTTCTTTTGCTCATTTTCAAAGAGATTGTTCAGTTATGGTCACTACACCAAAAATGGCCATTAGCAACGGTTTTAAACCGTGGGGGTAACCCATTGGCACGGCTTAGAACCGTGGGCTGTAGAGGCGTCGCTAAATCCCTAGTAACGGCTAAAAACCGGGGCCAAAATATTAGCAACGGTTTTATCTCGAGGACGGTTAATAATTTTTGTTTTTAATAATTTTTTTTTTTTTTCTTTTTTTGCTATCAAATGACTTTTTATTACATCTTATAAGTTTTATTTCTAGAAAATAAAAATTTTAATGTGCTAAACTTAAACATTTCCATGAATGGAGGCAAAGTAATGTAATTAATAAGATAATGTATTACATTGAGTCACAAAATCTATCAAATAATATCTCAAATACAATGACACACACAAACTTAAATATCTCAAATACAAAGAAAGTGGAACAATGCTGCTGCTGCAAGGGACGATCTGCTGATGATGCGAGGTACGCACTGCTGCTGCTGCGAGGGACGAACTGCTGCTCTGCGAGGGACGCACTGATGCGAGCTTGCTGCTGGTCGCAAACCAAACTAACACACTCCATATCTATTCCACAGTCAACAAGAAATTTTGTTACCATTTTGATGTGAAATTTTGTTACTCCATATCAAGAAATTTTGATGTGAAATTTTGCTGCTGGGAAATAGTGAGCTTGCTGCAAAATGCAGCGTATGATATGATTCTATTCCACAGTCAACAAGAAATTTTGTTACCATATCTAGTGAAAACTATGAAGAGAATTAGGTATCCCCTTGAGGCATAGGCCTAAAATAAGTTTGAAATCAGTAGATCATGTCATGATTCATGCCATTCAAAAGGAAAGCTACATAAACAAATGATTTGACTACATACAGCAAAGAAGCAAAAAGAATCAGTCACCTCAAGCAATGGCCGCAACCACTCCTTGCATTTAAGTGTGCTATGTAAAAATACAACTGCTGGTCTCTTTTGTTGCTTGCTTTCTTTCAAGCTTAGTATAAGTACTGGCAAGCGTCGTCATTGCTCACTGGCCTATAAAACGCACAAACAAATGGAAAATATTACAGCTCAAGAAACCTCTAGCTAGGCTAATAGTATATTTTAGAATTCTGCAAGCATATGAACTTTTAACATTTTAAAGGATATAAGAAAAGTTCATTTTAGAAAAATTCATTTCTAACATATTAAAATATATATGTAGGTCACACATGTATGGTGCAGTAGGGCCATTGGCCACTGACTGAATTTTATCTATAAAATAACCAGTTCTAATCCAAGTGTATCAATGAACATTGTGAAAGAATGGATCCAAGGTTTTTTTTTTTTTTTTTTTTTCTCGGTTGTAGAACATGTACATGGAACGGTAGGAATGTTGTTACTAGGCAAGGAATGTAGTCTGAAAACTTCTAGGAGAATAGATTGATTAGAAAAATGCTATTAACCGAAATCCTAATAAACACAAAATCATCATTATCTCCATAGAAGGGAAATATTGCAATTGCCCTGAATTAATAACCTGATCTTAATAAAATATTGATTAGGAAGCAAAGCACTTGGTGTTCGAGAGGTCAACTAACCAATCAAAAAAATTTATGGATTTGGTACTTACAACTGAAATTTTCATCTTCAAAACTAGAACCATAGATGCTAACTCCTCCAGGGGATTTCTTTATGGATTTGGTACTTAAGCAATTACCTGCATCAGGGGATTTCTTTATGGAATGCAAAGTTGTGACCATGTAACTATTTTTCAAAGCTTGAGTTACCTTTGAAGGTGGCCTCCGAGGTCAACCAACCTAATAAATGAAGAAAATATTCAGTTAGCAATCATGATAACTAACCAAAAATTACTTTAAATGATAAAACTCTTGTCTAGGTTGTAAGGACTAAATTATAGGCATAACAAAACTCAACAACAGAAATTCAAGAAACCAAATATTATGTGAGAGCCTGGCAAAAGAGACCACAAGTCATGCCTATCCACAACCCCTGCAAGAAACAATAAAACTCAAAAACTTAGAAACAATAAACTTATAATTATATTGATCCTTTGCAGCTTGTTTAGAGCGTTGCTAAGAACAAATAAAACAAGTTTAATAGGCAATAGTGAAGTAACTAGCTAGCAGCTCACCTTAGCATACAGTTGAACCTTAAATCCAAGGAGAATAGCAACTGGCGTTCCAACAATATAATAAGCTCCCAGATTTGTCCAAGCAGCCAAGTGCTGCCAACCACAACCTCTCGAAACACCTGCAAATTATGTCAACAGAAGTTCATAACACAGTGATATTTGCTGAAATGGGCTTGTTCGGTGAGGGGAGTGGGAGGTAACATTGTAGTCACATTGAGCAGGATTCCTCAAAACAGACAGTTGTTTAGGTGCGCTTATAGTATGGGGTCCATGCATAGCCATGATCTTGGTTCTGAGGTAGTTTTCTTACTATTTTGAGTGATTTTTTTTTAATTTCTTTTTTAAAATAACAGGACAAGATTGATCTTTGGTTCATTTTCAGCAATAACATTAACTGCACACGACTCACCTGATAGAACACCTTGTGCTGTATCTAGAACCATGGAGATTGCTAGTAACGGGGCCATAGACGCAAATTCCTTCTTGATTTCAGGGCTATTACTGAACAAACTGACCCAGATGTTATGGCCAAAAAGGAGGCATACAGTAACTATTACAGCAAGAATGACCCACAGCTTTAGTGTCACTGCCACAGCATTCTTAGCCCGATCGACCTTCCCAGCTCCCAACTCGTTTGATACCCTTGTGCTGTTACAGTATATGCACATTAAGTATTAGTATCTTGCAAGTATCAGACATGGACACTACTTGCATATGGACACAGCTTAATTCACCTTACTGCAGCGCTGAAACCAAATGTCATCATAAATGTAACAGCCTCCGTGTTCACGCTGCATGGGTAATAAAATATAGCGTTAATATACTGAGTTTAACGAGGGTTAGAACATGAACTAGGTGAGGAGAAAATCTTTACCATATGGCAATTAAGGAAGTGCTGGTTTTGGAATTTGGCATCAGTCCAGACAATAACACCAAAAGTTCAAATGCCCAACACTCCAAACTGTGGTGATATGCAAATAAAGTAATGGATAAGTCAAGTGCTAGGATAGAAAACAGAGTTTTTCATTTTTCTTATAGACTGCTTGATATTCTTGAGTAAATATATGACTCCCAAAAAAATTCGTTGAATAATAGATACTTCCATTCTATGTTGTTTGAGTCTCAAACAAACAAAGTAGAAGAGGTTGAAAGGAGACTTTTAAATTGGGAACAAGTGGAAGTCACCTACCACATCATTAGAGCTGACGGGATTGCCAACTTCAGGCTTGGAATGACATGTTCAAAGCACTCTAATGAAAACCCATCCCATGTGTGCTTTAACTTGTCAGAATACTTCACATACAGTACCAACATAATCAATGATATCCACAATGATATTGCAGATGATAATGCAGCTCCTTTTACACCAAGAGCCACATAATAAACCAAGACATAAGTGATACCAAAGTGGATGATCAGTGGTACAACGGAGCAGACGACGAGTGATTCCATCAGCTATAAGTCACCGCTGGGTTATACCTATTCCACTATGTTCCGAGGGATAGAAATGCACAGAACCAGTAGTTTTAAAAACCCCAACAAAAAATCGTGAAAACATTATTAGGGAATAAAACTAGTTAAAGAATATTCATTCATATCTTCATATAACCTATGAAATGACAACAGAACAAATTTCTATCCTAATACTGCAATAGAAACCACAAATTTGATGTGCAATCATTCTTTGATATTGGAGTTTAGTAGTCAATAGTTGATGAGTTTTCAATTAGACCAAGCGATGGATTCATCCAAGTGGATATACATAGATGATAACTATGAAATCAAATTCTGAAAAACACCAAGTCTCAAAATCTCCCAACAAAACATCGATCTAATGACTTCATACACTTTATAAAAGGATTAATTATTAAAAGAACTTAAATGGGGGGTGGAGTGACTCACCATGAGAACAAGACCAGTGACAGTAACACAAGAGTTGGCAAGAGTAGTCCCAGCTAACTCAAGTTCCCCAAGGTGACCAGCAAACATGACTGAGACTAAAGTGATTAAGTAATAAGCTATATTTGTGACAATCATGGGGACTGCGAACAAAATTTGATCTTTAGCCTCCTCCAAGTCTATCAACTTTCCCCATATTCCTCCTCCTCTACTCCTCTCCTCTCCTTCAATACTTGACTCCAACAATGGTGTTGTTGGTGAACCCATCTCCTTTCTTCAACTATTTTATGTCCTGCAAACGCAAACACATAATGAAATAAATAATAACACTTGAGACGAGCATTGCGAAAAACAATTAGAACAATTTTCATCTGATCTCAAGAAAGATGAAATACTATTACTATCAAAGTACATACAAACAAATAAGTGTCATAAAGTTCAGATGATCAAGGAATCCAGATATAGACTTTTCTGCAAAAAGTTTTCAAGTGATGTTTCTTTTACTAATTTGCTTAGGAATTGATGGTCTTTGCTCAAATTTAGGTCACAAAGAGTACCCGGATACGTGTACCCAAGGCAATAGCATTAGATGCTTCATGAATAAGATCTGCAGCATGCATCCCGAAGATATGAACACCAAGAATCTCTCCAGTATCAGGTCTATATATCAACTGCAAGAAATATAACAGAGCGAATTCAGAGACATATTCGCATATATAAAGAAAGGTGCAAGAAATTTAGGCATGTATGTGGTAGAATACAATAAATCCAGGAAGGGTAATAGATGGATTAAACAAGGAACAAGTTCTAAACTAAAAAAGGACACACATTAGTTCAATCTTATGCCAGTTGCATTTTTTTAGAACGTCAAATTGTCAGTCATTCATTTCTATATTCTATTGATTGCTGAATGGTAAGGGTTTAGGACTGAGGAAAATGTGAAGAAGCATATACTGACTGAGCTAGAGATAGGGTTAAATGGTGAATAGCAATCCCATTGCTGATACCAATATTTAAGATTGCATTTACTATGATGGTGATGGGGATGATTGGACCAGATGACCAATGCAATCGAGATACCAAGAAAGTAAAACATTAGAAACAGAATGACAGCTGCAAGATAGATTGTGATCCAAGTGATACTAGCTTTTGTCTTATGCTGAAGTAATCACATTGAAAAAGGAAGGAAGAGGAATGTCTTTCTTCTTGGCTAGTAGGAGGAAGAAAGATGTTCTTTGCGAGTAGGTAAGCTCTGAATGTAATTCATTATAGAAAGAAAATGGGCAAAGATAGACCTTTTGGTCTACAAAATGGCTAGTGTTACTGGATTATTATCTATCTCCTGGAACTAAATCTCACTATATAAATTTCACTACAGGAAACTATCTCAGCGAGCCTTTAAAGATTTTTCTAAAGGCCCAAGAGATCGTCTTATGAGAGTCGCAAGAGTTTTGAGTAATGTTGACTGTTGGATACAATATTAAAAAGAGTATTTCCATAAAGTACTTTGTGGATAGTGTGTGAAGTGTTAGAAGCAAAGACAAAGAAACAAAATTGCAAGACAGAGAAATAAAATAGCCTCACCTTAGCAATCCCCTCCCCTTCATTTTCTGCTAGGGCCTTTGTGTTAGCCTTGAAACTTGTTTTGGCAACACTTACTTCAAATCCCTCCTTCTCTGCCTTTTCCCTCGCTTGTGGCTGTAAAATTTTATGCCAGCTGAGATTGGATGATGAAAAGAAATGCTCCAAGAAGAATCTTACATTAAGAAATAGATGAGAACCTAAAGAGCACATTTCATAGCAAAAGTTCACAATTTGACATGGTTGGGGATTTAAGTATTTTCTTCAACCTGTTATCTTGATACCCCAAAAATTATAATTTTAATATTTTTTTCAGGAATGGAAATACTGATAAGTAGAAGTATTTGTAAGTACTCAATGCATGCTAGCTTTCTATCCAACAATTGAATTACATGACGCCAGCTTTCATAAAGAATTTGATCCAAACTCGCGAACACCCCTTTTTCAGTTAACTTATATTGTTGTAGAGCACCGTGCACATATGAATAGCATATGCAGCACAATAAAAATGTACAGCCAACGCCTAGTAACAGGATACGGTTCAAAAGTTAAAAGATTACCTCGGTATATCCTACCATACTGATCTCAGGATGGGTGAAGCAGGCTGCTGGGATGCTCAAGTGGTTTAGAACATGATCCTTTCCAGTAACTTGCTCCACAACTAAATTGGAAACATAATGCCAGGTGTCAAATGAAAGCAATCCATTTAGGAAAAAAAATATCATTTTTCAATGTTCTTTGTTATATGGTAGCAGAAGCAAGCTGGTTACCTGAAATTCCTTGTGCACTTGCTGCAAGAGCAAGCATCATTTTTCCATTGGCATCGCCAATGCAGTACACATGAGGCACCTAAATATTGAAGGTATGTGTCAATAATACACGAAAATGCATGAATGAAAATAATGTTCGTCAAGGGAATGTGCCACTGACCAGCTTTCCACTTTTATCAATTACTTGCATTCGCTCATCAACAGGAATAAAACCACGTTGTGTTTCCACATTAATCTGCAAATGAGTCAAGCCGGTTTATTAAAAAAAATTTTAATTTAACATTTTTAGCATAAAATCTTATTATACTTCCACACTCACATTCTCCAAACCAAGACCTTGTGTGAATGGGGCCCTTCCCGTTGCAATAAGGGCGGCATCAACCTGCATCAACACCTTGTTATGATTACAGTAACTATAGCAATAAAACATGTCTGTGTTTGCTTTTACACACACCAATACAAGGGACCAAAGAAAAAAAAACCAATTCATACTCTCAAACCCTAGATCATTCTTATTGATGAAGGAGAGAAAATGTAGGTGTATCCAATGAATCAAATTAATCAGTATGTTCAGTCTCCTTGCTAAGTAGGATGTTATTGGTTATTCCATGAAGTAACTCACGTTCCTTTACTTTATTTAGAAAATTGTTGTTTCACAAACAATAATCAGGCCAAGAAATTCATCTCAAGACACCAACAACGTTACGTCTTTACCCCAGGTATCTAACTGCAACAGTTGGTAATTACCTCCAAAGTATCCTTCGGTTCCTTTGTCTTTGCATCAATAAGCTCAATTTGGACGGGTTTTCCATTCTTTGCCGGAGTGATCTGCAAAAGTAATACCATTGAAATTCTGATACATTGGTCTTATAACAAAATATGCATTGAGTAGTGTTAAACATGTTATACCTTGCTTGCAAATACACCAGTATAGTAATCAATTTTCCTTGGATTTATAATTACTCTTTGGGCAAGCTTTGCAATCTCAGGATCAAATCCAGGCATGAGCTGATCTAGTGCTTCAACAAAAGTGACCTGCCACTACCCATGGTTAGCTAGTTTCACAAAGGTCGCGAAAATGTTACTGCATTGAACTGTATTAAGTGACAGAAAGGTTTACTACGACGAGGATCATCCGACTTGCATGTAATGTTAAAAAATGCGAAGGAAAAATAAATCTTCAAACTTGTGTAAACTTAATGATATGTACAAAATCATAAGTATCCTTACCTCACTTCCAAGTGCTGTATAGACATCACTGAACTCAAGGCCAATGTAACCACTGCCTACAATAGCTATCCAATCAGGAACTGTCTCCAGTTTGAGTGCATAATCACTGGTGATTACAGTCTTCCCTGAAAGTCACAAAAATTGCCAAGTTTGGATCATAAATATTAGCAAATGGACTTTGAACTTAGAAGCTATATGACAAAAATTTGGTCAATTGTTGTTCTCAATTCACAATATCCTACATTAATAGTGTAGTATATAACCATATATCTTAGAAATATATGGATACATATTTACTTGAACTAGTCATGTATCTTGATCTACAAAGGATTTAATGTAGTATAGCCAAGCACTCACGTCGTCAGATTCATCGTAACTGTCCGAATCCGAAGAATCAGAACTGCTAGTATCCGCCTTTCCCTTTACAGGTTTCTTAGAAATTGGTTGTTGTTTCTTAACAACAGGCTCCTACAACACACACAAGAAACAACTCCCATAGAAAACACTCTAATTTTCATTTGTAAATCTACACTAAAACATCCTAAATAATGGAAAAAAAAAAAAAAAAAAAAAAAAAACACTTTTTTTTCTATGATTGTTAGATCAAGAATGAGTAAGCACTCACATCATAATCAGAATCTGAAGAATCAGAACTGCTGGTTTCAGGCTTTCCTTTAACAGAAGCATTCTTAGAAACTAAAACAGGTTTTTTATTTGAAGGAACAACAGGCTCCTACACCGAATTAACAAAACCCCATATAGAAAAAGGTATGATTTAATTTTTTTCAAAAAATCTTCAGACTAATAAAACAAGCCGCCATTAACAATGTTGTAACAAAAAACACTTACATCATCAGAAAAAGAATCCTCATCCTCGGAACTACTGGTCTCTTCCTTCTTCTTCTTCTTGATGGCGACCTTTTCGTCCAACTTCTACTTCTTGATAGCCACTATTTCCTCGATTGGTACATCAGCCTCTCTCTTGTTGCCTATTAAACCGAACAACAACCACAAAACACCAACACTAATTAATCAGTCCGGACCGAACCGAACACGAATAAGACTCTAATCCAAGCAACGAAAAGAATCGAAAGATAAAAAGCAAACCAAACCTTTCTTTGAAGATTTTGCAGAATCAGGGGTGGCTGCAACGACCTACACAAGATCGAGAAACAGAGAACATGAACATCGATCGATTGAATCAGAAATACAAGAGAAGGGGGAAGAAGTGTTACCTGAGACTTCTTGCTAGATTTGCCCAAGAACATGAACATCGATCGATTGAATCAGATTTTGAAGACGATCGAAACGAAAATAGAGAAAGGGAGAGCAAGGCGAAAACCCTAGTTTTTCCCCAATTTTTTTTGCCAAATCTGTTCTCCTCTCCACTGTGTTTTTCCCCCCAATTTCTTTCGCCAAAGCCCCTCCTCTCCCATGTCTGTTTTTCACCAAAATTTTTGGCCAAAGCGCGAAATTATTTTTGCCAAAAGCGGGAAACTATTTTCTATAGCTACGGTTTTAAACCGTGGGCAGCTATAGCCACGGTTTTAAACCGTGGGCAGCTATAGCCACGGGTATAAACCGTTGCAACTTTTTGGCGTATTGTTTTTAGCCACGGTTTTAAACCGTTGGCCATTATAGCCACGGTTTTTAGCCGTGGCAATTAAACCAACGGCTCAAAGCCGTGGCCACTTCTCCACACTTCCACGTGCAATACACGTGCAGTTTAGCAACGGTTTTAGGCCATTGGGCACTATAGCCACGGTTATTAGCCGTGGAAAACACACCAACGGTTTAGAACCGTGGCCAAGCCTTTTTTAGCCACGATTTTAGGCCGTTGGCCACTATAGCCACGGTTTTCGGCCGTGACAAATAAACCAACGGTTTAGGACCGTGGCAACCTCCGTGTAGCTAAATGGGCCTTTTGGTGTAGTGGGTGTTAATTACAAATTGTTTTTTTTGTTGCTTTCATGTTCATTATATGGTGCTTTGAGTGATTTGTGATATATGTGAAAATGGGGTTTGATTGTTTGTAGAATTTTCTGAGAGAGAGTTGTTGATTAGTGACTCATTTGGGGAGTGCCAAATGCATGACCCAAGGACCAGGGTGGCATGCCAAAGTCATGACATGGTAACCAAGCCATGACATGAGTACATGCTATGCGAAAAGTATATGGTCGCACCAACGACACGACTGATACACTAGCAATGTATAAAATAACATGCTACAAGATCGAAATTGTACACATGCTTGGCCAATTTTACATGAGTGAACATGTAAGTAGGATATGTGATACATCTCATAGTGACCTCTGGCAGTGACAAAAGCCATTATTATTGTTGAAGGGGGCGGAGTGATGAGTCATAGTTAATTAGTGATTGATGGAATTGATTTTCACTCCCTGCTCTGACATGTTCCCACTGACCTGTTTGACCTGCACAAGTAACATAGTGAGCCACAAACCACCGTGGGGTGGCCGATGGCCCTCCGATGCTAAAGTCGGACAGGGATCTGAGGAAAGTGTAATGTTGTAACAGGGAGTTTGTAGCATATCTTGGCTTACCAACCTCATTTCTTATTTATAGTGTAAGGAGTCCTAGGTTAATCAGGCCATCGTATGCGTAGATTAGGGAGGAGATCTTCGTGGAGACCCATCTCTAATTAGGAGTCGTGTTGTAGGAGGGAAGTTCCCTGTTAGCCCCATGCTCCTAGATACACGGGAGATAGTTCTCAATCCGAGAGCATTCCGTGGAAGGGAGTTTCTCTGTGCGGAAGATACTCTAGTGTTTTTTTCCTAGTTTGAAGCAAAAAGCAGTTGTGGTTGCCCGTCCGAAGTAGATCCTCAAGATACTTGCCTGAAAAAGCTTAAGAGAACCGTGGAGAGGTGTGACTCGTGTGGGTGTAGCGTGCTGTGAGAGTTCGGGCCTGTCTAGTGGCCTGAAAGTTGAACGGGCTGAAAACCGCTCAGGCTGGATCCATATTGGGCTATTGCTTGAACCCGTGGTTCCTCGAGAACATCATGACACGTGTACGACTTAGGGATGTGACCGTTTTTATGTATCATTAGCTACTCCCCCTGAGTTAGTGGGCCATCACATTGGTTCGCTAAGTCATATCTGGAAGGGATGTGTCGCTCATGATGATTGAATCTGAATCGTAGCTTGAGCCGCGTGCTGCATTAATTGAACGTGCGTTGGTTTGGCGAAAAATAGGTGGGAACCCATCGCCTATATAGGTCATCTGCAGTGCAACATCTGACTCTTCTACTTTTTTTGCTTTCGAATATATCGTTATAATTAGAAGAGTTTGTTCGTCTTCTCCATGGCCCGAGAAGATCTTCTTGATGATGTTGACTTGGCCGAGGGCCTAGAGTTTTTTGAAGACAGGTTGTTGTCTGAACATAGTCTTGCTAAAATCCGTACTAGGTTTGGAGTCCCGAAAGGATCTGCCATTGTACTTTCTAAGGGGTGACAAGACGTCATGGTCTTACTTGTTTACACCAGGGGATGCTAAGTTGTGGTTGAACTCTTTGGCTTCAGGTTCCATAAATAATTGGGAGGAGTTGGCCGTTAAATTTTTAAAGAAATTGTTTCCAGCTCAAAAGACAAGGCAACTCAGAAGGGAAATTAAAACTTTCTGATAGAAGGATGGAGATCTTTTCTTTGAAGCGTGGGATATTTCAATGAACTACTTCTCA
Organism: Berberis vulgaris; assembly: GCA_963556465.1. Taxonomy (NCBI): domain Eukaryota; kingdom Viridiplantae; phylum Streptophyta; class Magnoliopsida; order Ranunculales; family Berberidaceae; genus Berberis; species Berberis vulgaris. The sequence continues at coordinate 44,319,930 of OY747124.1, forward strand.
AATGTCCACACCACAATCAATCTCAAGATGATCAAGTACAAGCTTTTTACGAAGCTTTAAATGATACTAACAAAAGTCTTGTTGATTCTGCTTGTGGAGGTGTAATTATGGAAAAGAACAGTGAGGAAGCTATTGAGTTGTTTGAGACCCTAAGTGAGAATTTTCAGCAGTTCTCATCAAGAGGGAGGTCAGGTTTAAAAGGTAAGGGTGTTTATGAGGTAAGCGCTAATGCTGGAATTCAAGCTCAGATGACATCGATGGAGAAGTTAGATATGCTTGTAAAAGTAATGTCGACCCAAAACATTTCCCCAGCTCAACAAGTTGCTCAAGTTGAGGTATGTGCTATATATTCTCATTCTAATCATACTACTGAGACTTGTCTTATGTTTTCTTTTACAGAGCAAGAGCATGCAAACTATGTGGGACGAAACAACTATCCTCCAAAAAAAATCCCTATCCCAATACTTACAATTCAGGGTGGAGAAATCACCCCACTTCCTCTTGGAGTGGAAATCAGAATAATCTAGATCTACAAGGGCGGCAGAGAAATTTCCAATAGGGAAATAATTTTTAACCTCCACCACAAGAGGTACAGCCAAATCCTGAGCAGAAGAAATATGGCCTTGAAGGTGCCATACTTCAGTTCATTTCTACACAACAACAGACCAATGCTCAAACCAGTCAAGCTATTCAGAGATTGGAAGCACAAGTAGGACAATTGGCTAAGGAGTTGAATGAGAGAAAAAAAAATGAGAGTTTCTAGCACAAACCATACCAAACCAGAAAGGACACGAGCAGCTCAAGGCCGTGACAGTTCTTAGGAGTGGTAAAGTTGTCGACAACAAGGTGGGAACATATGAAAATAAGGAAGAAAAAGTGGAGTCACATCTAACAGGTGCCACGAACTTCAACAAGGTAAGTGAAAAGGAGAATGTGATATTGCCACCCTTCCCTCAAAAGTTGTTAAAGCAAAAGAAATATAACCAATTTCGTGATATTTTTGACACTTTTAAGGAAAGTAGAAATTAATATTCTTTTACTTGATGCAATTCAAAAGATTTCATCTTATGCCAACATTTTAAAGGATTATTGTACTCATAAAAGAAAGTTTCAGAAATATGAGAAAGTTGCATTGAATGAAGAGGTAAGTGCGGTTTTGTTGAGAAAATTACTGCTCAAACTAAAAAATCCAGACAGTTTTACTATTCCATGTAGAATTGGTGGTAGATTCTTCGAACGTGCTCTGTTTGATTTAGGTGCCAATATTAATTTGATGCCCTATATGATTTATGAGAAATTGAAGTTGGGGGAACTTAAACCAACTTCAATTACATTGCAATTGGCAGATAGAAACATTAAAAGACCTAGATGTATTTTAGAAGATGTCTTGGTTAAGGTAAATAAATTTACATTACCTGTGGATTTTATTGTCTTAGATATGGAAGAACCTTCTACGCTATCATTTTTGCCTATTATTTTAGTAAGATCCTTTATGCATATTGCTGATACCAAATTTTGTGTTAAAAAGGGTACTATAAGCATGAAAGTAAATGGTGACAAGATAAAATTTATGGTATTTGATGCATTAAAATTACCAGATGACGAGTATGATTTTTTTAATACTAATGTGGTTCAAAGTAATGTTGAGAAAAAATTTTAGGTACACAACATTGATCCATAGGAGGCTGTCATCACTCATAGTTTCACAAAGCCGAATCCTCAGCATGAAGATGACAATGTGATAATGGACATCATTGAGACCGTACACTCTCTTCATACTCTTGAGGCTTTTAAGTCTCATTTAAGTAAGTATGCACCTTCTTTTGAAACTCTTGTGCCTACTAATACGACTCTTGTTCATTCCATTTTTAGGGAACCGAATATGAAACAGGCAGGTAACAAAAAGAAACTGCAGCTGAATGAATTAGAGAAATTAAGGCATGATGCCTATGAGAAGGCCAAGCGATGCAAGGAAAGAACCTTATCAAGAAGGATTTTCACGTGGGACAAAAAAAGTTGATCTACAATTCAAAATTGAATTTTTTTCATGGGAAGATCAAGTATAGGTGGTATGGTCCTTATATTATGACCAATATTTTTCCTCATGGAGTGGTAGTGGTTAATAGCAAAGAGAAGAATCAAACATTCAAAGTAAATTTATATAGAGTAAAGCCCTACATTGAGATGAGCTTTGACCCAGGAGATAAGAACTTGACTATCCACTTCGTCCAGTACATGGCATGAGAGTGATCCAGTCTGGCTGAAGACCATAAACTTAGCACTACTTGGGAGGTAACCCAAAGAGCAGAAGAACACTTTATGCTAAGGCGCTCACGTGTTATAGAAATCTAGCTAAGTACCTCCCTTGATTAATTTTTATTATTTTCGTATTTTGTTTTGCTAGGTTGTTAATGATTTTTATTTAATTTTTTCTTTCTTTCTTTTTCTTCCCTCCTTGTTACAACGAATTGATTTAACATTTAGGACAATGTTCGATGTAGGTTGAGGGGTGTAGAAAGGTTGTTTTTCTTTTATTTTAAAAAAAAATTATGGGGACCATAGTTCAATTTTTTTGTTCAATTTTTTTTTTTTGCAATGATGTCTTGGCATGGTTAGGTTAAACTAAATGATGAATTAAGTTGTATTTTTTTAAGTATTTTGTATTTTACTTTTGATTCAAAATTCATTAGCGAGTTTAAAATGGTGAACACGTGATCATATGTCTGGGAAATCTAAATTTGTACTACTTATTTTTGGTTAGTGAGTATTCCACTTGTTTTAATTTGAATTTAACACATGCACACTGACACAATGTGGGGTATGAAAAGTGAAATCAAATATACATGCTTATAACTCAGGATAAATTGAGAGATTTATTGGATGAGTAACCTTGACATAATGTTAATGTATAAATAAACTAGTTTAACTTCGTAGCCTTTTTTACTCGAGTTAGTAAATTCATAGGGGTGTTTTTACACCTAATGCCCTAAAGCCATCTGGTTTGGGAGTCATTGGTCTAAAGTTTGTTACAAGGGTCAATTAGAAAACTTAAAGGAGCTAAACATTGCACATGTTGAAGTCAGGTTGTGGATAGTTTAACTTCGTAGTCTTTTTGGCTCGAGTTAATAAACTCGTAGGGGTGTTTCTACACCTTATGCCCTAAAACCATCTGTTTGGGAGTCATTGGTCTAAAGCTTGTTACATGGGTCAATTAGAAAACTTAAGGGATTTAAACATTGCATAGTCCACACAAATATCCTTAAAAAAAAGTATTAATTTGTGTTAGTATTCATTGCTTTGGTCGTTTCATAAAATAGAAATTCCAATCGTTTCATAAAATAGAAATTCCAATGAATTTTGAGGAAGTAAGTCATGTATAGAGGAATTACTTTGAAGCTCCATAATTATGTGTTAGTCCACTTTACACCAACAAGAACTTGTGATTTCTTACTAGCCATTTATGAGTGATGTTCTTTATTTTGAATTCCAAAACTTGTGAAGATGAAGTTTATTATTTTAAATTTGTTAATGAATAAGAACCAATTTTTTTTGTGATACTTTACTCTCATTAATAATTTGTGATATTTGTTGAATTAGAAGTCAAGACTGGGCAATTTGTTGGAAATAACACAATGTTTGTGGGTACCACTCTGGTAAACCCTCACGAGACTATAACTCGTCCACTAGAGACACCTAGGGGTTTAAAGGTTTGTTACATTCGCTCAATGCAATCGAAAGGGCTAACGAAAGTGGTATAGATAAGAATTTTATGTCAGTCTTGAGTTTTAGTTAAGTTTGAGTTGTTTGATTTTCTAGAGACTAGCAATAAGCTGGTTGGGGGTGTGATGAGTGCATTAAAGTGTACTCTAAACATCATTTTTTCAAGTATAATTGATAGATTATTTAGTTAATTCTAGTATTTTTTTGTAATAATTTTCTACTTAGTATATTTTGTGTATTTTGATTTTGGCAGGTAATTTAATGATGAAAAAAGAAACTAATGTCACGTGCAAGACCGGGTCATAAAAAAAGGAAGCCTAGTCAAAGAGGAAACCGAACTTCACAAAGAAATTTATGTCTAATCCCGTTAGGAAATGGGCGAAATTAAAAAGGAAACAAAGGGTTATAAAAGGGGAAAAAGAAGCTGCAATTTCGGTATACCTCTAGCCTGCAAATTTGACCCCTCCTTAGCTGCATTTTTGCTGTCTCTATTAGCTGTGATTTTGCAAGGAACCAGCTGCTGGTTTGTGAGCTTTGTTACAGACAACATGAAGAAGAAGCAATGAGGAAAAAGGATGAAGGAAGAAGATGGTTGTTGCGTGCATGCTGTTGTGCGTGAGCTGCTCTGTTGCAATTGCAGAGTGCGTGAAGAAGAAACAACAGGAAGGGAAAGAGATTTGAATTAATAGTTTTATCTATTTGCACCCAGCACCATTGCTCTGAATCACCACGCACAGTTTGTTTATTCTTTCTCATTTTCAATGTTTTATTTGAATATCAATCTTCCCTATAGTATGTGTAACAAAATAATTTAGTTAGGGATAAATTGAAGTACTAGTTATGACTCTTTAGAATTTTGATGCCTTGATATAATATTTTCACAATGTTCAATTGATTGATTTATGGTTTTATTTCACCCTTCATATTAATATTGTGTATGTTTGATCACCATATGCATGATTTTTATAAGGATAGTTACATACGTAAATTTAGATAATCGAGTCTTGTGCCTATGTTAAGTAACCAAAAGAGCCAAGTAAGATCGGTTCTTGGAATTAATCAACATAAATGATCGAAATAGATACCATATTTTGGGTTTTATGTTTTCATCGATTCCATTGATTTATGCATTCTTAAGGTGCAACTTAGTAGATACCATGCTAAATACTTTTAGAACGAAAAGATTTAGAGTAGACACCCATGCCTAATTCGTTGTTTAAGGAAATTCATAACTTAAGGAGTAGACACTCATGTGCTTAGGTTGCCAAAATTTGAGCATTGAAATTTAGTTTGTATCAAATCCCTAACTTATTTTCTCACTATTTGAATTTATTTAGTTTTACATTTAATTTTTCTCATTATTTTTTCTTATTCAATTAATTATTAGGTTTCATTGAAATAATAATATTAGGAAAACTGTTTTAAACATAATTGAACCAATCCTTGTGGGAATGATCTCGTTTTTGCCATACATACTATTTGTTTGATCTTTTGCACTTGTGAGTAAAATGAACAATTATAAGCTTATTATTTAGGTTAATAATTATACAACATCTTGCCCGACTTATACTTTTGTATTTGTTTTCTTGTTGGATCTGATGTATTGCTGACATGCTTGTATTGGGTCGATCTTTCATATACTTGTGTTTATCCGAGCTTACGAGTATTGGGCTTGACCGCATGAGGCATGAGCTTATTAAGGCATTGTAATTGGGATCCAACATTTTGAAATCTGTCAATAGTAGGCTTAATGTTATCTGGGCCTCACTAGATTAAGCATACAATGGGGTTTGCTTTGTTCTGTTGAAGATTATAATGAAATGTATACATTGTTGATCAGAGGATGGTTTTATGTTTCATCTGTCACTATGTGAATAATGAAATAAGGGACTTGATTGAATTTCAAGAACATCAAGTCCCCAAATCTAGAAAGAACCACAGCTGGTTTGCAACTAGTCGCAATGTAAAGAATGAAGAAAGGAAGAGAAGGCGATGTGGGGGTTTGAGTTTGGGTAGAAAGCGTGTTTGGGTTTTCATCCGCGGTGAGGTTTGAATGAAATGGTTATACACTTTTGAATTTCTAGCAAGCAATTCAGCAAATAATAGGAGGGTGGTTGAATTGGATCGAATCCTAATTGATGTTGAATCTAAGAGAAAAATAAGAGGGGAAGACATGTGATTGCTGCTGTTGCTTGCTTTTGTCCTCCAGCTACACCAAGCAGAAAGAAATCTGCACGAAAAAAGAAGATCAGCGCTGGCAATAGGAACAAGAAAATAGAAAAAGTGAGAAAAAGGTACGAGCTGAATCGAATGGAAGAAAAAAGGGAAAGAAGAAGTACCTGTGATTAATGTTGGTGCTTGCTGGATGTCCTCTGGCTACACTATGTAGAGAGAAATTTGCAAATAAAAAAAAAAGGAAGATCACAAAACATACAAAGATGAGCACAACACCCCAAACACATAGATGAATTGAATAAAAGAAGAAGAAGCCGCAATGCTTGTTGCTAGTTCTCTACAGTACACGGTGATACGAAAAGAAAGAGTGAAGATGTGTGATCGGGTTTAGGGGGTTGTATTCAATTAAGGATCGTCTTGTGAAGAATTTTAAAATTCAAGATTATTTAATTAAAAATTTAAAATAATACATCTAAATCTAGGGGTATTTAATATGGATTGTGAATGACTTGTTTTAAAATCCACAAAATAATAGAAGGTATTTAATTCATGATTTTCAAAAATTCACCAAAATCAGGAGGTATTAAAAAATAGTGAATTTTTATGGATTGTTAAATTGATGGATTTTGAAGGATTTGTGAGTGGGAAGTATAAATGGCAAAACCCCTTTCAAATCCAACCTCTACCCCTCGAATTCTCAGTTTATCTATCCATTTCCTCTCTCATTCTCTATTTCTTCATCGTTGAGAACACAAAGCACCCTAAAACCTCTCTCTAATGGATGACGATGATGAGTTTGGAGATCTCTACACTGACGTCCTCCGCCCCTTCTCAGTGGCTCCAACCCCACCACCAGTTGCAAATGCAAACACCTCACCCCAAACCTCACCAAACCAAACAAAATCAAACCTCGATCTTTCGACTTCGTTGTTGATGATACATCAAACCGTCCTCTGATCAGCACTGCACACGTGTCATGATAATCTCGTCAACAAAACAAGGTAAACCCGATTGCATGCTCAATCCAACGAGACCCAGACAACATTAAGCCCACTATTGAAACATTTTAGAACGCTGGACCCGAATTGCAGCACCTTAATAAGCCAATGCATCATGTGGTCAGGCCCAATACTCGTAAGTTCTGATAAGGCAAGAGTAAGCCTTGATAAGGCAAGTATATGGGGAATTGACCCAAGACAGGCAGACCACATCGGTTCCGACTAGGAAATAAAACTAGAGTATAAGTCGGGCAAGAAAACTTCTTTGCATGGACAACATTCAGAAAGGGAAATCTCTCCCGCAAATCTAGGAGCACAAGTCGTGTAGGGAAACAACCCTACATAGACAGCTCCCAACTAAGAAAGGATCTCTAGCAAGATCTCTTTCCTTAAACTACGCCACCAAAAGCCTAGTTAAACAAGGATTTTCACACTATAAAATGAACATACGGTCAATGAGCTAACGTACGCTACAAAAAACTTAATTTACAGTTTTAATCCTCTCTTAAGTCTTATCTAACTTAAGCATCAGAGTGTCATCGGCCGCCACACGCTGGTTTTTGGCTCACGTGTGCTACTTGTACAGGTGTAGATCAAGGCGATGAAGGAGAACAAAAATTGACTACATCAGCTTGACGTCGTCCATGGGGAATGATAGAGTTCCTAAGAAGAAACAGTAGTACCACCTTTCCCAGAAAATCTGAAAGATGGTGACAATAAGGTCTCGCAACAATGGAGATGTTGAAGAACCCTCGAACGCTCGAACTAGCAAAGCTCCACCCACTTTGGTGGCAGTCACGGCCTACCCAAGGGTGGATCTACTATCAACCCAGATGCAGCAAATTGCACAAGCGGTGGAGGCACTCTAACAACGGAACCCAGTCCCCAGAGAGTTTCAGGGAACATGTTCAGAAGAGCCGCACTGCCCTTGCAATTTCTCAATGGAACAGACATGGAGGAGCAGCCAACAAAGACCCAACATCCAGAGCCAACAGGCACGTCTCGCACAACCCCATCCGGAACAGGGCTACAAACCAAGACGTAGTGTTCAACCTCACTGTCCCTCCATTCATGGATCATATCATGGACAAACCACTACCGAAGAAGTACACCCTGCCAAAGCTGGAGTTTTATGACGGGATGGGAGACATGTCGGACCACTTGCGCACTTCCAGCACGAAATGAAACTCAAGGAAGGGTCTGATGCGATAATGTGTCGATCATTCCCTACCAGCTTGAAGAAGTCAACGCTGAGCTGGTTCCACAACCTCCCTCCGAGATCTATCGATTCATTTTGAACATTGGTGAAGGCATTCCTCACATGCTTTGTGGGCAGCCAACAAATCAAGAAAGGCTTGCACTATCTACTGACCCTAAAGCAAAAACAGAACGAGAAGTTAAGGGAATACGTCACTCGTTTCAATGGTGAGTTGACTTTCATCGATGGCTATAGCGATGACACTACGTCACGCCTTCACTTCGGGTCTGAGGAGGGGCAAGTTCTATGAATTCCTTGCCCTGGATCCCCCAACCATTATGGCAGACCTCCTGAAGGATGCCCAAAGATATATCACCCTATACGAGATGCTGACCACCAAGAAGGAGGAAGAATTGAAAAAGAAATCCTATATCCCTAGGGACAAGAAAAAGCAGAATAAAAAATAGAACAACGATGGAAACAAGAGGAAGCACACTGACAACAAGATAGACTCGGGCCGCACAAGGCATTAAAAGACCTCTAATTATGTCAGGTTCGAATTTTTCACCCCGCTCAACTCCAGTTTGTTCGACATCCTCGATTCTATGAAGAATTGGGAAGAACTAAAGTGCCCCCAAGCACTAGGAGACCCCGATCGACACGACAACATAAAATTTTGCGCCTTCCATAAAGAAGGCGGACATGACACTTAGGATTGCAGAAACCTCAGAGAAGAAGTCGAGTACTAGATCAAGAAAGGCAATCTTAAAGAGTTCCTCGGCTCGAACAGGAAGCATGGTCGAGCAAAGGAAAAAAAAGACGTTGTCAAAGAGATTGAAAAAGAATCTCCTGGCATCATTTATGTACTTCACGGGGTCGGTCCCAATGGATAGCAATCAAACAGGTCCCGCTAGAGGTCGCTGACCAAGATGCAGATGCCACCCTAGTGCGAGGACCGACAAGTGCAACATGCACGAGTTCAGAGCCCGAGCCCACCATTAACGTTTACGAATAGGGATCTCCAGGGTGTACATTCTCTTCACAATGAGGCTCTGGTCATCTCCGTCCTCATCGCTAAGTGGGAGGTAAAGAGGGCCTTGGTGGATATCGAAAGCTCAGTCAATGTCTTGTTTATCAGCGCTTTCCGCAACATGCAACTACAGGAGAAAGACTTAACCCCCGCTACCGACACCATGGTCGGTTTCAGGGGAGAGAAGCGTTTCCCCATTGGGAAGATCAATGTAATAGTGGAGGCGGGATAGCCACAATTGCGAAAGTACTTGTCCAAGAATTTATGGTAGTAGACATTTCGTCCACCTACAACATTATTTTGGGAAGGTCGTGGCTTCATCACATGGAGGCATTAGTTTCCACTCTGCACCAGTGCATAAAATATACAACCAACCATGCCCAAGGAACTACTTGAGGAGATCAACTAGCAGCAAGAAACTGCCATTATGAGGCCCTAAGACAACTGAACTGCTACCGATTGCAGCTCAGGCCCACAAAAAAGACATGTCAGGCACCGGGCCTAGAGAAAAGAGAAGAATCATTCTGCGTGGGTGAAGGAGCCCCAACAACTAAAGTGCAGCTATGCAAAGAGCCAAAATTCAAAGCTGGAAGTGCAATCCAGACCATTATAGAGCTAAGTAACGATGCTTCAGCAAACGGGCACCTACTCTAAGAGCTAATAATCAGCAAGGAACTGTCCCCGGCAAAAAGTACACTATTCAGTAAGTTCGCTAGCTTTGGCAAAGCAACACATTTCACTAGAAAGACTATGCAATCCGAGTCAGGACCATATGTGCATCCTTCCGGGCTGGGTTAGCTTACTCCATACTCGAAATTAAATTATTTTGTTGTTTTGATTTTTTTTATTTTTTATTTTTCTAATTTTTTTTAGTTTAGAAGAATTGTTCGTACCAAACATATTCCATAAATAAAACAGATTTTATTGATTGCAATGAAAGTTATTACAAAGCTTGCCGATCAACTAGTATAGAAGTTTATATACTACAAGTATCTATGTCCAACGCAAGTATCTATCCGCTAATACGCACGTCAAAACTTCGCTCTGCCAATCTGCCTCAAAAAAAGAAGGTAGTGAAGTAGAGTGTCTGAATAAGAAGCCGAAAGAGCGCGCTCAATTCATTGCTCCGTCGAATCACCTTACACGGATGCTTTGAAAGTTGCAACATGGACCTCGAAGTGAAATGCGGACATCTCTGCTCCGCCAATCTGCCATGCAAAGAGAATTTGGAACTAGAATAAAAGAATGCAGAGGAGGATGACCCTCAAGAGGGAAGCACCTGAGGTGATGTTGAGTTAAAGTCCCTGGAAAGAAGGTCACATTCATCAGAGCTCTGCTCTGCCAACCTGTCTTCCGGCTGTGGCATCAGGCATGAAGCCTATTAGATAAAGTGGGAACGACCTCCCAAACACTAGCTGCAGACATAATTTCCAAGATTAGGCCGTGCGAGAAACTCTGGGAGAACCAGAAGATGGAAAACAGGCCTGGCCCTTTAGGGGGAGTCTGCAACTCTGCTTCGCAATGTAAGAAAATATTATAAGATCTCATGAAATCAATCAGATCCTCACCAAGATCAGGTGGCATTGCATAATAGCAGGTCTTATTAAGACTCGTTGATTCAAATTTCAGAACATTTGAAAACTCCAGTAACTGAGATCTTCCTTCCGCCTTTCGAAAACCTAAAACATATTCTCTGGTAAGATGCATTTGACCAACATACTCTACAACGCTCATCACAATGCCTGAAACAAAGAACGACTAGCCTATATATAGGTGCGGTGGTTTACGAATCCACATTCTTTAAGCTAATGACCCTGCACATAGCCCCGTTAATTGGGGGAGTAACTGATATTGAATCGTCTCACAGTATGCATCTTACACATGGCACGCTGATCTATAAAGATATTTTCCAATTGGGCCTTGCCAACAAATGGGCCCAAGCTTATGCCCTTCAAAATTCGGCTCAGCGCATGCAAAAGGTCGAACAATGAGGATGCCCATGGATAAAGGAGCACGCCTACAGAGCATTATAAGTAAATCCAAGGCATCTGCCCTATTATTATTCCGCTGTTATTCATTAAAGCTGGCCAATCTATTACTAGTCTGATCAATCGATCAGATTTCAGAATCAGACCACTAGGCGAACTAAGTAAGTCAGGACACCCAAGTCAGACTTGCACGCCCAAAATCTTGTTCTGACCAAAGCTTAGTCAGCTTCGACTGATTACAATAGCTTCTGGTCAGCTCTAACACCTAGCCCGCAAAAAACAAACGACAATGGGTTAGAAATTGGGAGCTTAGTGAGCGTTTTCAACACCTGACCACGACAGCTTTTCAGAGGCCATTGTCTAGCTACAGATAATGGTCACCGAACTTAACCAAAACTTAATCGGTTTTGATTTATGACGATAGCTTCTGGTCCGCTCTAATGCCCAGTCTCTTAAACGGGTGTCAACGATTTAGAGTTTGACAGCTTAGTCAGCACTCTAAATGCCTTATCGAGACGGATTGCCAGAGATCATTGTCCAAACATGGGCAATAGTGACCGAACCTGACCAAAGCTTAGTCGGTGACGACCGATTATGATGGCTTCTGGCCCGCTCGAAGCCTAGTCCCTCGATAATGGATTTTGACGGCTTAGAAAGTGGGAGTCTAGTCACCATTCTCGATGCCTAATTAAGATGGCTCACCAGGGATCACCCTCTTACACATACGGTGATCGCCAAACCTGACCAAAGCTTAGTCAGTGGCCGCTGATGACGATGGTTTTTGGTCTGCTTGAAGCCTAGTTTGCTGCGCGCAAATTTCGATGGCTTAGAAAGTGAGAGATTAGTTAGCAAGACGACGCCTGACCGCGATGGCTTGCTAGGGATCGTTGGCCAACTGCAAACAATGATCGCCAAACCCGACCAAAGGTTAGTCAGAACGACTGACGATGATAACTTCTGGCTCACTCCGATTCCTAGTCCACAAAGAAAGGATGAAGATGGGTTGGAAAATGGGAACCTAGTCAGTGCCCTTGACGCTTGATTAAGATGGCTCGCCAAAGACCACCATTCAATTACAAACGATGGCCGCCGAACTCGACCCTGATTTAGTCAATTATAACTGGCGATGACAACCTCTGGTCTAACTAAGCCTATTCCGCCAATAGAGGGTAAAAACGAGTCAAAAAACTGATAGAAGCACTAAAAGCTCAACCCGGAAGACTCGCGAGGACTATTGTCCGATCATATATATTGGTGCAGTGCTAGAACCACAATCTAACTAGTTCTCTTACAATAGCAACATCAATTGATGGTTCAACATACAACCAAGCCACCAGGCAATGAGTTAATTACACTCCCCAATTTCTAAAAGAATTCTGACCAGAATTGCATGAACTATCACAACATAAGCAGTAAGAACTCTCACAAGTAGGTTAATCATACGACTTCCTGACCTAGTAGAGCATCTCATCTGAAAATTAATGTCATGATAAGACAAAGCAGGTAAAAACTAGCAGAAAAGTAAAAGAAAAACGTACAGGTACATAGTACTATTCATTTGCAATAAAAAAATACAAGGCTCACTCCTCGTCAGGAGGAGAATCAAATATAACATAGTTGTGCTTGACAAAAGCAGGAGACATATTTGTTTGTGCTGCCTCTCGATCACCCTCGTCAGGCTTACCTTCTTTTTAGGACGAATCATAGGCCACTCCAAACTCCACATATGCAACCTCTTTATAATAGGAAAGATCCCAGTCAGGATGCTCTTCCTTCATAAGCTACCATCCTTTCATGCACAACTTTGATGAACTCAAACGTACCCTGCGCCTTAAGAAGCTTCTCCTCATGCACCCTTGATTCAGCAAACTCCTGCACTACAACAAGTAGGGGTTTAGAGGACTTAAGTTTACGACTTTTTTAACATGCACGTCATTGTAATTTATTTTTATGACATACATAAAGCGCACGCCGCAAACCAAGTCATTATATAATAATTTTGGAAAAGCTATTACATACTTTTAGGGCACGTCTTCTTAACGAGTCATGAAAACTTAAACAAATATTTAACAAACTTAAACAACTCGTGTAACCCCAAAAACAAATCCCGCCCCTCTTGTAAACTAAGTTCATGGAGGCTTCCATCACCTCCACGTCTTCAATCTAATAAAGAGAAGTGGAAAGAACAATAAGAGGAAAGAGGAAGGAACAAAAGTTCATGGAGGCTTTCATGAGCAAAGAGTAGAGAGAAGAGGAAAAGGCAAGAAGAGAAGAGGAAACACAAGAAGGCGATTGGGTCCACTGTTGTGCGATTGTGAAAGGCAAGAAAGATAAGCCCTAAATCTACCCATACTAATAAGAAAAAGGAAGTGGAAAGGCAAGAAGGAAGGGAACGATGTTGGAGAAGTCTTGCCACTTCATACAACCTCTTCTCCGTCGTCTAAGCGAGCTTGTGAAACTGAAACCAGCAGCAGGGTTTGGGGCATTTAAGTGAGCGAGCGACTCGCACTAACTTAGGTAACTCATCAATCAAATTCCTCTTGATCTCTATTTTTTTTTCTTTATGTATTGTCTTGGATTCAACACGATGCCCTGCTGTTTGATTTCTATGTTAATAACAAGAAGATTTATTTGTTGTTTCTTTACCTGCATTCACTACTCCACTCTTTCTTGGTCTGTCTTTGATTATGTTTTCTAGGAATTGATCATGTTATGGTGTTATATTGATGGCTATCTTTTTTTTTCATCATGAATTGCTCAAATCTTGTGCCATGGTTTTTTTTTTTTTCAGTATACTTTGATGGGTATTTGACTATTTGTCTTAATGAGTTACTCAAAAAGTGTTAATTTCCTCTAGGATGGAGATTTTAATATTGTCAATCTGTTTGTTTTCATAGCATAGATAAGGAATTTAAAAAGAAATCAGCTTTGGTATTTCTTAATAGTATACTTGTTTATGTTGGATGCTATACATTTTGTGTTCTTCAAATTTGTTATGTTGGATGGTTGGTGATAGGGATAGAGATTGACTTCTTGCTCCAATTTCAGCTCCAGAAGGAGGCATAGATAGAGATTTACTTCTTGTTCCAATAATTGCGCTTACTCAGATACAAGGCAATGAGTACTCCTGTTTTATTTCCATGTTTTAGATTGGTTTAGTCAAGTTAATTTTGTTAATTCATGATTGATTAACTAGGGTCGGTCTGTTTGGAGTTTCCGTTATGTTTATCTCAATGCACACAACCTTTTTTTTTTCCAATTTTCAGTAAAATTGTGTATAAATTATGTGTCATATGTGTTTCTGTCTTGAGTTTGATACAGTTTAACTGGTTTTGTTAATTGAATATCGCATATTTATTTAATGTTCATAAATTTCTTTCATTTTTTTAAGACTACAATTTTGTAAGTTGTGAATTCTCTCATCATAAGAGCATTCACAACTTAAACTTCTTCCTTGCTGATATAATCATCATTTTCCATTGATGTATTTGGTGCAGTTTGCAAGGATTGCATTTATGGAAAATTCGAGAATGACGAGTCCAATACATGCCCGGTACGCAATGCCGACTTAGGCACTTGTCCACAAAATACACTCAGGTGACTTTAAATTATATATATCTTGAAAATTTTAGCACATTAATGAGGCACATGATCTACTAACTTGAGACATGGAACACTTCACAGTGAGTTTGACTTAATCGCTATGTACCTAAACATTTTTAATGTGGAAAATTTCGAAAAAGTATGCTTTCATTGTGTTGAGGTCCAGACCATTAGGGTGGAACCAACTTTGATAATTAATCAAACATAATTTCAAGTTTTGTTGAATAAGGAAAAAGGTTTTCAATAATGAATAAGGAAGGAGTTGGCAATTGGTTAATTAAATAGAAACAAAGTTCTATTTGAGGTGGTGTTGGGCAGCTGCAAACAAGTATAAATAGGTGCATAAAACAGAGTTTTATTTATAGTGTTTTCAGAGAAGCTGCTGCGTGAATAAGCAACAGAGAACATAGTATTCTCTTTGGTGTTTGGTGCGGCTTTGTGCGCGTGGACGGTGACTTTGTGTCTGATTCTTTGGGCGCGATTTTGTGCAACAAAGTGTGACGCGTGGCTGCGATATCGACTTAGTTTTGTCGATTGATTTGGTAGAAGAAGTTAAAGGAGATTTTGGGTTAATTTGTTGTGAGGTAACCCGTGTTATTTACTCCTTGTATTACTCAAGCTTTGGGCAAAAAGCTTGAGAAGTTATTGTACTTCTTCTTATTTGATTAGTGGATTCTCTCGGATTTGCCCCGTGGTTTTTCCCTTCACATTGAAGGGTTTTCCTCGTAAATCTTGGTGTCTCATTTATTATTGCTTTAGATTATTTCTTGGTATTGTTTTATTGGTATTTGTCCCAACAAAGTGGTATCAGAGCAATTGTTGAAAGATTGTCAATTAAGAGAGTTGACATGGAGAATAACAACAATACAAGGATGATTAGCCTTAATGGCTCAAACTATGTTATTTGGAAAGCAAGATGGAAGACAAATTATACTGTAAGGATTTGTATCATCCAATTGAGGGAGATGCAACTAAACCTAAGGATATGTCAGAAGAAGAGTGGAAGAAATTAAATAGAAAGGCTATTGGTCACATCAGGCTATGGTTAGATGATTCGGTATTTCATCATGTGTCAGCTGAGACGTCTGCACATGCTCTTTGGACCAAACTCAAGAATTTATATGAAAGGAAAACCGCTGCAAACAAGGCCTTCTTAATCAGGAAGTTAATGAACTTGAAATTCAAGGAAGGTAGTTCTATTGCTAAGCACTTGAATGAGGTGTAAAGTGTGGTGAATCAATTGTCCAACATGAGATAGTGTTAGATGATGAAATGCAAGCACTATTACTTCTTAGCTCATTACCAGATAATTGGGAAACATTGGTGGTGTCGGTTAGTAATTCGGCACCGAATGGACAGTTTACCATGGAGTTGGTTACCGGTAGTTTATTTAATGAAGAGACTAGAAGGAAGTCTGTCGGTACTGATCATTCCGAAGCACTTGTGACTGAAAACAGGGGGAGAGAAAAATATAAAAAATATCATGGTTATGATAAGAACCGTGATAAGTCAAGAGGGAAATCGAAGTCAAGAGATAGAAGTTTTAAGTGTCATTATTGTGGTAAACCAGGTCATTTCAGAAAACAATGTTATTGTTACAAAAGAGATTTGAAAGAGGGAAAAGTGAAGAATGGTGATAGTAAAGAAGCTACAACTGCTGTTACTGATGAACCCATGGCTCTTTTTATTGGCGAAGGTGAATGTTTGCATGTTGAAAATGAAGGAAGCGAATGGATTATTGACACTGATGCATCTTATCATGCAAACCCAAGGAAAAACTATTTTACTACTTATAGAGCAGAAGATTTTGGCAGTGTGAAGATGGGAAACACTAGCAACTCTAAAATAGTGGGAATAGGTGATGTGTGTGTCCAGACTAATACGGGGTGCACGTTGACTTTGAAAGATGTACGACATGTTCCTGATCTTCGTCTGAACCTGATTTCTGGACTTGTTTTGGATAAACAAGGGAATATTAATTATTTTGGTAATGGTGCATGGAAGCTTACCAAAGGTTCACTTGTTGTGGCAAAGGGTAAGGCGTGTTGCGCACTATACAAGACTCAGGTAAAAATGTATAAGACTGGTTTGAATGCAGCTGAAGATGGTTCTTCTACAAACTTGTGGCATAGGCGACTTGCACACATGAGTGAGAAAGGTATGCAACTCTTAGAAAAGAAAAAATTAATTCCCTCCTTGAAAGGTACTCCTCTTAACCCCTGTGATTATTGTTTATTTGGTAAACATCATAGAGTTGCATTTCGTAGATCATCAAAAAGAAAATATGGCTTGTTAGATTTGGTTTACACTGATGTTTGTGGTCACATTGAAGTAGATTTTCTTGGTGGTAGTAGATATTTCTTGACATTTATTGATGATGCATCAAGAAAGGTGTGGATATATTTTCTCAGATCTAAGGACCAGGTTTTTCAGCTATTCCAGCAATTTCATGCCAAGGTTGAAAGAGAAACATGTAGAGTTTTGAAGTGTCTCCGCAGTGATAATGGTGGTGAGTACACATCAAAAGAATTTAAATCTTATTGTAGTCAGCTTGGTATACGGCATGAAAAGATAGTTCCTGACACTCCACGGCATAATGGGGTAGCAGAAAGAATAAACCGGACTATTGTAGAAAAGGATAGATGCATGCTTCGCATGGCTCAATTGCCAAAAGAGTTCTGGTCTGAAGCTGCTAGTACAGTTTGTTATCTCATCAACAGGTGTCCTTCATTTCCTTTAGATGGTGACATTCCAGAAAGAGTGTGGAGAGGGAAAGATAGTTCATACTATCATCTGAAGGTATTTGGCTGTAAAGCATTTGTTCATGTACCGAAGGAGAAGAGATTAAAGCTTGATGAGAAGGCATCTCCGTGTATTTTCATTGGTTATGGAGATAAGCAGTTTGGCTACAGATTATGGGATCTTGAGAATAAGAAAAATATTAGAAGCAAAGATGTGGTATTTTATGAAGATCATACCATTGCAAATTTTGAGAAAATTGAAAAGCCCAAGTAGATAAATAATGAGGTAGCAGATCTTATTCCACTTCCTCCTCCTTTGTCGCATGTTGAAAATGGGGGAGAGATGCCAGATGATATAGTTGGTGACCATATGCCAGAAAATAAAGTTGTTAATGATGATCATGTAGAAACAGATGAGACTGCGCATGAAAAGCAACCCCTTCAACAAGAAATAGTAGAGCCTCAATTAAGAAGGTCTACCAGAGAACGCTAACCTTCAAAGAGGTATCCCAATGATGAGTATGTTTTCCTAATAGAAGAAGGTGAACTAGAAAATTTTCAAGAAGTACTAGATCATAAAGATAAAAATAGTTGGATGAAAACTATGCAAGAAGAGATGAGTTCCTTGCATAATAACGGTACTTATGATTTAGTTGAGATTCCAAAAGGTAGAAAACCTTTAAAGAAAAAATGGGTGTACAAATTGAAAAAAGGATTGTGATGGAAAGAATGTGAAGCACAAAGCTCGGTTAGTCGTAAAAGGCTTTGCACAAAAGAAAGGGATAGATTTTGATTAGATATTCTCACCCGTGGTGAAGATGACATCCATTATAGTGATGTTAAGTCTTGCAGCTAGCCTGGATCTTGAGATTGAGTTGTTAGATGTTAAAACTGCATTTCTTCATGGAGATTTGCATGAAGAAATTTACATGGCACAACCAGAGGGTTTTGAAGTGAAAGGGAAAGAACATATGGTTTGCAGATTGAAGAAAAGCCTTTATGGATTGAAACAGGCTCCGAGATAGTGGTATAAGAAGTTTAACTACTTTATGGTAGGACATGGCTACAAGAAAAACACTTCTAGACCATTGTGTTTATGTCAGATAATTTTCGCCTGATAGCTTCATTATTCTCTTGATTTATGTTGATGATATGCTAATTGTTGAAAAAGATGTTGATATGATTGGCAGGTGGAAAAAAAATTTGTTTAGCTCTTTTGATATGGAATACTTGGGGGCAGCTCAACACATCCTAGGGATGAAGATTACACGTGACAAAAAAATTAAGAAGTTGTGGTTGTCACAAGAAAAGTATGTTGAAAAAGTACTTGAAAGGTTCAACATGAATGATGCTAAGCCCGTGAGTACTCCACTTGCTAATCACTTCAAGTTAAGTGTCAAGTTATCTCCTCTTACTGATGAGGAAAAGAAGCATATGTCAGGTATTCCATACTCCTCTGTTGTAGGGTGTTTGATGTATGTTATGGTTTGTACACGACCAGATATTGCTCAAGCAGTCGGTGTTGAGAGTAGGTATTTAGAAAATCCAGGAAAAGAACATTGAGCTGCAGTTAAATGGATTATGAGATATTTGAAAGGTACTTTAAAGCTTTATTTAAGCTTTGGTAATTCAGGAGCTATGTTAGAAGGGTACACAGATGTAGACTTTGCAGGTGATTTAGACAAGAAGAGGTCGACTTCAAGTTATGTTTTCACTTTTGCAGGGGGAGTTGTAGCTTGGCAGTCTAGATTGCAAGAGTGTGTTGCTTTGTCAACTACTGAAGCCGAGTATATTGCCATTAATGAAGCATGGAAGGAAATGTTATGGTTGAAAAGATTGCTCAAGGAGCTGGGTGTGAATCAGAATAAGTATGTGGTGCATTGTGATAGTTAGAGTGCTATTGAGTTGAGTAAGAATGCCACATACCATGGACTTACCAAGCATATTGATACATGTTACCACTGGATACGTGATGTGCTTGAGAAAAATTGTTTCCAGATTGCAAAGATTCATACTAGGGAAAATCCTTCCCACATGATGACAAAAGTAGTTCCAAAAGGAAAACATGAGTTCTGTAGATAACTCATTGGAATGGCCTAATATGATTAGGCGGTGATTCTTCCCTAATGGTCTGGAGAGGGAGATTTTTTGAGGTCCAACCCATTAGGGTGGATCCAACTTTGGTAATTAATCAAACATAATTTCTAGTTTGGTTGAATAAGGAAAAAGGTTTTCAATAATAAACAAAAATAGAGTTTTTGTTTTGAATAAGGAATGAGTTGGCAGCTGGTTAATTAAATAGAAACAAAGTTCTATTTGAGGCGGTGTTGGGTAGCTGCAAACAAGTATAAATACGTGCATAAAACATAGTTTTATTTATAGTGTTTTCAGAGAAGCTGCTACGTGAATAAGCAACAAAGAACATAGTATTCTCTTTGGTGTTTGGTGCGGCTGTGTGCGCGTGGATGGTGACTTTGTGTCTGATTCTTTGGGCGCGATTTTGTGCGACAAAGTGTGACGCGTGGCTGCGATATCGACTTAGTTTTTTCGATTGATTTGGTAGAAGAAGTTGAAGGAGCTTTTGGGTTAATTTGCTATGAGGTAACCCGTGTTATTCACTACAACACAGTTGGTTTTTAATAGCATTTGAGCATAGGGTTTTGTTACGCTCATGTTATAAAAGCCCAAATTTTAATAGCATTGTAAACTAAAACGCTATGAAAGTGAAAGCGGGAAAAACTAAAATTAACCCGGCTCGATTCCCTCCCATTTCTACATTTGCTTCCCTCTCAGTCTCGCTCTCTTTCCCCCCTCATTCACAGCAGATCGAAGTGATGCTCTCCCCTGACCTCTCCTCCTCTTTGCCTTTCTACCCCTCTCTTTCTCTCTTCTTCCTTGGCGCATTTTCTCCCTCTTCACAAATCTCTCTCAAAAGCTCCTCTCTTTTTCATCTTTCATGGCACCCCAAGCATGATTTCTTGAAGCAGAATAGTCTATTGTTCTCATCTCTTCCTCTCCCCATTTGCAAAGTGGAAAAGTTAGGGTTTCCTCTCCCCATTTGCAAAGTTGAAAAGTTAGGGTTTCCTCTCTCAATCTCTTCCTCTCACTATTTGCCTGATTTGTTGTTGTTGTTGCAGACATCGAGGATGAGATCTAATCCAACATCCGTTCGTTGCAGCTCGACTCAGCAGGTAAGAATTCGCTGAATCTCATCCTTCACCGTTCGTTCGTTCGTTCTCTATCACTACTGTATTTGATGATGTACTAAACGTAAGGTTTCGGTTGAGTTTTGTAAAAGAGAACAACGGTGTGGTAAAGTGAAATTTGAACAAGTTAAGTCGAAAGAAGTCGTAAAATCTGATAATATGGAAGAAGGTAAAGTGTAATTAACCTAATTCTACTTTTCACTGAGATTGAGCTTATCAATATTACCAAAACTTCCGTATATTTACGGTGAAGAAGCGATTCGTAGGTTCTAGTAATTTTTGGTGCTTGAACTAGATTAAAAGATGTTCTATTGAAGTGGAAAAATTGATTGGAGGAAACTCTTGACTTTTTATTTCTCTTTTGTCTGGATTTCTAATGTCACATGTTAGATGAACCTATTTCGGTGCAATAGAGATCTTTGTCTAATTTGAATTGATAGAAACTTATGTCATTGGCTTTTCTTCAATCTGCAAACCATATGTTCTTTCCCTTTCACTTCAAAACTCTCTAGTTGTGCCATGTAAATTTCTTCATACAAATCCCCATGAAGAAATGCAGTTTTAACATCTAACTGCTCAATCTCAAGATCTAGGCTAGCTACAAGACTTAACACCACTCTAATGGATGTCATCTTCACCACGGGTGAGAATATCTCATCAAAATCTATCCCCTTCTTTTGCGCAAAGCCTTTTACCACTAACCGAGCTTTGTGCTTCACATTCTTTCCATCACCATCCTTTTTCAATTTGTACACTCATTTGTTCTTCAAAGGTTTTCTACCTTTTGGAATTTCAACTAAATCATAAGTACCATTCTTATGCAAGGAATTCATCTCTTCTTGCATAGCTTTCATCCAGCTTTATTTATCTTTATGATCTAGTACTTCTTGTAAATTTTCTGGTTCACCTTCTTCTATAAAGAAAACATACTCATCATTGGGATACCTCTTTGAAGGTTGGCGCTGTCTGATAGACCTTCTTAATTGAGGCTCTACTATTTCTTGCTGAAGGGGTTGCTTTTCATGCACAGTCTCATCTATTTCTACATGATCATCATTAACAACTTCATTTTCTGGCATATGGTCACCAACTATATCATCTGGCATCTCTCCCCCATTTTCAACATGCGACAAAGGAGGAGGAAGTGGTGTAAGATCTGCTACTTCATTATTTATCTGTTTTGATTTTTCAATTTTTTCTCAAAATCTGCAATGGTATGATCTTTATAAAATACCACATCTCTGCTTCTAATAATTTTCTTATTCTCAGGATCTCCTAATCCACAGCCTAACTGCTCATCTCCATAACCAAGGAAAATACATGGAGATGCCTTGTCATCAAGCTTTAATCTCTTCTCCTTCGGTACACGAACAAATTATTACATGGAGATACACAACTGTCCATAACACTAACTCCCCAGTCGTAAGGTAGGTGATCTTCCAGTGAATGAATTGAGGAGACTTCGCTAATTCTTCAACTTCCACTTTGATTGGGTTCTAAGCACTAAAAATTATCCCCGTAAGGAGCCTCATTTAAGTTATCTGCCCACCTTTGTTTCCAACAGACAAGCAGCCACATCAACTTTAGTAGTTCTAATAAACTCTCTTACATGCCTCTGTTTTATTGGGTCTTTAAGACCTCTCACATTCCATTCCATGTACCTATTTTGGCCAGGGATTAATAAAAAACTTTCTACTTCCTAGACTTATTAATCTTAGGAGATTCATTTTTTGTTCTCTTAGTGTTCTTCATATTTCTAGTTTCTCTATCTGGAGAATATGATGGATTGAAAGGTGGAACAATATCGTGATCTACTTCTAACCCTTCCCCATTTGCTTCCTCTTCACCCAAAAATGCTCCCTTTAAAGGTGTTCCTTCTCCTTCCTCAGGGATGAAGGTTCCTAGTTGGCTGATCTGTGGTTAGCAACTTTTCTTGACCCGTTTATTCTACAAATTGTATCAACCGTTCTAGCTGGCCTAGGTTTCGCGCCTGGGCCACTGCCTGGACCCTCCTAGGCACGTGCGCCTAGGAGGGTGTTGGGCACGTGCTTGGCTATTAAGCTTTAAATCTTTTCTCTGTCTCGATCTCGAAACTTAGCTCCACTAATCTTTGCTTTGTTTATGCTTAAAAAACCCTAGCTTTCACCTACCAGCATTTCAGAGTGAATCGAACAATTGCTCGATAACAATTTATCATTCAACATTGAATGCACATACTTGTAAGTGTTACCCATTTGCTGCTCAAGTCATCAGATATGTTGCCGCTGCTTCGCTCAACACATTTGGATCTCAATTTCAAGTGAGTTTCTTTGGTTGAATCTAGTGTTGCTTGCTGTATTTGTTTCCTAATCTTGATTTTGATTGACTAGTATAGTAATGTGAGTTGCAATTTAGATCAGTTTCGGCACAACGAAACTTTGAAACGATCCAAACTTGAAATTGAATGATAACAAAGGTCAAAGCATGGGCTGGGGTTCTAATTGAATCAATCTTGATATGTTCTCTTAGCTCAATGTGTCATTTGTTTCTTCTCCTTGATTAATCAGATCACACATTGTAGAGAGTAGCTATGTTAATTAGATCACACATTTTTGTTGAGTTTTTTTGTTCCAGACTCTATAACAGCAAGAGTATCTGGGAGATTTTGATGAAGTTTTTTTGTTCTATAGTTTTTTTGATGAAGTTTGGATGGTTTTGGGTGATTTTGAAGCAAAGCTATGAGAATGAATTTTGGGGTGGAGAAGTAGATCTGGGAGAATGAATTTTGGGGTGGAGAAGTAGATGGTTGCTTTTCTGATTTTTTTTTTTGGAGTTTTTTTTTTGCTAGAACGATTCTTTTGGATTTGCAGAGATTATGGCTTTAACATGAAACAACCTCTTTGAGGTTTAGAGTATCTGATTGATGCAAATTTCAGTTTGTATGCGATAAAACCTCTAGCATTTTGAGAATTAGGGTTTTCAGAATTGAGATTTTATGGAACATTTCGGTTTGGGAAGATATTGTGATGTAATATGATGATAATGCCTTCGGAATTTTCTGAATTTTTTCTTTGCTTTGCTTTGATGTAATATGTATAAGATTTTGCTTTGCTTTTATGAATTTTCAAAAAAATATTCCTTCTTTGTTGCATTGTTTTTATGAATCTTTTTTTAAATGCAGGAATGGCATTCAATGCATACGTTGTGTATCGTGGTCGTAGACCCGGAGTATATCTGAACTGACCAGGATGTTTATATTCGGTATCAAGGTATAGCGGTTCTCTCTATACGGGGTTTATGTCAGCTGCCGAAGCTGAAGAATCATATGAGTTGTGGGTTCGCTCAGAAGCGGCGAGAAAAAATCGGAAAGAATTAAACAACAATGAAGATGTCAAAGTAACGACCGTGTTTTTTGACGATCAAGCCGATAGAGTCAATGATCAAAAAAATGACACCCAAAGGATCAACGATCCTTGGGCTTTTACAAGGGACTTAATCAACACTTTATTAATAGTAATTATTTTATTCATTGTACTATTAATTCTTAGGCTCTTGACCGAATGATGTATAGATGCGTAATGTAATATATACATAAATGTGTATTATGTGAATATATTTCGTAATTCAATCCAATTTGTGTATATATGCTAAGAGTTAAATTCATTTGATAGCTCGGATCATTTTCGGGGCCTTGTCAAAGTTGTTATGATAAGTTAATTGAGTTCTCTGAACTGTGCATGATTGTGTCACTCCCCCAACCATTCTATGAAAATCCAAATAAAATTGAAGTCATAGTGCACCATATAAGGGTTTCATTATGTTCTCCATTTGCAGTTTTATGGTGAATTTCATCATTGTTTATGTATGTAAGCCTTCAAAAGGACTGTCAACATTCTTGATATATGCAAAAAATAGAAGATCATCCGATACTTGTCTTGATTGCTTAACTATATCAGTTTGAGGTTTGAAATGCACTAACAAAGCTCAAGCACTTAAAAGCTTCTGTCAGTTTTTCTCTAAAATGAAAGAACAACAAAATGAATTGATTGAATGGTATTTCTTGCTATTGCTATTTTCAAATTGGACTTTCAAGTTTTCCTGTTTGTTTCTTCATCTTTTTTTTTCCATTTTGTCCTTAAGGTGCCTTCTCATGGTAGCATCCAACCAAACAAAATACATTCATATATAGAATAGCATCTGACTTGAAGCTTGACATCCTGTTGCAAAAAACTCTACAAAAACTATAGCATACCGTTCATACATAGCAACACTATAGCATACCGTTCATACATAGCAACACTACAAAAAAAAGAAATTCCCTGACAGAATCCATATACTCAACACCTACTCAACATTGAATTTGTCAGACCAAATCCATATACTGAAAGATAAACAAAAATAACTTGCATGCCATTGCTCCCTTCCAAATCCAAACTAAACACTACCGAAGTTCTGAACAGAAAAACCAAACTAAACAATTGCCAAAACATAATCTGCAGTAACAATCTACTAAAGCAGGCCAAGTCTTCTACAGAAATGCAGTCTGCTGGAATTACATCTTGATATTAAAATAATCTTGATCAAAGTGAAACTGCAGGTCCCTTCAACATAGCCCTCCAACTGCAGGTCCCTCCAACATAGCCATTTGGTTTTCCCTCCAACATAATCTTTATTGAAATAATCTTGATCAAAGTGTAACCGAACATAGCCATCCTCTCCACCACTAGAGAAACTGCAGGTAAAGCATAATTCATAAGCGATTAAAAGCAGTGAAAACCTTTCAAACCACACCAACCCAAATCCAGAGCACTGCAGGTCTCCATCCTGAAAGCAATAATCAAAGGACATACAAAGAAGCAATAACCCAAACTCTGCAGGTCTCCATCCTGAAAGCATAATGACAGGGGGTGCACAAGGCCTCTACACCCTTATTTTTATGTTTAATACAGGAGGAATTTCTATAATATCAACTTGGATCTTTCAACTTCTCTTCCCCCATATCTTAAGGGGCCTTCTCTTTCTAATACTAGTAAACTAATTGCTCTTAGTTGTCATTCTCCCATTCATACTAGTAAACAAATTGAAATACCCAAATAAAAACCCTAATTTAAATAATTCACAAAACTGACCCAAAAAAAAAATTTCCTTACAATTTTGAGTGATTTGAGGAGTTGTAAGAGAGGATCCACACCTTCAACTCTCTCGGAGATGGTCATGATCTCGTCTCTAGGCTTTGATGAGCAGAAACACATACAGAGAGTTAGAGGAGATGAATAGATATCTGAAACAACATGAAGAAGAAAAAAAACACAAATGAAATTTTGATAGAGAGAAGAGGAAAGGCGAAACCTTTGAAGACGAAGACGAAGAGGAGGTTGACGAAAGCACTCGACACCACGGACAATAGAAATTCTAGGGCTCCTTCACAAATCACAGACTCTTCACAAACAAATCATAGACTCTTCACAAATCACTTGAACGCCAGTGAGCCTCACAGACTTACAAACTCCTCACTTTTGCTTTAAATACCCGATCTCGAACCCTAGATTTGAGCAAAAAACTTGAGAGTATTTCATCGTCAAATTTTTGAGCCAAAAATGCCTCAAAAACCAGATCTGAAACGGGTCTTTGGGGCCAAAACAATCGCACGTGCCCAACACCCTCCTAGGCGCGAAACCCAGGCCGTCTAAAATTATTGCAATTCTATTTCCATATTGAGTTGAGTTGGAGAAGATGAAGAGTGGGTGCTTAGATTCTAATTGGTTGAATAAACTCACTATCAAATTATTCCACAATAGATCCAACTCACTTAATAAGAGTGTTCTCATCCTGAGGGAGGGAGCTATGATCTAAATCGTGAGAGTCATTATCACGATCTATTTTAATATGCTAAGCTACTTGTTAAAAAAAAGATTTAGGAGTGTCGACACAAGAACATGGGTATGTACCAGGCCGGCCTTTACCTATGGGACCTTAGCACTCCCATTTTATGAAATGTTTCTAAATAAAACTTTTGACCGGGGGGCCCAATTCAATTGCATAGGACTTTCTGAAATTCAAAGGCTCACTATGCATTCACATCAGATGGGCTTATTTACGGAAACAAATTTGGATGGTCGGTTATTGTGATTCTTCTTTTTCTTTGTGAACGCTATCCATTATGTACTAATTCAGATTTTTTGTAGTTTAGCAGTCTGATAAATTTTCAGAATTAACATTAAATTTAAAAGTAAATAATGTGAACAAGTCTTATTAATTTAGCCACAATACTTGTTTGCGAACAAGTAAATGAGACACGGTAAGAAAATAAACCATAACAAAATGTTTAATGCATTCCCAAAATTCTAACTACGTGCACAAATAACAAGCAATGTGGTAAGTAATGATATAAATATTGAAATTCAGAGAAGAAAGTTGAAGAACATACTTGAAATTGGCATGTCGGCAGTCGAATTTGTTGATCGCTTGGTGTTGATTGGCTGGAAATTAGTTAGAACAAGCTGGATTGTTGATGAACAAGTTGGAACTCTGCTGGATCTGAAGTTGTTTGACTGGAACAGCTGGAAGAAGGAAGAAGAAGGTAGTGGAAGGATCTTCACCGCCTTCCACCACCGCCTATGAACCCTATATAAGAAGGATGAGCTTCCCTTCTTCAATCATCCTCCCTGTTTGTGAGATATGTGAGTTTTGAGTTAGGGTTTATCCCTTTCTGTATGTGAGAGAGGAAAGAAGGGAGGGGTGAGGGGAGAGAGTTTTGTTGTGTTTTGGTGTTGGGTTATACGCAACCAGCGTATCTGTGTGGTGTTGTTGAGACATTTTGTATTTGTAACGTCTTTGACGTTTTGTAGCTCTCTTTGTTTTTAATCTTTCGCTCTCACTAGTAAAGTTGTTATTTGTCGTGGACGTAGGCGAGTTTGCCGGACCACGTAAATTTGGTTGTCTCTAGTATATGTTAGTATTTTGTTTGTAGCTTCACATTTCAGCATTTGTAACACTTCCGCGCGTAACAATAAAAATATATTAAGAGAATATGCATATTTCTTATCTGAAGGTTCAAACTAGGAAATTCCCCACTACAACGGTACACACAAGCCTAAAGTGTAAAGTTTTGGTCGATCATGTAAATTTAAGAAATCGAGTTTTAACCTATGCAATAAGAAACTTTATCTCAATTATTTCTTGGTACGTTTCAAAAATTCCTAAAGTCGGACACAAATTGGACTAAATGCATTTACTCCAGCATGATTTTGGTTAAATCCCCAATATGAATACTGAAACTTGATTTAGTATCAAATTTAATCAAAAGATAATCCCATAAAGAGAGAGACTGTAATTAAACCATTTACACGATAATTTTATTGTCAGTTTTACACCTGGTAAAAAAAAGCAAGTTTACACCTAGAAAACATTAGCGGAATAATCTTACAAATGAATCTTAATATTGCACTTTTTATAATATGAATACTATCTGGACAGAAGAAGAGATATGGCATTGTCAGTTAGATGAGGCCATGATGATCTTCTGTGTCTGGGACCATACCATTGAATTGCAGGATATATTGCAAGTTTATTGAGTGTGAAGTCCACTTCCATCATCCATTGGCCCTAGATGACTAGACCGGTCGCTTGTTATATAGTAGATAATGCGCTCTCTTTTAAAACTTAAGCTTTTAGATTAAACTGTGACTAACACGGTCAGTGCTGCATTAATTTTTTTGGCAGAATAGGTCCTGACTGCACCATTGTTTGACATCCCATATCCTTATCATTAGTTTCAGTCAGATTGATGTTTCGATCCAGAGCATTTTACAGTGTGCCTTGAGAGGATATTAAAGATATATCTAAATCATCTCTATATTCTTGATAACAGATTTGAAGTGAGGACAAATTGTAGCTTTCTATCTTAAATCTGTATATTCTTCATAGTATTAATTATTAACGGAATAGACAGGTTTGTATCATTTTCTAGGCATTAGGGTTGGCAAATAACAATAGAGACTTTTTCATCCTCTCTTTCTCAGTTCACTGTTTTTTTTTTTTTTTTCTCAATTATGTGGATAAGATTGAGACCAAAACTATGGTCCTTGTTACTTCAAAAATGACTTGTAGCAACCTCCAGTTCTTTTGTATTAAGTACAAAACCTCAACTAGTAGTATTAATAATATTCCGGTGATACGATAGAAGGAACTACATATAATAAACAATATTACATAGTGATCATGTGAAAGTGTGAACACTTACATTTGTTTGATTTACAAATCTAAGGTCCCAGCCAGTTTCCAAATCCCCCAAATGAGTTCCTCCTACACTTTCTAAATTTTAAAATTTTGGTTTATTAAGATATATAGAAGACAATAGCAATGCCAATAAACGGGGATTTCCCAACCTAAACGACATGAACACAACAAATCAATGCCTTCCATTCACACTTCTGTTACTAGGCCATAACTTACTCAACATTTTCTTTGGTCTAGCAGATAGAGTCTTAAGCTTTGAATTCCTTAAGACACTGTCTTGGTTCAACAGCTTGTCGTCGAAGTCATTATCATCTTCAGCTAGTTTCATCCGAAGTGTAGAAAGCTTTGACTTTGGCGATTTAAGGCCAGATACACTCCATTCATCCTCTGTTGGAGCTGTGGCAATGCTGCTTAGCATATGCTTTGATGAGTCGTGGGTGGCTAGAAGTGCTTTGAGGTTACTAGGCAGCTCGGTTACTTGACCACCAGCCCCAGCCGCCCGTGCTTGTTCAAAGAAAAGGACTTGCACCACTACCCTTAGTGGGAGTAGCTCATTCTGCGCTGCATGCATGCACGCCTCCATAGATAGTTTTTTGCAGTCTAGAATTCGACACAACCGTTTCCGTTCACTCTTGTTCAGGTCTGGATGTGACTGGATTACCAAAGAAATGAATCCAAATACCATTTTGTACATTAGTTTTTATTTGGGCATCCAGTATAACTAATGAAAGCAAAACAACCTAACATTTGTATGATTTGGGAGGAATCACACAGAAAATAAAAATAAAAATGAATGAATCAATATGATCAAATAGGAACACAATTTACCTTGAGGTATATGTCAATAGCTCTGTAGAGATCATCATGATCGGTCCTTGCAAAATCTGGTATAGCCTCAGCAAGTGCAATCATCTTCGACAAAGGCAATTTCACGTCCCCAGCAATCTCTTGAAGATAACCATCTATAAGCTTGGCCACCCTAAGTTTTGAGCTATGTGAAGCTGAAGAAGACCTTCTACTCTCCTGAAACTCAAAATCAACATTTTCCGCTGACCTTGATCTTCTCCTCTCGAAACCCAACTTGGATCTCGGTGGACTAGTTGGGGGACTCTGTCCTTGCAACATGAAGTGCTCTAGTATTGTTATAACTATATCAACATCATACCGAGTCTCATTACTGTTTGACAATGAAGGTATGAATAGATCATTGACAGTCGCTTCGTCCAGCTGAATTCCCACTCTTCTGGCTAATTCCGCCTTTGAAGCTGAAGAAGCACCAAGTATGTTTGCAGCCTTTAATAGCTTAAGCATGAAACTGCAGGAAACAGATCCTCTCTCCATTGGAAGTAGGCTAATTAAGGACTCCAATAGTAACCGATGTTTTGATGTTATCTCTCCAATTGAATCCGAATCTGGATCAGTTACTACTTTATTGATTTTCCCATCTTTGGATATGTTGGGTAGCCATCTAGATGCGTAAATCTTCAGTGAATCTCCAATGAGTTTACCAGGAATTTTCCCGCCAGATTTTATTGCCACCATTGTTCTCCAATACAACTCCATACCCAATTCGGCCAAATCTTCGCCCCACCATCCCTTTGAGACATGTCTATGTCTTTGGCTCTCTGCTCCATTACATGATGAACTATCTTCTCTGCCCCGTCCAGAGTAACTGTGTGATAAATTGACCTTGGATGGGTGGGATAACACTTTCGAGGCAACTGCATCAATGCATCGGCCTGTGATACCGAGCTCTTCTGACCATAAAGGCAAGAACTTGGTGCTTTGCAACGCCAACAGTGAATCCTTCCATCCACGAAGAATGCACGAATTCAAGAAGACATCAAGCTTACATACTAGGTTCCCCTTCTCAACATCCTCAGTCATCTGAAGGTACTCCGCAGCACATCGAAGTGATACAATGTTGAAAGCACTGACAGTAATAGTAATTCCATAGCAGAACTTAGCACATGTCTCAAAGGCTTCCACTCCGCCAGGGAAGTCTGTAAGTTGGACTATCAGCTGTTGCGAAGGGTTGGATGATTCAGAATACAATCGTTGTAAACGCAAACACTTCGAAAGCAGAGGAAACTATGACAAATAAACAAGAACAATCAATTACAAGATAAACTAAGAACATAGTTCAATCTGAATTACATCAATTATTGAAATTGAAGGGAAAAAACTGGAAACTCTGAAATGGGGTTTTAGATTCTTACCTTGTGAAGCAAATACTTGCTTCCCTTCACTTGAATTATGAGATCACTAGATACTTCAGAGGAAATAGACCTATATTTTTTAGATAAAATTTATTAACACATATACTTGACAAACTAGAAAAAATTAAAGATTGTTTTTTATTTTATTTACCTTACTGCCTCGGAAGTATAAAAAGTATCAGGCCGAGATCCAAGCTTCATAAACTTCATTTTTAAGCAAAGTTTATGAAGTAGTGCTCAACATGCTTGAATCCAGCTGAATGAATGAGTGATGAGAGATATTCACCACACTATCTCACCAAACCAACTCAGTGAATGGAAAGAAAGAAAACAAGATGGCTCGTTCAGAGGCAGAAACAGTTAACACCACCCATTTCAGTCCTGTATTAAATCCTGTCCAGTTAGTGTGTGTTGAAGAGAGTAGTCAATTTTGTACAGAAAGACAGAAAAGCACAACTAGCAAGTAAAAAGGATCAAACAAACAAGATGATCAAATGCCCTCAAAATGCACAACTAAAGGAAATATATGAACACCATCAATTCTACTCGCTCAAAAGTCAGAATTTTTTCACCAAACAAAACAGAGACAAACAACTATAGAACTATCTATATAAATCCACTTCCAATATATCTAAAATCGCCATAAAAGAAGAAATTGTGAAAAGGGTTTGATTAAAACCTGAAAACGATCAACCCCATTAACAGAATAGCCAGGAAACTCACTGAGCTGGAAGAAAATGGAAACACCACAAACACCACCATTTGCTTTTTTTGCAAACTCTGTGAGTGAGTGAAATGTCGTTAAGAGTTGTAAAAACCAATTATGTCCAAGGCAAGGCCACGCGCACGTGCTTAACCTGCGCCCACTTACCTCATTCTTAATCTTCTTCAATAATCATCACCATCATTGTTTCCTCCTCTTTGTGTTCACCCTCGGATTATTTTAGTCAAACACTATTATATACCCAACATCGTACGCCTATCTCTACTTATATATTATCAACCCGTCTAATCATCGAGGGAAGCACCGAGGAAAACAGCGAGGTACCCCACAGGGGGAGGGGGAGCCGTTCATTCTCTCTGGGATGCGTGTGTTGAAAATTCAAATGCACATTTCGAGAAGAATGGACGGCTCCCCCTCTCCCTGTGAGGTCCCTCACTGTTTTCCTCGCTGCTTTCCTCGACAATTAGAATTTTACATATATTATATAACCAAAACATGATAAACTAATAAATATATAAATTTTTTGTTAAAAAAAAAAAAAAGTGGTGTTGGTGAAAAGAAAAAGATGTGTGCATCACCATCAAATATAGCTTTATTTAGCAACTTGACTACAGCCCAGTGTCTGTATTTAGCTTTATATAAGTTTTGGGAAGGACCTCTGGTTTTGGAAGAATAACTAAAATGGCCCTGTTTTTTGCAAATAAAATAATGAGTTGTTGGTGTAATGGTATGAGAAGGAGAGATCATACGTTCCTCAATTGATGTTGGTAAGAAAAGAAGGGAAGATTTTGGTCTTAAAAGTGGTTTTAAATGCATTAGGTTTTGACTGTTTTTGTTTTGGTTTTGTTCTTTTGGACATGGTTTGGTTTGCATTGGATTCTCTGTTGGGTGTAAAATCCAGATCCATTCTGGTTTGACCGCCACAATAATCATCAATATTTGAGAATGAAAATGTGGGGTAGAGTTGATGATGTATTTTAGCCACCAGATTTTCTTGAATGATTGAGGATTTTATGTGATTCTGGATTTGATCATTGGGACGTAAGATTATGAACATTATTGCTGTAAGAGAAATTCTAGCTGGCCCGTCCTCACAGCCCGTCCTATGGGACGGACCCTCCCAGGCACGTATCTTTGGGAGGGTGTCTCGCACGTGGAGGAGAAACCCACTCTTAGCAAAAATTCTACTCTTCAGTCTGCTTCAGTAGTGAGGGAGAACAATGGCAATGGCGAGAAACCCTTAGTAAAACCCTCGGCTCCTCATCGACTCCTCCTCGACTCCTCGACTCCTCATCGACTCCTCATCTACTCCTCATCGACTCCTCGACTGCTCATCGACTCCTCCTCAACTCCTCGACTCCTCCTCCTCGGCCGCTCGACTCCTCGACTGCTCCTCCTCGACTGCTCCTCCTCCTCGTGCCTGCTCCTGCTCCTCCTCCTCCTCGCACTGCTCCTCCTCCTCCTTCTTCTGGTATGTAATTTCAAACTCTTTTTGTTTAACTTGAAAATTAGGGCTAATTTTTATCAATTTTCACCATCATCAGTTTTGATCAATTTGCTCTGAATGTCGATAAATTACAAATTTTGATCAATTTTCACCATCATCAGATCATCCTAAAATAAGATAATCCTGAAATTTATACCCTAAAATTTTTTACCCTGAAATTCATGATAATCCTGCCAAAATTTTTACAAATTTTTGTTCAATTATACTACTGAAATTAATGAGAATCCTGCAAATTTTTTACAAATTTTTGTATGTTGAAATAAGGATCTTAACCCAACAATGACATACAAGGCATATGTGGTATATCGCGGTCGTGTCCCTGGAATTTACGAAACTTGGCAAGATTGTGCAATCCAAGTAACAGGATATAGTGGTAATTTGTACAAGGGTTTTGCCTCAGCTGCCGAGGCTCATGCTAGTTATGAAGAGTGGGTTCGCTCAGAAGTGGTGGAATATAACGATGAGGCAAGCTCATCATCTGCTGCAGAGGTCAAAAATAAGAACTGCGAGGCAAGAAATCTCCTCGAAGCTAATCAGTATCACGCTCGCGCGGGTGAAGCTGAAGCGAACAATGATAAATGGGCTTTGACAAGGGATTTGATTAATGCACTGCTAGTGGTGTTTCTTATGATAATGGTAGTTTTTTTGTTCAAACTTGTGGCATTTTGAATTCTATGTAAGAGGTATTTCAAACGTGTTTGTTATGATATATAGATGTTTTATATGGGATTTTTTTTACCCTTGGGGCGATTTCTTGTTTCAGCTACTGCCGAATTTTGTTGGCCCTGATAATCTTTGAAGGTTGAATTTTGTTGAGATGTGATTGATTTATAATTTAGTAGCTGATCCTAAATTGTGTTGAATGGGAGCTACCATTTTGAGGAATAGCAAATTCTGCTGAGTTTTCAAACTAAAAGCAACAGCTATGTGAATTCTGCATTTCGTTTCAAAAATATCATTAAAACACATAATCACAGCATGAGTTCTGATATAGAAGTTTGATATCATGTAGCAACAGTGAACCACTAGGACATCATAGTATTTTTCAGACTTGTAACAAACATAAGCTGCAGGGGACAATTTTTCTTTGATGAAATTAGTCTTGTTTGATATCAGGTGACAGGATCGAAGGAGGATACAAAAAATTCTTGGCTCCAGTTGCATCTGTTATCTTCTTGTTCAATGCTTCTCTGTTTGGCTGCCCTGGCATAGGGATGACCATCAAACGGAGAAACCATTCGACCACCTCGGGAGAGAACATTTGCCACAAATGTATGATATTGTACCAAGATGGTACCACAACATTTCGATCTCCTTTGCACACACTGTTTACTATGGCATTAGCACAATCTTTGATCAGACTTGGTTCATTTGAGTTGCATCTGTTTACTCTGTATAAAAGAAGCAAGTCACAATTTTTCTGAAACATGGATCACTAGGAGTAAATCGCACACCAAAGAACAAAAGCGATCAGGAACCACACTAAAGAACAAAAGCGATCAGGAACCACACTAAAGACATGGAGCTGTAATATCCCCGAGGATGTTAGAATGGATACCTTGATCTACATTTCTCTACAAATCAATCTGAAATCATCTACTTAATAAACACAGGCTTTCTGGTGAAGCTAAGCACTAGAAATTCACAGGAAGACTGCTCAAGTAAGCTAAAGTGAAGGGAGAAGTTGATTTGCCAAACATAGAACACCAAGAAGGGAGTTTCTGAATAACTCTTTCAGCTTTTGCAGTCAATCTGTTTACATCTGTCCTCAATTTCAGTAGCAGATGCTTATCCTCTGTCTTCCCGTCAGTTGACCGCGTAGAATTTTTTGCCCATAACAGAGTGATTCCAAACTTAGTAGGAGCATTCTTGCCTCCGGAATACTGAATAATGTGCCATCCATCAACACCCGTCTTCCCACCAACTGAAACTAACTCTTCGGAATTTGCTGCAAACCAGGGAAGTAACGGACATGTCAGTACCCAAATCATGAATGATTGCCACCAAAAATGATATTGAGCTAAGTTGAAACTGAATGGCAGAAGGTCATGAAACAATCAGATTCTTGTGATTAGAAACTAAAATTTTATTTCTAACTTTGACAATACACATTCAAAGCCCAGGTTTATTGACAAATTCTAAATGCAGCTTATTGATGGCCAGGTTTATTGACAAATTTCAATAATCTACACATGGCAAGTTCAAACTGTTGACACCATTTAGTTGTGAAACACATACATACATACAATCTATGTCAGCATTGAGAAGAATACAATCTAACAGCAAAACATCCCCCCAGACATGGAGCTGTAATATCCCCGAGAGAAAATAAATACAAGGCACAAATCAATCGAACACCCTAAAGAATATATTCTACACTAAATAACTTGGAAGAACAAGAAACTAACCTTACTTGAAAACATTTTGAATTCACAACCACCTATAGTCTGGCAACTCCATGTTGTTGTTTGAAGTTGGTGTCTGCCAAAATAAATAACTAAATAAATAATAAAGAATTGCACTGCAATATTAGGAAATCATAAGTGCAATACCTGTGAGAGGAGCGAATAAATATGATTCATTTCTGATAATGCACCAGATTGTGACACAATTGTTTCATCCTTGAAGTCCACAAATACAAATCATAAGTAAACAATCATAAGTGATAGTTACGCGTCAGTAAATATATTAAAAACAAACCTAGGTATTTGGATTTATTGAATGCGGTGTCAAATATTCTGATCCTTCGATTCCACTCTGGGAACAACCCTACAAATGACACGTGTAAAATATTCTAGACTTAAGAATTTAAATATTCAAATAAAACATACTGCAGAACATACCACAT
This sequence comes from Berberis vulgaris, assembly GCA_963556465.1. NCBI lineage: Eukaryota > Viridiplantae > Streptophyta > Magnoliopsida > Ranunculales > Berberidaceae > Berberis > Berberis vulgaris. The sequence goes on from OY747124.1 coordinate 44,356,104, forward strand.
TTTTTGCTTGTTTCTTTTTTTTCCTTTGTAATTTTTTTCGAATCTTTTCATCTGTGGGTTGCATCCTTGAATTAGAGCGCCGGCCTTTGCTACGAACCGGTAATGGACTATGAATGTTGGATTGCATCCCAGAACTAGTAGTGTTGGACCCAAATTCCATAAACCCATGTGAATCAACACCCTCATCACCATCATCAGTTTTGAGTTGGTCCATTTTCAAATTGATCCATTCATGAACTTGGCATGCTTTCTTTTCATCCTCAGCGGCGTAGTCGGCCATTTCATAGAAGTGACTGCACATCTTGTCAAACCTTTCACTTTCAGGCTTCATTCCCCAATCTGAATAAACAATCTTAACCCTTCTATGAGCCCTCTTCACATCTTTCCTCCACCTCCGAAGAACATATTTATCTGGTACAGCATGAATATGGCTTTCAAACAACACTTTCAATACATGTCTGCATAAGATCCCCTTGAACTCAAACAATTGACAATTACACTTGATATTGAAGTCGGCAACGTTAAAATTTACTATAAAATTGACTGAACGTCGTCTATCTCCTATCACCAAGTCTTGTCTAACAACGTATACCTCAAAGCCACTTTCATTTATAACTTTACTACTTATTGTACAACATATATTCCCTGCTATCTCGAGTTGGAACTCCTTAAATTTTTTTTGTAGTGTAGGCAGTTTGAAATGTTTTCTCTATTGTATAAGGAGTAATGCAAGGGATCAGTCGGTTATACGATTTAAAGTCCGCTTCAGCTTCCTTTTGAACCTTACTTCGTAGTGCATTCTCATATTGTTCAACGAATTGCTTCAAAGTGGTCTTCGAATTTACATAACCATCAAAAAAAGCATTCATGCTTTCACTCCTTTGAGTTGAAGACATCCCCGCCCAAAAAGTAGATCTTTGATATGTTGGCACCCAACGCATTCTTTCAAGATATAATCCTCTCAACCAATCATTTTCTTGCAGACAATATTTCTCAATGAAACCATGTCAATTTACTTCAAACTCTTCATGAGACAAAGAATCGTAAACTGCTCTTTGCATTGCAAACTTTATTGCCTCATATTGATTGTAACCAGACAATTTTTCAGGCAACTTCTTCATAATATGCCACAAGCACCATCTGTGTCGTGTGTTGGGAAATACAATTTCAACGGCTCTCTTCATTGCCCTATCTTGATCAGTGATTATTGCGGTCGGAGCATTGTCATTCATACACACCAGCCAAGTTTTGAAAAGCAAAACAAACTCTTCAATGGTCTCACCACATATCAATCCACATCCCAAAAGAATTGACTGACCGTGATGGTTCACCCCAACAAAGGGAGCAAATGGCATGTCATACTTATTCGTTAAGTATGTAGTGTCAAAGGTAACAGCATCTCCAAACTCCTTGTAAGCTGCTCTGCTCCATGCATCAGCCCAAAAGACATTTCTCAATCTCCCTTTATTGTCCAAATCCATCATATAAAAGAAATTAGCATTGTTAGCTTGCATTTTTTGGAAGTAGTTATGAATGGCCTCCGCATCCCCCTCCCCAAGTCTCAACTTCCTCATTTTATCCAGATAATTGTAACAATCTTTCTGAGAAAATTGCAGATTATCATGACCACCAGCTTCAACCACACATGAAGTAAAATTCTTATTTGGCCTAATACCTGCCCTATCATTATAATCTAGCTTCTTCTTCGCATATGAGCTCATAACTCTATTTTTCAGATAAAATTTTGATTTTCCGGGGCTCAATTCATGATTGTGAGCTACTGTTACTTTTGTCACTAACACATCACCATCAGAGAGTATTTTACCTCTAATTTTAGCCATACATCCACATTTAGCTGTACCCCGCATGTTTATAACACTTTGTGATTGACTTCTATGCTGCCCAGACCGACCACATGCAAGCGTTAAGAATATAGTTTTTCCATTTTCATCTTTTTCTGTATTTTTTACTTTCACTGGAAATCCTATTTTATAGGCATAATCATAATAATAACGTTTGTACTCATCAATGTCGCTGAATTTCATCCCTTCTGTAGGATCCCTTATCTCTTCTAAATTTTTTTCATTCTCCATCAATTCAATATCTTCTACACTATCCATCCCTTATATACCTATTAAAGGAGTAGTTATCATCAGATATGTAATCTTTGAAATGTTTTACAACTACGCTAAAATTATGATTGATTTATACAAAAAATAAATTTAACAAAATCTAATCAAATCTATTTTTTTAACAAAAATTATGCAGGATTATCATGAATTTCAGTAGCATAATTTAACAAAAAATTTGTAAAAAATATGCAGGATTATCATGAATTTCAGTAGTATAATTGAACAAAAATTTGTAAAAAATTTTGTAGGATTATCATGAATTTCAGGGTAAAAAAATTTTAGGGTATAAATTTCAGGATTATCTGATTTCAGTAGTATGAATTTCAGTATTATCTGATTTCAGGGTATAAAATTTTTTAGATAAATTTAAGTTTAATTTTCAGTATAATTTCAGTTTTAGAAGATAAATTAACCAAAAAGAGTTTGAAATTTTCAGTATAATTTCAGTTTCAGAAGATAAATTAACCAAAAAGAGTTTGAAATTACATACCAGAAGAAGGAGGAGCAGGAACAGTCCGAGCGGCGCAGAGGAGGATGAGCGGTGCGAAGAGGAGGAGGAGCAGGAGCAGGCGCGAGGAGGAGGAGCAGTCGAGGAGTCGAGCGGTCGAGGAGGAGGAGTCGATGAGCAGTCGAGGAGTCGATGAGGAGTAGATGAGGAGTCGATGAGCAGTCGAGGAGGAGTCGATGAGGAGTCGATGAGCAGTCGAGGAGGAGAGGAGGAGTCGATGAGGAGTCGAGGGTTTTACTAAGGGTTTCTCGCCATTGCCATTGTTCTCCCTCACTACTGAAGCAGACTGAAGAGTAGAATTTTTGCTAAGAGTGGGTTTCTCCTCCACGTGCGAGACACCCTCCCAAAGGCACATGCCTGGGAGGGTCCGTCCCATAGGACGGGCTGTGAGGACGGGCCAGCTAGAATTTTTGTTGCTGTAAATACATCTACCGCTTGTCTTTATTTTATTTCTTTCTCTCCGAATAAATATATATATTGTTTTGTCTTTATTTTTAAGGTTTATTTTGAGTGTGACATTTATTAATTTATATCTATTAGAGTTTGGTGCTAATTTTAAAATCTATTTGAGTTTAATCTTTGTTTTTTAATGAAATCGTTAAGTCTATCTCATTGACCACTTAAGATTAATTTTTGAACTTTTTTCCCCATATTTTAGGTTAAATTGAGGAATGAGATTTCACCTAAATCACAAAACCATTTTTCGGAACCTTTCGTGCCACGCATCTCCTTCCACCTCCTCGCAGTGGTCTCCCTCCTCCCTCCTTCCTACTGCCACAAAGACGCGTGCACCTCCCTACTCCCTGCTCCCTGCTGCTACCAGTTGTGATAAAGGTGCAAATAATACAAAGCTACAACACCTCCAGCTTCCAGACTTAAATCTACCAAAACTGTAGTTCTCTCTCTTTAACAACCCACTTTCCAAAACTCAAACTTGCAAAATAAAAATAAAAATAAAAATAAAAAACCCAACTTTCTCTTAACGCCCACTTCTCAAAACCAAAAATATCCTCAAAAAATCCAATTATCTCTCATACCTATTTCTCCAAAAACCCAAGATCGTTTCCATTGTATGACTCTGAAGCAACACAAAAGGGAAGAATAACACGTTTAATCTATGGGATGGCAAGGAAAGGAGGAAGGTTCATCAACCTTGGAGTTAGATCTCTTCCTTGGTTTGATTTTTTTTTTTTTTTTTTACTTGTTTGGTAAAAAAGTAAATTAGAAAGATGATCACAAGATGCATGGGAGGCCTCAACGTGCTCATGATGCTAGACTTGTCAAAGTCAAATTAGCTTGCTTTTTTTTTTAATTAAGTAATTTGTGTGAGACAAAGGTGCAAATGATAGATGATAGCAGGTCGCAGCAGGGAGGAGCGTCCGTCTTCATTGCAGAGGTGCATCTTGATCGCAACAGGGAGGAGGGAGATCGCCGCGAGGAGGAAGGAGGTTCTGGAAAATGGTTTTGTGATTTAGGCGAAATCTCAGTCGTTAGTTTAACCTAAGGTAAGGGTAAAATGGTCCAAAAATTAATCTTGACATGTCAATGACGTAGACTTAACGGTTCCGTCAGAAAATAATGAGGATTAAACTCAAATAATTTTCAAAACGAGTGTCAAACTCTAATAGGTATAAATAATGAGTGTCAAACTAAAAAAAAAAAAACCATTATTTTTATTTCTTCCTTTTTCAATAAATACATGCACTGTCCTTGGCCTATTTCTTCGACAAAAGCAAATTTGGAAGAATTTCCAATGAGCTAAATCTTCATGAGTTGGCCACATTTAGAAAGAAAGTTATCAGTGAAAAATAAAATTTAGAAGAAAGTGATTCACCCCGACTTTTGAAACTGAAGCTCTATGAATCAAGGGATTTTTATGGTGCATCTTACAAGCCCCGACTATATATGTGGTGTTCTCTTGGAACACGAAGTGTCTTTGTCTTCACTTAAAAGACATGGTGTTTATGGTGTGTTTCAAAGTAAGAAGAAATGGTGGTCTAATGGTAATTCAAGAAGAAATGATGGTTGAATGGTAGAAATGGTGGTCTAATGGTAATTCAAGAAGAAATGATGGTTGAATGGTAATTGATCAAGTAATCATTCTTTGTTATTTAGGCCAACGAGGAAGCGTAACAAGCTTAGTTGAAACATACATAAAGAGATTGTTGATCCATCGTTATACAAATGGTGGCCACCAAATATGATGATCAACGTCAGATTGTATATACTAATGTTACTTAGGATGTTCAACGAACATATGTCCAAAAAATCAAAGATGGTTTTCTCAGTGGTCTTCATGAAATCGGTTATCATATTCAAAAATGAAACTGTTACGTGTCCTGACATCCATTGTCCATGGCAACTGGTTCTTGCCAACATCATCATCGAATGATGACATCCACAACCTACATATTCTCTTTCAATAATTGTCTCACAACAATCCAGCCACATCAATCTCTCTTGTGGTGCACTTGCTTAGATTCTACATAACACCATGTCTGAAAATCCTCATAGCATCAAACAAAGACATAGATTGAGCTTTACTTGAACAGTATTTGGTTTTACTTTGAAAAGAATCAAAAGAGATATTCTAAGCTCCGAAATTTCGAAGCTCGATCTGGTTTAGTTATTATCACTTCAAAAACTAAGATTCAATGTATATTAAAGCAATTTAAATCTGAAGTTGCAGTGCAGATTCAATAAAACGTCTAGAATATTTGAGAAGACATGCGCTATCAAGTCCGAATAAGCATATTTCATTCAAGAACTAAAGGAAAATTTTACAATAAATAAAACAATTAGAAACTATCTAGAATTGCCTAACAGGAAATTTAGAGAATTTGGAGGAGTTTCAGAGAACCCCATGGGAAGGGTGTGGCAATTGCCTAATCCCTTTGGGTTATAGATGACTAAAATCAACAAAAGCTTTTTTTTTTACAAGTAAAAATCAAGTTTTACCAAACTAAGGGATGTACAAGGACATAGGCTTGGAGGGCAAGGCAACACATGATAAAAACTATGGTGCTTAAGTGTTGTGAGCTCACACAAAGAAACCCTGCAGATCTTTGATCAAGTCAGCCTCAACAAATTGACAATTGATAGAAACTTAAAGTTGAATAAGGAACCTTCAACCGAGACGAATCACCCTGAACACGCTAACACCCAAACCATTGTCATGCTTTTGCCATTGGAGTGCTGGTTTGGAAAAGGTAGGCAACATTGACATTACCGAATTGCTAGTATCACAGATGCAATAAATGAATTAAGGGACTGCTTAATGTTCATTATAAATAGAGTGAGATCCCTCATAAGGAGGGGTTTCATCTCTCGAGGCTAAAATGCACAAGGTCTCAAATGATTCCCTCCCCAATTCTAAATAATAGTACCAACTTGAGCGTAAGAGTAAAATACCCTACTCTCCAACTACCAATTCTACCCTAGGTATTGATGGAAAACTGGTACGGGTATGCAAAGAAAAATCACGAAATCACTGTAAGTCACATTCTTTGGACACTATCTTTTAGGCATTATTTATCTCCTTTCAGTGAGAAATCAGGAGTACACCAGGAGCTTTGAGTGAATACGCCTTCAGGATACAATGCAATCTCTTTGTTGGATTCAGATATTGTACCCACCGATCTCAACCAAGAATATTCTTATTATATATATGCTACTAATGATGTCAATAGAGAGAGAAGATAGTAGAGACATGTTAAAAACTGATGAGATGAAATCATATTTTGTGCCTTGTTTTATAGGCAAATTTATGTCTATTGGTAAGGGTTGCATGCAATGAATAATAACCGTTGGATTAGATCCTATGATTCACAATTCATTCAATTGGATGTACCTTCAACATGTACCTCTTAGCTTCAAATAAACACCTCTTGAGGATTACACCATTCAGATGCAACTCTTGAGAAAAAAAAAAAAAAAAAAAATTTGAGAACACACCCCATTGTAAAACACACATGCATCTTTGGATATCACTCAAAATACAGCTTGATATTTTAAAAATATTCAACAATTCCCCACCATTTTCAAAATATGTATAATTTTGTAAAAGAAAAATATATTATTATTTATTATATGGAATAACTGCACCACAAAATGTAGCTACCTACTTACTCGTTAGTGATCAAGCCATCGTAGTTTGTACACGAGAATAAGCAAACGAGGACAAGAGACTAGAGGACAATGAAAAGTAAATCTAATGACATCATCGTTGAAATCTCATACATAAATGATAGATGTCTTTCGGACAAATAGATCAAAGCTTTATCAAGGTGATATGGTGAACAGATCTTGAACCAAGGACCTTTTGAGACGAGCTGGAACCATCGCGCATACTGATTTCTATCGAGCAAGAGTATTTTGTATGCAACACAATAATGGCCATGTGTTATCTTGAGTTCATAAGTGCTTTAAGATCAATCTGATTTTCATGTGAATTAGACACACTTCCACACTTATATATGTAAGTTTACTTCAGTAATCTGCAAGTCACCATATTCAACCTATTAAGGAATATATTCATCCTCTCATCATGCAGAACCATACACTGTGAATATAGAAATGGAACTCATTAAATTCTAGTGACCAACTAAATTGCTCTTTAATTGGTTTATACCACATTGAACTTTGTCAATATTTTCAAGACACAAATTGGGTTTTCTTAAAGGCAGTTGATTTACTTTATGGACCTTAGTCGCATTCCTTCTGAAGCGAGATAAATCATCTCCTTTACAAGAGCTTTAGTCAAAGGATCTGCTAAATTCTGTTTTGTTTGTACATAGGTGACTATAATTACTCAAATTTTGAGTAATTGTTTCATAGATTGATATCTAGACTTTCCGTTATAAGTCTTATTTGAGAATTTATATATAGTTGGCTGGCTATCACAATTAATTATAATTACAGGGATCGACTTTTTCCATAAAAAATATCAATAACCAAGTTTCTAAGCCATTCTGCTTCCTCGCAAGTATCTGCTAGGGCTATAAATTTTGATAACATGGTGGAATCAGAAATACATATCAGTTTCTTTGATCTCCATGAGATAACAACTACCCCAGCGTGAAAATCCAACCAGTTGTCGACTTGGATTTAGATGCAATGTTATCTAACTTGGATCACGAAATCCTTCTATGACAGATGGATATCCTGCATAATATAACCCATAATTCATAGTTCCTTTTAGGGATTTAAGAATTTGGAAATTGCAATCCAATGTTTTTATCCTGAATCCTTTGTGAAACGACCTAACATACCTACAACGTATGCTACATCTAGTCTCATGCAATGTGAAGCATACATGAGATTAACGATAATACATGATTTTTTCAATTGATCTAAACATCTTCCAGTGTTATCCCTTAACTTAACAACGGGATCTACAGAAATAAGGGGTTGATTTATGATATTTCTTCAAAATCTTTTTGATATAATGTGATTGAGATAATGCAATTGCATTATCTTTTCTCGTAATTTTGATTTCCAAGATAACATCTGATGATACATAAAAAAAAGGTCACACCCCGGAGTCGTATACGTGTCATGATTATCTCGAGGAATTACAGCCTCAAGCGTCAACCTAACACTGATCCGGCCTAAGCGGTTTTATGCCCGCCCAACTGCAGTACGCCAGGCGGACCTGAATTCTCACAACATGCTAGGCCCACACGTCTCACAACTATCCTCAATACCCGTAAGCCTTCTTCAAGCAAGTATCTCGAGGATCAGCTTCGGACGGGCAACTACAGCTACTCTCTGCTTCCAACTAGGAAGCAAACACCAGAGTATCTTCCACACATGGAAACTCCCTTCTACGGATTGCTCTTGGATTGGGAACTATCTCTCGCGTATCTAGGAGCAAAGAGCTAACATGGAACTTCTCTCCTACAACACGACTCCTAATTAGGGAGGGATATCCACGAAGATCTCCTTCCTAAAATACGCCTACAATGGCCTGGTAGAACCAAGACTCATTGCACTATAAATAACACATGAGGTTGGTAAGCTAAGATACACTACAAATTCCCTGTTACAGCATTACACCTTCCTCATAGCCCTGTCTGATTTTAGCATCAAAGTGTCATCGGCCACCCCACGGTGGTATGTGGCTTACGTGCGTTACTTGTGCAGGTCAACAAGACTAGGTCAAAGCAGAGAGCGAAAAAAGATTCCATCAGTTTGGCACCGTCCGTGGGGACGACATAGTTATTAACTTTACACTAATCGTCATCTCCTATCAAAACCCAAAAAGATGGTGACCACCAGGTCATGCAACAACAGATAACCAAGGGACACGTCAGACGCTCAGGCTGTCCCTATACCACCTCATTCAGCAGTTCATGTTGTGCACGGGCAGCCAACTCACGTTCCCGCGGTAATGGCAGTAACAATGGACCCCAGAATGGATGTGCTGGCATCTCAGATACAAAAGATCACCAAGGCGGTGTTGACTCTTATGCACCAGAATCCACCACCTGCTAACGGAGACCAAGAGCAGCACGGACCTCCGCCTCCAGAAGATGATAGGGAGCAAGCACAGGAGAGCCAGACCCCGCTAGTTCTCATTGGACTAAGGGAGGCTACGCGGCTAACGGTGTGCTCACCGCCAGGACAGAGAGGCTAAGCCCTGGGAACACCCTCTTCAGAGGGGCGCGTGAGCTAAACGTACTATATCGCCTTTCCGTCCCACCGTTTGTGGACTGGATAATGAACGAGGCCCTTTCGAGGAAGTTCACTCCTCCGAAACTCAACTCCTACAATGGGACCACCGATCATTTCGATCATCTGCGTCATTACCAGCACGTAATGGCCCTCAAAGAAGGATCTGAACCAATGCCAGTCCAGATAATAATGGAGACATCACTTTCAAGCGGTACAGGAGCAACAAGCTCTTCTACTCAGCGAGGCGAGAAGACTACGACATGCAAGAACTCATTCCCCCGATGCTTCGTCGGTGCGGGGATCTACCCCTTTCCAAGGTTTACTCTTCAGTAACCTGTGTGGCGTTTAAGCAGTCTGCTAAATGATCCTCAAGAGCAACCCGAATTCACTTCACAACCAGGATCAATGTCTCTCTGTCAACAGTTGGTTTTCTTTAAGTTGTTTGTTTCCCTTTCCATAGTCAATATTGAGTTTTAGTTCTTAAGAGACTTATGTGATTTTCAATCATTTAGGAAATAAAGGAAGAATTACGGAAACAAACTTTATTGATTATTGGAATTATGTAACAATAAGCACCTTGAGGCAGATACAAAAGACTACATACTATGAACGCCCTGAGGTGGATACAAAAGACCATATACTGCAGGCATCTAATCAACACAGAGTAAACAACACGAACAGTCCGACCACTTAAGCAACACGAACAGTCTGGGGCAAGCTGCCCACAAGCGAAAGACGGCTCCATCAAACGCCACCATCAAATATGGTATGCGGGAGTCCTGCAATGAGCCACTGCCAGATACGGCCAACTCGCACGCTCGATAAGTCAGAACGGTGAACCTGGGACAAGTATCAGGTCGACACAGGTAGGGTGCACTTTCCGACTGCGGTGATGAGAGGGACATCTAGGAGTCAATGGCCCAATCCATGGACCATGTCCAATTCCTCTTCATCTCGAGGTCCCGAACTCCAGCACAAAGTGGGACAATGGGGTTAATCGAGAAGCGGTGGAGGCAGCCACCACAAAATTGGATGCAAATGCTATCTCTGAGATCAAACATTCTGGAACAACAATAAGGCACCTACACATAAAGGACATATTTCACCCTTGATAGAAAATCTATACCACTTCTCCATGGTATGAGAAGAAATTACAAGACCTCAGCGGATCAACTACATGCCCACCCATATCAGGTGACCACGCATAACAACAACTATCTCTATGCCTGATCAACGCAAATGTCAGATAATTTGGAGACTCCAGAGACGAAAATTCAATTTCAGCCTTTGGAAAACCCAACGCATTTTCCTCAGCCTTTGGAAAACCCAAAACATCTTCTTCAAACAAGGACATTACAGAAGATAAGCTCTGCGAAAGATAGTGCCTACAACGATTGGAAAACACCATTATATAGACATGATGATTCACCTGGCGGGCACTCAAGTATTAACTGCCAAGCATTGAATACCGTACGAAAAACTGGAAGATGACGGTTCCCAAGGAAACTGCATAGACCACGTCAATCAATTAATGGCGCTGCACGTAACCCCATCAATTGATGGGGAGTAACCGATACTCAACCATCACGCAGCCTATGCCATACACGTGTCACCGCGTAATCTACGCCATACACACAACGCACCATGTTATAAACCCTAGCCCTTCCTCTGCGGGCCTATGGGCTCAGCCTATCATTCAAACAACACTCTGCCACATGCTTGGCACGAGCATTAGAGATCCTAGTCAACCCTGACATACGGATTGTACCTACAATCCCCAACTGATTTAAAGTAATTTCATCCACTCCATGCAACATGCTGATGGATTAGGTTCACACGCTCCTTAGCAGGCAGAACCTCTATTCAAACCAGGCAAGCTTAATCAGCCAAGACTAATGACGACGACTTCTGGTGCCCAAAGCCTAATCCGCTCTGCGTGGGTCAAAACGATTGAGGAAGTGGGAGTCTAGTCAACACCTGTCCGCTAATGACGATGACTCGCCAAAGGATCATTGCTCTCGATACAGACAATGATCGCCGGACTTACAAGGTAAGCTTAGTCAGTTTGCTACTGATGATGATGGCTTCTGGTGCCCAAAGCCTAATCCGCGGAGTGCGGGTCACTACAGCCGAGGAAATGGGAGTCTAGTCAGTGTTTATCCGCTGATGAGGATGACTCGCCAAGGGATCATTGCTCTCGATACAGACAATGATCGCCGAACTTACTAGGTAAGCTTAGTCAGTTCGCGACTGACAATGGCTTTTGGTGCCCAAAGACTAATCCGCTATGCGCGGGTTATGACAACTGAGGAAGTGGGAGTCTAGTTGTCCGCTGATTTCGACGATTCGCCAAGGGATCATTGCTCTCGATACAGACAATGATCATCGAACTTACTAAGTAAGCTTAGTAAGTTTGCGATTGATGGCGACGACTTCTGGTGCCCAAAGCCTAATCCGCTCCACGCCGGTCACGACACCTGAGGAAGTGGGAGTTTAGTCAGCGCTTGTCCTCTGATGACGACAAATCGCCAAGGGATCATTGCTCTGGATACATACAATGATCGTTGAACTTATCAAGTAAGCTTAGTTAATTCGCGACTGATGACGTCGACTTCTGGTGCCCAACGCCTACTCCGCTCCGCGCAGGTCACGACGCCTGAGGAAGTAGGAATCTAGTCAACGCTTGTCCGCTGATGATGACGACTCGCCAAAGGATCATTGCTCTCAATACAGACAATGATCTCCAAACTCACCACGTAAGCTTAGTCAGTTCGCGACTGATGACGACGGCTTCTAGTGCCCAAAGCCTAATCCGCTCCGCGTGGGTCACAACTGCTGAGGAGGTGGGAGTCTAGTCAGCGCTTGTCCGCTGTTGACGACGACTCACAAATGGATCATGGCTATCAATATAGACAATGATTGTCGAACTTATCAGGTAAGCTTAGTCAGTTCGTGACTGATGACAACAACTTCTTGTACGCCAAGCCTAATCCGCTCCACTGGGTCACGACGGCCTAATAAATGGATGCAGAAGTCAGCGCTAATCCGCCAACACTAAAGGAGTCATTGCAAACCATGATTGAGGGAATCTAATCAACCCCTGGCCAACAACGACTTCCGATGGTCTGTCACAACGACAATATAGTTTGACCGAAGAAGATAGACATTTCGCCTAACAATACAAACTCTACAATCTACAAAGCAACCAGAGCAAATACGACAATACAGGGCAAAAACAACACTTTCATTCAAAAAACATGTCTATATAATATCCGCACAGGAAAGGACATTACGATCAATCTGTTAGCCTCGCAATACCAGAGCCCTCCCCTCAATTGATCGGCCCAAAAGCAACCCTCCTATAGCGGGTAAAGTCAAGATCGATATCGGGGTGCTCTCATCTAATCAGTTCTAGGAGCTCCAATCTGCCCCGAATTACCTTAGATGAGATCAGCGACCTCCTGCCGGATACGTCAAAGTCCACCGCACCCAACAAGGCCTCATAGTGCGAGCGCTCCTCTGCCAGTAATCGCTCCGTCTCCAAAGCACGACAAAACCCCTCGTCAACCACGACCTCCAGCTACTGCCTTTCAAGGCCCATTCTGCCTCTGCCCGCTTCCTCTCGGCTTCTTGAGCTTCTTGTTCAGAAGACCACCTGTCCACAGCTGCATCCAGGCATTCTAGTTTAGCCCTGGTCCGCCTTAGTTCAGCATGGGTTGACGTCAAATCGGACTCGATAGCCCTCAGTCGAGCCCTCACATCAGCAACTGTTGCATCTGTAACGAGGGTCATGGCCTCCTCGCCCTCGCGATTCACGACAGTGCCAGAACCTTCCACTTGATAGAGGGCGTCCGAATATGACATCTGCAGATCAGAAAATGCCTTCTCCAAAGCAAGGACCCTCCCACGGGCTTCAGGGTGCAACAATATAGGACCATACGACTATTGGCGCGAGTACTAAGGGGAGAAGCCGCCCTGACAGAAGTATGCCTCTTCCTCGGGACTACAACTGGAGGTACATTCGCCTCAAATTCAGCAAGCCTGGAAGGGTTGAGCAGGGCTAGGCTTTTCTTCCTCATACGACGAGCATCCACCTCTCAGCCGGTGAACATGACACGAGGTGAGCACCATAAAAGCACCGCAACAACCCGCTCCGTGCGACATTGCCTAGTATTGCAACCTCCTCAATAGAAATCAAAAGGAGCTCAAGAAAATCTTTCTTTATCCGCATATCTTCCTCGCTAAGAGACGGAATAACAAACTTCCCTGAAACAAAGAAACAACGTCAAAACCCACGTCGCAAAAGGAACATATGAAGATATGCATGCACCAACGACCAAGGGACTCACCGAGGTCAAATTGAAAGTATCGAGACACTCTGCGACTCCAGAACCTAAAGTAACCAAAATTTGCCAAAACCAAAAAACCATTGCTTCTTCCCAAGATTCAGCGATGTTCGTCGTCAGTCGCAAACAAGAAGGACAGGTCAGCATACAGATACCTCTGGAATCCAGCCGAGCATTGGTCAAGTGATAAATCAAAGGTGAAGTCAAGCGAAGGCCAACGTCATGAGCCCTTAGGAAAATCACGAGCAGTATCTTGAACCCGCTCGGCGCCATTTGAGCGGGAAGCATGCAAAAATTGGTAAAGAAGTGTCAGACGTCATCCGGCAACAGAAATCGGAGCCCAGACTCGAACATACCTCAGTGCAAGCCCATAAACCCATGAGGAGACATAGTCGAACCTAAAACTCCAAATGCAAGAACAGTTTGCAAATCTTAAGGGATACGGTACAGACTATGGAACCTAATCAACTCAATTTCGTCAACCAAGCTACCATCAAAGAAATTCATGCAGGCAAGGAATTACAGATACTTGGAAGGAAGTTTGACGTTGTCATCCATTGGAAAGGAAAACAAGTACTATGGTTCTAAAAGATAGAGTAGATAACAATGGAGAAATCTTCTTCAGAGCAGTAAATATTTATAAGGGAGACAAACCAAACTTTCCCTCCTCGAGCAATCACGTACCCATTAAATGTCATGTGCCGCTCAAAACCAACGCTCCGAGTCCAATCATCATGACGGTACAATTTTATTTTCAAATAGTCAGTAAACAGACTTAACACTCCACTAACTCAAGGGGAATAGCTGATGATATTTAAAAACGGTCACACCCCGGAGCCATACACGTGTCATGATGATCTCGAGGAATTATGGCCTTAAGCGTCAGCCCAACACTGATCCGGCCCAAGCGGTTCTAAGTCCGCCCAACTACAGTCCCCTAAGCGGACCCAAACTCTCACAACATGCTAGGCCCACACGTCTCACAACTATCCTCAATACCCGTAAGCCCTCTTCTGGCAAGTATCTCGAGGATCAGCTTCGAACGGGCAAATACCAGAGTATCTTCCACATAGGGAAACTCCCTTCTACGGATTTCTCTTGGATTGGTAACTATCTCCCACGAATCTAGGAGCGCAAAGCTAACAGGAAACTTCCCTCCTACAACACTACTTCTAATTAGGGAGGGGTCTCCACGAAGATCTCCTTCCTAAACTAGCCTACGATGGCCTGGTAGAACTTGAATTTCTTGCACTATAAATAAGACATGAGATTGGTAAGCTATGATATGCTACAAATTCCCTGTTACAACATTACACCTTCCTCAGAGTCATGTCGGACTTTAGCATCGGAGTGACATCGGCCACCCCACGGTGGTCTATGACTCACGTACGTTACTTGTGCAAGTCAACAGAACTAGGTCAAAGCAGGGAGTGGAAAAAAAACTGCATCAACATCAACTTCTCCTAAATCCTTCATGTCAAAGTCATAAGAAAGAAACATTTTTTGTTTCTTCCACACATTTGAGATTTGAATAAAAATTAAGCATGCCATCAACATATAAGCAAATACTAATACCGACATCATTGTCAAATTTGCTAACAAATCCATTTGTCGGCATCATTGACTTTAAATCCACGGGCTTGTACAACCTTATCGAATTTCTCATGCCATTGCATGGGGCTTACTTCAGATAATAAAGAGATTTGATTAATTTACAAACTGTTTTTTCTTGGCCTTGAAGAACAAATCCTTCAGGTTGTTCCATATAAATTTCCTCTTCTAACTCACCTTTTAGAGAAGTCATTTTCCATCTCTTTGATGGAAAACTAATTGATGAGTTGATGCAAGAAATATTAAAATTCTAATAGAGGTAATGCGTGCAATCGGTGGTTATCATTTAGCAACTAGTCTTGCTTTAAATTTATTAACAGAACCATAAGCATTTACTTCCTCATGAACATACATTTATATCCTATGAGTTTTGCTCCCTTGGGTAAATATGCAAGAATCCAAGTTTGAATTGACAAAATGAAATTCATTTCATCATTGATAGCTTCCTTCCAAATAGAAGCTTCCCTTGAAGTAATTGCATCCAAGTATGTTGCAAGATCATTTTCACCACTATGAACAAATTTTATTTTGTCCTGAGTCGGGCCCAAAAGTTTTCTTAGTTTGTTGTTCTTTATTTCTCCTTGGCTTAATGTCATTAATTGATTCCGAATAAGGATTAGATTGAGTTGGTTCAATCTCGGTACTAGGTTATGAAGACTCAAGTTTGCACTTAATATTGTCTACACCATGATCTATAGAAACTTGATTTAGTCAAAGACTAAAAAAATTGGACATAAACAAACTTTATAATATCTTGAGTCTTGAGGTTTAAAAATATATAAGTCACACTATCTGTAGAATATCCAATGAAAGCATATTTGTAAATCCTATTTCATAATTATGGTATCTTAGATTCGAGTTTTCTTAGATAAGCAAGGCAACTCCAAACTTTAAGATGGCGCAAATTTGGCTTACGATGAAACCATAACTCATATGGTGTTATAAATTTCTTTTTCAATGTAATTCTATTAATATGTAACACGCGGATAAAATTGTTTCACCTCACCAACACAAAGACAAACCAGAACTAAGTAACTGATAAGTCTTTAGTCAAATAAGAGTCCTAGTTTTCAGGATTGTTTGTTAATTGATTTAGTCAAGTTTGTTTCCTTATTTCTAGTTAGAACGTAGGCTGTAGTTTGTTACGGCGCGTCTGCTTTGTTCTCTATTTATTTGCTGTACTTTCACAAAGAATAAACAAGTCATTCCCAGTACTGTTATTTGCTTTCTATTGAGTTCTTGTTGCATCTAACAATCTGGTATCAGAGCTTGACTTGAGAGATTTGAAAAGAGAGAAACACGTGAGCAAGTGAAGAGAGATGGGTTCAGAAGCAAACTTTGCAGCAGCGTCCATTCCGAAGTTCGACGGTGACTACGATCATTGGGGCATGGTCATGGAGAATCTTCTTCGATCCAAGGAGTATTGGGTTGTTGTCGAATCAGGCTACAGCCAGCCTACAAGTATGGATGGGATGACGCTAACGCAAAAACAGAACCTAGAGGAGATGAAGCTGAAGGATTTGAAGGCTAAGAATTACTTGTTTCAGTCACTTGACAAGTCAATTCTGAAGACGATTACACAGAAGGAGACATCCAAACAGCTCTGGGATTCCATGAAGATGAAGTGTCAAGGTAATGCTCGAGTGAAGAGAGCTCAGCTCAATCGTCTACGCCGGGACTTTGAAGTTCTGGCGATGAAGCAGGGTGAATCGATCAATGATTACTTTGGTCGAGTAATGACGGTGGCAAATGACATGAGGAATTATGGGGAAGATGTGAGTGATGTCAAGATTGTTGAGAAGATTGTTGAGAACTCTTACTGATAAATGGAACTACATTGTTTGTTCCATTGAGGAAGCCAAGGACATAGATCAGCTCTCTGTGGATGCCTTGCAAAGTTCTCTGCTTGTTCATGAGCAAAAGTTCAAAGGAGATGGAGGAGAAGAACATGCTTTGAAGGTGACTCATGAAGAGGGCTATGGTGGAAGAGGACGAGGAAGAGCTGCTTTCAGAGGAGGCCGAGGACAAGGTAGAGGCAGGGGTCGCCTAAACTGGAACAAAGATACGGTTGAGTGTTATAAGTGTCATAAGCTTGGACACTTTCAGTACGAGTGCCAAGCAAATTATGCAAACTTGGATGAATCGGAAGAGATGGTGCTAATGGCGTATATCGATACGCTTGGAGGTGATCGAGACGACGTATGGTTTATTGACTCTGGATGCAGCAATCACATGTGTGGTGATTCATCACTCTTCTGTGATTTAGAAAAGGGGTTCAACAAGGTGGTAAGATTGGGGAATTATGCAAGCATGAATGTTGTTGGAAAGGGAAGTGTTCGATTGACTGTAAAAGGAGTGAATCACCTTGTACGGGATGTGTATTATGTACCGGGGTTGAAGAATAATCTTCTCAGTGTTGGGCAGCTGCAAGAAAGGGGTTTGGCTGTACTGATGCAGTCAAATATGTGCCGGATTTATCACCACACAAAGGGGTTGATTTTCAAAACCACCATGGCAGCCAATCGAATGTTTGTGTTACTATCGAACTCTCGATTAGTCAAAGGGGAAAGAGATGAAGAGTGTCTCCAAGTAATCACTCAAGACGTGGCTCATTTATGGCATCGAAGATTCGGTCATCTCAGCTACAAAGGGTTGAAGACTTTGCAAACAAAGGGCATGGTGAAAGGCTTGCCAAGTTTCTCCGAGGGTGAGATTACGTGCAGTGATTGCTTGAAAGGGAAGCAGCATCGAGATGTAATCCCAAAGAAAAGTACATGGAGAGCATCAGCAAAGTTGGAGCTCGTTCACGCTGATATTTGCGGCCCAATATCTCCTGTTTCGGAGGGTAGCAAGAGGTATTTCATTTGCTTCATTGATGACTATAGTAGGAAGGCATGGGTGTATTTTCTTGCTTCTAAGTCAGATGCATTCACTTACTTTAAGTTATTTAAAGCTCTTGTCGAAAAAGAAACTGGTTTGCACATTAAATGTCTCAGAACAGATCGTGGGGGTGAATTCACATCAGATGAGTTCAAAGAATATTGTGAAACGAATGGAATCAAGAGGCAATTAACTGCTGCATATACACCGCAGCAGAATGGAGTTGCTGAGCGGAAAAATAGAACCGTGATGAATATGGTGAGGAGCTTATTGGTTGAGAAGAATGTTCCAAGAAAACTCTGGGCAGAGGCAGTAAATTGGGCATTTTATGTTCTTAATAGATGCCCGACGTCATCGGTGAAAGAAATGACGCCAGAAGAAGCTTGGTGCGGAGTGAAACCTTCAGTCGAGCACTTGAGAGTCTTTTGTATAGCACATGCTCATGTACCGGATGCTCGAAGAACAAAGCTTGAGGATAAGAGTCGTTGTTGTGTTTTTTTAGGGGTAAACGAAGAATCAAAGGCATATCGGCTATATGATCCTATCTCTAAGAGGATTATAATTAGTCGGGACGTCATCTTCGAAGAAGAAGAACAATGGAACTGGGAGAGGAGCTCTGAAGATGACAGAAAGTTTGATCTGGAATGGGAAGATGACAAAGGTGAAGAGGTGGAGGATTCCGACGATGGTAGTGAAGAAGAAAACATAGCTTCTCCGGCGAGGGACGAATCCAGTAATGGCAATGAAGAAGATGAAGCGGCTCCTCCGGTGACACCCCGAGTTAGAAGAGCACCAGCATATTTGAATGACTTTGTCTCTGGTAATGGTCTTTCTGATGAAGAAGAAGAGGTACAAACTCACTTAGCCTTGTTTGTTAATGCCGTTCATTCTGATCCAATTTCGTTTGACGAAGCAGTAAAGGAGGAGAAATGGAGGACAGCCATGGATGCCGAAATGAGATCAATTGAGAAGAATGGAACGTGGGATCTTATTGAGCTGCCTAAAGGAGCTAAAAGAATAGGAGTCAAATGGGTGTACAAAACAAAATTGAATGAGCTCGGAGAAGTGGATAAACACAAGGCTCGCTTGGTCGCTAAAGGGTATGCTCAGGAATACGGAGTTGATTATGAAGAAGTATATGCTCCCGTAGCTCGCATGGACACGGTTCGAATGATTTTAGCACTTGCAGCACAAAGAAGATGGTGTGTGTTTCAGCTGGACGTAAAATCAGCTTTCCTTCACGGGAAGTTAGCTGAGAACGTGTACGTGGAGCAGCCAAGGGGTTATGAAATAAAGAATGAGGAACATAAGGTGTATAAGCTCAACAAAGCTTTGTACGGACTCAAGCAGGCTCCGCGAGCATAGTTCAGCCGGATTGAATCATATTTCAGAAAGGAAGGTTTTGAGAAGGAGGGCAGCGAGCAAACTTTGTTTACGAAAGTCAACAAACAAGGTAAATATTTAATCATTAGCTTGTATGTTGATGATTTAATTTATACCGGGGATGATGAGAATATGATGGTTGAATTCAAAGAGTCCATGATGAAGGAATTTGATATGACGGACTTGGGTAAGATGAAGTATTTTCTTGGTATTGAGGTAGTTCAGTTTGATGGTGGTATATTCATCAGTCAGGCGAAGTACGTAATGGAAGTGTTGAGACGTTTTGGAATGGAGCATAGCAATTCTGTTGAAAATCCAATGGTTCCAGGATTCAAAATCTCCAAAGATGAAAATGGTATTGAGATGGATGATTCGTTCTTCAAGCAGCTGATTGGGAGCATGATGTACTTGACCGCTACGAGGCCGGATATAATGTATGCAGTAAGCTTATTAAGCAGGTATATGTCAAGGCCTACAGAACTTCATCATTCGGCAGCCAAGAGAATTCTACGTTACTTGCAAGGTACAGCAAGGTTTGGCATTCTTTACAGAAAGGGAGGAAGTCAGGAGTTGATTGGTTTTACTGATAGCGATTATGCCGGATCGGTGGAAGATAGAAGAAGCACCTCAGGCTATGTTTTTATGCTAAGTGGAACAGCAGTGACTTGGTCTTCTCGAAAGCAACCGATCGTAACACTAAGCACAACCGAAGCTGAATTCCTTGCAGCTGCAGGAAGTAGTTGTCAAGCAATATGGATGCAAAGGGTGCTAAAGAAGATTGGCTACATGGGCGGTGAGAGTACTGTCATCTTTTGTGACAATAGCTCAACAATTAAGTTAGCGAGGAACCCGGTGATGCATGGCAGGAGCAAGCACATTGATGTGCGCTACCATTTTTTACGAGAGCTAGTGAATGATGGAGTGGTGCAGCTTCAGTTTTGTGGTACAAGGCAGCAGATAGCAGACATTTTCACCAAACCGCTCAAATTGGAGTCATTTCGGGAGCTAAGAAGGAGGCTTGGAGTGTGTGAACTACCACAGGTTAACTAACTACAAATGCAGTCTAGTTCAAGGGAGGGAATGATAAGTCTTTAGTCAAATAAGAGTCCTAGTTTTCAGGATTGTTTGTTAATTGATTTAGTCAAGTTTGTTTCCTTATTTCTAGTTAGAACGTGGGCTGTAGTTTGTTACGGCGCGTCTGCTTTGTTCTCTATTTATTTGCTGTACTTTCACAAAGAATAAACAAGTCATTCCCAGTACTGTTATTTGCTTTCTATTGAGTTCTTGTTGCATCTAACAGTAACATAGAATTAACCATCTCAACCAAAATTCTATTTTTTTTCTCTCTACAATACCATTTTGTTGTGGCGAGTAAAACGCAGTAACTTGATGGATTATGCCTTGAGAATCACAAAATTTAGTGAATTCTTCTGAGTAGTATTCACCACTCCTATGCGATCGTAGTACTTTGATTTTACGATTATGAATTTTCTCAACTTCCGCCTTAAAATATAGGAATTTATCAAAACTTCATCCTTGCTTTTTATATAGATATACGTATGCAAATTGAGAAGAATCGTCAATGAATGTAATAAAATATCTATTTCCACCATGAGTAACATGACTCTTCAAGTTACATACATCACTCTGTATCAAGAGTTTTAGAAGTTCTTTCTAAAGATTTAAATGATTTTCTAACAATTTTTGTTTGAGCACATATTTGACATTTGTCAATTATATCAGTATGATGCTTAGAAATGAGGCCTAGATTAGTCATGATTTTAATGCTACCAAAATATATATGTCCTAATGTACTATGTCATAGAAATAGACCCAGCCAAATAAATAGAAGATGATTCATTTATTAAATTTAATTTTGATCATACCATTACATGAGTATCCCTTCCCACTAAACAAACTCATTTTTGGACAAGATAAACTTATCTGACTCATATACCAATTTGAATTCTCTCTTGTTACGTAGGTCAAGATACAAGATTCTTACTCATGTCGGGAACGTGAAGAACGTCAACCCAAGTGAGAATTTTTGCCCAAGTGAATTTGAGATCCACATTGCCTTTTCCAATGACCTTGGTGCAGAAATTGTAAGCCATTCTAACTTCATTCCCCTCACAAAAATTTTCGTGTGTTTTGAAGAGTCTATGATCCTTGCAAATGTGAACCGTTGCACCAGTATCTATCCACTGCCATTTATCTTTATTCATGAAATTAGCTTGGGAAATGGTTGCTGATGCAATCATTTTTTTTCCCTGCTTTGACCTGGTTCTTGTTGACCCGCTGACCTGCACAAGTAAGACACGTGAGCCACGGACCACCATTGTGGTGGCTGAGGGCACTCTGATGCTAAAGTCAGACATGGATCTAAGGAAGGTGTAATGTTGTAACAAGAAATTTGTAGCATCCCTTAGCTTACCAGCCTTATGTCTTATTTATAGTGCAATGAGTCATGGTTCTACCAGGGCATCGTAGGCGTATTTTAGGAAGGAGATCTTCGTGAAAATCCGTTTCTAATTAGGAGTCGTGTTGTAGAAGGGAAGTTCCATGTTAGCCTTGTGCTCCAAGATACGCGGGAGATAGTTCCCAATCCAAGAGCAATCCGTAGAAGGGAGTTTTCTTGTGTGGAAGATACTCTGGTGTTTGCTTCCTAGTTGGAAGCAAAAAGCAGTTGTAGTTGCCCGTTCGAAGTTGATCCTCGAGATGCTTGCCTGAAGAGGGCTTACGGATATTGAGGATAGCTGTGAGACGTGTTGGCCTAGCATTATGTGAGAGTTCGAGTCCGCCTGGTGGACTGTAGTTTGGCGGGCTTAAAACCGCTTGGGCCGGATCAATGTTGGACTGATGTTGGGGCCAGTATTTCCTCGAGATCATCATGGCACATGTATGACTTAGAGGGGTCACCGTTTTTATGTATCATCAGCTACTCCCCCCCCCCCCCCCCCTGAGTTAGTGGGTCGTCACATCGGTTCACTAAGTCATCTCTTGAAAGGATGCGCCGCTCATGATGATTAAGTCTGAATCGTTGCTTGAGCCGCACACTGTATTAATGGAACATGCATTGATTCGGCAGAAAAGAGGCAAAAACCCATCCTCTATTTAGGTAATCAGTAGTGTAGAGTTTGACTCTTCTACTTTCTTTGCTTTCGAGGATATCACACTGACTAGAAAAGATTGTCTATCTTCTTCATGGCCCAACAAAACCTTCTTGACGACGCAATCTTGGCTAAGGGCCTGGGGTTTTTTGAAGACAGGTTGTTGTCTGAGCCTGGCTTTGCTGAAATTCGTATGAAGTTTGGAGTTCCTGAGGACCTGCCGTTGTATGTCCCGACGGGTGACCAAATGCCAATGTCGCCTCCAGTCGGTTTCATCAGCTTGCCTCGTGGGATGCTTCAGACCGGAGTGTGCTTTCCAGTTCTAGACGTGATTTGGGAGTTCATGGATTTTTTAGGGATTCCGCCGGCCCAATTGGGGCCAAATGGATATAGGACCATCCTCGTGATTCTGTTCAGTGCCAAGGAGGTCGGTGTTACCGTGACTAAAGAGTAATTATGTCTATAAGATGATGTCGCTAGCTTGTTTTGTTATCTACCTAATGAGTTCAAGTTCTGGCAGAAGTACTGATTTTTTGCTCCTGCGAACTCGAAGTATTGTCGTCCGCTCGAGCGACAGTTCAGGCAGCTTCATAAGTTCAACCACCATTTTCCTGTGACCTTGATATGCTTGATAGCGGGCTGACTAATCATTGTTTGTGTTTCCTTGCAGGAAGATTTCCTACTACTCCTATTACCTTAGTGGAGCAAATCACCATGGAGACGTTCCACGACTTGCTGAAAAGGAATGTCGTCGATGTAATAAGAGTTTCCAACTTCATCTGTAGTAAGTTGTAGGAAAACTAGCACGTTGCCCCCACTCTGTACCCAAATTAAGCTTGAAGATGGGGCCCCTTCGAGGAAAAGGAAGGTTGTTGGGGCCAAAGCTTTCGTTCTATCTGACACAATGAGTCATCTGAAACGCTTGCCTCCTTCGTGAGGAAGAGGTCCCGTGTAATAACTGGGTCATCTTCAGCATGACCCACTCTAGTGAGAGAAGAGCGCGAGTCTCCTAGGCCTATTGAAGAAAGATTACTATTGGTTTGCAGGAGTTGTAAATAGGTCGAGCCTTAGTGTCGCGCAGGTTGAAGCTCTGAATGACCGTCTAGTGCGTGTTGCAATGGCAGCTAGCACTGATGCTGATTTGTGTGGGACCGTTCCTATAGGAGGTTCCCGTGAAGATTTGCTTGAGGCTGTAAAGTCTGATCACCCCATTGTTGCTTTGCTTGAGAGTGGTCGTGGCACTGGTTATGTCTCCTGTAGTCTGAATTGCTTACCGTCTCACTATGGGCCACAGTTAGATGTGTTGGAGGTTCTTTGGATAATTCGCTTCCTCCTTTCCCTTCGGATCTCATTAAGTCATCTTGTACCAAAGGGTCGGTTGTTAGTCACAAGAGGAAAGCCACAGAAGAGAGCTTGAAGATGGTGGCATCCGTGAAGGGTGGCGCTGGCGTAATCCTTGACCCGGGGAAGCTTCATCCGGAATTGGTGAAGATGATTTAACAGGTATGGCACCAAGAGGTGGACATAGAGTATGCTTCGAAGAAGCATATAAGCAGGCGTCATAGCTGGGTGATGGATCACGCTCAAAAACTCGAGGAGGATACATTGGAAGGATGTATGGATAAGGGCTTGAAGTACCTTATACTAACTATGTCTCATTTGAGCCACGCGGTCGTTGATGGGACGGAAGTTGAAGCTGCTCACGAAAGGGTGTACACCTTGAAGCGTGTCTTCTCACACATGCAGGCGCTATATTCTGACGCGCTCTATGAAATTGAGCAACTGAAGAAGCAGGCCGAGGATAAGAGGTTGGATCAGTCAACTATGACTGCTGAGACTCAGAGGTTTCGTTTGGAGGACCTTGGGCGTAATCTGTCAGAGGTGGTGTCCGAGAGGGACAAACTTAAGTAGGAGTTGAGCTGTCCGAGAGGGACAAACTTAAGTAGGAGTTGAGCCGGATCCGCCGAGAAGTCGAGGTTGCGTAGGAAGTTGCGGCTAAGGCATGTTTTGAACTGCGGCCTCTTGCCGAAGAGAATGCTTCGAGAAAAGCCGACTGGGTTGCTGAAAAGCAACGGTTGGAATTCAATGTGGAGTTCTATGCTCGAGAGACGAGAAAGGCTGAGGACCAATTCGAATTGGAGTGGCATGAGCTTAGTGCTGTGAAAAGCAGTCTGGCCACCGAGCAATCTCAGGTCAACGCGCTGACTGACAACTTAAAGCTACTGGAGCGTGAACTTGTTGACGCGAAGGTTCGAGAGGAATAGTTTTTTTCAGAAGTAGAGCAAGTGTGCGTTCCACTAGGTTGTACATGGCAAGCTGGAGCTGCTAGCGCTGATGAAAAAGGAACATCCGGAGTGGGATCTCGGCCACTATAAGAAGATGGCATAGGTAGACTTGTCTATTACTTCTGCATCATCGGACGAGGAAGACAATTTGGGTCCTAATGTCCAGGCCGCGGCGTGTGTAGA
The DNA here is from genome assembly GCA_963556465.1 of Berberis vulgaris. NCBI lineage: Eukaryota > Viridiplantae > Streptophyta > Magnoliopsida > Ranunculales > Berberidaceae > Berberis > Berberis vulgaris. Next base: position 44,381,217 of record OY747124.1, read on the forward strand.
CGCAACTCCTGCTCCATCTTCCAATAGCCTTAGCTCTTTTGTTTCTGTACTTTCTCCTGATAAGGAGTAGCCTTGGTGTGATTGTACCCCTATTCGTTTTGATTGTTAATGAAAACAGTTTTATCCGTTTCGTGTTTGTTGTCTCTATTGCATGTTTTTCATTTTGCCATGTCGTCTTGCTTTGGCATAGACTGGTTGAATTAATAAAACGTTGACTGATCTGTTTGTGATAGAGAGCTTGATCGCTTTTTATTGTGAACGACTCAGGGTCATTGTTGTGTAGACATGTCCGACAGGGGTCATGTTGCAGACAGTTTAGTCGAGGGTTTATTCGCCCAAGTTGTGTCTTGTCCCCAAGGTAAGCTACTTGAGGCTCACCTTGTTGGTCTGACCGGTCGACTGCAGCTACTGCTATGAGTGAGTTACGATGGCCGAGTGTATGTGTTAGAGTGTTCGAGCCAAGTCAGGCGCTGTAAGCTTGGATTGGCATCCTAAGTAGCTCTTATCTGGGCACTGGCCCTATGATATCTGTATCAGCGCAAATGACCTTCGCTAATATTAGAATGTCAATCCGTTTGAGCGTGAGACGTTGACTCAGCTAGATTCATGTTTGGCAGCCAGGCTGAAAAACAGTGGTCTCGTGGCAAGTCGTCGGGATCAGTTCAGGACTGACTAGGCTCCCACCTTCTAAATCGTTTATGATCGAGTAAAGTGGACTACATATTCGGGGAGTAAAAGCTTGGTGACCAGGCTGAAAAGCAGTGGTCCCGTGGCAAGCCATCGAAATCAGTTCAGGACTGACTGAGCTCCCACCTTTTGAACCATCTACACCCTCCCGCGCAGTGGGGGCTACGAATTTGAGAGATGAGTTTGGCGACCAGGCTGAAAAGCAGTGGTTCAATGGCAAGCCATCAGAATCAGTTCGGGACTAACTAGGCTCCCACCTTCCAAATCATCTACACCTGTGTGCTCATCAAGCTACAAATTTGGGAGTTTTCAGCAGCCACGCTAAAAAGCAGTGGTCCCATGGCAAGCCGTCAGATTCAAGTCGTAGCTGACTAGGCTCCCATCTTCTAGACTATCTACACCCTCACAGCGCGGGCTACAAGTCTAGGTTTGGTGATTTGGCGGTCACGTTGAAAAGCAGTGGTCCCATGGCAAGCAGTCGAAATTAGTTCCCGACTGACTAGGCTCCCACCTTCTAGACTATCTACACCCTTGCAGTGGGGGCTACAAGTTAAGGTTTTGATCAGAAGCTTTTGTCGCTAGTCTTCACCAGCTAGGCTTACCTGATTTGGTTCGGCAATCATTGATCACAAAGGGGGTAATGATCCCTAGCAAGTCGTCGTCACCAAGCGTAATAGCGTTGATTAGACTCCCACTTCCTAAAATGTCTATGCCCGCGCTAAGCGAACTAGGTGTCGCGTTGAACCAGAATCCACTTTCATCAGTTTTGGCCGACTAAGCTTGTCTGGTTTGAAAAGAGGTTCTGCCTGCTTGGGGGCGTGAGAACCTAGTCCATCTGTCTGGTGCATGGGGTGGACAAAGTTACCTTAAATCAGCTAGTGATTTGTAGTTGCGATCCATATGTCAGGGTTGACTAGGATTTCTCGTGCTCGTGCCAAGCATGTGACAAAATATTGTTTGAGTAATAGACCGAGCCCATGGGCCCGTTGTGTGTAAAGCATAAATCGTGCAGTAACATGTGTACGACGTAGGCTCCGTGACGGTTGAGTATCAGTTACTCCCCCTCAGTTGATGAGGTTGCGTGCAACGCCATCAATTTGAATAACTTGGTCTGTGCAGTTTCCTTGGGAACCGTTGTCTCCTATTTTCCCATACCGTACTCAATGCTTGACAGTTAATGTTGGAGTGCCCGCTTGGTGAACCATCATGTCTATATAATGGTGTTTTCCAATCATTGTAGACACTATTTTTCACAGAGCTTATCTCCTGTAATGTTCTTGCTTGAAAATAACGCTTTGGATTTTTCAAAGGCTGAAGAAAATGCTTCGGGTTTTCCAAAGGCTGAAGGTGGAGCTCCGTTGCTAGAGTCTCAGAATGTTATGACATTTGCACTAGTCAGGCACAAAGATAGTTGTTGTTATGCGTGGTCACCGGTTATGAGTGGACACGTAGTTGATCTGTCGTGGTCTCGTAATTTCATTTCATATAGCGAAAAAGTAGTACGGATGCTCTCCCAAGGGAAGAGTTTGTTGTTCATGTGCTGGTGCCTTATCGTTGTTCCTGAATTTTTAAATTCAAAGATAGCACCAGCGTCTAACTCCGTTGTGGTTGCCTTCACTGCTTCTAGATTAACCTTGTTGCCTTGCCATGCGCTGGATTCGGGATCTTGAGATGAAGATGAGTTGGACATGGTCCATGGATTGGGCCATCGACTCCTGGACGCCCCTCTTATCTCTGTAGTCGAAAGGTGTACTCTGCCTGTGTCAACCTGACACTTGTCCCAAGCTCATTCGTGGTGTACTCTGCCTGTGTCAACCTGACACTTGTCCCAGGCTCATTCGTTTCGCCGGATCGAGCGCATGAGTTGGTTGTATCTGGTTGTGGCTTGTCGCGGGACTCCCAGTTGCCGATTTTGTACCCCCACAGTTCATATTCGAGGGTCGCGTTTGCTGGATCATGGTTCTGCTTTCGGGTTGCTTGCTTTGGATTATTCGTCTTGCTTATGTGATCGGATAGTTTAAGCAAGTCCTTACTCCATGTTGATCAGATGCCTTCAGTATATCGTCTTTTGTATCCGCTTCAGGGCGTTCGTAATATGTAGCCTTTTGTATATGCCTCAAGGTGTTTGTTGGTACATCTTTTCAATAATCAATAGAACTTGTTTTCTTAATTCTTCCTTTATTTCTTAAATGATTGCAAATCACATAAGTCTTTTAAGAACTAAAACTCAATATTGACTATGGAAAGGGAAACAAATTACTTAAAGCTACCTAACTGTTGACAGAGAGAAATTGATCCTGGCCTTGAAGTGAATTTGGGTTGCTCTCGCAGATCATTTAGCGGACTGTCAAGGCGTTACATAGGTTACTGAAGAGTACACCTTGAAGAGGAGCGGATCTCCGTGCCTACGAAATGTCAAGAGGATGTGTTTCCGCTTGCCATGGCCTTTTCGACTCGCTGGGCGAAAAAGCTTATTGCTCCTGTATCGCTCGAGAATGATGACTCTGTCGTCGTTTGGCCTTGCACTGGATCTAGCTGTTCTGTTTCAGTGCGGCGTAGTAGCAGCCTCGTGCCGTAGGTTGGTCTCCACGTATTGTTCCTTCGGAGTGGTTAGCAGTATACTTAACACACTGATGAAGGGTGGAGACCACTGCTTCCATCTGGTAAAGCCATGGTTTTTCCAGGATGAGATTGTAGGATGACAATGCGTCTACCACCATGAGGTCCAGAAATAAGACAATCCTAAGCTGCGGTTCTCCTGCTACCGTAGCTAACCTTATCTTTCTGAGGGGGAAGCACTTCTCCCCAATGAATCCGATCTGTGAGTATTTTGAAGACGTCAAGTTTTCCTCCTTGAGGTCCATGTTGCGGAATGTGTTGTAGAACAAAACGTTAAGCGAACTTCTATGTCAACCAGAGCACTCTTTACTTCCTACCTTGCTATGGAGACTGAGATGACTTAGGCGTCGTTATGTGGCACTCGGACTCCTTCGAGGTCCTTGTCCGTAAAGGTCAAGGTGTGAATGGGGTTCTGAATCCTTGAGTGGCAGATGTGTCTGTCCTCATTCGCGGGTTGTGTCCGCATATCCAGTAGAGTTTGCTTGCGGGACCTGTATGACTGGCCTTCATTTGGTCCAACTCCATGAAGAACGTATATTATTTCTGGAGTCTCATTCTCTATTTATTTGGCTGACTCCCTCTATCCTTTGTTTGTTTTGTTCGCTTCTCAGATTTCAAGAACACTTTCAGTTTGCCTCTGCAAATCCAGTACTCAACCTCATACTCTTGTAGTCATTGGTGTCATGGCTGCCATCCTTGTGGTACGCACAGTACTTGTCGTTGTCACGCTTGGCGGGGTCACCGCGTGTCTTTGGGGGTCATTTCAGTTCGTCCTAGCTTTTCATTGAGTTTAGTACGTTCGACAGGTTAGCTTTTAGGGGTGTCACCGCTTTGGATCCAACATAGTTGGACGATTTTTCCTGCCTGAACCGACCAGGGTCCGGCCTGTTGTTGTTGCGCTTCCTTTTGCTTCGTTTCTCATCCCCGCGTCTTTTTCCTTCCTTATTGTCCCTGGGAGTGGAGGGCTTCTTCTCGCCTTTAGTTTCCTTTTGAATGGTCATCGACTCTTCCTGGGTGATGTGTCTCCGGATGCTCTTGAGGAGCTCTGTCATGTCCAGAGAGGGCTCCAAGGTGAGTTCCTCGTAGAGCTTTCCCTCTTTGAGTTTCGCAGTGAAGGTCGTCACGGTTGTATCATCGATGAGGGTCAACTCATTGTTGAAGCGCGTGACATACTCTCAGCGTGTTTTGCCGGACCTTTGCTTTAAAGAAAGTATGTAGTGCGGGCCTTTTCGAAAACGAGTCAGAATATCCTTTGCCAGTGTTTTGAAGAATTCAATCGACTTCGGCTGAATGCTATGGAACCACATCAGTGCTGAGCTTTTCAGACTAGTGGGAAAAGTTCTGCGCATGACGGACTCAGATCCTTCTTTAAGGGCCATTACGTGTTGGTAACAACGCAGGTGGTCGAATGGATCAGTGGTTCCATCGTAGGAGTCGAGCTTCGGGGGAGTGAACTTCCTCAGAAGGGCCTCATTCATGATCCGATCTACAAATGGTGGGACGGAGAGACGGTACAGTACGTTCGGATTGTGCGCTCCTCTGTGGAGGGGGTTCCCAGGGTCGAGCCTCTCTATCCTGACGGCGAGCTCAGCTTTAGCCGTGCAACCTCCTTTTGTCTAATAAGAATTAGTGAGAGTTTGGCTTTCCTGCGCTTGCTCCCTATCATCTTCTGGAGGTGGAGGTCTGTGCTGCTCTTGGTCTCCATTAGCGGGTGGTGAACTCTGTTGTGTGAGAGCCTCCACCGCCTTGGTGATCAGCTGTATTTGAGATGCCAGCGTATCGATTCTGGGGTTCGTCGTTGCTGTTGTCGACGCGGGAGCGTGAGTCGACTGCCCGTGCAAGACAAGAACTACTGAATGAGGTGGTATAGGGACAACCTAAGTGTTTAACGTGTCTCCTGGTTCTCCGTTGTTGCGTGACCTAGGGGTTACCATCTCTCTGTGTTTTGAAAGGAGACGATGTTTAGTGTAAATTTAAAAACTTTGTCGTTCCCACGGACAGCGCCAAACTGATGCAGTCATTTTTTATTCTCTACTTTGACCTAGTTCCCGCTGACATGCACAACTAACACACGCGAGCCACAGACCATCGTTGTGGTGGCCGATGGCACTCCGACGCAAAAGTCAGACATGGATCTGATGAAGATGTAATGTTGTAACAAGGAATTTGTAGCATCTCTTAGCTTACCAACCTCATGTCTTATTTATAGTGCAAGGAGTCCTAGTTCTACCAGGCCATCGTAGGCGTAGTTTAAGAAGAAGATCTTCGTGGAGATCCTTCTCTAATTAGGAGTTGTGCCGTAGGAGGGAGACAATTCCCAATCCAAGAGCAATCTGTGGAAGAGAGTTTCCCTGTGTGGAATGTATTATGATATTTGTTTCCTGATTGGAAGCAAAGAGCAATTGTAGTTGCCCATCCAAAGCCGATCATCAACATACTTGCCTTAGTGGGACTTATGGTATTGATGATAGTTGTGAAACTTGTGGGCCTAACGTGCTGTGAAAGTTCGGGTCCGTCTGGCGTACTGAAGTGAGCGGGCTTAAAACCGCTTGGGCCAGATCAGTGTTGGATTGACGCTGGGGCCCATATTTCCTTAAGATCATCATGACACACGTGTATGACTTAGAGGGGTGCTCGTTTTTATGTTTCATCAGTTGCAATGAGTTGTTCAACCATGTTAGTTGTTTTGGTCTCTTGCTCATCTTTCAAAGCTTTCTATGGAACACGACAATCTCGAGCATGATGACCAGATTTGTCACAATAGTTACATTTTCCTTTCTTTTTGCTGGTGTCTTGTTCTCAAAACTCTCATCATTCGTTGGCTTCAATTTGTTGGCATACTTGGATTTTGGATCCTCAACCATGTTCGCCTTAGAATGAGATAAATCTAGTTGTTTTTCCCTTTTTTTTTAAATCTTTTTTCCTACAATCTTCTTCCATATGAAGGTAACGTAGAAGAGCTTTCAATTTATAAGACTTCTCATCATGTTTGAGTTTTGTTTTAATAACTATTTCATGTAGATGAAAGTTTAGAAACAGTCACCCTCCCTTGAAATTCTCTTTAAGATTAATACCAACAGTTTTCAAATCACCAGTAATTTGTTGGAGTTCATGGCCTTGGGAAACTATAGATTTTTCATTCGTGATCTTAAAATCCATATAATTAGAAATCAAAATTTTGTGATTACTTGTCTCTTCAATGCGGTATTTGTTTGTCAAGTGCAGTCCATAAATATTTTGCAGTTTGAATAGTTCGATATGGTTCATAGTAGGGCTGGGCAAGTACGGGTAACTGGCCCAAAAGCTAAAAACTGAAAACCGGCCCGAGAAATTCGGGCCCGTGTTTATGAGAACCGAAACCGGACCGAGTTGACCGGGTAACCGAAGTCCCAGTTAACCGATTTACGGGCCGGTCTCGGTCCTAAGAGCAAAAAAATGCTTCTACAGTATTAAAAAATATATATATTGGAACCATACAACAAAATTAAAAAAATTACAAAAAAAAATTATAGCATACAACAAAAATTATATCAAAAAATTACAAACAAAAAACATACAACAAATTACAAGATCTGATATCTGATCAAGATCATAAATCTGATCTGATCAAGATCAGAGATCTGATCCAGAGAAAGGCGGGGAGAGGGAGGCGGCTCGGCCTCCTCCTTCGCTGAGAGTAGGGCTGGGAGTAGGCGGGGGGCCTCCGCCTTCGCTGAGAGTAGGGCTGGGAGGCGGAGAGGAGGTCCAGTAGACCTTGATTGTCTCTAGAAGAACCAAATGATTCCACACTCCAGGAAGAACCTCTGCTGATCAGGTTGAATCCTTTCATTGTCTTAGATCTTGGCCTTGACGTTGTCGAAGATCTGCATCTTCCCGCCTCTTTCACTCTCTCTCTCTGGATCTCGCTTTGTATGTGAAGAAGAGCTCTCTGGATCTCACTTTGTATGTCGAGAGGAAGGAGGCGGAGAGGAGTCTGCAAGGAGAGAGAGTCTGCGAGCGCTTTGTATGTAGAGAGGAAGGAGGCGGAGAGCTCACTGGATCTGGCTTTGTATGTGGAGAGGAAGGAGGCGGCGAGTCACTGGATCTGGCTTTGTACTCTGGATCTCGCGAGGAGGCGAAGAGAAGAAGAGAAGGATAAGAGGATGGGAAGGAAACCCTAGAATAATCTTTTTCGAGACTTATTAAGCCCATGATTTATATTTTCATTTAAGTCGGGCCGGACCGGTTAACCGACGGGCTTTAGAAATGGAAACCGAGGCCCGGACCAGAAACTTCGGGCCGGGCCGGGCTTTTACAACAGAAATTTTTTTAATTAATTAAAACCGATCCGAACCGACCCGATCGGTCCGGTTGTCGGTTCGGTTCGGGCTTTCGGTCCTAAATGCCCACCCCTAGTTCATAGTAGAGTGAGAAAGAGCCTTAAGAATGTGGCCTTAACAAAGAAAATCATCCTTCTTTCGCTTCCTTCATTTCTCCTTGAGTTCATCATCGTCTTCTGGTGCGGGTCTGGGGAGGATCTCAATTCCATCACCAAGAATGTAGGCTAAGTTTAGTGTAGTTAAAAAGAACATAGCTTTATCTTGCCACCTTGTAAAATTTTCTCCATCAAAGCGCTCAAGTCGAACAAGATCTTGATTCATCACTTGAATTGATCATGTTGCCATAATGAGTTTATTGTCTAAAACTGTTGGAAAATTGGCACTGGTATGCAAAGAGAAGTCACAAAATCACTACAATGCTCGTTCTTTGAACACTATCTTTAAGAAATATTTCTCTCATTCCAATGACAAATCGCGAGTACACAAGGAGCTTTAAGTGAATGTGTCTTCAAAATACAATGCAGTCTCTTGTTGGATTAGGACAGTGTACCCACTGATCTCAACCAAGAATACTCTTATATATGCTACTAATGATGCATTAACGAGATAAGAGAGTATAGAAATGTGATGAAATCAGAATCTTGTGTCTCATTTTCTAGGCAAATTCATGTCTATTGGTAGGGGTTGCATGTAATGAATAATAACCATTGGATTATAGATCCTATGGTTCACAAATCATTCAATTGAAAGCACCCTTCAACATGTACCTCTTACCTTTCCATGAACACCGCTTGAGGTTTACACCATTTAAATGCACCTCTTGAGAACACACAACCTCTTGAAAACACAAATGCATTTTTGCATATTGCTCAAAATACAACTTAATGTCTTAAAAATATCCAACAGGTATTTGGAGCTAAATATTGACGGATAAAGCAAATCTATGTGAAGGAAATATACAAACATGTACGAAACAAATGTCATTGAGACAATCTGCAGCAGGTTGGATAAAATTTTGATAGAGTCCATTGATTTTTTTCCAAAATTTTGGACTTTCATACGCAAGACTTCAGTGGTGTAGAAGTCCAAAATTTGGAAGTTAACCTGACAATAATTTTTTTTTTTTTTTATCTGAATGTATATGGGAGTGAATGAAAAGTATGTCCAAGGAAGGGTCTCAAGGTAACAACACTGTTTGGAATATGGACAGAACGTGTATCCAAATGAATGGGGATCTTCTTTTGGGAGCTTATCCTTGTAATCCAGCAAAGCTAGGCATATCATATCTCTTTCAGATCTTGAGCCAACTCTATAATTTTGTTGTATCTCTGTGCGACAATTTGTGACACTAACGTCTCGTCGTGGTCTCCGGTATGCCCCTTCCAACCCATGCGACTCCAAAACGTCGTGAAACCATGTCCCCCCTTGTGACCACTCGTGTGATGTATTAGCTCCATCAATGTCCACCAAGGACTAGGACCCAACCATGTTTAGGCTCGATCAATGTTCACATCTTCGATGATTAAATAGCAAAATCAGTATTTCAATTCCATCAAAGTTCAATGCTTAATCCGAACCAAAACCGTTACAAAACTTGAAGGGCCGAGGGGCTGGCCCTTGGTGATGCGGAGGGATGGACACACTGTACCCGTCGCTATCTTTGTTACCACAAATGGAGACCAAAGGGAAGACCGCGGCCCCTCCCAAGCCATCGACCTCTACTACTTTCTCTCTGTATAAGGGCCCCTCCGGACTTTCCACCCGCTAGAGGCTAGACTAGTGGTGTCTGTCACTGAAGATTTCCAAAAGCAAAAACTCCACTCTCTCACTGGCTTACATCTTTAACTTATCTATGATTAATCAACTCCCAATCCATATTTCATTACCTTACCGATCCTTTTCATTCATCTTTGTTTTGGGTGACTAATACTTTATCTTAGTATTGCTATAAAAGTGTCTTTGCTTTGTATAACCGTACTAAACCAAGTCTAATTTTGTATGCCCTTTGATTAATCTACTCCCAATCCATTTCTCATTAGCTGTCATTTTCATTGATCTTTGCTTTGGGTGACTTAATACTGTATCTTCATACTGCTATAAAAAGCGTCCTTGCTTCGTAACCGTACTAAACCAAGTTTAATATTGTATGCCCTCTAGCTAGCTAATAGTAAGAATGACGTCAAGTTGATTATTTAAGATCGAACGTGCAACACTAAATAATTTAGGAAAACTAAAGTTTCCGGTTCATAATGGGCATTATGTCAATAAATTAGGTGTAAGGGATCGGATTAGGCACTACAAAAAAAAGACGTTTCAGCAACGGCTAAAAGCTGTTGTGCGCTAATTGGCAAAAAATCGTCGCTACAATGATTTAGCCACGGCACAACAACCGTCGCTAGTTTAATCGTCGCTATTTGAATCAGCAACGGTAAACTATCCCGTCGCTAATTAGCCACGGCAAAAAAACCGTGGCTAACTCAAAAAATTTCGTCGCTAAAGCTGCTGAAAATTTCAACGAAGACTGTCGCTAATTGTAAAATAGCGACGGTTTTTTGTCGTCACTATTTAGCGACCGTTTTTTTGCCGTGACTATTTAGTGACGGTTTTTGCTAAATAGCGACGGTTTTTAGCCATCGCTATTTAGCGACCGTTTTTTAACGTGGTTATTTAGTGACGGTTTTTGCTAAATAGCGACGGTTTTTGCCGTCGCTATTTAGCGACCGTTTATTTGCCGTCGCTACTTAGCGAGGGTTTTTTGCGGTCGCTAAGGCTATTTAGCGACGGTTTTTTGCCTTGGCTATTTAGCAACGGTTTTTTGTCGTCGCTAAATTGCAAATCTAATTGACAAAACAGCCACGGTATTTGCCGTGGCTATTTAGGGACAACTTTGTTGCAAATCATATTGACAAATGAAATTTACAAATTGTAAATTACAAATTATAATTCATTTTTTGTAATTAAATTAGCTATTAATGATTGTCCATTTTGAAAATTAATATCAACTACCAGAACTAAACTTAATTGATCAAAATTATAACAAAAATTACACAGTCTCTAGAATATCATACAAAAATTACAAAAAATCCATACAAAAATGACAAAAAAACCAAAAAAAAAAAAAATTCGATCTATAGAATATCGGAGAACATAGATTCAGATCTCAGAGATTTCAGATCTCCGAGAGAGAAGCGGCGGAGGAAGGGAGGGGAGAGAGAGGCGGTCGGGATCGATGTCGAGGGAGGCGGCCGGGATCGATGTCGAGGGAGCGGCGGACTTCTCCTCTGTGGGTTTCTTCTCTGGAGGTTGAGAGAAATTTTTTGTTTAAGTTGGTTTGTAGAAAAAATTGAAATTTATATAGAGAAAGGTAATTGAAGGGGATTGGTTGTGTTAGTTTCACGCGGATCGGTGACGTGGTTTGGTTTAGTGCATTAGATTGAGCTAAATTTTGTGTGTTATTGACACTTGAGATGAGGTTTCACGCGGATTGGTGATATTTTTTTTTAAACAATTAGCGACGGTTTTTTGTCGTCACTAATATAAAAAAATGTTATTTTTTTAAAAAACAATTAGCGACGGTTTTTTGCAGTGGCTAATTGGTTTTTAAAAATAAAAATAAATAAAACACTAAAGAGTTTAGCTACGGCAATTTACCATGGCTAATTGGTTTTTGATTTTTTTTATTAGCGACGGCAAAAAGCCGTGGCTAATTGGTTTTTTTTTTTTTAAAAAAAAAAATTAAACACTAAAGAGTTTAGCTACGGGAATTTACCGTGGCTAATTGGTTTTTGATTTTTTTTTATTAGTGACGGCAAAAAGCCGTGGCTAATTGGTTTTTAAAAAAAAAAATTAAACACTAAAGAGTTTAGCTACGGCAATTTACCGTGGCTAATTGGTTTTTGATCAGATCGAAGAAGATTAGATCGATCGAAGATATGATCAGATCGAAGAAGATCAGATCAGATCAAAGAAGATCATAAAAGATCAGATCAAAGAAGATCAGATTAGATCAGATGCAAAGGAGTGAAATAAGGAAATGAGAGCAAGTGAAACTTTGGTTGAAAGATCTTCTTTGATCTGATCTTTTTTTATCTTCTATGATCTGATCTTTTTTTATCTTCTTTGATCTGATCTTCTTTGATCTAATCTTCTTTGATCTTCTTTGATCTGATCTGATCTTATTTGATCTGATCTGATATGATCTTCTCTGATCTTCTTTGATCTGATCTTCTATGATCTTCTTTGATCTGATCTGATCTTCTTTCTTTGATCTCTTTGATCTGATCTTCTTTGATCTGATATGATCTTCTTTGATCTGCTTTGATCTTCTTTGATCTGATCTGATCTTCTTTGATCTGATCTTTTTTATCTTCTTTGATCTGATCTGATCTGATCTTCTTTGATCTGCTTTGATCTGATATGATATGATCTTCTTTGATCTGATCTGATCTTCTTCGATTTTATCATATCTTCGATCGATCTAATCTTCTTCGATCTGATAAAAAACCAATTAGCCACGGTAAATTGCCGTAGCTAAACTCTTTAGTGTTTAAAATTAAAAAAAAAAAAAAAAACCAATTAGCCACGATTTTTTGCCGTCGCTAATAAAAAAAAAATCAAAAACCAATTAGCCACGGTAAATTGCCGTAGCTAAACTCTTTAGTGTTAAATTAAAAAAAAAAAAAAAAACCAATTAGCCACGATTTTTTGCCGTCGCTAATAAAAAAAATAAAAACCAATTAGCCACGGTAAATTGCCGTAGCTAAACTCTTTAGTGTTAATTTTTTTTTTAAAAAACCAATTAGCCACGGTTTTTTGCCGTCGCTAATTATTATTATTTGTTAATCTTAGCGACGGCTAAATTACCGTCGCTAATACAAGAATTAGCGACAGTTTTAAGCCGTCGCTAAATATTTTGCGACGGATTTTTATAATTATGGGTTGAAATAGTATTGAAAGCAATTAGCGACGGTATCAAAAAACCGTCGCTAGTTTCCGTAGCTATTAAAGCTTTTTTTGTAGTGAGGCTTGGCTCGTTTGACTTATCAACATACCATGTTCTGGTGAACATGAATCCTAACCTGATCAGTTTTCAGATAGGAAATTGAGAGAAATGTGAGAATGTTTAGAACAATCAATAGTAAGAAAATAGAAAAAAAGTCATCACGTTTCGGGCTATTGTCTCAAAGCTCCATCTTCAATTGCATTTGATAGCTATACAGGTTTAAAGAATTCAATTTCCATATTTCATGACATATATGAATGTGATTCTTATGTTTTGATAGGTAATTCACACTCTCAAAGAAGCCCTAATCAGATTCAATGCAAACAAAGTTTTTTTTTTTTTTTTTTTTAAATTAAACCTCCGTTGGGGAAGGGCAAATATGGGATGCCAAACTTTATTACTTATCAAAAAATTGATTTACAAAACTAAACGGGGGTACATTACAACTTTACCCATATTAAAAACCAAGCAAAAGAACTAGACACCAAATGACAGGCTCCAGAATTCAAACATAGTCCTATCAAAATGCTTCAAACAACAACCAAAAGCTAGCTAACAAAACTTGCAACCAAATACCCACTAGTAGATTCTTTGAAAAACCAAAGAAACCAATTGTAACTCTCAAACTGCAATGCCATGCTTTGTTCCAAGCAGAAAAACCACTACAACAGCAGCAACAATACATCACCAGTCCAGCCACTTTCCAGCCCGTGCAGATCACGTCCATTGCACACCAGAAGCCATAGCACATCATCTTTCGCACTGTAGCTCTGCTTCCAGCGACAAAGCACTTTTCAATCCCCGCCAAGTTCCAGCCTCAAACCAAAGCCATTCCCAGTTCTGAGCACTCAGCTGCTCCAAACTTACCTGCAACACCCAGGCAGACCGCACAATCTCGCTGGCCAGTCCATTAGCAACTCCAAAACAGAGTGCCCCTCCATGCTCTATGCGCATCCTCGCTCCTGCAGCTCCAACCGACACTTTCAAAACAGAGTGCACCTTTCAGATAGAGTGCACCTCTCAAAGTGAACCTCGTTCCTGCAGCTCCTACAGGCAGAGTGACTCGCTCCTGCAGAATGAACCTCTCTCTTGCAGCTCAAAAAACAGAGTGCACCTGATAGCACCCAGTCAGCCTGAATGCGTCTTACTGCAGCTTTCCTTGCCGATTTTGAACTAATTTGAAAAACAATCCAGCAAGCCAACCTCGCTCCAGCAGAAACTCTGTCGAGACTGTCTCTGCCCAGCAAATACAACCAGAGCATTCCTCGCTAAATAAAACAGTTAAATCTGCCTCTACTCTTCCCCTTGTCGGATGTATGCCGTATGCCATCTGTCAAGCACAATCAAACCTGCCACTCTCCTAGGAAAATCATTTGCACCGAAAGAAACCGTCCTACAGTCTCATTGCGCTCTATCCGCTAACGCATCCGCCACCGCGTTGGCCTCTCTATAGATATGTTGGCAATCTAACGCCATGGATGTCGCCAAAAACTTAATTTCCTTCAAAATGTTCTTCAATTGCCAAGGGATTTTCAAATTTTCCTTAAACCAGCCACAAACAAGCTCCGAGTCCGTTTGAACTGCCACCTTTATGAAACCCAAGGAGAGACAAAGGCGGAGGCCCTCAGCTAGAGCCAAAATTTCCGCTTTATTATTGGAACCTGCACCGAAAATAGTTGCTTTCCCACAACACAGAGACCCCTAGAGTCTCTAATGATCACACCTCCGGAGGCCTTGTTCTTACGGGAGGATCCATCCACATTAAGGGCAACAAAATCTGGTGGAGGGGGTGCAAAAAACAATTTTAACTAACTTCCTTCTAAATGAGAGCACCTGTAACCCCAACGCCTGTAATGGAGCATTGTTCCGGCTAACTTGTTTAGGAATTATAAAATTGTTTGCCAAGCGCAGATTATGCCGAATGTTCAAAATCACAAAAGCAGGATTTGGGGGAGCATTTTCATATACACATTTGCACATTTGTTTCCAAATTTCCCATAAAAAGAACATAGGAGTAAGAAGGAATAACACACCTGTTTATGAATTCCGTTTGACTCTCTTGAACCAAATTACAAGAACCGTGGAGATTTTTGCTGGTTTCCTTATGTGCACATCAAAAATCCGTTCAAAGTGGCTCCACACCTGCATCGCCAATTCTCCGTCCAGAAAAAGGTGAGTCAAAGATTCGCTCTTTGGCGAGTTGCAACATCTACATCGAGATGCTTGACTCAAACCACATCGGTATAACTCCCCATCCACAGGCACCCCTCTCCGGAGTAACTTCCAAACAAAAACTGATACTCTGGAAGGAAGAATGTCTTGCCAAATCATCTTACTTAGTGCATTAATCTTCCCATGTCTCCGTAACATTTCATATGCTGACTGAAGGGAAAAAGCCCATCCGGGTTTGGTACCCATACACACTTGTCATCGCCATATTCCTCACCCACGTAATCTATCTGCAAAAAGACTACGCAACAAGCTTCTGAGATCTAGATTGACCAATTCAAAATTTGTTAAAAGCACATCGCTAACTGAAGGCCAAAGACCTTGACTAACCACTGCCTCCGGCCTCCTAAAAAGAACTACCGTGTTCCAATTTTCCTCAAAAAAACTGATTTTTCCCATGCCAATACGCCAAAGCGAATTGCTCAAAATAAGAGGTTTTCCAAGCATGATCTATTTGAAAAAAAGGTGAAGACCCACTTTTCACAAGTTGACTATTCAACGCAACTCCATGCAACCAGTATTTGCTCCTCATATAAGTAGTCCATAAAGAGTCTGAATTAATTAGTCTCCAAAGAGTCTTGATTCGAAAATCCTTCATCACAACCGTCAAGTCTCTAACTCCCAAACATTGTTCCTCCTGAGGGAAACAAATATTGTCCCATGACACCCATTTTTTCTTCAGTCGTCCTTCACAATCCCCCCAAAAGAAATCCGCCAACAAACTATCAATTCGTGATAAAACTTTCCGAGGTACACACATGGTACTAAGAATATAAATTGGAATCGAGCTAATAACATGTTTAATCAAGATTAATCTTCCTCCCGGAGATAACAATTTTGCCTTCCATCCCTGAATCCGAGATTGAATTTTAGCAATCAAATCTTCAAAATATTAAATTTTAACTCGCCCTTGGAACACTTACCCTCCCAAATATTTCAAAGGAACATCTTTAAACTGGAAACCTGTGCAACTTTTTACCACCACAATTCTCTCCGCGACGGCCTTGTTGTCAAAAATAAAAGAACTTTTGCCCTCATTTATTTTCTGCCCCGAAGTCTTACAGTAACGTTTCAAGAGCTCCATGCATCCCAGAATTGAAGACTTTCTTCCATTTAAAAAAATGAGGGTGTCATCTGCATACAGAAGGTGTGAAATAGGTCTGCAGGCCTTGGGTGTATAATAATATCCAATTTTTCCTTTATCAAAGGCCTCTTTCAATCCCCTACTCAACACTTCAGAGGCAATAATAAATAGAAACGGAAAAAGAGGATCGCCTTGCCTTAAACCCCTAGTGGATCTGAAAAAACCTTTGTAGGCTCCCTGAAGCAAAATTGAAAAGCCACAGGAAGCTAAACAGTTGGAGATGAGATGACAGAATCTACCAGTAAAGCCAAATTTTTTGAGCACCGCAAACAAAAAATTCCATTCCATTCTATCATACGCTTTCTCCATATCAATTTTCAGCACCACATTGCCTCCAAATACTTTCCTGTTAATGTCTCTAAGCAATTCCTGCGCAAGGCCAATATTTTCACCAATGAACATTCCTTTAACAAAAGCCCCCTGCTCCTGAGAAATCAGCACTGGCAAGAGATCTACCAGTCTATTATAAAGGATTTTACTAAAAATCTTATAAATCACATTACACAGACTTATTGGGCGAAATTCAGAAAAGAACCTGGAGTCTCAATTTTAAGAATCTAAGCCATGAAATTAGCCGAAAAAGAAGCCGGCATCGCCTCCCCTTCAAAAAATTGTATAGCCCTCTCCCAAATATCCATACTCAAAACCTCCCAACAAGACTGAAAGAAATCAACAGTAAAGCCATCCGGTCCTGGCGCACTATTTTTGGGGATGTCGAAAACAACATTTCGCACTTCCTCCAAAGAAGGTCTTTTGACCAAATTGTCATATTGACCGGGACTCATCAACTTCGGAATAAAATTTAACAAATCCATATCCACCGTACAGGTTTCTTGAGAAGAAAACAGATTAGCAAAAAACTCATTGGCTTTGTCAAGAATCTCACCAGGATCCGAAATAGTCCTACCGCACGGTAAAGTAATCTGATTGATCGCTCGTTTCTTTTGTTTGGACTTGGTGGAAGCAAAAAAGTATTTGGTACAGGCATCCCCCTCCTTAAATTCTTTTTCACCTGATTTTTGAATCCAGTAAAGCTCCTTCTGTTTGAGAGCTAATCTGTACTCTGCCTGACAACGATGTAAATTGCAACAAGCATTAAGATCCCAGTTAGCATCAACATTTAGACCATTATTGTTGATATTTTCAAAACCCGCCAAAAGAGTAGTTTCCCACTGTTGCATTTGATCCTCTAAAGCTCGGAGTCTGCTAAACACATTTCCAAAGACCGTCCTATTCCACTGTATAAGAGCTCGTCGGGTCATTTTAAGTTTGACATCCACTCTATCAATAGGTCTCATGGTACCCATGTCGGTCAACCACGTGTCCTTAACCAGATCAAGAAACTCAGGATGCGTCGTCCACATGTTTAGGAATCGAAAAGGTGCAAAACCGATTCTTGATTGAGTTGGCATGGATGCCAACAGCGGAGAATGATCTGAAAATGTTCCGCTGAGATGTTCTACTTTAGGACTAGCCAAAACTATCAACCAAGCTGAATTAACAAAGATCCTATCAAGTCTGGCCCAAATACGCTCACTGCCTCGCCTGTTATTACACCAGGTGAGTCGAGGACCCGAGAACCCACAATCAATTAAGCCACTGTTTTCAATACAATCAGAGAAGTGTGTCATGCTTGCCAGAGACGGCGCAACTCCCCCCACTTTTTCGCCCGAATGTAAATATGTATTAAAATCGCCGCCGACCATCCATGGAATATCATGATTAGCAACAAAATTGACCATATTGAACCAGAGATCACTTCTTTCATCCACAGAGCATTTAGCATAAACAAAAGAAATTAAAAAAATTCTTGAATCAAAGTCCGTTACCTGGCAATGAATGATTTGGTCTGACATATCCACCACCGAAAGGGCAAGAGAGGTATCCCATAGAATCCAAATCTTGCCTCCAACTATGTCATTAGAGACAAATCCTCCATGTTTGAGTTTGTTACCAATCTCCATGTATCTGCTAGCATCAATCATAGGCTCCGCAATTATAAGAATTCTGACTTTATGTTCCACAACCATTTTTTTTAACCTCCTTCTCGTGGCCTTATTACCAACCCCACGAGCATTCCAAAACATAAAATGTTCCATCATCTTAAACTCGGGAGGAAGACATACCCCTCTTAGTCTTACGACGATTGCCCGGAGGTACCGCCAATTTGACTTTTTTCTTAAGATCCTCATCGGACTGCGCCCCCAACTCTAAATCCTTGATAGATTGTGATCCCGGCCCTATCTCCGAATCCGACGTAGCCTCATCACTATCTTCTGTGGCGCTCTCAAGAGTATTGACATTCATTTTTTTTTTCGCAAAGCACGTCCCTCCTTCACCAACTTGATAGCGTCATCTAGCAAAACCCGCACATCCTGTTTGTTACCAGCTGCCACGGGTATTGATAAACTGCCGATGTCCTCAGGTAATGTTTGCAAAGCATGTTCATCCGTCAACTATTTCTGTGTTGTCTGCGGCACAGTTCCAGCCCCTGCTTCCTGTGTCAATTCAGATGTCATGGTCTGCGTCGTATTAGCAACAGATCGAGTAACGACCATATTATTAACCACTCCAAGTACGGGAGAGAAGTCTCCAACTGCGAGAAAAACAAGCTCTGTCTGGGGCGAAATAGGCTCTGTCTGGGGCGAAACCACATCCCCTGTTCTGATGCAGAGCTCAGGCTGGGCAAAACCCCATCCCCTGTTCTGATGCAGAGCTCAGGCTAGGGCGGAAACACGTCCCTTGTTTTGGTGCAGGGCACTGGCTGGGGTGAATTGATCCCTGGCTGGGACAAAACAGAGCGCCGCAACTGCTCCTCTGCTGTAAATTCAGCTCGCTGCATCCCTGAATCCGCATGCCCAACCTGAACCTCGCCAGTTGAATCACTTGCCACAACTGGCGACGTTGCCGCAGGATTAGTGTGAGAATGGTTGTTTTTATTGTTTTTGGTCGTGTCGTCGAAACGACTACTCTTCGCCCCAGAATTGACATCATCCTCCTGTTGTAAGAGCTGTTCTTGTTTTCCAATAACATTTTCAATCTCCGAAATTGTATACCCCGCCTCCAGGAGGCATTCCTCTGTAGATTCTTGCATAACCTCGGCATTGTCATGAGCCATTTTCTTACCCACTAGTTGCTTATCCGCTTGAGCACCCTCATCTTCATCGATATTCTCTGTAAGTGACTCAATTTTGTTTGACAACACCACCTTTACCGGATCAATGGCCGCCGGCCTCTTATCCCCAACTCCCTCTGGAATCTCCTCTCCCTTGCTATTCTTTACGCCACTCACACCCACTTCTGGGTTGGGCAATTTGTCTTTTCTGGTAACTGGTACATATTGTTGCTTGATAGTATAGGTTTCGGCCTTGGGCTTGACC
This sequence comes from Berberis vulgaris, assembly GCA_963556465.1. Taxonomy (NCBI): domain Eukaryota; kingdom Viridiplantae; phylum Streptophyta; class Magnoliopsida; order Ranunculales; family Berberidaceae; genus Berberis; species Berberis vulgaris. The sequence goes on from OY747124.1 coordinate 44,400,597, forward strand.
GCCTTCTTTGCTTTACCTAGGTCAGAAGCTCTCCCACCGCCCTTAAGACCTAGCTTTTTTCTACAAAACACCTACTGATGCCCTATCAAAGAACAACAATCACAGTATTTGAAGCCTGGATATTCTATCTTCTGCCAGAAACCCCTATTATTAGCCCTGTCAATCCAGGCTCTATTTGGTAATTTTTCTGCCAAAGTCATCTCCACGCAAACACAGGCAAAGTCCGGGCGCGATAGGCATCTAGTATGATCATCCATCCTCAAAAAACCACCAAAAGAATTCACAATTGCTTTTAAAATAGGGGGATGGAATAAATGCAAAGGTAAGTTAGGCAGCTCTACCCACAATGGCACCGAGATCGGGTCCTCTTTCAAACTGAATCCATCATGCCAACAGAAAGCTTTGAACCGAACTCCACGAATCAGAAAGGAATCCCACGAAAGAACTTTCTTTTCTTCCACCTTAGATTGAAGGCAGACTAACACGTGCCGTTGATTAAGTAAACCAAGCGAAAAATCGCCTAGAATTCCCCAAGTTCTGTGAATTGAATCGCGGATATCTTCCAATGTTGGTCGATAACTTGAGAATTTTAAAACGATCACATGTTTTTCCATGAACTCCTCTCCACGTACTTCATCCGTTGCCGTAATGCCGATTGCTGGTGCTCCCTCTTTAAGGAAACGAGTTCCTTCAACCGGAGTCTCCGCAACTTCGTCCACCAAAATTTTACCCAAAATTTGTGCGAAAGAGGGCTTAGCCGATCCTTCCACGGTTCCCCCATTACCAGGTCTCCCCGCCATGGGGGGAGGGATGACGGCTGGAGGCACCGACATCACATCCAGAGGACGCCTTGTCTGTCCGAAAATCAGCACAAAACTACAGAACACATAGCAGCAGTAGCGTATCGGGTCGCGTATCGGCGGCTGTAACGTATCGGCGTCTATGATGGAGAACAGAGCAGCGCAGTCTCATAACCCTAGCAGGTCCTTATCACTGCCAACAAGATCGGCACACAACACAAATAGCAGCAATCGCGATTGTACTGTATCGGTGTATCAGCGATTTGTCGGCGAAGACGACTGTATCGTGTCGGCATGTCAGAGTGCAGCGCCTCTAGGAGGCTCAAAATCCCAGGCAGCCTAGCTACGCCGGCCAAGATTGGCGGAGCAACCTAGGTTTTGCTTGTGAAGCCCGAGCCGCCACTATGATCAATGGCTAAAATGGATTCCAATAATCTTGGGACGGCTAAGATTGAGGGAGCAGAAAGTAAAAAATAATACCTAGTTTGCCCCTCTAAATCGCCTCAGAGCTCTCCAAGCCCAATCCCTTGGTTTTTCCCAACATATGGGTGGTTCCGCAAACAAAGTTACTGTTAACAAAAACAAACACCACTGCCTAAGAGCACGTGTTACTGCCTAGTTAGCTAGAACGTGTTAGTTTATTTTGGTGAACGCCCTTCATATTGATCTATAAACTAGTTACAGTAATTGTCAGATGTATAGCTACATACAGTGTATACAAAGTGATGAGACATCAAATAGTCACCCAACACCCTAGTATGGAGAGGCCTCAGCAAGGTCCCAAGCAGACCCAAGCGCGGCCCAGCCCAGACTCAACAAAGTCATTGTTCACCCTGTAAGTTAGACGCCCAAGCCCAAATTACGCCAGCCCAACATGGCGCGAAAATTGGAGTTTGGCCCAGAACAATAAGACTCGAACACAGATCTCCAGGTTGTCACAAGCCCAAGATCTATCTTAAACAGCTCTTGACCCAATCATGTAGTAGGTCCCAAACAAAGACAAGGGATTAATGCAACCTAGTCATTGACGGGTAAGATCCTCAACGAGATTTTCTCCCTCCATAACGCATCGACGATAGAGTCAATGAAGGAGTGAAATATTCGCTATATGAGGTGAACAAAGAGGATGAGAAAGGTACACACTTACAATCTAATTTATATTCTACGTCCATCCTTACTCAATCACTTGACTTTAGCATTGGAGTGTTTTCGGCCACTACAACGGTGTTTTTGGCTCACTGTTGTTATTTTTGCAAGTCAAGAATCAAACAGAACGGATTTGGACACATTAGTTTGGCGCCGCCGTGCAGATTAACAACAAGTTTCCCTTAAAACAAAAACACAATATCTTTTAAACTAGCATAGTCTCGAGACATTGTCACCAGCGCTAGATCACGGGTCAATTATAACAATGTCGAGTTAGAAAATGCTCTGGTCAAGAAAACTTTGCCGCCAAGCCAAGTCGATCCAATCAAGGAAACAGAGAAACCACAAGGCCTAGCTTCCAAGGCAGCCTCGACTGACCCAGGCATAGATTAGATTCTACTCAATATGAATCATTTTATGCGGGTGGTGGAAAAGGCTTACCCAAGATCGACGACCACCACAAGAGAATGGAGAAAATCGGGGGAGGACCCCGACCCAAGATGAGTCTAGGGAGCATGTTCATGAAAGTGACAACCTCCCTGGTGAGGATCAAAGGGCTGACCAGGAAAGGAACCCGAGAAACGAAAAGGGCGGCGGGAATCACGCCTCAAAAACAGATAGGACCATAGTCAAGAACCCACTTTGGTTGGAAGCGACTGATCCAGACATCCTATACGATCTTACCATTTCTCCATTCTATGGAGGAGATCATGAGCGAACCCTTGCCGAAGAAGTTCGTCCACAAAACTCAAGTTCTATGACGGATATCAGATCCATTGGATCATCTGCGCCATTACCACTATGTGTTGGCGTTGAAGAAAATCCCAGAGGCCATTCTGTGCAAGACTTTCCCAATCAGTCTGAAAAAGGATACAGTGACTTGGATTCACAATCTTTAGCCAAGATCCATCGATTCATTTCTGGCCTTGGCAAATGCATTCATCACCCGATTCATGGGGAGCCAACAAATCAGAAAAGGGCTTTGTTCAATCTCAAACAGAAACAGGGTGAGACCCTAAGAGAGTATGCCACTCATATCAACAATGAGTTGACTCTGATTGACTGCTGCAGCAGTGACCCGTCTGTCACCGCCTTCACCTCCGACCTTCGAAGAGATCAGTTTTATAGCTTCCTCACCCTGGAACCCCCATTAGACATGGCAGATCTGTTGAGAAGCGCTCAGAAGTACATCACTCTAGAAGAAAATTTGGTAGCCAGAAAGGGGGGGGAGAGAGAGGCTAAGCACCCCCTAGAACTAGAGACAAGGACTAGGATAGTGAGGGGGATAATTTCCCAGAAGAAAATGGAGCAACAACCAGGCTTGGTCCAGTCCGATAAAGCCCAGATACCACCATTACACTCCACTTAACTCCAATCTATTTGACATCCTATCCACCACGAAAAATGGGAGGTCATCAAATGGCCACCAAAGCTCAGGGAGACCCTTAAACGTGATAAAAATAAGCATTGTTCTTATCACAAAAAAAAAATGGTCATGACACCCAAAACTGCAAGAGCCTCAGGAACGCGATCCAAAAAGGAAGATTGAAGGAGTTCGTTGGCTATAGGGACAAGCAGTTCCAAGGTGAAAATGAGGAGTCCGTACAGGAAGTGGAAGAAAGGGTTCCCGATATCATATGCGTCCTTCATGGGGCAAATGAAGAAGGGGAACACTCAAACCGTTCACTGAAAATATCGGTACGAGAACTACAAGCCAAATCCCACTATAGGAATCATCTTATTTAGCACATACACGGTAGAGAGGGAGAGAAAAACAGTCCCAGACCTGACCTTCACAGAACAAGACATGAGGGGAGTCTGCTTCCCTCACAATAACACCTTAGTTATCTTAATAGAGATAGAAAAATGGGAAGTAAACATGTCACTGGTGGACACGGCCAGCTCCACCAATGTTTTGTTTGTAGATGCGTTCCGTAAAATGCAACTGATAGAAAAGGACCTGATACCTGCCAACCAAGCCATGTACGACTTCAAAGGGGAAAACTGCTACCCTGTTGAACGATTAAGTTGTCGGTAGTTGTGGGGAGCCAAACATGCCATTGATCCTGATGACAGTGCTCTCAGTCGTGGACGTTCCCTCCGAGCACAATGTGATCCTGAGACAACCATTGTTGCACCACATGGAGGCGGTAGTCTCCACGTAGCACCAATGTCTCAAATATCCTGTGGACGGTGAAGTAGGAACAATAAGAGGAGACCAAATTGTTGCTCTAGAATGCCATTACGCCACAGACAAGCAGCCAGTAAATGACTAGCTGCATAGGGATCCAGCCGAAGAGGCTCCGAATGTGGACGCAGAGAACACACCTCCGCTTTCGGACGCCGAACCTCCCTTGAGCCCATGAGAGAGGCCGAATCCGAGCAACTAGAAGAGGAAATTGTCACCATATGCCTAGACAACCCGGATAACACTAAAGCCGTCCATATAGGTTCCAACCTCAACAAGACGCTGGCAGACCAACTAGTTGCGCTCCTAAAGGAGAACCAAGATGTATTCACCTAGACAATGAATGACATGGTGGGAATTGACACCTCCATAATCATGCACCAGCTAGCAGTCAATCCAGACTTAAAGCCTGTCAGACTTAAAACTTGTTTCTTTTGTCGTCACGAGTACCTTGGGGTTGCCAGCTACTCTCCCTGCTACCCGTCCTACTATTGTTTAAGAAGTTTAACTGGTTTTCTGAGGTTGACATGTAAGATAGTGCTCGTAATCACATTGTCAATTGGCATGGGCGATTGGTCGATAGGGCTCCTATGCCCGTGCATCCGCCATGTAATCACCTCGATGAAGGTCTCAAGCACTTCATGGAAGGGATGAGTCACCTCATTTATGCTGGTGTTATGGGGTCAGATTATAAGGTCACACGTGATCAGGTGGTGCTCGTTGAGCAAAAGATGACGGGGCAGGTCTTGGTTCTTTCTCATGTTTTTTATAAATTTGATCCACTGAGAGTGCAATGTCCGGAGCATGCGAAGGTTGTTCAAGCTACTCGAACTTTGCTGAAGGAAGTCGAGGCAGTTCGGAATAAGTTTGCTTCTGAACTTAAGACCTTCGAGACAGAGTTGAATAAGTTGTGTTCTCAGTTGAGTATCACTAATGAGGAGTTGTAAAGGAAGGTTTGATCGTGAGGAGGCCAAACGTTCTGCTATAGAGTACTATGTCGGTCTAAAAGCTTCTATGGAGCGAGTTGCTCAGTTGAATACCAAGTTTGCTACTACCAAATCTTCATACTGCTAGGCTTACTGCTGTTGAGATCGAACTCGCGTTGACTTAGGCTAAGCTTGCAGCAATTACTGATAAGTTGAAAACTGCAGAGGCGGCGGACTGGAAAAGAGTAGTTAATGGTCGTCACGACTTCCTTGACTTTATAGAGTTGCAAGGTTTGAACTTGTTGAAGTATCATTGTTATGCCAAACAGTTCTTCAAAGACAAAGAGGAACTCGTTCTAGACACACGGAGTGATCCAGTTGATGGGGAACTGTCATCTCCTTGTTTTTCCGAACCTGTGTCATTAAGTGATATTGTCACTGATACGAATACTTGACCTGGTTTGCATGCTTCTCATTGAACGCTCCGATTAATGTAATTCCTCCCGATGTAATGAGATGAAGAATCAATGAAAGTCTTTGTTTTATTTATCATTGTCATTTGTAATCAGTATGTCTTGTAACCTAAATTGTTAGACTTAGTTGTTTTTTGCTTTCGACATTCCTGATTGATTTCTGACTTTGTTTGTCCAAAATTTCCGAAAGTGTGCTTCGTGGTTCGACATATTAGTCGTGCAAAAGCTCTTTATATGTCTGGATTGTATTTTGATGTCGTACGTTTTAGTCAACAAAAGAAAAGGTTTGGCTCATATGTCGAGGTACTTATTACTTCATGGTTGATCAGACCAGAAGTTTCATTTTTATGCCCGACTTGTACATATATTTAGACTTTACTCGTAGCTCGATACTTTGGTCGTGCTATGCGTTTTTCGGGTAAACTTTTAAGTTTGATCGCTTGAACGCGAAATAAAGGGTGTAAATTTTGGAGTTTCATTGATAATATTTTTCAAATGCTCTACATCCCAGGGTCATAGTAGTTGTTCACCCTCTGTATTTTCCAACCAATATAATCCTGGTTTGTTGATTTCTATCACTTTGTATGGTCCTTCCCAATTCGGATTCAGTTTGTCCGCACCTGATTCCTTTGTGTTAAGTTGAATTTTCTGGAGTACCCAATCACGATACTCAACGTGTGAGGCTTTACTTTTTTATTATTGTAGTTGGCCATCTGTTGTTGGTAGGGTGTTGTTTTGATGGAAGCATTTTCTCACTTTTCTTCGAGGAGATCCAATCCAACTCTCAATGCTTCATTGTTATCCTCTGTTCATAACTCTTCGGTTCTGAATGTTGGCATACCAATTTCTACGGGTACCATTGCTTCAGATCCGTATGCAAGGGCAAAAGGAGTCTCCCCTGTTGGATTCATTTTTGTTGTTCTGTAAGCCCATAGGATGCCTGGCAGTTTGGACGTCCACAATCCCTTTGATGCTTCGAGCTTCCTTTTCATCACCTCTAGGATTGTTCTATTGGTGACCTCAGCTTGTCCATTTGCCTGTGGATGGGCGGGTGCTGAGAAATGTTTTTGGATGCTCAAGTTTTCACACAACTTTGTAACCTTCTTGCCTTCGAATTGCTTCCTATTGTCTGTGACAATCACTATTGGGATTCTGAATCTGCATATTATGTCTTTCCAGAGAAACTTTTCGACTTGAGCTTCTCATATCTTTGCTAACGGCTCCGCTTCTACCCACTTAGTGAATTAATCTACCGCTACAAGGAGAAATTTCTTTCTGTCGGACATTGGGAGCGACCCTACAATGCCCATCCCCCATTGTACAAACGACCATGGGTTGCTCATCGGGATTAGATTTTGGCCTTGCATGTGAGTATACGGGAGAAATCTTTGACATTTTTCACAGGCGCGAACGAGTTTATTTGCATCCGCTTGCATTGTCAGCCAATAGTATCCCAGTGTCAGGGCTTTGTGGGCTAATGTTCTTCCTCCTAGGTGGTTTACACATATACCCTGATGAATATCTCGCAAAACATAGTCAGAATCGTCGGGTGAGAGGCAACTTAGTAGCGGGCCAGTGGCAGATCTCCTGTAGAGTCTGTCATTGATCATTGTGTACCATGCTACTCGGTTTCACAGTTTTTGAGCCTCCATCTTGTCCATTGGAAGTTCCCTTTTTATTATGTACGCAAGGATTGGAATCGTCCAATTATTTTCCTGGCCCGTTGCACATGCTTCTTGCAGTTGATTTTCCAGTATGAAACTTTCCTGTATTGTGATGAGCAGATTATTGTTTTCTTTAGTCCGTGATGCTTCCTTGGCTAGTTCTTCAGCTCTTTCATTCTTTGTCTTGCGCACATCGCTGAATGGTTGCAACCTAGAAACTTTCCATCAGCTCGGTAGTATTTTCATGGTCGGCTTTCATTCGAGCATCTTTGACTTGAAATTCGCCGTTCTGCTGATTGACCATCAATTTGGAGTCATTGAAGACACTGATTTCTTTTATTCCCAAGTGTTTTTCCAACTGCAACCTGGCTATTACTGCTTCGTACTCGGCTTTGTTGTTTGAGGCTTTGAAATTGAATTTTATCGCCTTTTCTAACGTTACGCCTTACAAGTTGTACATAATCATTCCGGCTCTGCTTCCTGACTCATTGGATGCTCCGTCATAACTAAGGATCCATTTGTGAATGGATTGTTCCTTTTCGTGACTATTCTCTAGTTGGAGGTCGTTGTTGCCTGTGAATTCAACGATGAAATCTGCCAATGCTTGAGCTTTTATTGCGGTTTTGGCGGTGTAGCTGATGTCGAACTGCACGAGTTCTATTGCCCATTTCACCATTCTTCCGGATAGCTCTGGTTTGTGTTGACCGAAGTGGTTGTTTGGTCATGAAAATGATTGGGAGAGTTTGGAAGTGTGGTCGTAGCTTTCTTGAAAATACAATCAAGGCGAGCGCCAGTTTCTCCAAAATTGGGTGGTTGACCTCCACATCTACAAGTGTTTTGCTAATGTAATATACTGGCTTTTGTGTGCCCTTTTCTTCTCATATCAGTGTTGAGCTTACCGCATGGTCAGACATGGACAAGTATAAACATAGTGTTTCCCCCGTGCTTGGTTTTGATAGCAATTATGTGTTCCTCATGTATGCCTTCAAGCTTTGGAAATTCTTCTCGCATTCTTCGTTCCACTTGAATTTCTTGTTTCCTTTCATGATTTTGAAGAGAGGTAGACATTTGTCCGACGACTTGGAAATGAATATGTTCAAAGCCGTTATCCTGCCATTAAGGCTTTGCACACCCTTTATGTTCGTCGGTGACTGCATGTTGAGAAATGTTTGTATATGTTTCGGATCAGTTTTGATTTCTCTTTGGTTGACCATGTATCCAAGGAATTTCCCTTATTCTACTCCAAATGTGCATTTATCTGGGTTTAGCTTTATTTTGTATATTTAGAGCTGGGAGAAGGCATGTTCGAGGTCTTTGATATGGCCCATGATTCTATTCCAACATGTCATCGATGTACACCTCCATTATCTTGCCAATCTGGTCTCTGAACATTCTGTTGACCAATCGTTGGTACGTGGCTCCTGCATTCTTTAGTCCGAACGACATCACTCTATAACAGTATGTACCTTTCTCTGTTATGAAATATGACTTTTCTTGGTCAGGAGGGTGCATCTTTATCTGGTTGTAACCAGAATATGCATCCATGAAGCTCAGGAGTTCGTGTTCGGTAGTAGCATCCACTATTTGGTATATACGCGGGAGTGGAAAACTATGTTTCATGCAGGCTTTGTTCAGATCAGTGTAATCTACACATACTCTCCACTTGCCATTCTTCTTATTTACCAACACCGTGTTAGCTAACCAGTCCGAGTAGTGAGATTCTCTGATCATTCCTGCCGTTATCAAACGGTGCACCTCCTCGTTTATTGCTTGGTTATGTTCTGAGGCAATCGACTTTCTTTTTTGTCAGACCGACTTCTTATACGGATTGACTTGCAGTTTGTGAGTAATGAAAGATGGGTCTATTCCCACCATATCTTTCATTGTTCAGGCAAAAAGTTCTGGTTATCCTTCAGTAGTTGGACCAGTTTCATGGAGAGTTCCGGGTTGATTTTCGTGGCAATCTAAACTTTTTTTTCTCCTTCTCCATCATCCACTCCTTATTCGTCATTCAAGTAGACTACTGTTGTTTCATCTTTTGATTGTCCAGTGTATTGTCGATCTCTTGGACTGGTCGGGGCCGTATTGTCATCCGAAAGGTCGGGGTCTATTTGACCAGGTTGCTGCAGCGACTCCTCTGGTCGTAGTAGTAATTGCTATCTGTGAGGAGCTTTTAACGCTGCATAGTGGCATTCGCGTGGAGCTGGCTGATCCCCTTTGATTATCCCGACATCATCATCAGTATGGTATTTCAAGCATTATTGCATGATGGAGGATACCGTACCCATCTCGTGTATCCAAGGACTTCCGAGAAGCATGTTGTATGCGGATGAAGCGTTGACAACAACGAAATCTATCAACAAGACTCGTTGTCTCCCTGTTCTCCCACTTTGACTGGCAGTTGGATCATTTCGAAAGGAAGACATTGTTCTCCACTGAAACCTACCATTGGCTAATCATTGGGTGAGAGCATTTCTTTAGTGAACACTGTTAGGTACAGAAGGTTGGTGGAGTTGCTTGTGTCGATTAGTACCTTTTGATCTCCCACCTAGCTATCGATATTGAAATTATCAGAGCGTCATTATGAAGGAAATGGATTCCCTTCGCTTTCTCGTTGGAGAAGGTCAGAGCTCGCTGCATCGTTCTGGCATGTTGTGCAGAAGGCTCTAGATATATAGTCTTGTTCGTAAATCCATTATTTATCATTTTCGAGATCGACTAGAACTCATTTTCTCCAGTTACGCCATGCAAGACGTATATCATCTCCCTTGATCGCTCCTTTGATTTGGTTTCTCTCCATTTGGACTCTCCTAACCTAATGAACTCTCCAAGTCATCTTTTTTGGATATAGTGCTCGATCTCATTCCTTAACTTGTAGCAGTCATCTGGGGTCGTGTCCGTAGTCCTCGTGGAAAGATCAATATTTGCTTTTACTTCGCCCATCTAGATCTCCTCTCATTTTGGGTGGCCACTTAACGTTCTCCCACTTCACCATGGTTTTCAGAACCTCAGCTCGACTTGCTTTCAAAGTCGCGAACGGTTTGATTGTCGATCGTTCATATTTGGATCTTCTAGGTTGCAGCCTTTTAGGTTCTTGTTGGTTGAACTCGGATCTGCCATTGGTTCGATGTCTTTTCGACTGGCCATTTTTCTCCTGAGGCATGTCCTTCATTCGTCCTTATTTTCTTCTCTCTCGGTTGGCTGAAGCATGTCTCTTTTCAGATTCATTCTTTTTTCTAGCAACCACCATCTCCTTGAAAGTGATGTGTTTTTGGGCGGTCTTCAATAGAGATGCTATGTTCTTTAGGGGCTATAGAGTCAGAAAATCATAGAGTGACCCTTTTTAGTCCGGAGGTGAAGGTGGCAATGGTCCTGTCATCGTTGCAGCCATCAATCATGGTCAACTCGTTAGTAAAATGAGTGAGGTACTCCCTTATGGTCTCCTCGGGCTTATGTCTAATGTGAAACAAGTAGTGTGGGCCCTTTTCTCATTCGTTGACTGCCGATGAACCTCGTGATGAAGGTGGTGGCTAGCGCGTGGAAGGAGTCTATCGACCTCGGTGGCAAGTTGTTGAACCAACTCATCGCTGTGGAAGTGAGATTGGTCGAAAATATTCGGCAAAAGATTGACTCTATGCTCTCCTTCAATGCCATCATGCGATGGATGTGTCGCAGGTGGTCTGTCAGATCGATAGTACCATCGTATGCCTCGAACTTTGGTGGAGTGAACGTTTTTTGTAAAGGAGTTATCAGGAACGCATCAGGGAACAGTGGTTTGGCCAATACGTACATCACGTTAGGATCCGTGACTCCGATCTTGAATGAGATTTGAAGGGTCTCATCGCTCTGAGGGGGTCATCTTCCGGTGGTTCGCTGCTTTCGAGATTCACTTGCTAAAGCTTTGCAGGAACTTCATTACTCTCTCATATGCGGTTGGCAAAGTTTTGTTGGGGCGGTGCTTAGACATAGTTGGCGGATTGAGCGCGCTATTAGGTAAGTTTGTCCACCGTTTTGATCAGAACATCCATTTGGGTCATGAGTTGATCCATGCAACAATCCATGGCAGTGCCGCTAGATGTTTGAGATGGCTGGGCTACCACAAGTTGTGCCTCTCTATTGCTGGGCATGGTTGGTAAGAAGGTTTCGCTGGATTTGAAACATGCACCGTTGGCAATGCAGCTTCTCCGGTGGGAGGATTGCTTTAATTGTTGCTAGGTTTTTGGGTCTGTAAAGTGTTTCATCTGTTTAAGAGCTTTTTAATTGCTAACCAGAACTGATGAAGTTTCCTATTCCAAACTCTCTTCTTGAAAAGAAATTGTCGTTTCCATGGACGATACCAAATTGATGCGTCCAAAATCCGATCTCCTGTAAATCCGACTTGTAAAACAGACATTAGATTGCCAAATTCCATCTTTTTTATGGCTGAAGACACTCTGATGCTTAAGTCAGTATCTTTGTTGGAGATGGAGATAAAGCTGGACAGAACTCAGTTAAAATTGAATACCTTCGTCGAATGTTCCCTTTACCTTATGTACTGATATTTGTTAATTCTGCATGACTTAAGCAAATGAGGCGCAACAACGGGAGACGTTCTTTGTAACAATATCCTCCTTTATGAAGATACGTCATTAGGGGCATAACTCCCTTCATGACTCTTTTTCTCTGTAAAGTTCCTCCTTTTTAAGGGAGAACTTTGTCGGGCCTGGATTTGGACCTCTGACTATGATTTATTTTGATGAGCCATGTTTGGGCTTTTATGACCAGATGCACCCTTTTTGAACTTTGTGAGTTGACTTGGTCTTGAAGTATTTGATCCTCGCAATGGACAACCTCTGTCATGTGTATGGTTGTAATGACAGTCTTATTCGATGTATCATCACATATGTTTCTTCCCTTAATCACTTTCTAATAATATGTAAATCTTTACTAACCAATCTCAAAAAAATTGATTAGTACTTTTCATAAATCTAATTAGTTAAATGAAACTTGAATACTTTAGTTAACATATTGGTGAAGAATAGACATAACAATTAACAACATAGGAAATGAGCAAAAAAGACTGATGGATGAACAGAAGGTCAGCTTCTTCGTTATAACTATATATGTTTATCTCCTTCTTATTACCCATGTTGTACAAACTAGATAAATACAGTGAAAGAAGAATTACATGACTGTTATTTAAACTTTAAAGGACGAAGACCCCATTGAGATCTGGTCGGATCTGGTTGGAAGTTTAGCGAGCTGATGCACCCACAAACACCGACACAAGCACGAGCAGAAGAACAAGAACCACCCAAATATTTGACACCTTTGGCTGTACAAAAGAAAATAACTGAATCATTCGATCGCTGAATGTTCTTTCTTTTGGCTTTTGTTATTTTCGTACAACGCATGCACGCTCATCTCATCTCATCTAGTCAGGTCCTACACACACTCATCCACCCACCACCACACCTTTGATTAATGTCTCTTCTATTGGCTAGAGGTCTGAATCTCATCTCTACATGCAATATTCGAGCTGTTATCTGATAATTAAGTCCTTACAGAATCTTGACTGGTGATTGATTAATTAGAAATCAAATCCCTTTCAGCTCTTCTATGAGTATGGAGACAGGGGTCCAATACATTATTCTCCACGCTTGCTAAATATAACAATAAAAATTTGTTTTTGAGTCAAACACGAAAATGTTTATTATAGAAAGAAATGGAGATAAATTACAAAGGAAATCATTCATATATCAAGAAATGTCAAGACACCGTGAAAGTGTCAAAAACCAAATCCTCAAACAGATTACCATCCTAAATAACAATTCTCTAATGGTGTTATCAGCTAATGAAACAATATCAAAGTCCAAAGCTTGTGGACCCTTTTGGGTTTGGGTTTTAACATGAACTCTAAACCAGGTTAACAAGCCTTAATTACCATTTTGTAGCCCTACAAATCTAATACAATCATGGGGTCTCTCTGGCTTTTATTAAAAAAATCTCTACATACACCCACACAGTTTAATTAGCAATTACAATCATGTATTCTAAGATGGTCATAATCCTGTAGAAGAGAAAAAGAGGGAACGGTGAAGAGACAAGGTAAGAAGTTTGGGTTCAATTTCCCATAGGTTTAATAGGGATTAAACTCGATGGCACATGACCTAGCCCGAAATTGTTTATCTTGCTTATTTTGGTGAAATATTATTTATTATTCAGAAAGTTCATGACTATACGTTTATTTACTTCCATTTATTTATGTCATTATTTATTAATCTTTTATTTGGGACGATATGATCATTTGGAGAGGGACCAAAGAATTTTGACTATCATTAACTTCCATTCTATATTCATCTTGTATTTCCTTTCATTCTCTCCTTACAGTATTTAAACGAAAATTTTAATTCTCTCCAAATCAAAATTCAAGCATTTTGTAGCCTTAGCCAATGTTTTTTTTTCTCAAAATAGCCCAAATTCTATAGGCTCTTTAAATAGTAAGACCGTGCAATGTTATTGATCTCAATAATTTAAACCAACACCTTTTTGGGTGGGCAAAATTTACTCAAAACTTAAAGCAAATCTCTCTGTACATTGTGCGCTCTTTCAATATTAAGGTCATGCAATGTTATCAATATCGATAAATTAACCCCACACCTTTTGCGTGGGCAAAATCTAGTCAAAACTTAAAGCGAATCTCTGTACATCGTTAGCCGACAATTAGAGATTAACATTCAGCCTAAAAAGGTGACAAAATTTGATTACCACAAAGCTTGTTTGTCGATTAATTACCTTGTCCTCTCATAAAAGATTGCATGCTACATGTTAAGCATGCTAAACACCATGATTAATCCAGATTTGATCTTTAGAAAGAAACTTGAAAGGATTCCTATTTCAAATCTTTTTGTGTTCAAGCTTGTGAAATTAAGCTAATCCCGATGAGTACAAAATACTATTATGCTAAAGCCACCGGATTGTCATAAGACATTGTGGGGAAAAGAAAATGTGAACGTAACTGGATTCCAAGAACTCGAAATGTGCTGTAAAAAGATACAAGATATCATCCATTAATCTTTTTTTGGTCTTGAAAGGTGGTCAGATTAGCTTTAACTTGGCTTGACAGATTTATTAAGCTTTTTAAGACACAGTTTGGTCATCAATTATTGTTTATTAGGGTGAGGTCTCGTCATGTTTGATAAAATGTATTACAAGCAAGGATTGTGATTTCGTTTTTCGACTTAATATCTGTCTCCTGATTTTAAGAAATATTTCAAAAAATATTTTGTTGTGTAAAGAAAAAATAAAAATATTCAAAATATTTTAAATACGTGAAAAAAAAAATAATATGCAAGTAAATAAATGCAACAATTTAGCCAGTCAGGTTTGGCAGTCACTTTTGGATCAAGTTTTGACTTTTTTACCTCTTTTATAGATGGTATTTCTGATTGTGTTTTTAAAAGAATGGGTAAAAAGTGTAAAAAAAAAAAATCAAAACTTGACCCAAAAGTGGTTACCAAACCTGGTTAGGTAGACTTACTCAAATAAATGTATCCCCAATTCTAGGCAGCCAGACTTTATAGCCACTTTTTTAGCTTTTTACACTTCTACCCCTTTTATAGATAATGTTTGTGATTGTGTTTAAAAGAGAATGGGTAAAAGTGTAAAAAAATTCAAGTCTGACAAAAAAATGATTTTTAAAGCCTGGTTGCCTAGACAAACTCTAAATGTATTAAACACGTTATGCTTGGTACATCGTAAAGTAATGTTTTTGCAATCTTTTACGAGCGGTTACACAAATATAGGTGCTTGGTATGATTAGAAATGAAAGGGTATTTTAAAAAATCAATATATAAGTAGAAGAAATGATAATTAGAAAATTAGGGAGTGGTTTAAAAAAACAATAAATGATAACTAGAAGAAAAAAAAACTTGAAATTAATAAAAAAATCCTCGAAAAATCTAATTTTTAGTAGTTGATTTAAAAAAAAAAACCCTAAAAAAATGTGATTTTTTCATTCACCCTTTTTCTTTTCGTAATTTCAAATAACCAAAAAATTACGACAAAATTTTGTATAATTTCACAAAATCACAATCCTTGATTACAAATACCCTAGCAAAGGTGCAAGAAGGATCCCTAGCCACCTTGATTGGATATGAAACCTTTCTCTTTCTTAGATTTGACAAAATTCTACCTAAATGATAAGAAGTAAAAGCATATTGTATGATTTTGAGTCATTGTTACTTTATCAAACTTTTGAAGGCACATCCCATTTTGTAATCATTATTTTTTTTTTAGTAGGAGAAAATTGGTTTTCTTTAATCACTTAAATCAAGTATATGTAAGGGCAATTAATATAAAATTCTGTATACTTCTTCTCTAGCCATCTACACATGCACTATTTAAAGAAATAAGGGTCAGATGAACAATGGCAAGGGTATATTGGTCTTCAACGCCACTTTTTTTTTTCTTTTCCAAAACTACCTATATAAATCTATTAATTATGGCACTGTGTTTTTGTTACCACCACTTTCACTCTGACACCATCACTCCCAAAAAAAAATTTTCATTTTTTTTTAATGAAGATGTCATTGTGAATTAATTTAAAAATAATATTGGTTAAGCTTGTCAAACCAATCTATGTTGAACGGAGAGTTATTGTAAAAATGTATTGACTAGATTATAAAGTCATGTGTACTGGGTTGTGATTGACCAATGAAATTAGATCATTCAAATGCGACCTTGAAGACTCAACAAAAGGCGAAAATGCAATAAGATAAAATCAAGTCATGAGCTAATCAAAGTCAAAGCCAAAGTCAACCAATGATGAAAACAATTTAAGAGGCCGAAATCAAAGATATGAAGATCGGTTAAGCAATGCTAAGCTTTAAGAAGACAAGTCCAAATTGGTTTAAAGTTCAAGAAAGTGGACAATGCCCAAGTGACATTTGAAAACAAGGCAAAAATTAACTTATGGATGTCCAAATTTCAAATGAAGTGTCAAAAACTATTTAGACGCAAAAATATTTGGAAACCAATATTCAAAGTTTGAATTTGGGACATTCTTTCACATAAAAATGGATATTCTTTTGAATATTCTATCACTTTGGACATGTCCACGTGCTTAAAGGAGAAGTCATTGTCAAGCACAATGACATGTGACCAAGAGAAAGCTTTTGTTTAGCAAACGTTATCTGGGAAAGTAAAGTCGATTTCACCCCTGAAGTATCACTATCAGCAAACATCCGTTATGATAGAGCAAAGAGTCAATTTGAAACTAGCAATTCTAAAAAGTAGATCTAAAAATAGTGAAGTTGCTTCACTCCTCCAGGATCAGTCTATAAATAGTTCTATCCTCATTTCCCTTTATGAACTTTGGGAATTCAAGAGAAACTTATTAAGAGCTATTCAAGAGAAGTGGATCCAGCAAAAAGAAGAGCAAATTTCTCCCCATTAAGAGAAAATATCTTCGTACTATCTTTGAGTAAGGTTAAAAAGAAAATAAAGAGATCTAGAGCTCAAGTTGAGAGTTTAACCTAGAGCAGACAACTTCTTTATTTGAGATCTAAAGGCCCTAAAGAGAAATTTTCCTTTGTCACCCCAAACTTTCATATTTGTAAGGGTGAACCTCACTTCTACTCTATAAAGAAGTAAGAGACCCGAGCTTAAACTTTCTATCATTCGTCTATTTGAGAAACCTCATTAAGTATTAGCTTACCTAATTTTAACCAATCTCGTGTGAGTTCTTGAATCTATGGAGTGGATCATACGATTAAGTGTCATAGGAGATCCTAAGTAGGTGTAAGTCTTAGTTGTGTTATATTTCATGATGGTGTAATCCTTGGTCATTCAATAAGTCTCACGGAGTATGAACATAAGACCAAGTGGTGTCTCCAGAATCCCAAACACACGTTCGTCAGGCTTGGTTGTGTTGCATCCTAAGTGACCGCCAAAGTATTCGTAAGACTCGCTTGGTTCATGTCGATAAGTCTCAGAAGAGCATATCGACTTGTCCTTGCGAGGTTGTGAAACATTATTTGAGAGTGTAGTTCTTTTTTAATCAAGATAATAAAAGCTTCAGGTTTGCGAACCATTTCCATTGAGGAAGTAACTGGTCGGGCTAATCAAACCCTGGGTTAGGTGACCTTGTTATGTGTATGGTATTGTTTCTTCCTCTCTCTTTACATACTTATGCGTGTCTATTTATCTTATTATCTTTGATATCTCATCTTTCATGTTGTTTTACAAATCATATTTTAGCTCGCTTGATTTGTGCATCAAGTCTTAGATCTACTTTGCAACAATTTTGATTCCAAGACTTTTGAGACCACCCTAACCAAAAGGTGGACCGGTTCATTATCTTTTACTATATTTGATTGTTTTATTGGTGCTAAGGTCTACGAGATTATTTTAAATAAGGAGTCTATACAAAGTATTCATATACGTACTAACATTTGCATTCTTCTGCAAAAGATTTTCAAAAAGTGACTACTCATTGATGATACACCAAAACGGTCCCAGCTATACGCCGTACACGTGTCATGATGATCTCAAGAAAATAGAGGTCCCAGCGTCAGCCCAACACTGATCCGGCCCAAGCGGTTCTAAACCCGGCCAATGCAGTCCGCCAAACGGACTCGAATTCTTACAGCCTGCAAGGCCCATGTGTCTCACAGCTATCCTCAATACCCGTAAGCCTGCTAAAGGCAAGTATCTCGATGATCGGCTTCGGACGGACAACTACAACATCTATTTGCTTCAAACTAGAAAGCAAATTCTAGAGTATATGTCACATAAGGAAACTTCTACCTATAGACCACTCTCGGAATGAGAACTATCTCCCGCGTATCTAGGAGCACATGGCTAACGGGGAAACTTCCCTCCACAACACAGCTCCTAATTACAGAAGAATCTCCATGTAGATCTTCTTCCCAAAACTACACCATCGTTGGCCTGGTCGAATCAGGACTCCTGCACTATAAATAAGACACGAGGTTGGTAAGCTAAGGTACGCTACAAATTCCCTGTTTATAGCATTACACCTTCCTCAGATCCCTGTCTGACTTAGCATCGGAGTGCGATCGACCACCACAACGTGATCCGTGGCTCACATGCATTCCTTGTACATGTCAACAGGTTTGCAGGTCAAGGTCAAAGCAGGGAATAGAAAACGACTACATCAGGTCCCAACTACCCAACAATGGAGAACAAGGGGACACGCCAAACGCCCCGACTGGCGCTATACCACCGCTCACAGCAATGTTGGTGGCACACAGGCCACAGACTCACGCCCTCGCTCCAACCATGACGACGACGGACCCCAGGAGGGATTTACTATCGTTTCAGATATAGAAAATTGCCAAAGCCGTGGAGGCTTTCATATAGCAAAACCCTCCACCCACCATTGGAGATCAAGAGCAACACAGGCCTCCATATCCGGAAGACAACAGAGGGCAAGCACAGAAGAGTCAAGCCCCTGCTAGTTCACATTGGACTAGAGGAGGCTACACAGCTAACACGGAACCAATTCTCCGAGCAGAGAGATTCGGCTCACAGAACCCCCTCCACAGAGGAGCACATGACCCAAAGGTGTTGTACCGTCTCTCTGTTTCGCCGTCGTGGACCGTATCATGAACGGAGTCCTTCCAAATAATTTCACACCTCAGAAGCTCGACTTCTACGACAGAACCACCAACCCGTTTGACCACCTACGCCATTACCAGAACGTAATGGCATTCAAAGAAGGATCCGAGTCGGGTGCAGAACCTTCCCCACTAGCCTGAAAAAATTAGCATTAACATGGTTCAACATCTTCCCATCGAAGTCGATCGATTCAATCAAGGCACTGGCTATGGAGTTTCTGAGACGTTTTGTAGGAAGTCAACGCCTCAAGAAAGGCCCACACTACATACTTTCTCTCAAACAAAGATCTAACGAGACGCTCAAAGAGTATGTCACGAGCTTCAACGAAGAGTTGACACTCATTGATGGCTGCAGCGACGACACAGCCATGACAGCTTTTACCGCGAGCCTGAAGAAAGGAAAGCTTTATGAAAGTCTCACCATGGAACCCCCTTTGGTTATGACGGAGCTCCAAAAAAGCGCTCAGAGGTACATCACCTTAGAGGAGTTGAAATTTGTGAAAAGGGAAACAGCAGGAGATAAAAGACATTTTGCTCCTAAAGACAAGAAGGAGGGAAGGAGGCGTGAAGATGAAGATAGAGGCAAGCGAAAGCGTAATGACAACAAATTAGACCCTGGTCGGGCCAGGCCAGAAAAAGCATCCAACTATGTTGGATCCAGAGCCGTGACCCCCCTCAATTCTAACATGTTGGACGTCTTGAATTCCATGAAAAACTAGGAAGATTTGAAGTGGCCCTCAAAGCAGCGTGGAGACCCCTCCAAGTGTGACAATAGCAAATACTGCTTGTACCACAAGGAGGGTGGCCATGATACCAACGACTGCAAAAGTCTAAGGTATGAGATTGAGTACTGGATCCGTATGGGCAAGCTAAAAGAATTCTTGAGCTCTGAGATGCTACCAGAACGATCCAGGGACTGGGGGGAGTCGGTCAAAGAAATAGAGAGGGACACTCCTGGCATAATCTATGTCCTTCATAGAGCTGGACCGGATGAAAACAAGTCAAACAGGTCCCGTAAGCGGACTCCACTGGAGATGCAGACACAACCTACGAACGAGGACAGACGTGTTTGCTACTCAAGAGTGCAAAACTTCATTCCGACCTTAACCTTTACGGACAAGGACCTCGAAGGAGTTCAAGCACTGCACAATGGCGCCCTAGTCATCTCGGTCTCCATTGCGAAATGGGAAGTAAAAATTGCTCTAGTAGACACAGGGAGCTCACTCAACGTCCTGTTCTACAATGCGTTCCGTGGTATTGACCTCAGGGAGGAGAATCTGATGTCTTTGGACTACTCGTTGATTGGATTCAACGGAGAAAAATGCTTCCTGATCGGGAATATAAGGTTAGCAGTGGTGGCAGAAGAGCCACAACTCAGAAAGGTCTTGTTTCTTGACTTCATGGTAGTAGACGCGCCGTCTACCTTCAATCTTATCTTGGGAAGACCATGGCTCCACCAGATTGAAGGCAGTGGTCTCACCCTTCACTAGTGTGTTAAGCACACTACTAACCACTCTGAAGGAACGATACGTGGAGACCAGCCTATGGCACGAGGTTGCCATTATGCCGCATTAAAACAAATAGAATGTTCCCAAGTCCAACCGTATCCTTTAGTGCAACCTGAAATGGAGTCAGATCTTGCAACTGGGACGCACAACTCCATTCACACAAGATCCCAACAACGATGGCTAGTTTCAAAAATCGGGAACAACCAGCATAAGGGAGAGGTCGATACAGAAGATAGTACAACCTCCTGACATTCCGTTAGAACAGAGATTAACTCCCACACGAGGTTTACTCTTTAGTAGCCTCACTGACATCAGTGAAGCTCAACAGTCCGCTGGAAGTGTCAACGATCTAGCAAGGGCCATGTGAATTCACTTCAGGGCCGAGTCGACTTCTCTCCGCCAACAGTTAATCTATTTCAGTTATTAATTTTCCTTTCCATAGTCAATGTAGAGTTTTAGTTCTTAAAAACTTATGTGGTTTGCAATCATTTGAGAAATAAAGAAAGAATTATGCAAACACACTATATTGATTACTGGAAAGATGTAACAATGGGCGCCCTGAGTCGGATACAAAAGACTATATACTACAAGCATCTGAATTTGATACGACATAAAAAGCCACTTAAGCAGTCCGAAGTCAAGGAGAGTAAAGGAACCCTCAGTAAATTTCGCTCGGTTCCTTCCCATGATCAAGGGCAAAGGCGCAAGAAAAGTTGAGAGTACAGAACAGTGACCCGACAATGACAAATAGACCTTGCAACGAGTTACAAACTTCCTCAAATGGCTTCCGGTCTCACGAAGGTGGCAGAAGAAGGCAGATGAGGATGGCCGCAAGTGATGGAGTGCTCAAGGTTTCACAGTGCTGGCAAGCGAGGACACTTTTCCCATGCGCAGTACTCGGGGTGACTGAGAGATACCACCCCCGGAAGCATCACGCATCTGCCAAAACTTCGATCAACCCTAAGCTAGCAGCAGGAACCACATACATGCGGGCATAGCAACATAAGGTAACACCGAAGCGCAAGCGAATAAACGACAGACTCATCCCTTGGGAATGAGTGTGTACTTCTTCTTTGCAATATGAGAAGAAATCATGGAATCTCAACAAAACAACACGTGCTCACCCAGAATAGGTGATCGCACATAACAGCAATGGGAATCTTACAGATCGTTCCAAATGTCAGAACATTCGAAGACTTCAATGATAGAGATCCCTTTTCAGCTTTTGGAAAACCCAAAGCATCATCTTCAAATGAGACCATTATAGGAGATACGCTCTGCAGAAGATAGTGCCTACAACGATGGAGAAACACCATTATATAAACATAATGGTTCACCAAATGGGTGCCTCAACATTAATTGTCAACATTGAATAACGTATGGGAAACAAGGAGACGATAGTTCCCAATGATACTGCGTAGGTCCACGTTCGTCCAATCAACGGGGCTGCATCCAACCCCATTAATTGAGGGGGAGTAACCAATACTCAACCGTCTCACAATCCACGCCGTACACGTGCTACCAGGCGATCTACTTGATACACGTAGCATCTCATGTATAGATATTCTCACTCTACGGGCCCGACCCACTCTTCAAACAGTACTCTACCACGTGCCCGACATGAGCATGAGGAACCCTAGTCATTCTTGACACACGGATCACACCTGCATACACCCTGATGATCCCAGGTACTTCTTCATAACTTATCCGCACAGCGCACTTCGCTCGCGAACACAAGCTCACACGCCCGCAGTTCGCAGAGCCCCTACTTGGCCAAGCAAGCTTAGTCAGCTTTGGCTGACAACGACATCTTCTAATTCACCCCGACACCTAGTCCAACCAGTGCGGATATCAATGGTTTAGGAAATGGGAGTCCAATCAGCGCTTTCACGCCTGATGATAACGACTCGTTAGGGACTGGTGCTCCCTTTCGGACAACGGTCGCCAAACCCGATCAGGTAAGCGTAGCTGGTGGCGACTGGCAACAACAACTTTTGATCAAAGCCAAGACTTGTAGCCCCTATTGTGTGGGTGTAAATGGTCTGGAAGGTGGGAGCCTAGTCAGTCCCGAACTGATTCCAAACGGCTCGCCACAAGACCATTGCTCTTCTACAAACCATGGTCGCCAAATTACCAACCCTAAATTGTAGCCCCCATTGCATAGGCGTAGATGGATTAGAAGGTGGGAGCCTAGTCAGTCCCGAACTGATTTTGACGACTCGCCACGAGACCACTGCTCTTCTACAGATGATCCAGGTACTTCTTCATAACTCATCCGCACAGCGCACTCTACTCGCATACACAGGCTCGTACGCCCCGCAGTTGGCGAAGCCCCTACTTGGCCATGCAAGCTTTGGCTGACGACAACAGCTTCTGATTCACCCCGACACCTAGTCCGCCTAGTGCGGATGTCGA
The DNA here is from genome assembly GCA_963556465.1 of Berberis vulgaris. Lineage (NCBI taxonomy): Eukaryota > Viridiplantae > Streptophyta > Magnoliopsida > Ranunculales > Berberidaceae > Berberis > Berberis vulgaris. Next base: position 44,423,338 of record OY747124.1, read on the forward strand.
TCTTATAGGAAGTTGGAGTCTAATCAGCGCTTTCACGCCTGATGATAATGACACGCCAGAGACTATTTCCCTTTTCGGACAATGGTCGTCGAACCCAATTAGGTAAGCCTACCTGCTGACGACTGGCAAAGACAACTTTTGATCAAAGCCCAGACTTGTAGCCCCCACTGCGTGGGTGTAGATGGTCTGGAAGGTGGGAGCCTAGTCATTCCCGAACTGATTCCAATGGCTTGCCACAGGACAACTGTTGTTATACAGACCAGTGTTCTAAAAATCGCTAGCCGCTGGGCGGGCGGCAAGCAGGTGCCTAGAGCCCAGGGGCCTAGACGGGCGCCTAGGCGATCTTAGGTTTTGTATTATAACTTTAATAATTTATAAAATTTAAGCATAATACTTTATCAATTACATCCAATTTAATGCCAATATACATATACAAAATTTAAAAACATGAAAAATTAACAATCGTGAACAAAATTTATTAAAACTCAAATGACTGAAATTGGTCATGATGGGTACTTTATATAAATTTGAATTTGTGTACTCTTTTATTTTTCTTCAAATTGCATGAATAACCTCAATTATGTTTAATAAAATCTACATTAGTAAAATTGGTACCGGCAGATCCTTTGAGAATTCCATTAAGTAATCATCATTTGCTACATTTAGACATATACTGAATAAAAAACAATTAAATAGCTTATTTCTAAAAAATATGAAAGAAAAATAAAATAAGACCACAATCATCCTTAATAAAAAATAAAAAAATTAAAAAAAAACAAAAATCGCCCAAACCACCTAGACCCCGCCTAGAGTCCGCCTAGACCCCGCCCAGACCCGCCCAGACTGCCCAGAACCGCCCAGACTGCCTGCCCAGCCATTAATCTGGGCGGTTTTCCACCTTCTAGCGCCTAGGCGGCCGCCTAGACCGATTTTTAGAACACTGATACAGACCATGGTCGCCAAATTATCAACCCTAAACTTGTAGCTCCCATTGCGCGGGCATAAATGGTTTAGAAGGTGGGAGCCTAGTCTCGAACTGATTTTGACGGCTCGCCATGGGACCGCTACTCTTCTATAGACCATGGTCACCAAATTACCAACCCTGAACTTGTAGCCCCCATTGCGCAGGCGTAGATGGTTTAGAAGGTGGGAGCCTAGTCAGTCCCGAACTGATTCAGAAGGCTTGCCACATGACCACTGCTCTTCTACAGACCATGGTCGCCAAAAATCCCAAATTTGTAGTACGATATGCACGGGTGTAGATGATTTGGAAGGTGGGAGCCTAGTCAGTCCTGAACTGATTTTGACAGCTTGCCAAGAGACCACTGCTCTTCAGCTTGGACGTAGCCTCATCTCAAACTTGTAGCCCGCTACGTACGGGTGTAGATGGTTTGAAATGTTAGAGGCTAGTCAGTCCTAAATTGATGTTGACGCCTCGCCACGGGATCGTTGTTCTTCAACAGACCATGATCGTCGAATCCTCACTCCCCGAACCTATATACCATGTTTGGAGATAGATGGTACGGAAGGTGGGAGCCCTAGAAGGCTCGCCACGCGGTCGCCGCTCTCTTTTGAAACAGCGGCCCAAAGATAAATCACGGCTCAAACAACGTCTTCACTCTCATAGCTCAAATAGCGTCTTCTCGCACACAACTCAAACAACGTCCTCACGCTCACGGCTCAAACAACATCTTCACGCTCACAGCTCAAACGACATCTTCACGCTCACACGGGATGGAATTCTATTACCAACAAAGGAAGCTCATGCCGACCCACAAATCGTCCCGCCAGTATTCGAACGAGTGCTACATGGAATACCAGCCCCAGCTTATGAAACCTGACTCGTAACAAGTGCTCCAATTACAACGCGTGTGCTCAACTACCACAATTCACTCATGCCAGTAATCGCGACCGACAGTCGGATAGACAAAACAAGCCCCTAATACTTACCTTGAGAATGTGCCATAGCTGGGTAGCACAACCCGCTCTTCAACCATTCGCAGAACACTCACTATTGGACGTGACTACGCAATAGTGACTCTGAGTCACTCACAACGCAAACGGTCAAACTCTCAACAGCAGACAGACCACATGACTTCCTATTGATCCAACCAGCCTATACCAAAGTAAAACGGCAAGGAGAAATTGAAAATACACAATAGGGATAGCAAGTACAAAATGGATACAGCGTAAACCTGTTTTCAATGAACAGTTGAAACAAAAAAATGTGCAAGTGTACAAAGTTCACCCCTTATTAGGAGGGGGTAAAGAAATAGAAGAGCTAAGCTTGATAGAGGAGGAAGTAGGAGTCGTGCCCGTACGCGCCACGATCTGAGCATCCTGGTTCGGATCACCCTCTTCATCTAACGATGCAAAAGGGACACTGACAAGTCTACATATGACATCTTCTTATAGCGATCAAGGTTCCATTCCGGATGCTCCTCCTTCATCAGCGCCAACAGCTCCAATTTACCTGTACAACCCAGCAGAATTCGCATTTGCCTTGTTCTTGGAGGAGTTTTTCCTCGCACGCCTTCGCATCAGCAAGTTCACATTCCAGCAGCTTCAACTTGCCTGTTAGCGCATCAACTTGAGATTGCTCCGTAGTCAAATTGCTCTTCACAACACTATGCTCATGTTTTTCCAATTCGAGCTGGTCCTCGGCTTTCCTCTTCTCTCGAGCATTGAACTCCACATCGGACTCCAATTGTTGTTTCTAAATAGCCCAATCAACCTCCTTCAAGGCATTCTCCCCCGCAAGGGATCGCAGCTCAGAACGCGCCTCAGCCACAGCATCCTACGCAACCTTCAGATCACGGTGGGCCATTTCCAACTCTTGCTGAAGTCTGTCTTTTGTGGCCCTCGCCTTTGCTAGGTCAGACTCAAGGGCGTCCAGGCGAACCCTCTGAGTCTCAGCATCAACGGACGATCGTTCCAGTCTCCTCTCCTCGGCCTGCTTCCTCAGTAGCTCAATCTCATAAAGTGCATCAGAATACAACATTTGCATGTGCGAAAAGACATGCTACATGGTGTACACCCACTCACGAGCCGCCTCAACTTCTGTCCCTGCAATGGCCACCTGGCTCAAATGAGACATTCCTAGCATAAGGTACTTTAAACCCTTATTCATACGCCCTTCTAGCGTATCCTCATCAGGTTTCGGAACATGGTCCATCAGCCAGCTATGACGTCTACTTATATGCTTCATCGAAGCATAGTCTGCATCAACCTCCCGGTGCCAGAACTGACATCTCATTTTTACGAATTCCGATGCAAACAAATTTATCCGCGCATCCAGTGAAGTTCTCCCGGATGAGGGATCCCGCCAGCACCACCCCTTGTAGTCACCACTGCTCCTAGGCCTTATTCTAGAGTATTTCCTTTGTCGCCAACCCCTTAATGCGAGACGGCTCAGCAGGATCCGGAAGAAGATGAGGAAGCGAGTTGTCTAACAGACCCTCCAACACCTTGAGATGCGCCCAAGAGTGAGATGGGGAACAATGCGGATTGTGAGAAACTTGGTCTATGTCACCACGACCGCTACTAGTCCGCCCACCAATGAGACAATCGACTTCTAGAACCTCAGGTGGATCCTCACAGGAGCCTTCTCTCGGAACGGTCTCAAGCTGGTCGACACCAGTAGAAGCCACCATTGCAGCTAGCATCAATTTCTCACTCGGAGCTTTCGCCTGCACAACACTAAGATTTGATATATCTTCAACCCTTGCTAACCGCAGGTGGTCCTTCTCCCAGTCAGATACATCGGCCTCCGCCCTGACGAGTCGTCGACTCACGTTCTTCACTTATTAGAGCGGACTGTTTTGAAAATGACCCAATCCTAACGCGGGACTTCTTCGAGCTCACAAAAGAGGCAAGTGTCTCAGATGGCTCCTCAGTGTCAGACAAGGCAGGAGCCTTGGCTCAAGTGGCTTTTATTTTCTTAGAAGGGGCCCCACATTCAGTCTTAACTCGTGATGATTGGTAGAGAGCGGGGGCCACATGCCATTTGACCCACAGCCTACTGCGAATAAAATTTGCAACACATATGACATCCACCACATTTTGCGTTGACAAGCCGCGGAATGTCTCCATAGTGTTTTGCTCATCTGGGGTAAGAGGAGTAGTGGGAAATCGTCCTGCGAAGAAATACGAGCAATGATTAGCATACAATCAAGTGCAACGGAATTAGAAGAAAAAGTTGTACTTATGAAAGGGCTTGAACTCCTGCTTGAGTGGACGACCCTTGAACTGGAAGTACTTTGAATTTGCAAGGGCCAAGAAGCATACTTCTGCCAAAACTTGAAGTCATCAGGCAGATTCACAAAGCAAGTCGGCTACATCATTTGACAAACAACGTTATTCTTCAATCGAGGAAAAGTCAGTAACAGGATCACTCATGGAGTCACGCGGACGCCAGCTTCCTTCGCCCTAATCAGAATGAGAAGAATGATCTTGTATCCATTAGACCCCAATTGGGCCAGAGGATTTCCAAAAAAGTTCAATAAGACCCAAATCACATCCAAAACGGGAAAACGGACTCCAGTTTGGAGCATCCCACGATGCAAGCAGATGAACCCCGTCGGTGGCAACATTGGCGTCTGGTCATCCATCAAAGAATATAATGGCAAGTCCTCAGGAATCTCGAACTTAGTACAGATTTCAGCAAGGCCCAATTCAGAAAGCAACCTGTCTTCGAAAAACTCAAGGCCCTTGGCCAGAGTTGCGTAATGAAAAAGGTTTTGTTGAGCCATGAAAAAGATGAACAATATTTTTAATCCGAAGATGAACAGAGCAATATCTCTAAAAGCAAGAAAATGGAAGAATTAGTCTCCGCACAAATGATGACTTAAATAGGGATAGGATTCCCGCCTTTTATCCGTTGAACCGATGCACATTCAATTAATGAAGCACGCGACTCAATCAATGATTAAGACTCAATCATCATGAGCGGCGTATTTTTCAAGAGATGACTTAGCAAACCGATGTGATGGCCCACTAACTCGGGGGAGTAGCTGATGATACACCAAAATGGTCCCAGCTATATGTCGTACACGTGTCATGATGATCTCGAGAAAAAAAAGGCCTCAGCATCAGCCCAACACTGATCCAGCCCAAGCGGTTCTAAACCCACCCAATGTAGTCCACCAAACGGACCCAAATTCTTACAGCCTGCTAGGTCCATGTGTTTCAAAACTATCCTCAATACCTGTAAGCCTGCTAAAGGCAAGTATCTCGAGGATCAGCTTCGAACAGGCAACTATAGCAGCTATTTGCTTCCAATTAGGAAGTGGATTCCAGAATATATGTCACATAAGGATACTTCTACCTATAGACCACTATTGGAATGGGAACTATCTCCCGCGTATCTAGTAGCACATGGCTAACGGGGAAACTTCCCTCCACAACACAACCCCTAATTACAAAAGGATTTCCACGCAAATCTTCTTCCCAAAACTACGCCATCGATGGCCTGGTTGAAACTGGACTCTTGCACTATAAATAAGACACGAGGTTGGTAAGCTAAGGTACGCTACAAATTCTTTGTTTACATCATTACACCTTCTTCAAATCTCTGTCTGACTTTATCATCGGAGTGTCATCGGCCACCACAACTGTTGTCCGTGGCTCACGTGCGTTCCTTGTGCAGGTCAGCAGGTTTGCAGGGAACGGAAAACTTCTGCATCACTCACCCACCCATTCTAGTCTTGATCACCATATCTTAGAGCATCCGTGAATGGTACTTTAAAGTAACCACTGAACTTTTAATTGGTATCAGAGCCAAGTTACTCATAAAGGGCTTAACATCCTGAGTAATCATGATAAGCATCAAGGATGAGCATTTTCATATCTTGTCTAGCAAAATTATTTTAAACAATGACAGTTATAGTTTTTTTTGGAAAAATAAGATGAGAACTCACTTGATGGCTATGAATGAGCTTCTGTGGCTAATGGTTGTAAATGAGTATAAGAAACCTACTTTCACATCCACAAAAGATGGTCAGACAACTACTATTGTCAAGGCACATCTTGATTGGTCATCTACAGACAAAGTGGAACCTCAGGCGAATCCAAAAGGTCTAAGTGTAATAACCAGTGAGGTGAGTGATGAGATTTTCAAATCTATCATGAATTGCGTGACCTCCAAGGAAACATAGGATATTTTGCCATCTAACAACGAAGGCAACGCTTAGCTCAAGGATTCCAAGCTTTATATGTTGCACACCAATCTAGGCATTCTTCGCATGGAAGGAGAGTCATTTACCCAGTTTTGGGACAAAATGAAGGAGATAAGTCAACACCATGGAATGTCTCAGAAAAAAATACTACCTGACATCCAAATTATCAAAAGGATTGTGAGAACTCCAATTCCAAAGTATGATGCAAAGATTTATGTAACCATGGATAAGAACAATAATATGTCAGAAATCAATCTTAAGGAGTTGATTAGAAACCTCAAGAACTTTGGCTTGAGATGTCAGATTCGGAAACCAAAACGCGAAAAGAAAAAGGAGAAAGCTATCACATTTATTGCAGAGTAGTCTGAGGATGGATTAAATGATAACATGGAGGAGCTGTCAACTTTGATGGTCATGAAGATGTGGCAAATGTCTCGACGGCAAAACTACAGAAAAGACAAGACAAGAAAATTCTCCAACAACAATAAAAAGTTTGACAAAAAAAAAACTTCTTCTTCAAGAATTGATGATTCAAAATAAGGATATTAAATGCTACACTTGCAACGGAATTGAAAACTTGTCAACAGTGTGCCCCACAAAGCCGAAGAAGAACAAAGCTATGAACGTGACTAATGAGTTAGATACTTCATCCTTAGAATATGACTCTTCATCTGATTTGAAGCAATTTTGGAAGGTCGTTCATGGTTAAGGTTCAAGACGATGATCCTATTGAACTCTCAAATACGGATTATGATTCATTTTTCTTACAAATGAAGATTATGAAGCAACAATAAGTAAATACTGATGCAGTTTCACTCAGAAATACATCATGAAGATTATGGAATGCTTGGATAATCTGAAGATGGAGAACACTCAACTAGAGTCTACGATTTAGAGTCTTTCAACAAATGTGTTTGACTCAAACTTATTGAAGGATAAGTTTTGACAAACAAATAACAATGGGTTTATGAAAAGACCGAGCTTGTAAACAAGATCGATTTTCTGGATAAATACATTTTAGGCATGTTTAAGAGAAAAAAAAATAGATTTAGAAGGAGGCTTAAAAGAAATTCAAAAGAGTTGGACGTGGATGTTTTAAAGCTTCAAGCTTTCAAAATTGGGTCCGAGTAGGGGTGGGGCACGGTTAAACTCGGTCCGATACCACCCCCATACCGGTGTAGTTCCAAAAATTTTAATTCGAGACGATTTGGTTCGGTTATTTGATTTATTTTTAATTTGGTATCATATTGTACCAAACTGATCGAATGATACCAATTCAGCCCGTCCCAAAACTTGTAATTTCGTATACACAAATAAAATAAATATTTCTGAGCCAAATCTAAAATAGCAAAAACCTAAATAAAGTATAGCCAAAATATGAAAATAGTAATAGTAACAACTATTCAAAATCCAACCAAAATAATAAAAGGCTACTACTAATAATTTGATTTTTAATAATATATTATTTAAAATTTTGTATGGTTTGGTAATTACGGTATTTCAAAACCAAGAATCAGAGTTGTTCCGAATTAATTTGGTACTGGACCAAAATAGTAAAAAAAATTTTGGTTCAGTTCGAGGGAAAAATGTGCACCCTTAGGTTTGTGAAATCGACAAAATGTTGAGTTTCACTCAAAGGAATAAGAAAAGAGTAGGATACGGTCCTAGCTCAACTACATCCAAGACGAAGTTTGTGAAAGCTTCAACCAACGGCACCTCTAGCTCTCCAGAGGCAATCCTTCTATATTAGAGATCAACTCAAGTCAGGATGTCTCAACATCAACAATAAGTTCAATAAAAATCTCACTTCTGGCAGAGGAACTACAGAGAGTTTTCAAAATGAATATGTTGCAATATATTGTGCACTTTGTGAACATAATAAATTTATGTGTGTTTATCAAAAATATGTTCCTCGCATTGTTGAATCTTACAGGAAGAACTATGAGAAATGAACCACCAAGATATCGTATGCTACTCCACAAAGGATTGCACAATGGAGCTCAAAAAAATTCTCACTCCAATGAATATGTGCAACCAAGCAAGTTTACGAAAAAGAAGACTGTGTGGATAAGCTCATATGTGCTTAAGGACCTCATGCAAAAATTGGTCAAGGTAACTTCTAACTGATTTTTACATTTATATCTTTCATGTGTTTTCATTGTCATATCTATTGGGAGAGATAAGTTTTGTTGGACGATTAGTTATCCTTGTAATTTTTTTTTTATCTGTTGTGGCTTCTAGTTGTTTATCCAACTAAAGGTCATTTGATCGACCTACGAGAAGTCTGATTCCTTAAAAAGGATAAGTAGGCAGTTATCTGTGCTTCATGGTTTTATCTTTTGTGTGGTTCAAAAACTTTTTCAAAAAGATTTCAAATGTTTTTTTTTACGTATTTTATTGTGATTTTTATAAATAAATTGAAATATAATGTTAAAATGTCTTTACGAGACATTTGGATATTATTGAAAACTTATTTGTGAAACTCATTTTAAAGTAAGCTTGATTGATTAGAAAATAAATTTCAAAATTTTTTGGATTTTTCTATGTGCTTAATTTGAGAAGAAAACTCTTAAAATATCCAAAATTAGGTTTTGAGTCTAGCTAAGTATTGAATGCAAAGTACTTGAATAATCAGTCCCTATTCATCATCGGATAAGAAATGCCTTAATAGACAGTCAGTATTGCGGCTTAGAAATCAATGCAATGTTAGAAAATTTAAGAAGATTTCTAATGATCATACATGAGAATATTCATGGACAAATGAACGAGAATTGCAGAGAAGAAAATTTTGAATTGGAACTGAACTTTTGTTCAGAAAAGGGAGAAAATGACTAGTAAAATCGACTTTACCCTGAATGTTCTTATAAGACATTGGATAGATTTCTTGCTGAAGGTGACAAGAAAGACTCAACCAATACTACAACCTATTGTGACGGAGTTTGCCAGATTAAATCATCATTTCTGGAGGGCAAAAAAAAAAAAAAAAAAAAAAAAAAGATAGTTAAGTTGATTTCACTTATGGACAAGACTTTTTAAAACAAAAGAGCCTGCGCGAACATAGACCCTTATTTCTCATTATCTCCCTCTCCAATGCAAGTGCTAGAAATGATGATGGAAATGAACTTTGGGGCTCGAATCGACCATTTTAAGTAGCTGGATCTTTCTCTGATTCTGTTCTATGGCAATATGTGTTCAGCATTTTTTAGTGTAATGACAGATAAAGGAGACGTGTTGAAAAGATTCTTGAGGAACACTAACGCAGCAAATAAATAGACAGAACTTGAATCTGAAAAAGAGTTGGAGAAAGAACACGAGATGTTGGAAACTGAGAAAGCACACTTTGTTGCCCTCATGTGCTTGATAAATGAGTCCATAGCCAAGACCAAACTAAAGGTTAAGATACAAAGAGCTCAACTTGCAGAACAAGTGGCTGAAGATGCATTAAAAGCAGCAAAGCAGGTGAGAGATGTTATTCCGAAAGAAGAAACCAAGATGAACAAGTGTATCCAGGAAAGTGATGTGGCCATCATATTGCAAGAGCCTCATGAGTTGACATGAGCTACAATGGGAGTATCCATGGTGATGAGTAGTTATTCCATCCGATCCTTCCAGTAATTTGTTTTCTCATTCTATGTTTAAGACAATGATGATACTCATGGTCAATGCCCTCTGAGTTTATTTGTTTATCTTTTGGATATTTAGGAAAGAGATACCCGACTTCTATTTACTATGGTTTAGGTATTTCGGATATTGATCATGCTTTGATTAGTAAGTACATGGATGCTTTGGTTTTATTTTGTTATATGCATGACATTTCCTTCTATCGTTGTTTATCTCATGTCATTAATCTTTGTGATTTTTAGCTACTTGAGATATTTGTGATGATATTCAATTAAACCTTATTTGATATAAAGCCAGAATGCGCATGGATGGACTGACCTTTGTGTTGGTGAAACATCATAACTCGTTTAAAACAAATTCATTTGAGTGCTTAGTGTACTCCATTTATTCGTGTGCGTTGTGTACTCTTTATGCTTGAGATGTATGTTTATATTTGATGTTTTAGTTGGTATTGTATAGAATGCTATTTTGTAAGTGGAACTATCTCTTTGCAGGTTTTAGAGTGGTTTTGCGTTAAAATTTGAGTGACACGCTCTGTCATAGGGCAACCTATTTCAGGTCGTAGTGAAGTCGATTTCACTATATTGTTGGTGAAACTAGCAGCAAATTCAACTTCACCTATGCACAAGTCTGACCTGACATTTGCTAGAGTTGACTTCAACATGAAATTTTCAGATAAGTCCCGATGAGACATCAAAACCATCAGTCAATCGCAGTTGTACACGTGGCCTGGGCTAACCCTAGCACGTAAAAGGCTTAAGGACAGTCCCAAGCGAACCCATGCGTTGGACTACTGTTTAGCCATAAGTCAGGTGTCAAGGCCCAAGACATGCCAGCCCCAGAGACACGACTCTAAGGGCTTGGCTCGGGACAATAAGGCCCGGACAACGAATCTCAGAGCTGTCATAGGCCCGAGATCCACTCGCACGAAATCAGCCAAGTGCTGAAGAACTCAGTCATGCACATGTAAGATCTTATGCGAGATCTCCTCCCTCTATCACACCTTCGATCTTATGGTCAGTTGGGGAGGGAAAGGTCGCAATAAGAGTTAGTGAAATGAGGAATAAAAGTACGTAAGTATACACACTACAATTTTACATACAATATTCACTCTTTCTCAAACCGATATCTTACTTAAGCATCGGAGTGCCTTCGACACCACAATGGTGGTCTATGGCTTAACCGCTGCTCATTTTTGCAGGTGGGATATCATCAGGATCAGCAAGGATAGATCTATACGCATCAATTTGGCATCATCTGTGAGGAAGACGACAATAAGTTTTCCCTTAAATAAACATACAAAGTTCTCTCTAAACTAAGCAGAGCATCGAGAAATGGTCGCCAGCATCAGATCTCGAGCCGATAAACGAAGCTATGGCCGCTGAAGCCCTACCACTAAGCCGAACCAATCCGATCGAGGAGGCTAAACAGCCTCACAGCCCAGTCGCGGAGGCGACTGCGGCTGCCCCTGACATGAGTCTGATCCTGCTCCACCTAGACTATTTAATGGGGGTGGTGGAAAGGATGACTCGAGAATGACAATAGCAATCTATGGCCAACCGAGATCCAGGAGGACCTCAGATCCAAGAGCACGCCCGGGAAGGCGAAAGCCCCCCGTACAAAAACAACGAGTCTGCTAAGAAGGAGGCCCAAGAAAGGGTCATGAGGACCACACCCCTAGGATTAACAGGACCCAAGGATTATGATTTCGTTTTTTGAGGTAATTTTGTGAAATGTTCTGTTGTGTGTAGAAAAACGTAAAAATTTTGGTTGTAATTTTTAAGCTATCAATATAATTTAAGCATTTTAAACTATTACATACTACATAAAGAGTCCCACAAGAGTCATAATGTTATAAAAACTACATATTGCATAAATTTTAATACGAAACTAAGGTTATAACCGGTTAAATTGCACGAAAATTGATATTGGGCTAATGAAAAAAATAAATATTTCGAATTTCGAAAGAAATTTTAGTAACTGGAAAAAAAGAATTTCGATATTTTTTTAGAAATCACATTACTTGATAGAACCAAGGTCAATAACCCGCTCCGACTGGGAGCGTTCGACCCTGATGTCCTATACAATCTCACAGTCTCTCCATTCTCGGAGGAGATCATGAGTGCCCATTTTCCTAAGAAGTTTGTCCCACCAAAACTCGAGTTTTATGACAGAACGTCATATCTGTCGGATCACTTGCATCATTACCACCATGTGATGGCGCTCAAAGAAATTTCAGAGGCCATCTTGTTTAAAAAATTGGCATGTTTCCACAGTTTCCAACCCAGGTTCATTGGGTCATTCCAGGACCTGGCAAAGGCATTCATTATCAGATTCGTCAAAAGCCAACGGATCAGGAAGGGGACTCACTATCTTTTGAGCCTCTGGCGGAAGCAGGACGAGGCTCTCTGGGAGTACGTTATTCATTTCAACGACGAGCTGACCTTGATCAACGAGTGTAGTGACAATACATCAGTCACTGCTTTCACCTCCATCCTTCAAGGAGGGTAGTCTTACAACTACCTCACCTTGGTGCCCACAACAAATATGACATGATTTCTAATGAGCACCCAGAAGTACATCACCTTGAAAGAAATGTTGGCTGCCAGGAAGGGAGGAAGCGAGCCAAAGCATTCTTCCAAAGCCAAGGACAAGGATGAGAATAAGGACAGTTCTAAGCGAAAACGGGGCGAAAACTAGAGCGGGCTCAGCCAGGTACAATTGTTCAAGCCCAGCGGCTCCAGGTACCCCTACTAAACCCCGCTCAACTCCAGTCTGCTTGACATTTTTTCCACAATTGGAAAATGGGCAGACATCAAGTGGACATCTAAACTCAAAAGAGATACTTCAAAACGTGACCAAAGTAAGCACTGATTTTATCACACGGGCCACAACACCAAAGATTGCAGGAGCCTCAGAGATGAGATCCAGTACTGGACCCAAAAGGTAATTGACTTCTAGGATACACAGGAAGCGGAAGACATGAATCCTGACTTGGTATGTGTCTTCCACGGGACAAGCGGGGAGAGTCAATACTCAAATTGCTTGCTGAAGAAATTAGTTCTAAAGCTGCGGATCATAACGCACTACCGACACCAACTCGTACAACACGTACAAGAGTGAAGAAAGGCCCCGAGCTTAATGTTCACCAAACATGACATGAAGGATGTATGCTTCTCACACAATGACGCCTTGGTCATTTCAATGGGGATAGCGAACTGGGAAGTGAGAAGATCACAAGTGGACATAGGCAACTCTGTCAATGTACTGTTCCTAGATGCGTTCATGAGGATGCAATTGACAAGAGAAGAGTTGACACCTTCAAATCAAGCTATGTTTGGCTTCAATGGAGAAAGCTACCACCCGGTCAGTAAAATCACATTGTCGGTAGTCGCAGGGCAGCCAGACCTACGGAGGATTTTGATGACGGAGTTCTTCCTAGTACAATGTAATCTTGGGCTAACCTTGGTTCCACCACATAGAGACAGTCGTCTCCACCCAGCATCAATGCCTCAAGTACCCTCAGACAGCGAGGTGCGGACAATCAGAGGAGACCAAACTATTGCTCTGGAAGTCACTACGCCTCAGCTAGGCAGCCGAATAACAAAAGCTAAAGGCCCGAGCAACACGATCTGGACGTGGAAACCATGAATCCAGATATCAGGACATCTTCGCCTGGAAATTAAAGACATGGTGGGGATTAATCCCACGGTAATCACACACAGACTGGCGGTCAACCATGACTTGAAGCCAATCCAATAGAAAAGAAGGCAAGTGGCGCTCGAACGCAACCAGACCATCAATGAAGAAGTGCAAAGACTTCTAAACACTGGCATGATAAGGGAGTCTTGCTACCCCGAATGGTTGCCGAACACAGTCCAGGTCAAAAAGAAAAATGGAAAGTGGAGAGTTTGCATGAACTACACCAATCTTAACAAAGCCTGCCTAAAGACAACTTTCCACTGCCTCTAATAGACCAAATCATGGATACGACAATCGGACACAACCTACTCAACTTCATGGACGTGTACTCTGGCTACGATCAGATCAGTATGCACCTGTCAGATCATGAGAAAACCTATTTCATAACGGATAGAGGCACATACTGCTATCGGGTAATGCCTTTCGGACTGCAGAATGCAAGGGGAACATAATAGCGCCTGGTGAACCGAATGTTCAAATGACAAATAAAAAAGACCATGGAGGTTTACATCGGTGACATGCTAGTAAAGAGCCTTTACTGTCCAGACCACCTGGTGGACTTGCAAGGATCATTTTCCTAACTCAGGAATTACCGAATGAAGCTCAACCCGCAGAAATGCACTTTTGGGTTGAAATCATGGAAATTCCTGGGCTACATGGTCAACAAAAGAGGAATAGAGGTTGATCCAAAGCAGATTTAGGCTCTTCTCGATATGAGACCACCCATAAACATCAAAGAAGTTTAGAGCTTGACTCGCATCAGTGACCTAATCTGCCCCAGAGCCAAGGAACTCCATCGCAGGCTAAACCCAGTCCATTAACAATTCACCACAAGCGGACGAGTTTAGTCCACTGACAGCTTACCACTACAGAGATAGCCTAGTCCTTTTCAGGAATTAAGGCAACATACATGCTAAAGAGTCCAATTCTCAAACGACTCAACGCATTTAATTGCTCCAGTTCATATGAACCAAGTGACGCCCTAACCACCAAGATTCCACTAACAATGAGTCAGAATATGGTTCAGAACCTAGTCCTAAAAAGACTATTTCGATGTCACTCCAGTTCTACACATAGCTAAGTAGCAGCACTTCGACAGACCAACGCTTACTCAGAAAGCGAGCGACCCGCAAGACACGGTCTGCCTACACGAACATGACTCTTCAGTGAGTTTGCTATCATTGGCGAGTTAGGCTATTTCGCCAAAGGAACTACAGAGGTTGAATCAGGATCACACGTGTCTCCCTCAAAAATAGGTTAGCCCAATCCATGCTCAGAGTTAAAACTGTCTCATCTTTTTTGAAAGCCCATAAGATTTATTCACACAAGCCAATATGATTCACAATCATTCAGAGCATACAAGAAAAATGAGTTAAGAAAAACAGACTTTATTGATTATCAAAAAGTTGTTATAAAGCTTGACTGACTGGCCAATACAAAAATTTACACACCATAAGTATCTGAGCTTGGTAGAAAGCACGACACTAGTAAGGATCCGCTAGAGCACACATCGAGGCTTTGCTCCCCTAATCTACCTTCAGAAAAGGATTTGGAAGTTAAAGCAAGGGGACCTAAAGTTGGTTGTTGGCATGATCCCTCAAAAAAGGATGTCTGTGGTGATGTAGAGTTAGAACCCCAAGGTCGCAAACCCTGCACACTAAAGCCCTGCTCCGCTAGTCTGCCTTCCAGCTAGGGCATCATGAATGAAGCCCAGGAAGGAGCAGTGGGAATAGCCACCCAAAGTTTGTTGCAGGTATTATCCCTACACGGATGGCGAAAGACGTCGGGGAGAACCAGAAGATGAAAGACAAGCTTGGCCCCTAAGGAGTAGTCTTTTACTTCTTCTTCGTGGCGTAAGAAGGACATGGAACCACTGGAAGCCTACTCAAACCAGGTGGCTTCATCCAATAGCAGGTCTTGTCAAGACTCATCACTATAAATGTTAGAACATTCAGAGAATCCACCAATGAAGATCCTCCTTCATCCTTTAGAGAGGTCAAAGCACATTATCTGGAAATGCACATTTGAGGAACATGCTCTACAATGCTCATGACAATGCCTGACCTATGAGAACTAGCCTATTTATTGGCACGACGGTTCACAGAAGGAGGTCATCCAATAGCCGCGTCGGCATTAAATGCTACGTGGGGCATAAGGGGGCAACAGTTCCAAGCACAACTGCAACAGTCCACATTCATCGAATTAATGAAACTGCATGCAGCCCCACTAACTGGGGGAATAGCTGATGAAACTTCAAAATAGTCACTCAATCACAGCAGTACATGTGGTCTGGGCTAACCCTAGCATGTAAAAGGCTTCAACGCAATCCCAAGCGGACCCATGCGCAAAACACACTAGACCCAAAGGCACGGGTCTTAGGGCTTGGCCCAGGACAATAAGGCTCGAACAATGAATCTCGAAGTCGACACAAACCCAAGATCCCACACGAAATTAGCTCTAGTCCAATCAAGCATTGGGTCCTAAACAGAGCCAAGTGTAGAGGAACTCAGTCATGCACATGTAAGATCATATGTGAGATCTTCTCCGACCATCTCGCCCTCAATCACAGGGACAGTTGATGAGGGAACACTTGCTATAAGAGTTGGTGAAATTGCAAGTATACACACTGCAATTTTACATACAGTCTTTACTCTTTCTCAAACAGATATCTGACTTAAGCATTAGAGTGCCTTCGGCAACCACAACGATGGTCCTGGGCTTAACCGTTGTTCATTTTTAGTAGGTTGGATAACATCAAAATCAACGAGGACAAATTTGAATGCATCAAGTCCAAAACTTTTCATGGACTCTGCATGTTTCTTGTGACGCACGTTACCACTTACATTGGTTTCACGTATTTATTACATTGAATATGTATGATTGTTTATAATTCCTATTGCTATATATATAGTTGATGCTTAAAATCATGTGCATATCATAGATGCACATGGTTAGCGTTTTTAATCTAACTTGCAAGTAATTAAATGTTGAATTATAAGTGCAAATGCTCATACTTGATAATCAAAGTGATGTAGATTTCACTAACCTTAATTGATAGGCTAACAAACCTAATTGTTATACAGCAAGTGCAAGGTTATCTAACTAGTAAGCAAGGGAAAATATGAGTCAATCCCAAGAGGATTGAAGACACAATCAAAAACTAAAAGTTATTTAGACTAATTTAAAATGGGGTTTACAGTGATTGAAAGTTTCTACATTAATGGAATAAAATTAAGCAACTAAAATTGAATTAATAGGGCAATTAGGAAGTGAACCAAGGCATCAAATCCACCATAGGTTATTCGAGTTGTTTAAACCTAAATTATTGCTTTCATAAAGTAAAAAGCACTAGGGATGAACAATCCCTTGCTTATATTGATGATGTGATCATTAATAACCTTAGGATTAATCTAAATTCGAAATCAGATTCAACAAAAGTCTAAACCCCTAGCATTGAGTCTCTTGCTACGACACACACACTCACATGTTTAACATAATCAATTAAAACATGCTTCGAATATTAACAAAGAATATTCTAACTACTGACTAGTCTAGATTTCATGTCCGATATAATCGATGAAAGCGATTCATCAATATTCAGAAATTAATTGTATTTAACACTTAAGTACAAGGATAACAGTAAATTATATTAAACAAACTCTAAAAACTCATGGCTTCATCTTTGCCTAGGCGTGTGTTTTAGAAAATCATTGCGGAGATGACGCGGCGAAAGCTTTGGTCAACTCCATCTCCTCCTTAACGAGAACGCTTCACCAAAGGTGTGGGTACTCCGTGGTGGTAAAAAAGAGTGTCTGGTGCGAATAGCATGGATAAGAGATTTAAAACTTCTTCGTCCCTGTGTGATATTCTTCTCTATTGTTGTGCATGAGAGACGGAGGATGAGGGAGAGGTGATGGCGAGATCTACGATGTTCTACTGGTGGATGGCAACGTGATGGTCGCCGGCTTTGGTGGTTGTTGCAAGGAGAGATGGCAAGATGATGGTGGTTGCGGTTGTGGTTGTTTGCCAGAGAGATCAAGATGCGCGTGATGGAGAGAAAAGATGGTTTGTGATGGAGGCGAGATGGTGAGCAGAGGAGTTTGTGTGTGAGGGTGGGAGAGGTTGTTGGTCATAAGGAAGATGGTGGCTGCAAAAAGAAGAGAGCAGCGATGATATGTGGTGACGGATCTGCTAGTTCAGAAGAAGAAATGGATGAAGAAGGAAAAAAGAGTTTGTTTGGTTGAGGTGAGGTGGAGAGGAGAATAGAGCTTTGGTGATGAGTGTTTGTCTGTTGGTTGTGACATCCTGGAAGGGATGGGGATGGAATAGAAAGTTTGTTAGTTGTTAGTTGGCCAGAATGAGAAAAAGAAGAGATAGGGCTTATGGTTGCCAATGAAGAGATAGATAGAGAATGAGAAGAAGAAGGGAAATAATTAATTAGATTTAGGTCGACTATGGGCTCGGGCTTCACTGTCCGCGAATCTACATGAAGGTCTAGTACTCATTCTTCCAAATTCGGCACGCTAGTACAATTTCATCATGTAAGCTCTTAATCCTACAAAAACATGAAAACAAAATAGGCAGAATAAAATACAATGTTTGAAAACAGGTAATTTATGTATAAATTACGTGAATATCAAATACCTCCAAGCCAATATTTTGCTAGTCCTCGAGCAAAACAAAAATTAAATCCTAACTCACTTTCACAGGAATCATCGGTTACCTTAAACGTGCAACAAGGTTTTGAACCCCTAGTAAATGAGTTATAGTCTCGTAAGGATTTCCAAAATCTTACCCACAAATATTACTGACTCAATAATAGAAAACTTACTTTTTTTTTTTTTTTAAATTCAAAAACATGGTCACTCTCCTTTATTTTCCTCAAAGTAATCATCTAATTGCCAAAAATTTCAAAGTAACAAACTAACAATATCATTGTAGTATATCAACAGAGATTGACAACAACTTAATTGTATCCAAAAGTTAAATAAATTTCACCATCGTTTTCAACTCAAAGTGTGTGTGTGTGTGTGCATAACCTTATCAAAATAACTCTTCATTCACTACAAGAAAAATGCTCATTAATAGCGTTTTAGCAAACGCTGTGTCTGCTGGAGCTATAACAGATACATACTTATTTATAGCGTTTTAGAAACGCTATTGTAAGTAGACCATTTATAGCGTTTCTGAAACGCTATTGTATACTATACAATAGCATTTCTGAAACGCTATTGTACAATTACTATAGCGTTTCAGAAACGCTATTGTCTTCTCTCACGTAGCATTTAACAAATGCTATTGTATTAGTTTCTATAGCGCTTCTCAATGCCTTTTTGTTTCTATAGCACCCATCAAGTGCTATCAAATGACTTTTTATAACATCTTATAAGTTTTATTTCTAGAAAATAAAAATCTAATTGTGCAAAACTTAAACATTTCCATGAATTGAGGCAAAGTAATGTAATTAATAAGATAATGTATTACATCGAGTCACAAAATCTATCAAATAATAAAGATAATGTAATTAATAAGATAATGTATTCCACTTAAACATTTCTTAACTCTCTTACAGTACGCATCTCCCGTATTTCTGCTTGCAACTTGGCAATAGTACATTCAATGTTGCGGTCCACTCCTCCATTTGAACAGTCATAGCAAAACTGCAGTCAATAACAAACAGAAGAGAAACGACAACCCTGATTTTGATTCTTCAACCTCTTAGAACCTACAAAGAATGTCTTTCCTAATAATTGTTTCTATTGGACACATTTTAGTCAAGCTTGGTTGAAATCCTTTCTTATTGGAAGAAATAGCCATGACTTCAGTTGCAGTCACTTCAAACACCACAGAAACTCACACTGGCAGTAAGCAACTTCAGACCCACTTCAAGATATTCAAGGGTGATGGTGAGTAGGTCATCTACATCTGCAGAGTCAAAATCAAGCCGAAGATCCAAATTCTCTCTAGCATTCACAAGCATTGGTTCGATTAAGCCTCCATTCATTTCTTTCCGTTGTTTCTCAGAGGTTTTTCTGTCTATTAGCTTTGTGATGGCATCCACACTGCATGATGAATGCAACTTGAACCCATACAACAAACTATCCTCGGCTTGACTGTTCATCTTGAGATGGGCAATCTGCACTAGCTCTTCAGTGTTGAAATCACCAAAGACAAAAAACTTGGTCACTCTTCTGCAAAATCCCTCATTTGACTACTACTTTCCCACTGTCCATGACAGACATAATCTCCTCCAGCAAAACTGATAATGAACAATCACAGCAAAACTGCAGTCAATAACAATATGATCCTTAGGGTTCACAAATTCAGGCTTGCTATGATCTCTGTCACAAGTTAAACAATACGAATTAGTTGGAAAGTATGTTAATGGTCAGTCTTGAACAGGCTTGTTATGATCTTTGGGGTTCACAAATTCAGTCACACCAAACCTGTAATATCAGATTGAAAATTTAAGACTGACCATTAACATATGTAAAGAACTCAGAAAAAAAAATGGAGGATGGAGGATGATAGCTTTATATCTTTACCAAAAAAGATATACTAAGATAGTTTTTCAGTAAAATACCAGACCTTCCAAGTACTCCACCCAGTGCTCATAATTTGACTGCTATAACTATAAACATCAAGCCACTTGTTAAGAGAATGAACTTGATTCAACTCCAACTCTCACTGCAATAACTGTAACCATGCAATTGAGAGCTATCAAGTAGTCATCTTCTCAGGTTGAAATAGCCTTTTGAAACTGTGCAGGAACGCGAAGTCGGGGTGGCTGCACTTCCCCAGGTGTTCCAAAATTTAAAAAAAAAGAATGAAAATAACATAAGTGAAAATAAACCAACTATACAAATTCAATATTAAGAGTTTGTTAATTCTAACAAGTAGTTCAAGTAGAAACATACAAGAATATGATTTAGATCTTCCTCAGAAGTCTTTTGTGATAGTCCCTTCACAACAACAGTAGCTGATGGTGCCTACAAGCAAAACACTTGATTTCATATATCGCTTGACGGTTCAATAATTTAGGATTGAATACATTTGAGTGATTAAAACATACCACTGCACAACAAGTTCAGATTCTGCGTCAAGTGCACTGGTGGCCTCGTCTAGAAGAAGAATCTTTGGATTTCTCAGTACTGCTCTTGCTATGGCAATTCTCTGTTTCTGTTCACCAGAGAGCTGAGTTCCACCTTCTCCTACCTCAAGTGAAAAAATACTAGGATTGAGGAAGTGAACATACATTCATGTGAACAATAGGCATTGTACTGGTGAGAGTCTAAACCCATTCAGTTAACAATATAATCAGCTAGTACCTGATGACGCCAAAATTTGGTATACCTGAATCATTCCAGGATGATCTCTGACATTATTCCCAGACCAAGGAGTTCCATCCTGCATAGTCCACCCTTCTTCTGGAACTTTTTGAGCTTTGGCAACCAAAGCATTGATCCAAACTTTGAACTCCTCATACTCTATCTGCATAGGTCACAAACAGGTTATTATATTAGCCAAAAGGATACAAAAACAGGTGGTGATGGTCATTTAGCAAGTGAATTCACATCCAACCTCCCTACCTTCATTGCACGACGTTCCTTAACAAATGACGGTAGGATCTTATCCTTAAGATAATCTATCTTCTGGGCAAACTAGAATTCTGGTGCTCGTGGTTCAATGTTGAACTTCTTACAAAAAGGGACCCACTTCCTTGCAAACTCTGATGTTTCTGACAATGCTTCAAATGGCAGCACCATCATCAGAAACATAGCAAGATACCTTGTCAACAGGGTAGTCTACAGCAAGAATTGATATAACGGTATTTGCTGTGACCAGAGGAGGCTCTTTGGAAGGATCAACAGTACTCACAAACAAATCAACTGCAGCAAGTTGAGAAGGCTGTCCTTCCTTTTCATACATGAAACACATCAAATTATATTTCAATCAGTTAAAGAACTTGGTGCAATTGAATCAACCAATGTTGTAGAAGGCCAAGCACTGACCTCAAGGAGAGTCGGTCCAGATAAGTTTCTCTCTCGATTGGGAGCCACTTGGGGAATTGATCAAGAATCCACGACAGAGCAAACCAAATCTCACAAATAACAGATATGAACCACAATGGATAGACGTCAAACAGGTAAGAACATAAATGGATAACCTCAAACAAATTTACAGACTATATTGCATTGATCCTCTGATCAGGCCTCCTGGTTTGATGCAAGAAGATCAATTATTTTTTTGGTTATTGGATCAATTACCTAGGCAGTCACCTAGGCACCAAGCAAACTAGGGAGACTTGAGTCCACTGAGTAATGACCTATCCATCAAGAGACGGATAGACCGCCAATCACCAACTGCACTAGGAAGTGGTGTGTTGATCTTTCATTTCATTTTTGGTCAGAAATAAGAAGCACCGACAAATGAATCGCGAGGAAACGGACAGATATACACAATACCTCTTCAGCCACCTTCCCAGCTTCAGCACTTGCAGCCTCACCCTTTTTTGACAAATTAGACATGATTATTGCATATGTTCCTCCCACTATAGCAATTAATGGCACAACAGCCACTGTAAGAAGTGTTAGCTGCCATACTGAGGTAAACCCTACAGCGAACCCAGAGAAGAATTGAGCAAGGTATCGCAAAAAATGACCCATCTGCGTGTCATGCATAAGGAAAAATATTATACACATGGATGTGAGTTAAGTAGCAATCATATATCTTAAATTGAGGAGATAACTACCTTATCACCTATTGCATCCTGCACAAGAATTGCATCACTCGAAATGCAAAAAATAATGTTTTCATCCCTTGCTTCGTTGTCAAAAAAGTTAATATCTCATTCTAGGACTGATCTGAGATACTCTACTCTCAGTCGAGCTGTCTGTCTCTCCCCAGTTTGCATCTAACAAGCAACACCTGAGAGCTAATACACGAGTTAGGACATTATGTTTTTGATAAACATGAGGCAGATTATCAGTTGGGTTCTCCTATGGAAAGGGAAATAAACATTACAAAAAAAAAAAAAAATCTTCAAATAACCTGATCATTTTCCACCTCATGGGTTCTTTAGAAAATGGGGAAGGTGGACATAGAAATAATTTGACATGGAAGGAAACTAGAAAATACAGTCATTTTCAACCTCAAGTGTTCCATTTTTTTTCTTTAAAACCAAACTCAAACTTGGTTTAATGTGCAAATTTGTTTTGTCTGACAAACACAAACGCAACTCGGAAATTTGAACAACTTACAAACTTAGGACTTACCAATCCACGCTGATACCAAGACAACGAGTCCTAAATAAACCAAGTACAAGGCATTCTGTAACAAAAGTTGGAAAGCAAACATGAGTTGAAGTTCAATCTAGGAACAAAAGCCTAGTCACTATCTAGAGTATCTTTACTTCCCCTTGCCCTTTTTGATTAACAGAATATGTTGCTCTGAGTCTATTTCAACAACGTGTTTGTCTCCAGTTATTCATTCTTCCCGACCTCATCCTATAGGGATTGGATCTTTGCATAAAAAATATGTTGGTCTTGCTGGCAGTTATCCTATGGTAGACTATGTTTCAGTGGTAGACTCATGGCCGGCATAGCAACACCGTGAATGATTATACAAATGATAAATAAATGCTCTTTCATTCATGACATACAACAGATTAACATTATAAAGGCGGTAAATAAAAACGTACAATGCAACCAAGCTCATCTCTCCTTTCGATATGTTTTCTTGTGGTTCTCCCAATGTGACGTTTTAAGTCTCAGGCGCTTGATTTCTGGAAGCAAGAGCTAAGGAAGCAACAGCCTGCAGACCTGACGGTTCAAGAACAGAATAAATGTAAGACTTGATAGCTTGCCCAACACTTGTATACATGTAGGTGCAACAAAATATTTATTTAACATCAAACAGATAATTTCTATGAAAGTTCACTACTGCTGAATGATACTAGTGGTACCTATATGCATAGCAGTGAATCAGACATCAATTCACCAACAACCAAAAGGATGTTTCTAATTTCAAAATCAAAATTAAACAACTTATCTTCATATTTCATGCATCCAATTAGCGTAATGGTCGTCTTATAAATAAAAGGAGATGACCAGACCAACAAAAGCAATAATGAAATTTCTATAGGATCAAGTAACAAACCCCTGGAGTTTGGAAAGATTCCTGCAGTGCAAACATTTGGGAATCTGGTGGTTGCTCCACGTACTACATGGTCTCTACATGTCTACTATTCATTTGATTCAAAATGGACTAATAGGATTTGGATGTTGTACTAAACTTCATTCTCCATGCATATAATAAGTACTTTTTTTATGAACGCGCCGTCCTGTCCAATTGATAATGTATCACTATATTCCTCTTTTCTAGGAGGAAAAAAGGAAGAAGAAAAGAAGCCATCAATAGTTAATTTTGGTGGACTTCAATGATTCCTGTTCTGTTAAACTACATAGAATTTGATCATCCCACCCCAATTTTGAAATGAAAAATCTGACTGTATGTCTGAAGCACGATAACTAGTCACTACTGAGGGAAGTAGAATAATCACTAAAAACTAGGATATACGATACTTGAAATTTTGAATCATTATATCAACTTGGGGAAGTCAATATGAAAATTACTAAAAACGGTTGTAACCAGGTGGAAACATATCAGTTCCGTAGTGCTTTCATCCATTCTTGAAACATACATGTACATAGTCGAAGAGACCATACAAGAGAAAAAGATTAGTTTACCTTTATCTAATTCAAAAATGCTTCAACGAGACCTCTACCATCCAATCCTCCAATTCCTCTCCTATATGTTAATCAAGATTTCAAACCATTAACTAGATCACGAGGCAAAAACTAACATCCCATTAGTCTTTTGGTGTCTCTGTTTGCTTATGAGATTTGCAGCTGCAACAGGGATTAGTAAGTTCAATATCAGTTTATCCTCATCATAAGTGATAATACTTGACATTTTTAATCCATATTTTTTTCTGGGAGAAAAAGCAATTTAAGAGTTTTTCAATAATCATTGGAATACCATAAAATAACTCAAAGGAACTAATAAACTTTTTTAGTAATTAATATCCCGATAATGTAAAGTCAAAAATAATAAAGATTGTTCTTTCTATTTTGCTAGGTAAGTGGACAGTGGTTATTTCCTTAGGGAGAAGGTAGTAATTTGATTGATAATTATATAAAGCAGACAAATCTTTTGCCATTTGCATCAAACTCAAACTTCCTTCTTGCATGCGCGCTCCTCCGGAAGCACACACTATAATAAGGGGTTGAGATCCATTAGTAGCAACCAATTCCCTGATGAGTGATAAGCTTACCACCCAAAGTTGTGTTGAAAGCAAGTTACAACAGTTTGACCTTCAACTGATGACTACTTAGAAAGAATAACTTCTCTATCAGGGCTACTTTGTATTTGTTATTGCTAAACACAACACAATTATAATAACTGTTGAACATTAGGAATTTTCACTATATGCATGTTCATTTCAAGCTACTGACAAACTCTATTTAGGGAGGATACATGCACCATTGTTCCATCAAAGAATGGCATACAGGAGTTATGAATCAGAATATTGCTATGAAAAAGACACATGTGGGGTCAGGGTGAAGCACACCTTTGCAGTAGGATGCACCTTTGCTGACGGATGAACACAAACGTCCCCTCTAATTGTTGCACTCTTTGAGCCATCACCATTTTTCGAAGATGAGGAGATGAGAGTCGGAATTGGGAAAGATAAAGTCTAGAACATTTTAATGACATTCTGCAAGGAAATACAAAATGATATGTAATACATAAAGATCAATTGGTCCCTGTCACTGAGAAATGCGACAGTAAGGAAAGTAGTTAACAAAATGAATTACCCAGGAGGTCTTGCATTCCTAGGGACAATGCCTGGATCTCTGATGTTAAGAAGGGAAACGTCAAGTTCTGCATTATTCACTATATGTATCAAGTTCATTCAATTTATTGTACTTCTAGCACTATAATCACAATGTTGTCTCTTCCTCATATTTTTTATTTTGTTTTAATTAGTCAAAGCGGTATATAAGAACTATAAAAGGAAATATATGCACATAAACAACGCGATAGAGGTAGTCAAGATGACTTGACAATGATAAACCAAACACGAAAAGAACAAAGCTATGTCAGTGTTCCTAGAATAATATCAAGTCACTGAAGGACTTGAAAGCAAGCAACTTGAGCTCCCAATGAACTCTTGCCAAATAAGTCCATTTAGAGGACATGTTAGTTCACTTGAACACTTTTTTCTATGATCCAAGATGGTCCATGTCAAGCATAAACTAAGTGAACCAATCCTAGACAGGTCCAAACTGAAACAAGAAAACATTTTATGATGAAAATGGGTACACTACTTATATTTGCATCATAACACAATTTTACAAATTTCCTAGAAAGGAAAGCGTGATTAAGTTATATGATGAACACATAATCTATTATAACAATCCTCTTTGGTTTTCAAATACGTGGTAACACCACATTTGGTCTTAGAGATTTTAAAATGTGCAATGGCTGCAACCTGCAAACCTTTGAGCATCTTCAGTAGTAGGTATAAAATAGTAATAGCCCTTTTAAACAAAATGGAGTTTTCATGCAGCATAGTTTATTTATGAATGAAAGGTGAGTAACTTACCAAAGTTGTGATGATCACTCCCAAAACCAATATTGGGAGACGAAAAATGTGATCACTTTGTCCAATCTTGCTGAACACTTGAAAACAAAATGTTGCAGGGCCTGCTATTAGGAGTAATGATAGAAACATTGAAGCTACATCTGGGTCAAAGATCAATCTCCCACTGCAAAAGAATCTCTGCCAATAGAAGAGCAAGTTTCATCATTATTGTTTTCATCATTATTGTTTATACAAAATACTTATTATTTATATTATCAAAGTAAGTGTTGAACTACCAAAATGATATTAGTGTTTTAGTGGGATTATTTTAAGCATTCCAAAATTAAAAAGAGCAGACTGACTTTGTTGTAAAGCACTAAAGTTGGGACTTCCAAAACTGAAAGATAAATCAATGCTTAAATCTGCAAAAAAGATCCAGCAATGGAACATCCCAAATAAAGTATCTCCTCTGTAAACCAAAAATAAATTGCTTCATAGCTATTTGATAATATTATGTTCGTTTTATAGAACAACTGGAGCTCCAATGACACGATTACAAACCAATATCATTGACCAACGTTGGAAATAAATATCACAGTGAAACATAGAACCCTAACTTCAACTCTTCAAACCAAATTAGTATCATTGATCCCCAATGTTGTACAAACCTATTACAATTGAAACCATCAGACCATACTGAACAAAAAAAATGTAAACTAAGCAAAAACAAAACCTTGACAAGTTGAAGAAAACCTAAAGAGGTCAGGGAAACTCTTCCAATCAAAACATACTTGCTAATCTAAATATCAACAATTGAACTGTGACGAAGGAATCAAATAGAAGAAGAAGCAAAAAAAAAACAATCTAAAACCCTAGAAATTGAATAGAGGCGAGAATAATGAAGGAAAGAGAGTGATTACCAGAGGGTTCCACGAAGAGATCGAGCTTTACTCTTCGACCACTCGCGCTTTGAGCTGCCGGGCGACATTCCTTTCTCCTTCTCATTAGATACAGACAGAGAAAGAGATCAAAATTTGAGGGAGAAATAGAAAGCTTGGGGAGGGAAGGGACGACTAATCCAGATCCACCTGTGACCCGTATGCTTCTCTGCTTCTCCTTTATTCTTTATTTCTTCTTCTTCTTCTCTTCTTTCTTCAACTTCTTTCTCCCTGCGCCCTCTTTCTTCCCTGTGTCGTCTGCCTCGATCCCTTTCTGTATCTCGATTTCTCTCCCTAGCTCTCTCCCTAGATATATCTCTCTCCCTCCATCTCTTTTTCTCCCTGAACTGTCTCTCGGTCTCTTTCACTCATTGTGTAGCTTTTGGTTTGAAACAATCTAAAACCCTGAAATTGAATAGAGGGATGAGAGCGGGGGAGGAGAGTGATGCATGCTAAGTGAAATTTTTGGGCAAGCGCCAAAAGGCTCACCTAATTTTAGATAGCGTTTTAATACTGTGATGTCATTAGAATTTGGGTTTTTATAGCATAAACGTAAAAAAACCGCTGTCATCAATTGCTATTAATGGGTAACTGTGGTGTAGTGATTTCATACCACAGACACGACTAGATGACCTTTAGAAAATACACTTCGACCACAAATATTTCATGTCACTCATAAATAAAGCACTCGGAGATTGGGTATTTGTCACTTAGCTTATTTGTGAGGAAAAAAACAAATTATGGAAACACAAACATTTCACATATAATTATCATGAAAAACGAACTTTTCAAATAATGAAATTAATATGATCTCACGGATAGGAATATCAATTACTTTTGAGAATGTTGGATCAAACTTCATAGTTCTTGCCTATTCAATCTTCACGTCTATGGACCGAACCTTTATTTAAGATCAATTAGGTTATTATTAGGTTGTAATAAGGCTTAGATTATGGCTAACAAGAATGAAAAAAGGACAAACAAATATTCTCTGAGAATGAATACACCCTTTAATAAACACAAAGGGCACTGAAGAATAAATCAATGTTGTACACCACAAATTTTTTTCCTTCTCAATTCTTCTTCATATTTTTTTCTTGAAGCATCAATCTTTTTTCTTTTTTTAAATTAAACCTCCAGTGGGGAGGGGGTACATTACGACTTTACCCGTATTAAAAACCAAGCAAAAAAAAAAACAAGACACCAAATGACAGCCTCCAGAAATCAACCATAGTCCTATCAAATTGCTTCAAACAACCAAAAGCTAGCTAACAAAACTTGCAACCAGAGACCCACTAGTAGATTCAGCCAATTAACAAACTATTGAGCAAAAAAAAACAGAGTGCGCAATTGCGCTCTGCACAGGAAACCGCCACGTCACTGCGCAATCCAGCCCCTCCCACCAGCATCGCCTTGCACACCCACCATCTGTAGAGCTACACCCAGCCGCAGCACCTTGCACCACCTGCCTGCGCCAATTGCTAATAGCAACAAACCAACTTGCAATTGCACTTACAATTGCAATGCCATGCTTTGTTCCAAAACAACACTACATCACCAATCCAGCCACTTTCCAGCCCACGCAGATCACGTCCAATGCTTGCAAACCCCGCCAAGCTCCAGCCTCAACCAAAGCCATTACCAGTTCTGAGCACTCAGCTGCTCCAAACTTACCCGCAACACCCGGCCAGGCCGCACAAAACAGAGCTCCAAAAACAGAGTGCACCATAGCACCCAGGCAGCATGAACTGCAGAAACTCTGTCGCGACTGCCCCTGCATGCTTCCTCGCAGCAGTTCCAGTTGTTGGCGCTGCCCATCCAATACAGCCAGAGCATTCCTCACTAAAAAAATCGGCATCTACTCTTCCCCGTGTCAGATGTACGCCGTATGCCATCTGTCAAGTACAATCAAACCTGCCACTCTCCTAGGAAAATCATTCGCACCGAAAGAAACCGTCCTACAGTCTCGTTGAGCTCTATCCGCTAACGCATCCGCCACCGCGTTGGCCTCTCTATAGATATGTTGGCAATCTAACGTCATGGATGCCGCCAACAACTCAATTTCCTTCAAAATGTTCTCCAATTGCCAAGGGATTTTCAAATTTTATTTAAACCAGCCACAAACAAGCTCCGAGTCCGTTTGAACTACTACCTTTTTGAAACCCAATGAGAGACAAAGGCGGAGGCCCTCAGCTAGAGCCAAAATTTCCGCTTTATTATTGGAACCTGCACTGAAAAATAGTTGCTTTCCCACAACACCGAGACCCCTAGAGTCTCTAATGATCACACCTTCGGATGCCTTGTTCTTACGGGAGGATCCATCCACATTAAGAGCAACAAAATCTGGTTTAGGAGGCGCCAAAAAACAATTCTAACTAACTTCCTTCTAACTGGAAGCACCTGTAACCCCAACGCCAGTAATGGTGCCTTATTATGGCTAGTATGTTTAGGAATTATAAAATTGTTTGTCAAGCGCAGATTACGCCTAATGTTCAAAATCACAAAAGCAGGATTTGGGGGGCATTTTCATATACACATTTGCACCTTTGTTTCCAAATTTCTCATAAAATGAACATAGGAGTAAGAAGGAATAACACACCTGTTTGCGAATTTTGTTTGATTCTCTTGAACCAAATTACGAGAACCGTGGAGATTTCTGCTGGTTTCCTTATGTGCACATCAAAAATCCGTTCAAAGTGGCTCCACACCTGCGTCGCCAATTCTCCGTCCAGAAAAAGGTGAGTCAATGATTCGCTCTTTGGCGAGTTGCAACATCTGCATCGAGATGTTAGACTCAAACCGCATCTGTATAATTCCCCATCCACTGGCACCCCTCTACGGAGTAACTTCCAAACAAAAGCTAATATTCTGGAAGGAAGAATGTCTTGGCAAATCATCTTACTTAGTGCATTAACCTCCCCATGTCTCCGTAACATTTCATATGCCGACTGAAAGGAAAAAGCCCATCCGGGTTTGGTACCCATACACACTTGTCATCGCCATGGTCCTCACCACGTAATCTACCTGCAAAAAGACTACGCGCCAAACTTCTGAGATCTGGATTGACCAATTCAAAATTTGTTAAAAGCACCTCGCTAACTGAAGGCCAAAGACCTTGACTAACCACTGCCTCCGGCCTCCTAAAAGAAGCTACCGTGTTCCAATTTTCCTCAAAAAAACTGATATTTCCCCTGCCAATACGCCAAAGCGAATTACTCAAAATAAGAGATTTTCCAAGCATGATCTCTTTCAAAAAAGGTGAAGACCCACCTTTCACAAGTTGACTATTCAACGCAACTCCATGCATCCAGTATTTGCTCCTCATAAAAGTAGCCCATAAAGAATCTGAATTAATTAGTCTCCAAAGAGCCTTGAGTCGAAAAGCCTTCATCACAACCGTCAAATCTCTAATTCCCAAACCTTGTTCCGCCTGAGGGAAATAGATATTGTCCCATGACACCCATTTTTTCTTCAGTCGTCCTTCGCAATCTCCCCAAAAGAAATCCTCCAACAAACTGTCAATCTGTGATAAAACTTTCCGGGGTACACACATGGAACTAAGAATATAAATTGGAATCGAGCTAAGGACATGTTTAATCAAGATTAATCTTCCTCCCCGGAGATAACAATTTTGCCTTCCATCCCTAAATCCGCGATTGAATTTTAGCAATCAAAATATGAAATTTTGCCTTCAAAATATGAAATTTTAACTCGCCCTTGGAACACTGGCCCTCCCAAATATTTCAAACGAGCATATTTAAACTGGAAACCTGTGCAACTTTTTATCACCACAACTCTCTCTGCGACGGCCTTGTCGTCCAAAATAAAAGAACTTTTGCCCTCATTTATTTTCTGCCCCGAAGTCTTACAGTAACGTTTCAAGAACTCCATGCATCCCAGAATTGAAGATTTTCTTCCATTTAAAAAAATGAGGGTGTCATCTGCATACAGAAGGTGTGAAATAGGTCTGCAGGCCCTGGGTGTATAATAATATCCAATTTTTCCTTTGTCGAATGCCTCCGTCAATCCCCTGCTCAACACTTAGAGGCAATAATAAATAGAAACGGAGAAAGATGATCGCTTTGCCTTAAACCCCTAGTAGATCTGAAAAACATTTGTAGGCACCCTGAAGCAAAACTGAAAAGCCACAGGAAGCTATACAGTTGGAGATGAGATGGCAGAATCTACCAGTAAAACCAAATTTTTTAAGCACCGCAAACAAAAAATTTCATTCCATTCTATCATACGCTTTCTCCATATCAATTTTCAGCACCACATTGCCTCCAAATACCTTCCTGTTAATGTCCTAACCAATTCCTGCGCAAGGCCAATGTTTTCACCAATGAACTTTCCTTTAACAAAAGCCCCCTGCTCCTGAGAAATCAGCACTGACAAGAGATCTACCAGTCTATTGCAAAGGATTTTACTGAAAATCTTATAAATCACATTACATAGACTTATTGGGCGGAAGTCAGAAAAAGAACCTGGAGTCTCAATTTTAGGAATCAAAGCCATGAAATTAGCCGAAAAAGAAGCCGACATCTTCTCCCCTTCAAAAAATTGTATAGCTGCCGCCCAAATATCCATATTCAAAACCTCCCAGCACGACTGAAAGAAATCAGCAGTAAAGCCATCCGGTCTTGGCGCACTATTTTGGGGATGTCGAAAACAGCAGTTCTCACTTCCTCCAAAGAAGGTCTTTTGACCAAATTGTCACATTGACCATGACTCAGCATCGTCGGAATGCAATTTAACAAATCCGTATCCACCGTACAGACTCCTTGAAAAGACAACAGATTAGCAAAAAACTCATTGGCTTTGTCAAGAATCTCACCAGGATCCGAAATAGTCCTACCGCACGGTAAAGTAATCTGATTGATGGCTCGTCTCTTTTGTTTGGACTTGGTGGAAGCAAAAAAATATTTGGTACAAGCATCCCCCTCCTTAAATTATTTTTCACCTGATTTTTGAATCTAGTAAAGCTCCTCCTGTTTGAGAGCTAATCTGTACTTTGCCTGACAACGATGTAAATTGCAACAAGCATTAACATCCCAGTTAGCATCAACATTTAGCCCATTATTGCTAATATTTTCAAAACCCGCCAAGAAAGTAGTTTCCCACTGTTGCATTTCATCCTCTAAAGCGCGGATTCTGCTAAACACATTTCCAAAGACCGTCATATTCCAATGTATAAGAGCTCGTCGGGTCATTTTAAGTTTGACATCCACTCTATCAATAGGTCTCATGGTACCCATGTCGGTCAACCACGTGTCCTTAACCAGATCAAGAAACTCAGGATGAGTCGTCCACATGTTTAGGAACCGAAAAGGTGCAAAGCCAATTCTTGATTGAGTTGGCATGGATGCCAACAGCGGAGAATGATCTGAAAATGTTCTGCTGAGATGTTCCACTTTAGGACTAGCTATAATTGTCAACCAAGCTGAATTAACAAAAATCCTATCAAGTCTGGCCCAAATACGCTCACTTCCTCTCCTGTTGTTACACCAGGTGAAACGAGGACCCGAGAACCCACAATCAATTAAGCCATTGTTTTCAATACAATCAGAGAAATGTGACATGCTTGCCAGAGACGGCGCAGCACCCCCCACTTTTTCGCCCGAATGTAAATATGCATTAAAATCGCCGCCGACCATCCATGGAATATCATGATTAGCAGCAAAATTGACCATATTGAACCAAAGATCCCTTCTTTCATCCACAGAGCATTTAGCATAAACAAAAGAAATTAAAAAAATTCTTGAAGCAGAGTCCGTTACCTGGCAATGAATGATCTGATCCGACATATCCACCACCGAAAGGACAAGAGAGGTATCCCATAAAATCCAGATCTTGCCTCCAACTGTGTCATTAGAGACAAATCCTCCAAGGTTGAGTTTGTTACCAATCTCCATGTATCTGCTAGCATCAATCATAGGCTCCGCAATCGTAAGAATTCTGACTTTATGTTCCACAACCATTTTTTTAACCTCCTTCTCGTGGCCTTATTACCAACCCCACGAGCATTCCAAAACATAAAATTTTCCATCATCTTAAACTCGGGAGGAAGACATAACCCTCTTAGTCTTACGACGATTGCCCGGAGGTACTGCCAATTTGACTTTTTTCTTAAGATCCTCATCGGACTACGCCCCCAACTCTAAATCCTGGATAGCTTGTGATCCCGGCCCTATCTCCGAATCCGACGCAGCCTCATCACTATCTTCGGTGGCGCTTTCAAGAGTATTGACATTCATTTTTTTTTCTTTTTTCGCAAACATGATAGTGTCGTCTAGAAAAACCCGCATATCCTGTTTGTTACCAGCTGCCACTGGTATTGATAAACTGCCGCTATCCTCAGGAAGTGTTTGCAAAGCATGTTCATCCGTCAACCGTTCCTATACTGTCTGCTGCACAGTTCCAGCCCCTGTTTCCTGTGTCAATTCAGATGTCATGTTCTGCGTCGTATTAGTAACAGATCGAGGAACGACCATATTATTAACCACTCCAAGCACGGGAGAGAGATCTCCAACTGCGAGCGAAACAGTCTTTGTCTGGGGTGAAACCACCTCCCCTGTTTTGGTGCAGAGCACTGGCTGGGGCGAACCGTCCCCTGTTTTGGTGCAGGTCACTGGCTGGTTCGAATCGAACTCTGGCTGGGACAAAACAGAGCGCCGCAACTGCTCCTCTGTTGTACATTTAGCTCGTTGCATCCCTGAATCAGCATGCCCAATTTGAACCTCGCCAGTTGAAACACTTGCACTCCTTACGACGTTGCCGCCTGATTAATGTGAGACTGGCTATTTTTATTGTTTTTGTTCGTGTCGTCGAAACGACTGCTCTTCGCCCCCAAATTGGCATCATCTTCCTGTTGTAACGGCTGTTCTTGTTTTCCAATAACATTTTCTATCTCCGAAATTGTATACCCCGCTGCCAGGAGGCATTCCTCCGTAGATTCTTGCATAACCTCGGCATTGTCATTAGCCATGTTCATACCCACAAGTTGCTTATCCGCTTGAGCACCCTCATCTTCATCTTTATTCTCTGTAAGTGACTCAAATTTGTTTGACAACACCACCTTTACCGGATCAATGGCCACCGGCCTCTTGTCCCCAACTCCCTCTGGAATCTCCTCACCCTTGCTATTATTTACGCCACTCACACCCACTTCTGATTTGGGCAATTTGTCTTTTCTGGTAACTGATTTTTGGTTATTTTCACCCCGGTGTTTGCTTTGAGCCACCACAATGCAAATGATATGTTTTTCCCCTTCTACACCATAAAACATTTCAACTTTGAGGATTCATGGAATACATAGTTTTAGCTCTTTCTATTTGCCAAATCCAAAAATATATCAAACCATACACATTCTCATAGGAGTAATGATAAAAATAATACTGGGTATTACTCAATAATTGCAGTAGGTAGTGATGAATGGGTTAGCAAAGAAAAGGCTATTCAAATGCTCAAAGGGTTGCAAATAGATATTTGTCACTGGGTAGGCTAAAAAGCTACAGAACGATTTAAAAAAATGCATATATCACTTCCTAAGTTCAAGTCGGTATTATGACATTTCAACTAAATAACCAGAAAGTTTTAGTGTAATACTTTAATTTTGATGTCATTTTCAAAACAATCAATAAGAGGAACAAGAATAATGAGATCATCAACAAGATAATGCAAACTTAAGAAAAATCAGATTTTATTGAATAATCCTCAAGAAAAACTAGAATTGCTCAAAACTCACAAGGGTTAAGTCTTCACTATTATTCTAAGGTTTTTAGTTAAATATCCCACTCATCAACTTTAAACTATGCTAACTTGGATTTTAATGCATGGATAATCAAGTTGAAAAATCTCATGAAATATATTTAACATAAAGATAATATCATACTTATGACTTCCTATTAATATATCAATGTGACAAGTGATAGCATGTCTTTTGTCAAATTTAAAAGCATCAGGCACTTGAAAGCATATTCTCTTCATTGGAAATGAACATTCTACAAATCCATGAAAATGACTCAAATTTATTTTTTTTTTATTCACCACAACTTTGGGTTTTATATGCATTTTCATATCAAAGATTTTTCCCAATTACCATATTTATAATCATCTAAGTATTCAGTGGATGAGTAGAATACAGTATAATTGTGATATACAAAAATTTTGAAAACTGCTCAAGAACTCATAAATCCCACCCACAAACCTAAACCAGACATTGTCCTTTATGTATACAAAAGATAATCATGACCAATGAAGGGGAAAATAAATATGAGGGTGAGAGTGGTAGTACCATGGTGAAGTTTTTACCGATTTTGAAGAATCATCTACCAATGAAAGCTCAAAACATAATTATGGATTTATCATGAGAAATTAATAAAGCACATATATGACACACAAAAAATGCACAAAAGAAAAAAAATGCACCAGTTGTAAGTCAAAATCATTACGAAGCTAACGAGTGTGAGTGGAATGTAACTAAAAAAACTTGAAAATCAATCCAGACTAACCATAATGACACAACTGAAGCTGGGTTGCCTCACAGGAACGCTTATAAACATTGAGTTAGACGATCATGTTACAAAATGACAATTTCAAAATTTCATTCCTACAATTAATAATAACATTGAATGTGGCCAAAATGGGCGACCCAAAATAACTGAAACATGATTGGAGGGATTGTGAACAAGTTGTGTATCAAGAACTATAAAATCCACTGGAAAATAGAATTTTCAACCTTAATGATCACATCCTCTACAACACCCGGGGGACTCTGATAGACATATCTACCATTTGCAATATTACTTCAGTCGGTTTTAACTCATCGAAACCTAATAGTTAATAAACAAAATAGGGCAATAAATTAACACTCGCCCTACATCCAAAAATGCCTTATCAATTATATGATTACCAATAACACAATAAATGATCGGGCACCTAAGATCTCTATATTTCGGCGGGATTCTTTGTTGAATAATTGGGCTAACTTGCTCGACGAGTAATGCTTTCTTTTGTACATGTAGCTTTCCCTTCTGTGTACAAAAATCCTTCAAATACTTGGCATATGTAGGAATTTACTAACATCGAACAATGGGATATTAATGTGAACTTGTTTAAAAGTTTCCATTACATTGTTGACATTTATTCATTTATTTGCTGGAGCTAACCGTGAAGGAAACGGTGCTTTAAGCAAATAATATGCCCGTGTGGGGTCAGAGTCAAGAGGATCATTTTTAGAAGGTAAGGCTTTATCAGCCTCCTTGTCTGATGGAGATGCAATATGTTGTGACTTAGACTGAGATGCAACAACACTCGAATTGGGCATTCGTACATGATTGTAAACTTGTTTTCCACTCCTAAGGTAGTAATAGATTTGACATCTTCATTGTAGGGCTTGAATGTACTACCAATTCTGAAGTGACCCTTTGGGTTTTAAATAGGTTTACTAGGAAATTTTTCTAGCTCCCTCTCAATGAATGTCTGACCAATTTAACTCACAACTATCTTAAGTTTATTGATGGCTTGAGATTGGTGTTAACTTGTGGATTTTAACTCTTATATAGCCTGAGAATTTTGCTCAAGCATACTTTCTGTGCATTGCATAAAACGATTAATCATTTCCTCTAAACTGGATGTGCTGGATGGAGGAAATTGGTTAAATTGAGGCATATCAATGATAGGAGCCTAGGAGACAACAAGCCCCCTTGGTGTGGACCGTGGGCCTAGGAGAGATTAGGATGCTTGGCTAAACCTGGATTGTAATAGTTGAACTATAGATTATTACTAGGTCGCCAAATAGCATTAAAAGAATTGACATGCTCAGCAAAATATGCAAGATAATCATTTTGCAAATGACTCAGTTGTGAAATCACTCGAACTCGAACATGCAACACAAACCTCAGATGAAACATTCATGGGTGGCGGGGGTTGGGCCATATTCAAAATTGCACCAATTATCTTAGCCATATTCATAACAATTGCTTCTAGTTTCAAGGCAAAAGGGGAGTGAATGAACATACCTCTAACTTTATATAAACAACCCTTACGCCTACCAAAATCCTTTCTCAGATAATCCCATTGTAGAGTATTTTCAGAAAGAGTTTCAAAGAAATTCCAAATCTCTCTAACACTCATCTTCATAAGTGTTCCACCACTAGTGGCATCAATTATACGATGGTTTGGAGGGGTTAACACATCTTTAAAATATTGAACTAGATGTGACTTGTTAAATCCGTGATGGGGACATTTAACAATGAGTTCATTGAACCTTTTCCCAACATTCATAAAAATACTCGCCTATTTTTATTGAAAATTAGAAATATCTCTTGGGAGGCCTTTCGTTTTATGAATAGGAAACTATTTTGACAAAACATCCCAAGTTGTGATGGTTACTGTCTCTACAAAATTTAAACGATGACCTCACCTTAGGAGAAAAAGGGAAACAACCTAAGACGGACCGAATCATCTGAAAATTTTGGATACTTAAGGGTAGGACAGATGTCAAGAAATTCTTTGACATGAAGATATGTATCTTCTTTCTCAAAACCATAGAAGGAAGGCAAAAGATGGATGATGGATGGTTTGAGTTCAAATCTATTTCCAGGTGTCTCAGGTAAGACAATGAAAGACGGAGTGTTGTTGGAAAGAAGGGAAAGTCATCCTTAAAAGCTTTCTCCTCAGCCATCTCCTAGGTCTCACTAGACAATGAGAGGGAAGTAGAAAGGTAACGAGAACTTCAAAGAACTTCTCGAGGTTTTTTCAGACTAGTTTATTCTTATAATCACGCACCCAAGTACATATAAACTAATGGGCACAAGAGTTTCAAAGTTAACACTCCTTAAAAGGTTTCAAGTTTTTATTTTATTATTTATGCAAGTCTAACCTCTATATGAAGACGGTCTAACTCTAAAAAAATAAAAACAAATGAACCCTAACAAAACCTAAATGATGTGCAAAAAAGATGAAGGACAAACAACCCTAGACAAGCACCTAATATACACTGAGTTTTACCTAGAGAATTGTTACTAATGAAGGGTTTAAATGCAATTTACCTAAGCATGGGATAGGCACGGTTATATTCTATCAATGCGCCATAGTAAAATTTTCCTACCTATTTTCCACTTTTCAGTTCAAAGTTTAATACCAGTTTCACAACTATTCCAAGATAGGATATGTTTCTTAACTTGACTACTTTAAGCTTTCAAACTTTCAAAGAGGGATCCTATGAACGTGAAACTTGCCATAAACAATTATTTTGCTACAAATTTTAAAGAGTGAAGGTTTAGGTTCCTAACCCTAAAATAGATAGTGGTTAACCTATCCACGGGATATGGCACAGAACATGCAGATCAATCCTGCCACTATTCAAATTTACATGCAATACTAACTAAAACAAATCATCAAAACACTAAGAGGGTGTTTTTTTTAAGTGCTTAGAAGCTAACTTCTAACTGGAATTAGAAGTTATGAAGTTATGAATGAGCTTCTGAATGAACTGTTTGTTTTGCTTCTGAATTGGCTGCTGATTAGAAGCTGTAAAATTAAAAGGTTTTTGTTTTTAGGTGCTAAATGAGAACTATTTGACAATTTTGCCCCACTGAGCTGAAAAAAATTTATGACATAAATATTATGCTTAAAATCATACCCAATAATTATTCAAATCCTAGAGAATGTTACAATACCTTTCATTACAAGAATATCGAAATATGACCAAGTACATTTAAAAAAAATTATCAACCAAATTTATTACTAATATTTCGTTTGCAATACGATATCGTAAATTAACCATATCGGTTTGTTCATGTGATCCAAATACTTGAGACCATTATGATTGTTCACTATCAGCTTGCTTGGGAGAGATGAAGAAAAACTTAAAAATACCAGGAAAGAAAACAAAGATGAATGAGAGAAAGGAAATAAGTTTCTTAACGAGTCTTTGTGAAGGTAGGTAGAACCACAATGCTCAGTGAAGAGAATGAAGGTTTGCCGTCAAAATTTAGCCTTACTTATTTTTAAGAAGATGGGGCAGTAATTGTCATTACAAAATTATGTTAAGGTTATTATTGGAATAATTTTTTACTCAACACTCAGTGCTAAGTGATCAGCACCTCCATGTTGCTTACTCCAATCAGAAGTAGAACTTCTGATTAGAACTAAAAACAAACACTCTAAACAAGGTGGTCCACTTCTTATTAAGACTTCTGACTCCATTCAGAAGCAAAAACAAACACCCTCTAAGTAATCACGACAGAAACCTCGTGCAGATGCAGTGGGGAGAAGTTACCTCGACATGAACCTCTTTTGGGTTACCTGCGACGCTAGCTAGAAGTCGAGTTGCTGTCGATTAGAAGCATTGTCCACCTGATAGTTTGCCTGACTTCTGAGAGTGTCCACACGAATCGCAACCTAAAAAGAAAAATGACAATGCAATGTATATCTTTTATTTTACATTTGTTTGCTTTGCTATTTTTCTTTTCGTTTGTTTTTCACAACTTCTGTTTTTCACTTTGATCCTATGAATACCTAGTCTGATTTTCTGCAAAACAAATTCAACCAATTAAAACTCAAACTAATAAAGAGCAAATCAAATTTATTCCTAACCTCAAAATTTTAAACTTACAAAAGCTAATGACAAACAAAACCAATTATCAAGTAATTACAAACATTGTTCCTAAACAAATAAAACTAAACCTAAACTACAAACTAGTGAAAATAAACGCTAAACTTCAATTGCACCGTTACAAAACCCCAACAACAGCGCCAAAAACTTGATACATATTTTATTAATCTAAATTAATAGGCTAATAAACCAAATTGTTATACCGCAAGTGCATAGTTATTTAACTAGTAGACAATGGCAAATGCAAGTCAATCCCACGAGAATTGAAAACACAATCAAAACCTAAAATTTATTAAATTTAAAAAGGGTTACCGCGATTAAAAGTTTATACAAGAATGAAATAAAATTAAGTAACTAAAAATTGAATTAACATGGCAATCAATAAGCGAACCAAGGCATCGAATCCACCATTGGTTCTTTGAGAATTGTTTAATGGAAAATGACTTTTAAGGCCTTATTTTGATACTGTAGTTGATGTAATGGCTAATTTGTGTCTATTTTAATACTTTTATGACCAACAAGGACTATTTTATTAACCCAAGTTAACTCATAAAATTATAAGACATTTTTACCCTTCTTAAACAAATAGAAAACATATTTTCAACAAGGACTTTTTTTATTAATTATTCTAATTATGATCAACCAATTGCTGGTTTAATTAGGCTATTTAAGTTGCTGAATACTAGCATATGATTTCTACAATCACTCTCCAAAACATACCTAATGGAGCCAGAAGTATCTCATTGTTCTTATTATTATTAGTATTTATTTATTTATTTACTATTATTATTATTATTATTATTATTCTTGTTATTGCCCGTTATAGCTTACTGCAATGATCAGTCATAGCTTTTGTTGTTTTTATATCACTTGTTGAAAAGATTTTGACAGCTTTGATGTATCCCCAATGACAGATATATAGTTCAATCCCTTCTTTGTTTCACAAATATTAATCTTTGTAGGAAATTTAAAAAAAAAAAAATTGAGTATTATTCATGTAGACTAATTTCTGATTTTTTTACAATTCAAGTTTTAGGGCAATTATAGCTAAAATATGCAAACTAATAATAATAATAAATAAATAAATAAAGTTTGTGGTATTTCTGACTCTATTAGATGTGTTTTGAAAAGTGTAAATTGAAGGAAATCATCAACTTATTAGCCCAACCTAAAAGATCCATCAATTATTGAAGTCATGCGATTTGCAACATTGAATAACAAAGTGATAACTCTGTATTTCAAAAAATTTGACAGTTTAAGTTTTGAGGCTATTGATGAGCGAGTTAAGAGGTAAGGACTATTATCTACTTAGAACTAAAATCATCCCTATTCCCCACACACAAAATAATAATAATAATTGATGCAGTCGTTTTTCGCTCCCTGCTTTGACCTAGTCCTGCTGACCTAGTGACCTGCATAAGAAACGCACGTGAGCCACGGACCACTGTTGTGGTGGCCGGTGATACTCCGATAATAAAGTCGGACAAGGATCTGAGAAATGTGCAATGTTGTAAACATGAAATTTGTAGCTTACCAACCTCATGTCTTATTTATAGTGCAGGAGTCCTAGTTTGACCAGACTATCGATGACGTAGTTTAGGATGGAGATCTTCGTGGAGATCCTTCTCTAATTAGGATTTGTGTTGTAGAAGGGAATTTTCTTGTTAGCCCTGTGCTCCTAGATAAGCAGGAGATAGTTCCCAATCTTAGGGTAATCCGTAAGAGGAAGTTTCCCCATGTGATATGTACTCTAGTATTTGCTTCCTAGTTGAAAGCGGAGAGCTACTATAATTGTCTGTCTGAAGCTGATCCTCGATATACTTGCCTTAGCAGGGCTTACAGATATTGAGGATAGCTATGAAATGCATGGGCTTAGGAAGCTACAAGAGTTCAAGTCTGTTTGGCGGACTACATTGAGCAGGCTTAGAGTTGCTTGGTCCGGATCAGTGTTGGGCTAACACTCGGGCTCGTAATTCCTCGAGATCATCATGACACATGTATGGCTTGGGGCTGTGACCATTTTGGTGTATCATCAGCTACTCTCCTCAAGTTAGAGGGCCATCACATCGGTTCTCTAAGTCATCTCTTGAAAAGATACGACGCTCGTGACAATTGAGTCTGAATTGTTGCTTGAGTCGCGCACTGCATTTATTGAACGTGCGTCGGTTCAGTGGCAAAGAGGCGGGAGCCTAAACCCTATTTTGGTCATTCGTTGTGCGGAGACTAACTCTT
This sequence comes from Berberis vulgaris, assembly GCA_963556465.1. Classification (NCBI taxonomy): domain Eukaryota; kingdom Viridiplantae; phylum Streptophyta; class Magnoliopsida; order Ranunculales; family Berberidaceae; genus Berberis; species Berberis vulgaris. Next base: position 44,465,275 of record OY747124.1, read on the forward strand.
CTATTTTCTTTGTTTTTATAAATATTACTATGTTCATCTTCTTATTGAAAATATTGTTCATCTTCTTCATGGCTCAACAAAACCTTCTTGTTGACGCAACCTTGGACAGGAACCTTGAGTTTTTCGAAAACAATTTGCTTTCTGAATCTGGCCTTGCCGAAATCCGTACAAAGTTTGGGGTCCCCGAAGACCTGCCATTGTCTGTTCTGAAGGGCGACCAGATGCCAATGTAGCCTCCGGCGGGGTTCATTTGCCTGCACCACGGGGTGCTCCAAACTGGAGTATGTTTTCCCGTTCTGGATGTGATTTGGAATTTTTTGGGCTTTCTTGGAATTGCTCTAGCCCACTTGGGGCCTAATGGATACAAAACCATTCTTCTCATTTTGATTAGGGTGAAGGAAGCTGGCGTCCGCGTGACTCCGTGAGTGATCCAGTTACTGACTTCTCCCCGGTTTAAAAGTAGTGTTGTCTGTAAAATGACGTCGCCGGCTTGCTTCGCGAATCTGCCTGATGACTTCAAGTTCTGGCAGAAGTATTGCTTTTTGGCCTCTACGGAATAAAAGTACTTCCAGTTCAAGGGTCATCCGCGCGAGCGGGAGTTCAAGCCATTTTGTAAGTGCAACTTTATCTTATTATTATGTTGCGCTCAATTGCATGCTAATTGTTGCTTGTGTTTCTTCGCAGGACGGTTTTTCACTACTCCCCTTACCCCAGATGAGCAAAACACTATGGAAACATTTCGTGGCTTGTCAACGCAGAAGGTAGTGGATGTCATATGTGTCCCCAACTTCATTCGCAATAGGCTATGGGACAACTGGCATATGGTCCCTACTCTTTACCAAGCGTCGCGAGTTAAGTCTGAATATGGGCCCCTTCTAGAAAGAGGAAGGCCAATGGGGCCAAAGCACTTGTTTTGTCTGATACGGAGGAGCTTTTTGAAACGCTCGCCTTCTTTGTGAGTTAGAAGAGGTCCCATATTAGAATTGGGTCATCTTCAAAATGATCCGCTCATGTAACTAAAAAGCGTGAGTTTGATCCAGAAGGACCAACTGTGATTAGCAGGGGTTGAAGACATGTCGAATCTCAATGTCGCGCAGGCAGAAGCTCTGAGTGAGGAGTTGATGCAGGTTGCAATGGCGGCTTCTGCTGGTATCGATTCACACGGGATCGTTCTGATAGAAGGTTTTTGTGAGGATCCGCTTGAGGTTCTTGAGTCTGATCGTCCCGTTGGTGGGTTGCCCAATAGCAACCATGGTGACACAGTCATGCTCCGAGTGACTTCGATGGCAGGGGAGGCACACTTGGGTGAGGTGTGTTCGGCACAGGAGAAGAGTGTGATTGTGGAAAAGAAGCTAAGAATTAGGAAAATAAATAAAACCTTGAATTGATCATAATATGAAAATGTGCATGGATTATTTTAAACATGTATTAGGTTAGCCTTGAAGGAAGAAACTAACCGCTCATTTGATTCTCGAATGAGAACTATTTGTCTTCCTTAAGGTGAAATGCATATTTTTGTTAAATACTTAATTGTCTCGTTGTGACATAATTTGTAAGTTTGCTCACACCAGTATTTATATACTGACCCAAATTTTGTATTGTTTTACAAATTTGGGTGCGTTTTTAATGAGCGTAGCCCCAGAGACTTATCAGGGTTAACTGGAGCGCAAGGGTGATATTAGCTGTGTGGCGATAGCTGAGGATTCGATACGTTTTTTGTTAGATATTGAGTTATTGTTATTCCTAGGTAATCAGATGTAAGGTTTAGTTATAAATGCTCGGATTTTAAGTCAGAGATTTATTTGGGGATTGATTAATGTAATTTTTATTTATTTATAATTGTGTGAGTACTGTCACGCCCCGATTTTTGAACAACATAAATTAATAGATTGTCCACAAACCAAGGCACGACAGGAACAAATTAAATGGTACAGTCACGAGGCAATAAATAAAATTATAACCTTCCTCAAAATTCTTCCTCTCAAAATGAGGTCCACAATTATAAATAAATAAAAATTACATTAATCAATCCCCAAATAAATCTCTGACTTAAAATCTGAGCATTTATAACTAAACCCTACATCTGATTACCTATGAATAACAATAACTCAATATCTAACAAAAACCGTGTCGAATCCTCAGCTATCGCCACACAGCTAATACCATCCTTGCGCTCCAGTTAACCCTGACAAGTCTCTGGGGCTACGCTCATTAAAAACGCACCCAAATTTGTAAAGCAATACAAAATTTGGGTCAGTATATAAATACTGGTGTGAGCAAACTCACAAATTATGTCACAACGAGACAATTAAGTATTTAACAAAAATATGCATTTCACCTTAAGGAAGACAAGTAGTTCCCATTCGAGATTCAAATGAGCGGTTAGTTTCTTCCTTCAAGGCTAACCTAATACATGTTTAAAATAATCCATGCACATTTTCATATTATGATCAATTCAAGGTTTTATTTATTTTCCTAATTCTTAGCTTTTTTTCCACAATCGCACTCTCCTCCTGTGCCGAACACACCTCACCCAAGTGTGTCTCCCCTGCCATCGAAGTCACTCGGAGCGTACATGACCCAAGTGGGGTGCCACATTGAGTGTCATGTCATCTCACCCGAAGTTCGATACCTGGCAAGTATTTCCTAAATACTACACGTACTACTGCATTCACATGGAACGGTGTACCCGATATGCAAGCAAGTCTGCATACCCAAAATTATATCACACGTATACAAGCAAGTCTGTATACAAAAATAATTTTTTTTTTTTGGAATTGTGGAAAATAGCATTTTGAAATATTTATTAACATGTCTAATGCTTATCAAGTTTCAGAAATTTAAACAATTACTTTCTCCCAAAACAAGTAACAATAACATCATAGTCTCATTTCGAGAACCATACACTATCTATAATTTATTTAAAATAAATAAACTGAATTATGGATTAGGAGCTCCTTATATAGATAATATTATGATATTAAGTTATAAATATAATCAAACATGATGGGTAATTTTATTTTCTTGGGCCTCCCTATTATAAGATACAATTTCCAAGACTTTGGACTATTTAGGCATTAAAAAAAACTTCTAAGCAAACTACAAAAAAAAAAATCGATTGAAAATTTAAATAAGTTAAAACTCACATTTTATTGGTTGACCAAGATCATTCAATTAGCAAACCCAAAACAAATCAGCCCATACATTGTTACAACACTGCAACTCTGTTCGGAAACAATTGGGTATAATCCATTTGATTGATTTATGACTCATTTAAACACTTATGATTAGAAAAAGGACACCATTCAACGAGCTCTATGGAAATGTAAGATCTTCTCTTACCTTTTTGTGAATAAAATAGTTTTGTACTAAACAAATAAGTACCAAATACTCAATTAGGAATTGGGTTGTGCCTATCAAAACTTTAGTTATTAATCTATTCTATTCTAGTGTCCCTTTTGGCAGGGAGCTGCAATCTAAAAGCTAACATCCATCTTGACTTACGGTTCAATGCTCTCTCTTTACCTCTCCCTCTCTCTTTATTTTCTACCAAATAACTCAAACTTCTAACCATAATATACATTCACAAACCTTCTACGCGTCGAGGGAATGGGCGAGGAAAACAACGAGGGGGAGGGATTTTACCACTCATCCCCCTCGAGATTCACGAAGGTGCGCATCTCGAGGGGGTTAAGGGTCACACCCCCTCCCTCGCCCGTTTCCTCATTATCAAAACTATATGGAATAAATGAGTAGCTGTCCCCCCCCCCCCCTCAACTTTTAAAATAATTTTATTATATATTAACCTTTAAAAAAATCAATTTTATAATGTATAATACAATATGTAAATTGTTTATTCAACTATTTTTATATATTTCTATTGGTGTAGTGGTTGAAAGTTTGTAATATTTTGTAAACAACCCGAGTTCAATACTCATTGAGCACATATTTTTTTTTATGGCTATTCACTATACATTTTTATGGTTATTGATAATTACTATTTTTATCATTGTTACTCGCCTAATTTTTTATTTTTAATACAATTTTATAGTAATTGCAAACATTAAAAAAATTGTTTAGTTTAATAAAAATTTATTTTGGTCCTCTCGGAGCGTATGATTTCTTTATGTTTATACAATTTTGTCATTGTGACATTTCCCTACTTTTTTTGATGAAATTGTATTAGGATCTTATTATGTTCGTAAATTTTCGATTTTTTTTAGCTTCAATTATATATTTATCCTAATTATTTTGTGATTTTAGTTATTACGCTCGTTTGCCCCTTGCTAAGGTTATTGATATTGTGACCTTATTTTGGCTTAAAATTGGATTACACTTAATTCAATTTGGCATATGCAATGTATTTTTATAGTTGTATTTTTTTTATTTTACTAACTCAGGAAGATATATATATATATATATATTATTTATTTATTTATTTATTTATTTTACTTTCCATTTCGCCCCCCTTGACTAAAATCCTGGATCCGCCACTGTCTATGAGAATGATTAATCATCACTTGAGCTGCATGAGAACGCTGAGAGACCAAGAGTGAAAAAAATTTAAGCATTTCATTTCAATATAAATCTCAAGTAATTTTTCATACATTCTAAACAAAGGGGTTTAAGGTCTCCTAAAAAATGTGCTACTCTTCATTAGGATAAACTGACAGCATGTATCAAGTCATCTCATAAATCTACTACTCTATTGAGCATTTATCAGAATCTCTACCATCTTGGTTTTCTTTTTCCCGTTGTTTTCCCTATCGTTTCTCACCACACAAACATCTCACAGCTTGTGGAGCAAAAGATATCAGAATGATATCTGCTCCAGCCCGTCGGAGACACATTAATGACTCCATCATCACTTTCTCTGCATTTATCATTTTCATCCCTGTCGTTTCAGAATATTCATCTCAAACATGTACTAGAATCGAAGAATACAAAGCTCAATAGAGAGATTAGAAGACTTAAATGCAAAAACATATAATAGTTTTATCAGGTGTACTAAAACATAGAATGGAATTCTAGGAATGAATAATTCTTGTCAGCATACTCTGCCAAGGGATGGAGGTGTCAAGACACTTGTACAGGAGAACATGAGTTATTGTTTAAGAGACTGACTCTTTGAGTTTAGATATATAATAATTCTTTAACTTGATATTGTATTTTTCTTGGATCCTACCTTTATGTTCAACACAGTGAAATAACATTTGTAGTTTCCTTTTACATCTTTCCCTTATTCTTAGAAAAATAAATTGAACTAACACTTTAGCTTTCTAATGTCAAATGAAGGTTTTTTTGGCAACTAAAATGCAAGGTTGTACCAACAACGTTTTCTTCCACCATGATTCAAATAGTTCTAATGGTAGTGGTGTACATCCAAATGATCTTTATTTTGATGAGTTTGGTGACCATGATGGTGATGATGAAGAATTACTCAAGGAGGTTGTGGGTATAAATAGATGTTGATGAGTTAAGGAGCTTAGTGTTACTATAATAGACTCAGTTATTTTTTGGACATCAACATGGTAGCACTTGATATCATTATTAAACTTTGGAATATATATGTATTTGGTTATGTGACTTCGCATATACAGAAAAAACCACTTTTTAGAACAAGCTTCTACCAACACGGATCCTGTCCCTGATCGAACCAAACGAGAATAAGGCAGCGAGCTTCCAATCATTGATTGATTTGGTTAAAAATAATAAAAACTGTCTAACTCAAGCGGTGAGGGTTCGGCGGGAACAAGAAGTGGGGAGTTTCATGTTTGGGCGTTTTAACAATTGTACATGGTCCTAAAATCAATGAAAGAATGCAATATTTTTTTATAAATATAAAATTCTATTATTTTAATTTTAGATGGTGCATTACACAAAAAATTTAGTTGTTCCTGACATATAAATTACATAAGTGGGGAAGAATGAATTGTCACTGAAATCACTACCATGGCAAACTGTTCCTGACATATAAATTACATAAGTGGGGAAAGATTCCTCATAGAAAGTTTACAGTAAATATTTTTAATGTATGAAATGACTATCGTGACAAACTGTTCCTCACATATAAATCACCACATGTGACGCTAGCTTTTCATCACACAACACTGTAGAGTGACGAAATTTCCTTCACCCATGTTGTAATTGTATACCCGCGCGCTAAGTTTCTGTGAGGAACCACTTGCCACATAAGATGACTGTCTGTGACGAGTAAGGAATTCATCACATAATACTTTCCTTAACACCCCTTATGTGAGGAACGTTGTGACGACTGAAATTTCCCACTATTGCTGAAATGTAACGAATTAACATACTTCAGTGATGAACAATGTTCTTCACCAAATCCTAATTTTCTTGTAGTGTGCGCTAGTGCAACTTCATCATGTAAGCTCTGTCCTACAAAAACATGAAAACAAAATAATTAGAATAAAATACAATGTTTAAAACACTAACAAATATAAGTTAATAGGTAATTTATATATAAATTACGTGAATATCAAAATTCAAGAATTATAATTAAATTTATCTTATCTTCATTCTAAAATTGGTATTCAGAGCAGCGTGATAGAATTGAATCCAATTGTTTAGGGCAATTCTTGCCTAATGCAAAATTGGTTCAGAGCCACAATTACAAGTTTGTAAAGAGCCACAATTATATATTTCTCTTGTTCTGAAAAACAATTGATCTTCTTGCTCTAAATAATAGTTTATCTATTTTTTACACATAAAATTGGTATGTTTTTCAAAAGATCTTCAAAATGTTTTTGAAAATCAATGATTGTATAATGAATTAAAAAGTATTTCAAACATCTCTCAACCATGCAGATTATACCCTTACTAATAATGTGTTCGTTGTGAATTGTAGGTCCAAATTCTTGACAGGTATAATCAAGTTCATCTTGTGCTTTGAATGATTTAATTTTCATCCATAGTGAATCTGAGATACTGTAATTGTGACTTTGATGTGTTTTTGTCATAAGTTCACAAAGGGGGAGGTTGAAAATGTTATTTGTGAATTAGTACAAAAATAATATTGGTTAAGCTTTTAAAACCAATATAGGTTTAACGAAGAGTTATTGTAAAATATGTTGACTAAATTATAAAGTCATGCATACTAGGTTGTGAGTGATCAATAAAATTATATCATTCAAATGCAATCGTGAAAACTCAACAGAATCGTCAGTGCAAGAAGATGAAATCAAATCACGCGCCAATCAAAATCAAAGCCAAAGTCAACCAAGGACGAAGTCAATTTATGAGACTAAAGTTAAAAATTTGAAGACTAGTCAAGCAATGCTAAACCTTCAAGAAAACAAATTTAAGATGGTTGAAGTCCAAAAAAGTAGACAATGCCAAATGACATTTGAAGACAAGACAAAAATAAATTATTGATGACCAAACTTCAAATGAAATGTCAAAAGATATTTGGAGGCAAAAATATGTGGTAACCAAAATTCAAAGTTTGTAAAAAGTAGTGTTATTAAACATAAAAGTAGGAAATTGTGTCGATGAGTGGAAGCAGTGGTGTCAAAAAATCATTGCTATTAGTTATCGACCTTTTATATAAACTACTGTTAGTTTTCACAAAAATTATGCATGTGATTATGAAACTACTTAGCGGTTTGGTTAACCGCCAGTAGCAGTTAGTGAAACCGTAATGCATCAGCAATAGTAGAAGAGAGATTTTAAGGATGAAAATGGTAGATGCCTGGATTCTCTCAGTTAATCTTCTCTTTCAAACAAAAAAACCAAAAACTACTTCGACAAGATACTTAGGATGTGAACAACAAGCGACTTCCAAGTTCGCGATTCGTCTTCGACCCACGTTTTCACAATACGCTTCTACGATTTCAAGGATTTCGCAAATCTGTAAGTTTCTTGAACCAAATTATTTCAACAATAGTATCAGGGCTATGGTGTTTTAGATTGTGTTTGCGATTTGCAATTTTTTGTTATAACACAAATCTGTCTGAAGCATGAAATCAGAAATGGGCAAATCGTTGATTTGTTTTGAAATCTACTTTGCATTTTTGTTTGTATGGCAAATCCCACATCTATTGCATTTGAATAAAATGTTCATTCTAATTACTCAAAGAACGCAATACAAATCATGTATTTTTTTTGGGGATTTGAAATTAGAAAATCAAACAAGCATACCCGTATCTCTCCAGAAGTAGATCGGCGTTCTTGAGGACAGATTCAAGAATAGTCGCAAGGCTTGAGCGAAGTCCAGGACCCGATCTTGTGACTGAGGTGTCAAACTTTTTGTAAATTTGATACGAACAGATTCATGAACTTAGGAAAGACAAGATTTGTGGTGAGACAAAGGCACCATCTGCTCATTATCTATGTATGTGTTATTGTGAAGAAAAAAGTAAACTAACAAAAAAAAATGGAAGGAGAGAAGACGAGTTTTTCTCTCTATCTAGCTTTTTTTTTTTTTTTTTTTTCTATGTTTATGAAAAAAAAAAGAGACATCTGTTATTAATAAGTCCAGAAATTCTAAATGGCAAGGAAAACAACGAGGGAGGGGGTGTGACCGCTCATCCCCCTCGAGATGCGCAAAAATGCAAATCTCGAGAGGGATGAGTGGTCACACCCCCTCCCTCGCTGGTTTCCTTGACAGTTAGACAGGCTCTAATAAGTCTAAGACTTTGTTTTTTTTTTTTTTTTGAGTGATGCTAGGCGGCGAGAAAACGGGCGAGGGACGGGGGTTTGACCCTCCATCCCCCTCGAAATTCACATGAGCGCGCATCTCGAGGGGGATAGAGGGTCACACCCCCTCCCTCGCCCGTTTCCTCGCCATTTAGAATCACCGTTTTTTTTTTTTTTTTTTTTTTGAGAACCCATTTTTTTTTTTTTTACAATTCCAATGAGTCAACTCTATTCAAGAATTGACACCAATATACAATTGTACCCATGTGTTCCAATTTCAAGAATCTTCTGGACAATTGAATCTCATTTGGGTTATCTAATTTTTTTTTTCAATTTGGGCTTACAAGTTGGGCTTGTAGTTTTTATTAATCAAAACCCTAGTATTAAATGAAATGGAGTTAATCCATTTGAACCTTAAAATGGATCTGTTTTAATACAACTTGGGATCAATTTATTTAATTTTGTTTGGGTTCTTTTGGGCCATAACAATTTTTAAAGCCCAAATTTAATGATTTCAAATTTTGTCAAAGTAATTTTTTTTTAAATCATTTAAAAATGTAGCATAGACTTTGTATCTCTCCATGGATTGCACATTGTGTCTTTAAAATTATTGGTACCTATATCAAAAAAAATCTCTGACATTGTAAATTTTTTTCTTGTTAGTTAGGAAAAATGGTTACAATGTACGAACCCCTTTTGTCATACGGACAGAGGCACAAAGAGTACGATCAAGGAAAATTGACAGACTATTGGCTAAATATATAATGGAGTCCAATAATTCTGACATGATTGAGCATGTCAAAATAGTTAATAATATGATACAAGAAGTCATTTTTCGTGGACACATTTTTGAACAAGAGAATTGTTTCCTTGCTCTAAGAATTACTCTGCCTAGCTATTGGCAAAATATTTTAGATAACATATGGAACTCAACTAATTCACACAAAACATATTCATGGCTAGTTAAGAATTTGTTGAAGAATATTTGAGAAGGCAAGTCACACGAACATGTGCTCTCTCATTGAATTCTAACTTTAGCCATGGTAAATGTGTTAACCTTAGTGTTCCTTGGTTAACATCAATTGTTTTTGGGTCAATTCTTCGATAAATAGATGAAACCATACCAAGAAGGCAAAGACGCAATTCTTGATTTTTTTTTTTTTTTACATATTGTACATATGTATCCATATTAATAAAAGTTTTTTTTTTATTCATGCACCTTTCTATATATTTTTTTGGTATTATATGATGCATGAATGATGATGTTATTTTTTAATGAGAGTCCTAAAATAAAATGAAATTACCTTAAAAACAATTTTTTTTTGCACAAATAAGACTAAGCTAGTGATAATTACACATAAGAGAAGTGGATGATGATTGGGAAAGTGAACTTTCGGCTTTACATCTTATTTGAATTATTATTATTTTGGTATTCTTTTGTGACAAAATAAAATAAATGTGTGTAATGTTAGGCTATAATATACGTGCATATGTCTTATGTTGACATAAACCTCGACCATGGCTTCTGCTTCCAAGAACATTATCACCGAATTAACAAAGGTGAGAAATTGAATGACAATAACTATGAGATTTGGAACATGAAAATTCAATATGTACTGGAAGAGAAAGAATCTCTGGAAGCTCTTAACAACACCATGGAAGAGCCTGAGGAATGCAACTCTGTCCAGCAACGAAGGGACTGAGATACTTATAATGTCTGTAAAAAAAAAAATTTCATTGCTCGCATTACATTTCTAAGCAGTATGGAAAATGATATCATGCGATATTTTCGCAAATATGAGACAACCAAAGATATGTGGACAACTTTAAAAGAGAAGTTCGGTGGAACTTTTGTTACTAAGCAAAGACAACTCACAATCAAGTTCAACACTTACAAGAAACGCTCGAACCATAATATGAGACAACATATGAGGCAAATGTTGAACATGATAAGTGAGCTGAATGAGGCTAGTCACATGTTAACTGATGAACAAGATGTGCAAGTTGTTATTAGATCCTTACCTCATAACTAGGAACACATGAAAGTGCACCGAACCCACAATGAAAGCATCAAAACACTAAATGACGCAGCACGTCATTTGGAACTAGAAGAGGATCGCATTGAAGCGACTAGGCCAGATACAGATGTATATATGGTTGATTCTAGTTCACATGGAGGTTCATGCTCCAAAATAAAGGAAAAGGTAAGGGAGTTGTCCAAAAGTGAAAAAACCTAACAATAACCAACCAGAGAAACAAAAGGGAAAATGTCATTTCAAGAAGAAATCAAGAGTGAAATGTTTCAACTATGGCAACAAGGGTTACTATGCTCGTGAATGTCATGAGCCAAAGAAGGTAAAGACCCTTAATGCAAACTTTAGTGTTGCATATGTATCAAGTTATGTATTTTTAACTGAATCTCATCCTTTGTGCGCCATAGACCACATAGCTAAATCCCGCAATTCTTTCATAGAATATCGTTGAATCCCTCCAAGAACGAGATGGATATATGTGGAAAATAATTCGAGGGTGAAAGTTAAAGGAATCGGCACCTGCAAGTTGAGTTTGCTTGGTGGTTGAACCCTCATCATACATGATATTTTATATGCTCTTGAAATTTGGCAAAATTTTATCTCTGTGATAGATTTGCTTAATTTAGGTTACTCTTTAAACTCTTATGGTACATTGGTACTGGTGTGAATGTGTTCCATGGAACCGTGGATATTTACTCGATGGTTTTATGATTCTGGATATTGACTATGTTAGTAGTTATATCAATGCTGGTTTTTTCTTAATGACATCTACTTCAAATAATTTAGATGATAATGTAGATGTTTGACATACAAGATTAGGCCATATTAGCCAACAAAGAATGCAAAAGAGGGCTTATTAGGCCCAATTAAGAAAGTCAGTCTATCAATAGTTAATATTGTCTAGCTGAAAAAATGGCACGTAAACCATTTGGCAGAGGAACAAGAGTTGAAATTCCATTGAAGTTAATCCATTCGAATATCTGTGGTCCGATGAATGTTAGGGCTAGAGATGTGTCTGTATATTTTATCACTTTTAGTAATGATTACACTCGATTTGGTCACGTCAATTTGATATCATAAGTCTGAAGCTTTATATTGCTTCAGACGCTATGTGAATTTGGTAGAGAATCAATTAAACAAGAAAATAAAAATGTTGAGAACTGATCGAGGACGTGAAAATCTATCTGATGAATTCAAAATTGTATGTAGTGAAAAATGAATAGATAGACAATTAACTATTCTGAGGACTCCCCAACAAAATGGTGTTACGGAGAGGAGAAACATAACCCTTCTTAAGATGGTTAGGTCAATGATGGCATAAACAAATTTGCCTATTACCTTTTGGGGTGATACTTTGCTAATTGTTGCCCATGTAAATCTAGTGCCTCCAAATCAGTTATGACAACTCCTTATGAATTATGGATTGATCGCAAACCCGATCTTTCTAATTTAAGATCTTGAGGTTGTGTTGCTTATGTTCAGAATACTTCCCATAAATTTGGAAAATTTGTTCCTAGAGGTAAAAAAACATATATATTTATAAGATACTCTGAACACTCAAAAGGATATGTTTTTATTAGGGAACAAGCAAGTGGTAGTGTAACTGAATTTGAATCACGAGATGTCGTGTTTCTTGAAACGAAAATTTCAAGCAGGGGCGAGTTAAACAGTGATTTAACTCTCTTTGAAATTGCGGATTCAGATGAATTGTTTACGCAAAACCAGTTGGTAAATCCATTAGATAATTCAACCAGATCATTTGATCCGAGTGAGAACCAAGCAAATAATAGTGAATTTGTTTCACAAGAAAATCAACTACGACGTCGTAGTTGTGGAAATATTTCCGTCATTATTTTGAAATCAAAGGTGAGGCTTTTATTGTAACCCCACAAGAGGACGATGAACCAAAAACGGTTGGGAAGACTCTTTCATGCCCTGCAAAGGAACAATGGATAAATGCAATGAAAGAAGAAATGGAGTCAATGAGATCAAATAAAGTTTGGATATTGATTAATCTTCTAGATGGAAGAAAAACAATTGGGAATAAATGTGTTCTCAAGATTAAGCGTAAAGCTGACGAAACAGTTGAAAAATATAAGGCTCGACTTGTAGCCAAGGGGTACACTCAACAAAAGGGAATTGATTACGAAGAAACATTTTCTCCAATTGTAAGATTTACCTATATTCGTCTTATTCTAATTATAGTGGCAAGTATGGATATTGAATTACATAAATGAATGTAAAGACTGTTTTTCTCAATGGAGAACTACAAGAGGAAATCTATATGGAAAAACCTGTAGGTTTCGTAAAGGAATGCGAAGAACACAAAATGTGCAGGCTCTTAAGATCAATTTATTGTCTAAAATAGTTTTTCAAACAATGTATATACATTTTCATCAATCCTTAATGTCTTTTGATTTTAACATGATTGATGAGGACCATTGTGTATATTTAAAAAATCCAATGACAAGTTTGTGATCTTGTCACTATATGTAGATGACATACTGTTAGCCTGAAATGATAAGGAGTTTGTGACAACCATTAAGAGTTGGTGTTATCATCAACATTTGAAATGAATGATATGGGTGAAGCTGCATATATACTTGGTATTAAAATTGAGCGAGATCGTTCAAAGAGATTGTTAACTCTTTCACAAGAACCTTACATAAAAATAATAATTGAACGATTTAATATGCAGAATTGTAAGTCCATTGGCACTCTTATCACAAAAGGTGAAGGCCTGAGCAAGAGGTTTTGTCCTAAGACTCCATTTGAAAAGGAACAAATGAAAAATGTTCCTTATTCCGGTGCAGTTGGAAGCCTTATGTACGTTATGATATGTACAAGGCCAGATATCTATTTTGCGGTTGGATTGGTAAGCAGATATCAAGAAAATCTAGGTCAAGTTCATTGGAAAGCGGTTAAGAGGATTTTGAGGTATCTATAAGGTACTGCGAATTACACATTGTGTTATGAAGGAATGAATTGCATCTTGAAGGCTATACTGATGTTGATTGGGGAGGAGATTTAGATTAAATAAAATCGACCTCTGGTTATGCTTTCTTACAAAATAATGTTGTCATTTCTTGGAGAAGTAAGAAACAAACATGTGTAGCCTTATCCACAATGGAAGCTGGGTATGTGGCGTTATCAGCTGCAGTACAAAAGGTGGTTTGGCTTAATAGATTTTTTAATCACTTGGGGGTTGAGAAAGATACTCTAGACACAATCTTAGTGAATTGTGATAACCAGACAACTACAGCTTTCACAAAATATCCCAAGTATCACTCTTTGACCAAACATATAAATACCAAATACAATTTTGTTAGGGACTTGGTTGCACGGAAAGAAGTGAATGTGAAGTATATATCTATGCATAGAATGGTAGCAGATCCATTTACAAAACCAATTCCCAGATATTTATTTGAAGGTCATGTATGGTCTCTAAAGTTGCGTAGATATTGATGAATGATTTTCAAATATGAACAATCAATGCATTTTTTTATGTAACATTCACAAAGGAATAACAGTAAGTTTGTTGTTCAGTTGATGCCTAATATTACTATATTTTTTTAAAGCATACACACATGATACATACTTAGCGGATGATATAAAAGCTATGTCGGACAAATTGATTGGCCCTCTCATATAGGCAATCGCCTCTATGAATGTATGATTTATAGAGATGAAACAGTTTAAGCAGTATGAGAGTTCAAGCTTAAACAAATGTCCCCTTGATTAAAGATCAAGATGAGGTCACTATGTTCAAAATCTTTGTGACCAAAGATGAATAAACTCACAATTCATCTTATCCGTCTTAATGTCAGGTGAAAGTCTTGTTTTGTGATAAAATAAAGAGTAGAATTGTGGACTTAAGTTGGACACTAAATGTATATGAACTATCACTTGTATGGTATTTGTAATGAGAGACAATGCTCCATTAAAAATGAGAAAATACCATAACATGTGTTTCATATCACATGTACAAAGTAACGACCATAAGAGTAACGAGGTATTGTTGATCTCTTTTCCTCCTTATGTGAGACTCTTGAGGCTAAGATGACCCATATTTGTACCCTTATGACTTCCATTGGTTTCTTGAGGTTTGAGTTTAATGTATGATATCTTAGAAAACTACTAATGGTCATGAATGATTCAGCCTAAATGGGCACCACTAGAAAAGCAATCAAACTGGAATCAAATGATTCAAAGATGAAAGGAATACCACATTGAATATTACATTTCGTAGTATTCACAGGTCGACTTATTATGTTTACTATGTGATTACATAATTGTGAATACAAAAACACATTACAATGATATATTCATTGAGAAATCAAGAGATGTTTTTAAATGTGACGAAATGGGTATGGGGTACTTCATATTTTTCTACTCGTTGGAACTACTATGTATACCTAGCAGCTATATAGTGGTGAACTCTCGTGATTTGTAACATATGCCGGTTGCACAACCTATTTATCTGTATGAATGTTGCAGTGAAGAGATTTGTTCTCTTATGGATTGGTTAATCACGTGCAAGTGGGAGATGTTAGTTTCCACAAAAATTATGCACGTGATTATGAAACTGCTCGGCGGTTTGGTTAACCGCCGAGAACAGTTAGTGAAACCGTAATGCATCAGCAATAGTAGAAAAGAAATTTTCAGAATGAAAATGGTAGATGATTGGATTCTCTCAGTTAATATTCTCTTTCACCAAAAAACCAAAAACTGCTTCGACAAGATACTTAGGCTGTAAACAACGGGCAACTCTCGAGTTCGTGATTCCATCTTCAACCCGCGTCTTCGCAATACACTTCTACAACTTAAGAGATTCCGCAAATTTGTAAGTTCCCTAAACCAAATTATTTCAACAGCTACTATTTTATCCTTGGGGGCATAAATGTAGGCCAATGTTTACACAACTTTAAAATTTATAATTTGTAGGTAGCCCTTACACATTGAAAATTATATACAAGCTCTAAAACATAATTCTTTTATACTCCTCGTGCCTGGTGTTTACAAAGAAAAAAAAAACATGTGCATGCATTGCACGCATCTAGGGTTGTGGGTGCATATCACCGTAGTACAACAATATTACTTGTTACATGGAATTAAACTCGAATAGGCCCAATTCATCACAGAGCCCAGTAAGAGGTGGCCCAAAACAGTTGGTAGATAAAGAGGCCCAAAGAGTGGCAGATTTGATAGCTTCCGCTCTTTGTGCTCCATCCAGATCCAGGTCTCCAACTAGAATGAGGCGAGCCGAACTCACTTTCTTCTTCTTCTTCTCATCCCTTCACGACTTCACTCTCATCTCTTCTTTTTTTCTTTTCTAAGAGACACACACACACACACACACACAGAGAAAGGTATTTGTTAGTGTTGTTGTTGGTGAAACCATGTGGGGATCAGCTGCGAAGAACCTCCGAAGGCGTTTGTGTAATACCCTCTCTTTACATTTCCTCCAAAACCACAACAAGTGAGTAATACATAATTCCCCCAACCTTCAATCTCTTTTTCTTCAAACCCTTTTAATTTTCTTAATTAAAGTTTGATTTTATTTATCATATCAGGTCTGTTCTACAGTGGACAAGCTCTGATCCTAAATTGCTTGCAAGCAGTGTGTTTGATTCAATGTCACATAGAGAACAAGGCACTGTCTTCTCTTCATTGGGAGGGACACGGTCGATGTCCACGGCTAGAGGGAGGAGTATGAGAAGCAAAGTGGAGAGGTTGATGAGGAAAGATGTGGGGAGAACTCAGAAGGAGATTAGGAGAGCCCGGAACTTGAGGAAGAAGTTGATGACTGATGAAGAGAGGCTCATTTGGAGCCTCAGAAGAGTATGTTCTGCTTACCCCATTATTTATTTACTCATTTAGTATACATTTCTGGTATAAATATTCAAACGGTATACAGTGTAGCATTTTTTCATGAATAACATAAAATTTGATAATACGTTTTCGGGGTTTGGAGGTTTAGGCCTAATATGAGTTAGACAAGGTTTCTGTCAATGGCATATGGGGAAAAATGTTTTTACTTCCTTTATATATTTCAATGATTCAACTGATGACAGGGAAATTCCCACTTTCAATGACATTGCTTAGAAAACTAAATTAGGAATTGAGAGAAAGGGGAATAAGTTTATCGTAGAATTACATAAACTGTCTTGGGGGTTTTGCTGAGTATGAAGGTTATTTCTTGTATGCTTGATTGGTCACTATGCCCACCCCCGTTTACCCATTTTAGTTAAATGACATGAATTTTATCTACTTTCCTTGTTTTCCTCCTAGTCTGATTGTTGTATTTCTTATTTCCGGTGAACATATCCATCTTTGCCATACTCATTCTAATGATGAAGCCAACATGTTTACGAGGTTCCTTTTTTTTAGTTCTCTTAGCTTAAGCGGATTCTGTTATGGAGTGTGGGATCAAGCCTTCCCATGCTGATACCTTGGCCTTGACCTGTCTCTAGTAAGGAGTTATGGAACTTGATGGTGGAAATGGTCAAGTGTTAGTAGATTTACTCTGTAAAGGAGTACGCTGGTCAATATTCCTGTTTATCACGTCTGATTTTTCCCTTTGCCCATGCCAATCAAGTCTACTAGGGCTGCAAGTTGGATAGGAAAATCCGATTCTGATCATTTCCAAGCCGAAATTTTCCAAACAAATCCGATTCCGAAACTATTCGAATCCGAAAATGCTTTCCCATAATTTTGAAAAAATTTGGAATATAATTGAAATGTCTTTGAAATATCCGATTCTGATCCAATTTCAATCGGAATAATTCCGAAACTTGCCGAAAGTGATCTGATCTGAAATTTTTTTAATATTTTTTTAAATAAATAACATATCATATATTATATTATAAGTTTTAACTATATATTTGTGTTCATAATCATATTAATAAAGTAAGATAACATTTTATAATTTACAAATTCTAACAATATATTTGCATTTATAATCATATCAATAAAATAAGATCACTTATATAATCATTTGTAAGTTGTAGTTATGTTTTTTCTTTTCCTACTTTGGCTCTAATAATTAATGCTCAGTAGAGTTTGACTTTTACCCATTTATTTTAGACTTTGATTGAGCCTAATCACCATTTTTTCAAAATTTCAATTGCAATTTTTTTCCAAAAACCCCCCTAAAATTCTGAAAAGTGAAATTCCGAAGCTTTCCAAATATTTTGAATGGAAATTGGATACGAATTTCTGTTCCGAAAATTTTTGGAACAGAAATTGGATGACCTGTTTCCAATCCGGTCTGTCCAAAAAACAGCCCTAAATTCTACACACTGAGATAGGAGTTGGTGGTACTTTCAAAAGAAAAGGGTATTTTGGGAGTTAGAAGAGTTATTAAAGCAAAATATCATGGAAGTTTTTTCTCTATCAGTTGGGATGCCATGAGTGTTGCAAGGTTTTGTTAGATGTGCTCAAGTCAGGGAGACTGAAGGTATTGTGATCTCACCTTATGCTATTTTGTGTGTGATTATGAATCTAGGAATGAAAATATTTTCAACGGGAAGGGGTAGTTCTTCATAGGATCTTGGTGGATGTTATAGCTTGTATTTGGAATTGGATCTTTTTTTCCTATTTATTTATTTATTAGGATGAGAAAGGAAGTGTATTTTTTTTAAGAAGCGAAACAAACAGAGGACATTTGTAAATGCGAAGCGAGCGAAAAAGGTGCAAGAGGCTCAAAGTAAAGAAAGATACAAGGGCTTAACTCTGGATATTTCTACACCGATTAAACATGAAATATGATAAATGGGATCCTTCATGATTCCCCACTTTAGCACCCAAAACTAAGCCTTTTAATACTATTCAGATTTTTCTTGTATTTCACCCTTTGCCAAATCAGCACAATAAGGGTCATGAAAAGTTTGTCCCACATCCTTTCCCATTGTTGGGGCAGACATATTATCCAACTGCCAATCCATTCATTCATATTTGAAGCATTTTGAGTTTGACCTCCGACTCCCCTGTTATCCTATCTCACACCTCTTTGGAGAAAACACACAAAACAAAGAGATGTTAGATCGATTCAGCGTGCTCATTGCATAACATACATCTTTTGCCTAGGATGAAACATGTCGTGTCAAATAATTAATGGTTTGCATTCTCCTCATGAGCCAAGTCCATAAGAGAAAGTTTACTCTTGGCCATAAGAGAGTTCGCTCTTGGAGCCAAAGAGGTTTAGATGTAAAGATGGCAGGGTCCTGACCACGAGCTGCCAAAGTTTTTGCTGCCAGTATAAACTCGAAGCAGCCTTTCACCATGAATGACTTCAGTTTATCATCCCAGCCCCAATCATCCTTTTCACTGTAATCTGAGGTGAGCACCTCTATGAGTTTCACCATTCTCAGGATTTCCCAATTGTAAAGACCTCGTCGAAGAACCAAGTCCTAGAAGAGCTCTTTAAAGCAATAATTTGATTGCCCAATTTTCACTCGCATGGCCCCAAACCAATGGTGACCATCTCATTCAAGGCCTTAAAGTTTCTCAAATGATACCCGGATACCTGTTTTACAATGCGTTGATGATATCATACTCTTGTTTAGTTCTACTTTTGACCAGCTAAGGTATATTCAATCTATTCTCTTTTGGTTTGAGGTTGTTTTTGGATTGTATCTCAACTTTGGTAATTCAACTATCTTTTTAACAATCCAACTTTGGTAATTCAACTATCTTTTTAACAATCCAACCTTGGTGATTCAACTATCTTTTTCACTGGGGATATTCTAATGTAATATGGGTATTTTTGTTTAGTGTATTATCTAACTAATAGTTGGGTCGGTCCATGTTAAGGTCCAACTAGGAGTACAAGTTCAATAGAAACTATAATAGATTTTTGCTTTTGCAATTAGAATTAGGAATTCAATTTGAATAGGAGTTAGAGTTTATATTTTGTTTAGGAAACTATTTGCTTGCTTAGCAAGCTTAGGTCAATTATGAATTATGGTCATTGGCCAACGTCAAAGATAGTTTTAGTTGAATTTTGAGAATTAATTGAATTTATGAAACTTTGACAAATACAAGTTTCGACATTTTGGTTTGTAAGCTTCCGATGAACCCATCAATTTCTAAGGTGAACCCTACTTCCGTTGATTGGGAGAAATCACCGTGTTTGATGTGTGTGAAGGGTATGCAGTTATCCGCAAGTCATTGAGTTGTGAGGCCAAAACACAACGAATTTTTGTCAATTTTCACGTTAAAGAAAATCTGAATATTGAAGAAGTTTGCAAAAAATGGGTGTTTGTGGAGAACAAACCCTAACTTCTCCAATTTATTCAAAGTTCCTAAGTCTAGGATTTTATAGAGAAATTTATGTATGTTTAATTCATGGTACGAGAAACTACCAAGGGAATGTTTGAGGTTGGCTCTTCGTGGCGCATTTTTCGAAGATTTCATCTTCAAAGCTCGAGGACGAGCTTTTCGAAGTGGAGGAGAATGATGTAATATGAATGTTTTTATTTAGTATATTATGTAATTAATAATTGGTCCAAGTTAAGGCCCAACTAGGAGTACTTAGAATTAGGTATTTTGCTTTTGTAGTTAGAATTAGGAATTCAATTCAAGTAGGAGTTAGGAACTTAGGATTTATATTTTGTTTAGGAAACCAGTTGCTTGCTTAGCAAGCTTAGGTCAATTATAAATTAAAGCAAATGGCCAATGTCATAAATAATTGTAATTGAATTTTGAGAATTAGTTGAATTTGTGAAACTTTGACTAATACAAATTTCGATGTTTTGGTTTGTAAGCTTACGCTGAACCCATCAATTTGGTATCAAAACAATAAAATCTTTAGACAAAGAGTTCGCCTAAGGGAATTAGTGTCACCAATGCAAGGATGGACCGTATCGAGAAAGCCCTTGTAGACATCTCGTAGCAGTTGATTGTTGCCTTAGCTCGTCAAGAACCTGAAGCTATTTGCGAAAAGTCGCGTCGTGAGGATGGACTACGAGATGGGATCTTTTTCAAATTCGTCTCAACCAGTAAAGGTGAACCCATCGTTGATTGGGAGAAATAACCCGTGTTTGATGTGTACGAAGGGTATACGGTTATCCGCAAGTCATTGCGTTGTGAGGCCGAAAACATAAAGAAATTTTTGTCGATTTTCACGTTAAAGAAAATATGAATATCGAATAAATTTGCAAAAAATGGGTGGTTGTGGAGAACAACCATAATTTCCCCAATTTGTTCAAAGATTCTTAAATCTAGGATTGAGTGAGAAAATTATGTTTGTTTGATTTATTGTATGAGCAACTACCAAGGAAAGTTCGAGGTCGGCTCTTCGTGGCGCATTTTTCGAAGATTTCATCCTCAAAGCTCGAGGGCGAACTTTTCGAAGTGGGGGAGAATGATGTAATATGGGTATTTTTATTTAGTGTATTATCTAATTAATAATTTGGTGGGTTCTTGTTAAGGCCCAACTAGGAGTACATGTCCAATAGGAATTAGAATTAGGTCTTTTGCCTTTTGCAATTAGAATTATGAATTCAATTCAAGTAGGAGTTAGGGTTTCTTAGGAAACTAGTTGTTTGCTTTGCAAGCTTAGGTCAATTATAAATTAATTGGCAATTGGTCAATGTCTACATAGTTTTAGTTGAATTTATGGAACGTTGACAAATACGAGTTTCGAAGTTTTGTTTATAATAAGCTTCCGCTAAACCCGTCATATTTACACTCTGGCTAATTTATTCAATGTAATTAGGGGTTTTTTCCTTTGTAGTTTTGTTTTCCTCTCGGCCACAAGTATAAGAACCGTAGTATGTGGGATTAGGTTGTAGAAAGAATTTTTTGTAGCAAATCGACCGTGTAAAAGTCTAGGTACATATCGAAGGCAAGGAGGGCTACCTTAATTAAATGTACTTCGGTGAGCATCTCCCACTTTCAAATGCTAAAGAGATTGAAAATATATTAAGGGATTTTCTATGGGAAACCACCTCCAATTGCAAAAAAAAATTACTTAATCAAATGGGATAATATTTGTAAGGCAAAGAACCAAGGAGGTTGGGAATTCAATGAGTGGGAGATTTTAATTAACACTTGGCAAAGTGAATTACCGGCTAGGCCATCAGCATTGGCCAAGTAGGCGACCGCCTAGGGCCCAAATTTTTTGTGTATAATATGCATTGTGACCTAATTAATTAGACTTATATCACTGGTGTAGTGGTAGTTGGTGCAATTTTTTTAGACATACCAAGGGATCAAATCCAAGCACAAGTAAATTCATTGTTTTATTTTAATTTTATGTTTTTTTTAAATCATTTCGCCCCATTTTACAAGTTTGCCTAGCGCCCCACAAATCTCAGGGTCGGCCTTGGTGAATTTGGAGATTCTCGGTTCAGAAGAGGATGCTCTATAGAATGGTTATTCATAGAAATATGAAATGCCTTTTGTGGTTGCCCCCACTGGAGAGCTATCATGAACCTTAAGCATATTTATAAGCCCCAATGTCATTTAGAGTCAACTCAGGTAATCGGGTTGAATTATGAGGAAATAAGTGGATGATGCCCAATCTTTTCAAAGAGGAGTTTGATTACATTATGGCTATCTCTAGAAGAAAATGGGGTACAAGTAATTAATCTATTAATTGAGAGCTTTTGCGGGACTTGGATCTTCGACGAGGTTTTTAGGAATGGGAAATCCAAAGAATGACCAACCTAAAGAAAAGTGCTCATATTGCCTGAGATTGCTAGTGAAAAATATGATTGGGTTTTTGATGATAAGTTGAAGTCTTTCACGATAAAAAGGTTGCTTCGAGTTTATACTAGCAGCAGACTTCGGCAGCTCATAGTCAGCTTAGGTGAAAACGGTGATTCAGTGGTTCTTAAGCCGTGATTTGTTTACTACTTTTTGAGAAACTAAGTTCGTCACTTATTTCCTCCATCTTAAATAGAGGATAACTCTCTTATTACCTGAACTTCCCAATTTTACTTTGGCAACCTTGGTGGTATCATTAAGCCTATATCATCATAAGGATTGCTTTAGTACCCGACGAAGTTGGGCTTAACCACACCGAGGCAACATGTAAGACTGCTCACTTTCCAAAGCCAGGAAGGTGGTGATTATGAGCTTACTATTCAAAATATCTATAAAATATAGTGACTGGTAACATATTATGAGTACTTGCATATTATGAAAATTTCTTGTGGTTATTGATGTGTTCAGATCTGTCCTTACTGATCGTGTTGATCTCGAGTGTGCAAAAATGAGCAGAGGTTAAGCTAGAGACCACCGTCGTGGTGGCCAAAGGTACTCCGATGCTTAAGTCAATAATAATGCAAGCAAGAGTGAAGACTATATGTAAATTGCCATGTGCATGCGTACCTTTCTTCTTTCTTTCACCATCTCTTATAGCAAGTTTTCCCTCCCAACTATCCCTGCGATCCAGGGCGTGATGGAGGGAGAAGATCTCGCATAAGAGTTGGTTGAGCTAAGAGTTGATTTCGTGCGAATGGATCTCGAACCTGTGGCAATTCTGAGATCCGTGTTCGGGTCTTATTGTCTTGGGCCAAGCCCTAAGATTTGTGCCTCTCGGGCTGACGTGTCTTGGGTCTGGGCACTGACTTATGGGCTGAACAACAGTTTGTGAATGGGTCCGCTTGGGACTACAATGAAGTCTTTCTCGTATTAGGGTTAGCCCATGCCACGTGTACGACTGTGATGGAGTGACTGTTTGATGTCTCATCGGTTACTCCCCTCAGTTAATGGGGCTGCGCGCAATTCCATTAATTCAATGAATGTGGCCGATACATTTGTACTTGGAACCGTCCCCCCTTCATTACCCGCGTAGCATTTAATGCCGACGCGACTGTTGGGTAACTTTTTTTTGTGAACATTGTCCCTATATATATGCTAGTTCTCTTAGGGTCAGGCATTACCATGTGTATTATAAAACATGTTCCATGGGTAGTTAAATCGCTTCGCGGTCCAGGACCGAATTACGATTAATCGGGAATAATCGGTATTTTTTTAAATCATATATTTTTAAAATTTAATCATAATCATATACAAAAATAAATAATTAATCAAAATACTACATCATCAGTAGTTCATTAAGTTGTCAAAATAAAAGAAGAGTAACAACTTCAACTTCAAGAAATTCCCTGTATACGTAGCCTATCAACTTCAATAACTAGAAGGGAGCCCAATTTCCCAAGGAGAACTTCAAGAACGTCTCTATATTTAGCTTGTTGCTCCAATACAGAAACATACACAAGCAGGTCTGAGACAGAAAGTGACTACTCAGTTAATAATAAAAAATGGCATACTTTCGTTTAGTATATACTAAAGATTATAACTCATACTGTCAATATGATTCTTAACAAAACCTTTGAAAAATAGTTTTGAAAGTGACTACTCAGAAAATACCTGTATACGTAGCCTATTTTCTTTTTCAGGATGCATGCTTATACAGTAAAATAAAATGAATTGAACAGATCTGAAATAATGTTTTTGCTCAGCCCCATTTTTTTTTCAACAGATCTGATCTGAAATCAGTCAGTTCGAAATCAACGAAAAAGAAGAAAAAAACAGATCTGAAAGAAGAAGAAAAAAAGAAAGAGGAGGAATCAGATTTGAGTCGTGTTCTGCTTTGCCGAAAGAAGAAAAAAAAATCGAAGAAGAACAGATCTGAACGAAGAAGAAGAGGAGATCTAAAGAAGAAGAAGAGGAGATCTAAAGAAGAAGAAGGATCTTACCTGGAAGGAGGGAGGAAATTAGTGTGTTCTTCAGCTTCGAAATCAACACGAAATCAGTTTGTGTTCTTCTTTGCAAGGTACCTTCTCAATCTTCAGTTCTTCTTCTTCTTTCATCCTCTCCTTCAGTTTTTTCATCCTTCTTCTTCTCAGCAAATGAGAATCGAAGATTAGGTTTTTTTTTTAATCTTATACAAACGATAAATCGGCGAGTCAACTTGACCGATTATGCGGTGACTCGCCGATTTTTGGCCGATTTAGTTGAGTCCGCGAAACCCTGGCGATTTTTACTCAATCTGGAACGGTCTAGTCTCGTTTTTCGATTAATGGCTGATTAATGGGCGATTTAATAACACAACATGTTCCTCAAATGTGCCTTTTTCAAAGAATATGTTTTTTTTCTTGGCCTCTTCAGAGGACGAAGGGAGCCTCCATTGGTGGTCTTTGAATGTTCTGACATTTGCAGCGATGAGTCTTAACAAGACCTGCTATTGGAGGAAGCCACCCGATTTGAGTGAGCTTTCAGTGGTTCCGTGAGACCTCCGAACTTGTTTTTACGTTGCGAAGAAGTACAGACTTTTCCTTAGAGGCCAAGTTTGTATTCCATCTTCTGATACTCCCACGGCGTCTGCCACAATCAGTTTTGGGAGATAACACAATAGCCAACTTTGGGTGGTTGTTCTCATTGCTTTTTCTTGGGCTTCATTCGGGGTAGTATTCTCTTGAACCCTCTTTTGGCGTTGATTGTTTTCCCGCAATAGGCCATCATTGGGGGCTCTTTAACATTGAATTCACTGTTCACCTGATCGACCACTAGTTGGGAGTCATTGAACACCGTGATTTCTTCTACTCCGATTCCTCTGACTAAGTTTAGCCCTGCTAGGAAAGCCTCATACTCTGCTTCATTGTTTGAAGCTCGGAAGTCGAATTTGATAGCCTTATTAAGGGTGACCCCTTTAGGGGTGTAAAGGACGATCCCTGCTCTGCAACCCTTCACGTTAGATGATTCGTCGCATCGCAAGATCCATCCTTGTGAGGGTGGCTCGAGGTTCTCATCTTCTTGTTGGTCTTTCAGTCCTGGTTCTCCTGTCCTAGTGAACTTGGCGATGAAGTTTGCCAGTGCTTGTGCCTTGATGGTCGTTCTCGAAGCGTAGTGGATGTCATACTGTTCCAACTCCACTGACCATTCTTCCTGATAGCTCTGGCTTGTGCAATTTCGACCGGAGTGGGTACTCGGTCAGGACTGTTATTGAGTGAGCTTGAAAGTAGGGTATTAGTTTCTAGAGGAAGTCACCGGTGCTAAATCCAATTTGTCCAGATTAGGGTAGTTAGCCTCCACCCCATCAAACGTTTTGTTGATGTAATAGACGGGCTTATGTTTCCTTTCTTTTCTCGAACTAGAGTTGAGTTGACAGTGTGCTCTGAGACTGAGAGATATAGGTAGAGTGTCTCACCCGGAGTAGGTTTTTAGAACAGCTTCGTGCTTTCCATGTACGCCTTCAGGTTTTGGAAGGCCTGTTCACACTGCTCTCCCGTTGAAATTCTTTGTTTCCCTTTACGATCTTAAAGAAATGGAGGCATTAGTCTGAATGTTTGGAGATGAGCCTGTTTAGGGCTGCCACTGTCCCAGTCAGGCTCTAAACTTCTTTAATGTTTGTGGGTGGTCTCATATCGAGAAGAGCATGAATCTGCTTTGGATCAGCCTCTATCCCCCTCCGGTTGACTATGTAGCCCAGGAATTTCCCTGATTGCACTCCAAAAGTGCATTTTTGCGGATTGAGTTTCATTTAGTACTTCCTGAGTTTAGAGAACGTTCCTTGGAGATCCGCCAGGTGATCGGGACTATGGAGGCTTTTTACTAGCATGTCGTTGATGTAACTTCCATGGTTTTTCCGATTTGTCCCTTGAACATTCGGTTCACCAAACACTGGTATGTTGCCTTCACATTTTTTAGTCTGAACATCATTACCCGATAGCATTAAGTGCCTCTGTCCTTATGAAAGAGGTCTTCTCCTAGTCCGGTGGGTGCATACTGAGCTGATTGTAGCAAGAAAACGTGTCCATGAAGCTGAGTAGATTGTATTCGGACGTTGTATCTACGATCTGGTCTATTCGGGGCAGTGGAAAGTTGTCTTTTGGGAAGGCTTTGTTAAGGTCGGTGTAGTTTACGCAAAACCTCTACTTTCCGTTTTTCTTTTTCACTAGGACCTTGTTTGCCAACCATTCTGGATAGCAAGACTCTTATCATGCCGGCGTTCAGAAGTATTTGTACCTCTTCATTAATGGCTTGGTTGTGCTCAGGCGCCACCAACCTTCTTTTCTGTCGGACTGGCTTAAATTCAGGATTGACTGCTAGTTAGTGCATGATTACTGAGGGGTCGATTCCCACCATGTCTTTCATTGTCCAGGCGAAGACGTATTGGTTCTCTTTTAATAGTGTGGCGAACTGGTCTGCCAAGGCTTTATTGAGATTAGAGCCTATCTGGACCGCTTTCCTGTGAGCTTGGTTGTCCAGGTATATTGTGACAGCTTCTTTTTTCGGCTACCCTACATTCGGCCTTTCCCTTAGGCTGGATGGAGTTTCAACGTCCGAAGGTGGAGGTGGGTCCTCTCTATCTGGATTCGAGGTTTCTTTATCCAGATCCTTTTGCTCAGACCGCTGCACTCTGTTTTCCGGTTGCCTGGCTGTGTAGTGACGTTCCAAAGCGATGGTTTGATTTCCTCTGATCGTCCCTACTTCGCCGTCAGATGGGTATTTGTGGCACTGGTGCTGGGTATAGACGACTGCCTCCATGTTGTGTAACCTAGGTCGGCCCAAGATTACGTTGTACTCGAAGTGGGTGTCTACGACCGAGAACTCTTGTCATCAGGATCCTTTGTAGGTCTAGCTACTCTACGACCACGGGCAGTGTGATTTTACCGATCGGGTAGCAATTTTCTCTGTTGAAGCCAAACATGGCTTGATTTGAAAGTGTCAACTCTTATTCTGTCAGTTGCATTTTCATAAATGCGTCTAGGAACAGTACGTTGACAGAGCTGCCTATGTCCAGCGATCTGTTTACTTTCCAGTTTGTTATCCCTACTGAGATGACTAGGGCATCGTTGTGGGGGAAGCAGACTCCCTTCATGTCCCATTCTGTGAACACTAAGCTTGGGGCTTTTCTCTCCTCTCGTACGTGTTGAACGAGGTGATCTTGGTAGTGCGATCTAACTCGAAGTTCCCGTACCGATATGTTTAGTGAACGATTCGAGTGTTCTCACTTCGTTTGTCCCATGAAGGACATACCATGTGAGTCATGTCTCCTACTTCTTGTCTCATTCTTTCACCTTGAGGATGCATGTCCCCGAAGCCGATTAACTCCTTCAGTCGTCCTCTCTGGATCCAATAATGGATCTCATCTCTGAGGCTTCTGCAGTCTTTGGTGTCATGGCCGATTTCCTTGTGATAAGAACAATGCTTATTCTTATCACGCCTTGAAGGATCTTCTTGGAGTTTCGATGGTCACTTAATGTCTTCCCATTTTTCCGTGACAGATAAAATATCGGGCATACTAGAGTTAAGCAGAGTGTAATAAGGGTACCTGGAGCCGCTGGGTTTGAACAACTTTGCTTTGCTGAGCCCGCTCAGGTTCTCGCCCCAGTTTCGTTTGGAACTATCCCCCTTTCATCCCTGTATTTGGCTCTAGATAAGTGTTTTGGCTTGCTTTCTCCCTTTTTGGCAGCCGACATTTCTTCCAGGGTGGTGTATTTCTAGGTGCTCCTTAGCAGACCCGCCATATCCGCTGGGGCTCCAAGGTGAAGTTGTTGTAAAACTGACCTCCTCGAAGCTCGGAGGTGAAAGCGGTGACTGATGTGTCGTCACTGCAACCGTCGATCAAGGTCAGCTCGTCATTGAAACGAGTAACGTACTCCCTAAGGGTCTCGCCATACTTGTGCTTGAGACTCAGCAAATAGCATGGCTCTTTCCTGGTCCGTTGGCTCCCGACGAACCTGGTGATGAATGCCTTCGTCAAGACTTGGAAAACCCAATAGACCTGGGCTGGAGGCTGTGACATTAGGTCAACACGACCGTCTTCAGGCTAGTGGGAAAAGATCTGCACGAGATGGCTTTTGAACTTTTTTTAAGCACCATCATGGGGTGGTAATGGCGCAGATTTGAACGTTTTCAGATTTGTCCTTGTTGATCGCACTGATCTTGAGCCTGCAAAATGAGCAGCCGTTAAACTAGGGACCACTGTGGTGTTGGTCGAAGGCACTTTGATGATTAAGTCAGATATCGATGTAGGGAAAAGTGAACTTTATATGTAAATTGCAATATGTATGCGTACATTTCTTCTTCCTTTCACCATCTCTTGTAACAAGTCTTCCCTCACCAACTGTCACTGTGATCCAAGGCACGATGGAGGGAGGAGATCTCGTATAAAATCTTACCTACGCATGACTGGGTCTCTTCGATACTTGGCTTTGTTTAGGACCCAATGCTTGATTGGGCTAAGAGTTGATTTTGTGCAAGTGGATCTCGGGCCTATGGCAGCTCTGAGATCCGCGTTCGGGCCTTATTATCCTGGGCCAAGCCCTAAGATCCGTGTCTTTGGCCTGGTCACCTGACTCACGAGCTGAACAACAGTTTGTGAATGTGTTCACTTGGGACTGCAATAAAGCCTTTCTCGTGTTAGGGTTAGCCCATGCCACGTGTACGGATGTGTCGAGTGATTGTTTGATGTTTGATCAACGGATGTGTCGAGTGATTGTTTGATGTTTGATCAGTTATTATATAGGCTTTTGGAAACAGTTCAACTGGGAGGGTTGCTTGTGCAATTTTCAGCTTCCTTTGGATTGACTTTTATTCATGACATACATACATACATGAACTTACCTTGGATAGATGTTTATTCATCATATGCATATATGAAGTTTTTTTTTTTTTTAAAGTGAACAATAAGGTGAGGTTTCTAACCTTCAGTTGGAAGCTATTTTAATGGTATATTGTAGCATTATTTTAACTTTTAGAATTGGATGAAATTTCGGGTAACCTTTTGCCATTTATATTACGATGACCTGCAGCCTAACTCTGATTTCTGAACCTAAATCATTATATATGGATCTAATCTAAGTTTAAGCTTGTTGACTGAAAAACAGAAGCCCAATGGTCTGATCCTAAGTCATTATATATGAATCTCTAAGCCTTCTGAAAAATAGAAAACCCATGTATATTTGGCAAGGTAAGTTGGCAGTTGCTCTCTAAATCTCACAATGTATTGCTAATCACTGAACTCGTTTGTATGATTCAGTTTTTTTGGTTTGGGTTATTCTGTCAGTAAATTTCATGTGTTTACGATTCAGTTTTTTTGGTTTGGGTTATTCTGTTAGTAAATTTCATGTGTTTTGGCATTTCTTTCATGAAGGCAAAGAAGAAAGTTGCATTACTATCGCAAAAACTCAAGAAGTACGAGCTACCAGAGCTACCACCTCCTCGACATGATCCTGAGCTACTCACTCCTGAACAACTTCAGGCATACAAGAAGATTGGTTTCAGAAACAGAAATTATGTTCCTGTTGGAGTTCGAGGAGTCTTTGGAGGTGTTGTCCAAAATATGCACCTTCACTGGAAGTTTCATGAAACTGTGCAAGTTTGTTGTGATAACTTCCCCAAGGAAAAAATCAAAGAGATGGCAACAATGCTTGCAAGACTAAGCGGCGGTATCGTGGTTAATGTACACGATGTGAAAACAATCATCATGTTTCGTGGCAGAAACTACCGCCAGCCAAAGAATCTCATACCTATCAACACTCTTACCAAACGGAAGGTAGCTATAGTAGATCGTCTCGTTGCTTTACTTTGCTTAAGCATGCTGATTTCTGTGTCCAACTTTACGATGATATTCTGCTTAGAATTCTCTCTACAACAATACCAGGAAATTTGACACTGGTATGTGATTTCATAAACCACTAGCCACTCAGTAGTTGATGCCCAACATGAAAATGATAGGTCAATGGCTAAATCATGGATTTTACCCATAGTAATGGATATGACCATTCGGATGTTAGTAGTATTAGTAGTCCTTTGAAATTAGTATAATCATGCTTCTCTTCATTCTTATGCAGGCATTATTCAAGGCTAGATTCGAACAGGCCCTAGAATCTCAAAAACTGAATATAAAAAAGATAGAGCAAGAATTGAGGCGTAAGGGGGTGAACCCTGAGGACCCTGTTGCTATGGCCAGCATTCAGAGAGTAGCTTCAACATTTTTCAATGCAATTGATGACAAGCAAGGGAGTCCTTATGTATTCCATGGAGATAAACGCCTTGTAGCTGATCCTGATGAGAGGGAAGACCGAGATGAATTCAGTGAGGATCAAGAACAGCAGCATCTAGAGAAATTCATTGCTGACATTGAGGAGGCAGCAGAACAAGAGTGGGAAGCAGAGGAAGCTGCAGAGAAAGAAGAGATGGGGAGAATGAGATATTGGAACAGAGAAGATTCAAGTGAGAGGAGCAGAAGACCTCCAATGCGGGGTGAAAGATATCCAGAGGATGAGACCAGAGGGAGATTTAGTGATCATAGAGACCCAAGTTCTAGGCAAAGGACTGGTGATAGACGGAGATGGGCTAGTGATGAGGAAGATGTTGATATTGAGGCCTTGGATGATGAGGAACATAATTCTGATGATGTCGGCGGTGATGCAAAAGATTTTGATGATGATCGTGATGAGTTTAGATCAAACACTGTGAAAAGACAGCAGCGCACAACCAATAGACCCATAAAGAAAGAAGCTTTCAAGAGAAATGGCGGCTTCAAACTAAGAGAGGTTACTTCTGAAGGAGATTCCGAGTCTGAGGATATGTTTGGTGATTCTGAAGATACATTTGAATCAGATGATGAGGAAAGACCTCAAATAACAATGTCTCAAGACGATGGATATGATCACTTGAGTGGCGATAGTGAAGATGAGAATCATAACATCAACAGAAACCCAACAAAAGGGGTAGTAGATGAGAAACGGATCAAGATGCCAAAGCAGGTCGACGAAAAATGGGACAGTGACACTGATTAGCTTAGTTATTTGGAGAAGTTTGGGTTGTCAATTCAAGTATCAAGGAAGTGGTGATGGAAAAAGGTTAAGAGATGCCATTCGCAAGATGAGGAGGCCTTGAGAAAACTACAGTGATTTCAAACATACACATTTGTTGTGTGAAGCTCGAGGCATCTATACGAGGTGGTTTTGAAGCTTGATGCAATGCAGAATCGTACACATCCGATATTGTTATGTTTCCATGAAAGCCTGATTTTGAAGAAAGCAGCAAAACAAGTAAACCGTACTTGTGAGTGAAGTCACTTAATTGTTGCTTGACTAAACTATACATTTGAAAACATGAATAAATTCAATAAGTTTATTTGTGATTGTTTTTTTTTTTTTTTTTTTCTTACTAAAACCCTGCAAAAACGAGAAAAAACATGAAATAACGTCATTTCTAATTGGGTGGAATTCGCTTTGCTTAAATTAGAAGTGCAAGTCACATTTTTTGTTGAATTCATAGCATACCTGATCCTATGTTAAAGGGAATGGAAAGTGTCATTTCATCTATTTTCATCATATTCACTCGACTTCATTTCCTTCCAGAGGCTGCTAACTTTAATATGTCAACAGCTCTAGATGTTGCAATTGTTATGGACAGCGAGCTTTACCTTTAGCGACAAGTTTCCGAAGCATTTCAGCAATTAGGGCTAGATTCTCGAGTCTGGATAACTGTATATCACAAAGGTGTTTAGGAGCAACGATGGGTTCCTAGCAGGGTGGGAGTTTTCCTCTTTGAATTGGAGTGTTTGATAGGTAGGAGGTGATGATTAATGCGCCACATATCATTTGCATTTAAAATATTACCTTTCAATTCTTCTGTTGCATCACTTTTCACTCGTTCAACTAGAAACCTCAGCCATCATAGACAAAAGTAACTTTTAACTCATTCAACTATATATAGCCTCAGCCATCATAGAAAAAATAGCAGGATGTTTCTTATGATATAATAAATCTCAAAATTTCATCCATCCATCTCATACAAACCTGATTAATGCAAACTTAGGAAGACTTTTGTTGTTTCAATTTCAGCTTATGCTTAATCTAAAAGAGGGGAGGTATGGTAATAAAAAGTTACCAGATAAAACCCTTCCACACCAAAGAACGATGAGAGAATCCCGTGATGGTTCCTATGTTACCCCTCACAAATGCTGCCAACCAACACCAAGAACACAATTTAATAGTTCAAATACGCTGCAAAGGATTACAGACAATATTATGTCCCACCACCAAAAGGAATAATGCTTATAATAGTATCACAGCTATTAAAAGTTAGCATATACCACATGACAACCTTGATAGTATAATACCAGTCTTTTCGTATTACAAACTACATTATAGTGTTTGTAGAAATGTCGAGAATTGACAAACAATCGCATAATGACCATCCAGCCTGTAAAATATTTCCGTAGCTTTCTTAAAAGGCTTAAAGCTACAGAAAAGTATTCACCTTAAATCATAAAGAAGGCAAGGGATACGAACAAATTTACTCTTTTACCTGTAATGACCAAAAAGCAGAGTCACAATCTCTTGCCTCAACAGGGAGGAAAGAAACACATGGCAGGGACACCATTGTCTGCCCCTGTGATTCAGGGAATTCACAACTTGAAATTCAACAAAAGATTTGTAAAGTTCAATTGACTAAAATTAAACCGTTAGCTACTCATTATTGTAAAACTTCAAAAAAGTTGCATCCACCTATCAGTACCTTGATTCGTACCTCCTTTTGAGGTACTTTTGATGCCTGGAAGAACTTTGATAGAGCAAAAGATGCTCGGTATAAAAGGAAGCGAGATGGGTAGTTAAATGAACCAAACAATATGGAAAAATAAAAAGATTCTTAGAACATATGCTGATGGACCCAACAGAATGTTAATCAGATAACAAAAGCAATTGAAAAGTATGATTACATGTCGAGCAAAGAGTAAAGATATCACAGACATTTTTCCCGTGCATTGTAAGGCCATACAACTTGTGAAGGAGAGCAAGCCAAACATGAAGATCAGACATCATATACATTCTTCAATGACCAATCGCTGATATCAAATGTAAAACACGTCGATAATAGGAACAAGTTAAACACCGTGAATGGTATGAAGAAGGAATAAAATCGCATTTATCGTGAAAGAGAAAACCAAAGCAATCAGTTTCTACAACCAAGGAAGTGTCAAGTACATCCGGACCAGTGTAAGAATATGTGAATAAAAAATTAGTCTCACTGAAAACAAAAAAAATCCTACATGACAAACTCTCTCTCGCCATTTTTTTTCTCATCAGATGGGGATCATGCCATACCAACAAGATGCTAAGTGCAACTCATTCTGAGAAACCTAGCTGCGCCGGGCCTTTCCCATAAGGCAAGCTCCTTGTATAACAAATTGATGTGCCTCCACCTTGGACAAAACAAGAGACCACATAGGCAATATACAGAATTTCTCCCTGGAAGAACATGACCTCATCCAATTCTTCCTGATCTTCTTTGTAAAGAATGATCTAACCCTAGTTAGATATACAATCTATCCATATCCGATACCACACCAAAATCCCAAAGCCACAAAAGGCCCTTCTGTGGCGCGTCTAATTTACAATGTAGAGACTTGCCAACCAGTCAATTCAGCCACTTTCTCTCACGCAGTTGCCAGGCAAAAGAAATTTGTATTTATCAGCATTATTCAAAAGATAAGCTGGAAGATGAACAGCCGAATAAGAATGCGGAATTGGCCCCAACTTTCCAATTATCTCCTTGAATGTGTACTCCTCGGGGAGCATGTCAAATAGGTCAGCCCCTTTGCAGATAACATCCTGAACCCTTTTGGGGTTCAAATAATGAGAAAACCTTACTCGGTCATTATGACTATACGCTTTCATCTTGAATATGAATTCGCTGATATACCGAAAGCAGAAGCTACAATGCCACCCTGCATCTGACAAGATGTAATCCGTTTGTCTGTAATGAGCATACCTCGTCTTACCCGTCTGATACTTGTGAATAGAAGCTCTCCAGCTCTTAGTATCCACAAGAAACTCAAAAGAGTAGAGGTAGTTCTTTAGACGAAGATGGAGAACTGAAGGTGTGTCATCACACCACCTCAAGAGATTGATGGTATGGCTGCTTGGAATTTCATCAACATCCGACATAATCAATAAGTCATCATCAGTTATACCCGCTATTCTTAGGAGCTGATCCAATGCTACTCTCTGATATGCCTCCTCCACAAATGGGTTCTGCCCTCTCTTGAACCCTCCCCCATAAATTCCATAAGTCAATCTTTGCTCGATAAACTTGAACTCATCTTTCTTGCTTGCAAAAACCAAAGGCTTTGGCAAACCGGTGAAGGTGGAATTTGATTCAAGGAGAACGAACTGCGTGATGTAAGGGTACAACTCATTCCACCGAATTTTAAGGATGTCGACTTCATTGCTGAACAACACCGCATCAAAGACCCGCCTTGGGGATTCACGGATTCCCCATCCATGAAGCTTGCACAGGTTCTCCATGGACACATTTTCGTGATAGTAGTGTGGGATCTCATGGAATGGCTTGGGTGGAGATTCCCATATTGGGCGTAGGAAATATGAAATCTTCTGCCCATGTAGATAGATGCCTAGAACACATGTTGGGACGATAACGAAGAGAAGAATGATGGCCTTCAAATCCAACCCTCTTAGAATGCACCGCAGTCTAGACATGCTGAAAGCTGCTCTTGCTTCCTGAAAATTGAAATCATTGATTTTGTAAGACAACAGGACCAAATTAACCAGAACAAAAATCTTCTTTCACATCATTCAGTGATCAATTAAATTGAACATGTAAATCTCCATTTTCTTTTTCCCAATAGAACATCATCAACACGATGACCCAGATTTCAAAATCAAAGGGAGAAAAGTAGGGGGGCTTGCTTTACAATTTAAAACCCAGATGACAGTAATAACCAAATCATAATTTTCTTAAATACATTCCTGTTTTCCAAAAAAGAGAAGAAACCCAATACAGAAAACAGATGATGGATCCCAAAGTTGCAATAAACAGAGGGGAGCCCTGAAAAAAAAATTGGAAATAAAGCCAGAAATCAAAATCACCCGAAAACACATGTGTGCATAGCAGATCCAGGAACCACCTGAAAATAAAGCAAAAAAAGGGGAGAGAAAAATTACCTGACCACAAACATCTTCACAGATATCATCGGTCTTCTTGGAACTGTAATAGGCTCCTTCAGCCATCGCAGCAACCCGATCGTTTGAAAACTTGTCCAGATTGATTGTGGGAACTGGGAAAGGAACAGAAACTGCTACTGCTTACAAATCGAGCGAGAAAGCGAACGCCAGGAAGAATCAAATCTGTAGAACTCGAACTAAGCGATCAACAAGATGGGACGGAGAGCTCAGGCTTCTGATGTCCTCTCTCTTACTCTCGGCCAGAAGAGAACCGAACCGGAGAAGGGGAAGGTTTTAAACCCTAGAAAATAAAAACTAATTTTAATAAAGTCCTTAAAAACAAAAAAAAACTCTCAGGTCTCGGTGAACACTTATGAAGCGCAAAGACTCTCTCTCTCTCTCTCTCTCTCTTCTATTTGATTGATGTAGCTGTGGCCTGTGGTTGTGATTTCTACAAGGTACTCTGAAAGTGCATCCACCCCTTAATATAATATAATATAGCCCCGCATAAAATAACTTACGTGTTTCCTATTTTACCCCTTCATTACCTTTAAGCATGAGGGGTAGGGCTAGTATTCCCCCTGAACGCGTTGATTCACTCCTTCACGTATTACATTTGTTTTGTTGCTGAGTCATTGATTTTATGAAATGGAACAAACAATGAGCGGTTTCGACTTTCGGGACTTGAAAGAAAGAAAGAAAGAAAGAAATATTCCAATCCAATTTTCTCCTCTTCTCTTAACAAATTTGTGTCGAAGTTGTTGATTCATTTGCTAAGCAATACATGAATTTATACAAGAGTGAGCTAACATAATTACATGCTAATTAAGATTCAAGAATCATTCCAATCACAACATTAGACCAAATTCATTGAACCAAATTCTTTCCTTTTAACACTCCCCCTCAAGTTGGAGAGTGAGGATTTCAAACACCCAACTTGCCAAGTAAAAATTGGAATTGTTGATGACCAAGGGCTTTAGTGAAAATATCGGCAGACTGTTTTGAAGACGGAACATAAGATGTGAAAATATTCCCAGCGAGTAACTGTTCCCGGACATAGTGACAATCCACTTCGATATGTTTTGTACGTTCGTGGAAGACTGGATTCGAGGCGATGTGAAGTGCCGCCTGATTATCACAAAACAATTGCATGGGTTGTGTGTGAAATATCCCAATCGAAGAGAGGAATGAATTCAACCAAGTAAGTTCACTTGTAGTGACCGCCATGGCGCGGTATACGGCCTCCGCGGAGGAACGGGCAATAGTGGCTTGCTTCTTGGTTTTCCAGGAGATAGGAGATGATCCGAGTTGGACAAAATAGCCCGTGAGGGAACGGCGGGTCATGGGGCAAGCAGCCCAGTCGGAGTCACAATAGGCAAATAATTTGAGGGAACTATCGGACCGAAGCAAAATACCTTGACCAGGAGAACCCTTTAGGTAGCGAAGAATTCGTAAGACGGCATCAAGATGCTCTTGTCGCGGCTCATGCAAGAATTGAATGAGAATGTGGACTGCGTAGCAAATATCCGGACGGGTAATGGATAAATAAACCAAGCGGGCCACTAGGCGCCGGTAACGGCCTGGGTCTTGAAGGATGCGACCCGTAGCGCGAGCAAGCTGGTGATTCTGCTCCATAGGTGTGGTAACCGGTTTAGCACCGGAGAGATCGGCTTCCTTTAAAATATCAAGAGTATACTTCCTTTGGCAGAGGAAAATACCAGAAGAATTGCGAGCGGCTTCAATGCCAATGAAGTACTTCAGGGCCCCCAGATCTTTGAGCTAAAAACAATCATTAAGGTATTGTTTGAATGAGTTGCAAGCCTGTGAATTATTTTTTGCCACAATGATATCATCAACATACACAAGAATAGAGAGAAAACGACCATCTTTCCGACAAGTAAATAAAGTGTGGTCAATATGAGACTACAGAAAACCATAATTACGAAGAGCTGTAGTAAACTTAGCAAACCAGTTTCGGGGAGATTGGCGAAGGCCATAAAGGGACTTGCGAAGCCGGCAAACCTTATGGGGATGAGAGGAAGAGAATCCTTGTGGAAGACGCATGTAAACTTCCTCATGCAAGTCACCGCGAAGAAAGGCGTTGTTCACATCTAGTTGGTGCAACTCCCAACCTTTAATAACAGCCACAGCCAAAAATGTGCGGACACTAACCAATTTAGCCACCGGAGCAAAAGTCTCATCGTAATTACATGCTAATCAAGATCCAAGAATCACGCTAAAGCATATTAAGATCCAAGAATCATTCCAATCACAATATTAGACCAAATTCATTGAACCAAATTCTTTCCTTTTAACAGGCGACAATACCCATACTTATTTTATTTTATTTTTGTATATATTTGGGTACGGGAGAACATAGGAACAAACCGGGCAATCTCTATTTTATTTTATTTTTCTTAATGTTTTGTTATTATAGCTCTACCCATGATTTTTTTTTTTTTTTTTTTTTTTTCTTTCTTTCAAGATCATTCACTTATAGACGGATCACAATAGTAGTAACTACACATTTTGTTTATACTAATAACATATGAACAACTGGTTCATAAACAAAGTATAAGACTAGGCTTTGTTGTTCATGTAAATATATATTGACATAAACTATACAAAGCTGGCTCACTATGTGTCTGTAACAAGAGAAAATATTAGGAATCTAGTATAGGAGGGTTGAATCTAGCTCTCTATGAGTTTTTAACAAGAGAAAAGATTAGGACTTCATTAGGGTTGTCGATGGATATCCAATATGCACATTGAAATTACGTATACTATCAATGGGATTAAAGTTGGATCAGATAAAAAGTCGTCGTATAACAAAAATCTGATAGCAATGTTGAGTATCCAATCTGAAGTTATACTTGGTAGCCCATGAACAAAGACTCAAATCTATTGAAGATAATCCACGAAATTGATATATATTCTAATTGATATCCATTGCTAAAGATACTATTGTATAGGTTTTGGAGCACAAAACTATGCTTGTTTTTGTTGTATGTATCCACCAAGGAATGGGTCACACTTGTAAGCGTTTCATTTCATGTGCTAAAAAAGGTCAATAATCACACGCTTTTAGGCAAAAAACCCAAAGTCTTCCAATGCAATGCAACCATGAACCTATGGGCTTTGCTTTTGTTTTCACCATTTCTCGACTTCATTTTGAAAATATACCCTAACAAATATAAGCAGTTAATGAAATGATGAACGTAAAATAATGATATTTTTTTCATAAGATTGAAAATCTAATAAAATGAACCTGACCCATTAGTATAATAATCAATCGTGTTTATTAACTGGTAGTAGGACTATACTATTACTTGTCCAATTTTCATTCGTACTATTGTCGGGTCAGACTTAAAAGTGTTAGGAAGACTAAGTCTTGACTTGTGAAATCTCGATGAATTTATCAATTTTGACTTAACACAGCCTTTAATGTTTTGAATGAATTAATAAATGAGTGGGACTAGTAAACGGATAAGTCCCGAACAAATCAAACCTAAATTCCAAAACTGACAAGGAAAATAAATTTACTAGTGTTGGAAAGGGTCTAAATAGATGGTGGATACACACAAACTACGCGTCTCTCAATATGACGACTTATGTTTTGAGCTCACCGTGTACATGTGCCAAGCACAGCGGCTGCGGCTCAGGCAGACACTACCCTGTCAATGAATTAAGTAAGTGGAAGCCTACCTATATCATACAGTTTATTGTGATCGCATATGAAATGATCAATGAGTTGTATTGCTCCAAATTCAATTTTATATATAATGTTCGTCAACATGCAACGAACCTGGGCTCCCTCTGACCACCAAAATTGAAAGTCATAATAATAATAATAAAAGATAGAGGTTTAGTTTGTAAATGGCATAACCAAGTGAAGCAAAAAAAGATAAAATCAGAGAGTTTGAAGTCAAAATTGATCACCAATAATACTAATCAATCAATTTGAACATGTGTTCGAGTTGCTTGAACACTTCATCTACCCCCAGGTACGACGACCAAAACACCCACTAAACCAAGAATTAGCAAAGTATTGTGTTATAATACAATAGCATTAAGTAAAGTGGAGGGATTTGTGGTGGGCATATATTGAATTGAATTTAGCTTGGTAGTGGATATTTCCATGCCCACCTAACCAACCGTTTCACTCTCCTTCTTCCTTGTTTCTTCATAATAGTTTTTAGTCAAGTTAACATTTGATAAGGATTTCAATGCCCACCACTTGAAAATTAAACAAAGTGTTCTTACTTAATTTGATTTGATCGTTTCTCAGCTCGTAGTTTTACCTCTTAAAAACACAAACCATATGATAATAACAAACTAATTCAATAATCACGCCCTGGCTTAATATTCACTCATAATTTCATATATTGTAAATGTAACTCAAATACACCAAAGGACCGTTAATTTGGCCATGATCATCCAAACCCAATCCAATTTGGGGTTGCAACCACATTGCTAATCATCAACCATACCTGAAGGTCTTTAAGTTTTGAGGTTGTCCAAATTAATAACCATGTTGGTCAACAGGTGACCATCCTACTTGAAGTCCAAAATCAACTCCAACTTGAGTTAGGTTTTGCCTATCCTGTTTAAATTCTAGTTAGGCGAGAGTTGAATATGGTTTCGACCTACGCAAGTTGCTCCTTCCCTCAGGGCACCCCCCACTCCTTGGAAAAATCAGAAAATAATAATATTATTAATAATTAAAAATTGGCCGGGTTATACAATGGAGTATGCATCAGTAACAACCTCTAGGTGACATCTTCACCAATCTTTTACCTTGTTTCATTTGGAATTTTTTTGTTAAGTCAATGAGAATATGCAAGAATACATCGATAAATATCTTATCTAACTTGTATCAAACGTACGTTTGATAACATAACATACAGCCCAAGCGACCTTCTTCTCATCTACTTATACTAATTATATGATATCTTTGGATTTGGAGTCCTTTTCATCCTTTTTTGCTTAATATCTTTTAGCTTATCAACTTAGAAGAAATCACACAGCTAGCTAGAGAGCTCCCAAAAGTCGTGGAAATCAAGCAGTGTTCGTTGTCACTTTGTATGCATGGGAAATTCTTTCCTTGTACACGTTGGCACAGACAGGTATTGATTTTGATTGCATCGTCTAACAAACAACTTCCATGCCAACTCATTGTTAATTCTTTCCAAGTTTTGTTTAAACAACCCCTATCTACTAATCCGGCCTAATTTACATTTCTATTCTTGTGTTTTCTCTATGGTTTATTATACTCTATCCTAAATATTAATATATACGATTCAATCAACAGTTAGTCCATAACCCAGGCCAGTTGCTTATAATATCTTTTAAATAATTAATTACCATTATCCAGGGTAGTTTGTACGCGCTAATTAACATGGATGGGCTAGATCATGATCACTTTTAGCAAATTCAGTATATATGGTCTGGCCTTAAACTCAACACAGGCCCAGTTTTTTTTGTTCAAAAGGTTGATTCTTTATTCCAACAATTATTAAAAGTCGAGCCCTAGCGCCATATCGGCGTCCGGGGAGGCTCAATACCCTCCAATCTTCATATGTTCTTCATCTCTTCTTCTTCTGTTCTTCATTTGTTATTCTTCGTCTGTTTTTTATCTTCATTTATTTTCTTCTTTTTCAACACTTTTTTTTAAGCCTCCCTTGATACTGATCCGGTGCTAAAATATGTCAGATAACAATTTGTTCCGCCAGTATTTGTGTGGTGGTTATTTATGTGATACTAGTCAGTAAAGCACATGCAAGCAATCAAGGAAACAGAGCTACTATGACCCGCATCTTAAAATTCTACCTTCTTTTTTAAAAATTGAGTAAGATTAGAAGATGGCAACACCACATAACACTTGCAGATTATCTATCATAAGCTGTGTTTAATTATTATTATGTTCGTTTGTTAAGTTGATAAAATAAAATGGGGGCCGGTGAGCACCACCATGCTATGTAGGGCCCTGTATATAATAGTTTGTAATCTCCCTTATCCATCACAACCATTCAACATGAGCAACACCTCAGCAACCACATTATATTGCATTGATTGTGTTGAGGCTTTACCAAGCATTGATTGTGTTGAGGCTTTACCAAACTATCTCATGTAAAAGTATGGGCATCTTTTATGTATCAACCATTGATAAGGTATATTTAGTTTTTCAATGATCCTTCAACTTGTGTTGAGTCCTTAAAAAGGCAAACACTGCTATGGATGGATGGATCTTTTCCACTATGGGTAAAGTTCGTACCAAAATGAGACAGTCTGAGATACAAGGGAGCTGCCCTTCTTAACGGCTCAATTGCTTTAACGGTGTTTACTTGAAAAAAGTTGTAATGCAACACAACCTTATGGTCAAGCCCAATATCCATAAGACTTAATCAGACAAGTATTTAGGAGTTTGACATAAGACGGGCGTATAAGCAATATATTGACTCCGACTAGGAAACAAATATCAGAGTATAAGTCGTGTACGAAAACTCTTCTGCATGGACAACACTCCACAAGGGAAGAATTTCCAACAGATATCAAAGTACAAGTCGTGTACAAAAACTCTCCTACATGGACGGCTCCCAATAAGGAAATGATATCCCGACAAATCTCTTTTCATAAATTATGTCATCAAAGGCATAGTCGGACAAGGACTTTCACGTAATAAATAGAGCACAGGATTGATGAACTAAGGTACGCTACAGAACCCAATTTACACCATTACACATTTCTCATGCCTTGTCTGACTTAAGCATCGGAGTGTCATCGGCTGCCACAATGGTGGTTTTTGGCTCACATGTGTTTCCTGTGCAGGTCAAGGTTAAAGAGAAGATGATTTGACACCATTAGTTTGGCGTCGTCCGTGGAGAACGACAAAGTTCCTAAGAAAGCAGTGATAACAACCCTTCGTTACAATTCAAAAAGATGGTAACCACGAGATCTCGCAATAATGGAGAAATCACCGAGCCCTCAAACGCTCGAACCGGCGCAACGCCACCAGCTCCGAGGGTATCGGTCCCCCGGTGAGAACACCCACGGGCTCCCGCGCTGGTGGCAGCCACGAAGGACTCTAGGGTGGATCGACTGACAGCCCAAGTACAGCAAATCGCACAAGCGGTGGAGATGCTCACTCAGCGGAACCCTCCACCTGCGAAAGGAGACAAGGAGGCGGCAAGAGCCTTGTTCCCAGATAACACCATAGAGAGCGTTCAGGAGAGCCATTATGCCCCCGTTAGCTCTAAGTGGACCATGGGCGGTGGAGCGGCCTATGGAGACCTGACGTCTAAGGCCGACAAACCCGCCTTGCAACACCCCCTCCGACTGACATGGCGAACTTGCTTAAGAGCACTTAGAAATACATCACTCTTGAGAAGATGTTGGCCACCAAAAAGGAAGAAGAAACTGACAAGAAGCATCCCCCTGGTCCCAGAGACAAAAATGAGGGAAAGAAACGGGAGGATGATGAATGTAAAAGGAACCAGAACGACAGCAAGCCAGACTCTGACCGCACGAGGCAAGATAAAGCCTCCAACTTTGTCGGGTCTGAATCCTTCACTTCTCTCAACTCCATCCTGTCTTACGTCCTCAATACCATTAAGAATTAGGGAGAAGTGAAGTGGCTTGCCAAATAGTGGGGAGATCCTTCTCGGCAAGACAATGGCAAATACTGCTCCTTTCACAAGGACGACAACCACGACACTGAGGACTGCAAAAATCTCAGAAACGAAATTGAATACTGGATTAAGAAGGGAATATATAATTTATGAGTCCGAAAAAAAGACAAGATCGGGCAAAGGAAAGAGATAGGCCATCAGGGAGATATAGAAAGAAGTTCTTGGCGTTATATATGTCCTTCATGGGGTAAGCTCGGAAGGTGAGCAATCCAACAGGTCTCGAAAAAGAATGCTCTGTGAGATGCAGACTCAACCCACCTATGAGGACCAACAAGTACAATACGCGTGTATTCAGAACCCGATCCCATCGCTGACATTCACGGACTAGGATCTCCAAGGCTTCCACTCTCCTCACAACAACGCCCTGGTAATCTTAGTCCTCATAGCGAAATGGGAAGTGAATAGGCCCTTGGTAGGCACAGAGAGCACTTTGTGAACATTTTGTTCCGTTCCGCAGCATACAACTCAAAGAGGAGAACTTGACCCCCACTAGTCACCCCATGATCGGGTTTAGCGGAGAGAAGTGTTTCCCTATTGGGAAAATCAAACTAATGGTTAGTAGCAAAAGAGAACCAACTGCAGAAAGTCTTGTTTCAAAAGTTCATGGTGGTTGATGCCCCATCCACCACATCATTTTGGGAAGGCTCTGGCTCCATCAGATGGAGGAGGTAGCTTCCACTTTGCACTAGTGCATCAAGTACACTGCCAATCAGGCAAAATGAACCATTCGAGAAGACCAACCATCAGCAAGAGACTATCACTATGTGGCGCTGAAACAGTTGGATTGTTAGCAATTATAGCTCGAGCCCGCAGATTAGATATATCAAAATCCGAGCCCGATGAAGGGAGAAGAATCACCTCGCACGCACAATGAGACTTTAGTTTGTTCGAGAGGGAGATCCAATGTTCGCCGGCTAGAGTGGCGGGCTAGTGCCACCTCGGTGAAAAAAAGACGCGTGAATGGGGAGTTTGTGTGGATTACATGGGCCGGAATAAGGCTTGTCCGAAAAACAACCCTCCACTTCTTCGCATGGATCCAAGCGTGAATGCCATGTCTAAACACAAACGAGCTCATGCAGACCGAGATAAGGCCACGACAACCAAGACTCAACTAAATAATAAGTCAGAATCCAACACTGAAAATACTATCCGTCTGCCACTCTAGTTCAATACTAAGCTAAGTAGCAACACTTCGACAAGCCGACGCCTACTCCAAAAGCTGACAACTAGTGAGGAACAACCTGCTCGCACAAAGTTCACTTTTTAGTGACTACACTATCGTTGGCGAAACATGACATTTTGTCAAGGGAGTTACACAGTCTGTGTCAGGACCACGCGCGTGTCCTTCAGGACCAGATTAGCATGGCCCCCACTCAGAGTCAAACAATCTCATTGTTTTGATTTTTTTTTTAGTCCAGAAGAATTGTTCGGACAAGCCAAT
The DNA here is from genome assembly GCA_963556465.1 of Berberis vulgaris. NCBI lineage: Eukaryota > Viridiplantae > Streptophyta > Magnoliopsida > Ranunculales > Berberidaceae > Berberis > Berberis vulgaris. The sequence goes on from OY747124.1 coordinate 44,510,036, forward strand.
ATGATAAAGATTCATTCAAGGAATAAAAAGCTAATTATAAGAGAACGAACTTTATTGATTACTAAGAAAGTTGTTACAAAGCTTGACTGACTAGCTAGTACAAAAGTTTACACACTACTAGTATCTAAGCCCGGTGCAAGTAAGGATCCGCTGAAACACACGCCAAGACTTTGCTCCGCCAATCTACCTTGAGAAGAGGATTCAGAACTCAAGCAGAAAGCAAAGGTACCCAAAGTAGGCTGCAGGTACGCACTTGATATTTTGCTTCGCCAATTCGACTTGAGAAGAGGATTTGAAAATGAAAGTAAAGGTAGCCAAGGTGGGTTGCGGAGGTAATCCCTCAGGAAGGGGTGCCTAAGGTGTAGCAGAGTTAGCACCCCAGGGCCGCAGACCACGTCCACCGGAGCTCTGCTCCGCCAATCTGCCTTTGTGGTATCATGTGTGAAGCCCAGGAAGGAGGAGTGGGAATAACCACCCAAAGTTTGTTGCAAGTATTATCTCTCAATCTGGATGGCGAAAGATGTCGTGGGAGCACCGGAAGATATAAGACAAACTTGACCCCTAAGGGGGAGTCTGTACTTCTTCCATGCAATGTGGAAAGAAATTACAAGGTCCCATGGAGCCACTGGATGCTCACCCAAACCAGGTGACATCGCTCAATAGCAGGTCTTGTCAAGACTCATTGCTTCAAATGTCATAACATTCGAAGACTCCTCCAACAAAGATCTTCATTTATCCTTTGGAGAAGCCAAAACATATTTTCTGGAAAAACACATTTGAGAAACTTACTCTACAGTGTTCATGGCAATGCTTGAAATGGTGAAAACCAACCTACATATAGGCGCGACGGTTCACCAAACAAGGTCACCCAGCAGTCACGCCAACATTAAATGTTGTACGGGAAATATGGACGCAGCGGTTCCAATTTCAATTGCACGAGTTCACATTCATTGAATTAATGGAACTGCACACAACCCCATTAATAGGGGAGTAACCGATACCAAATCGTCTCACAATCTACTCCATACATGTGGCACGATGATCTCGTCAACAGGGCCCAGGCAAGCTAGTGGGCTCAAGTGAGCACCCGGCCTGGCAAAGCCTAGACTATTCTAAACCCACTGAGAGTGACCCAATACATACTCAAACACAAGCGGCGAAGGTGTCACGCCCCGATTTTTTAGAAAACGAAAATCCTTATATCCATGTAGGATTAGAATTATCCCCTTTCCTAAAACTCGGGACGTGATCATTTAACAACAGAAGCATTAAATAAAAATTAACATGAACACAATTTTTAACCAGGTAACTCTTTGGAGATGATCGCTCCATAAAATGAACCACCAAAGATGTCGGCCCAAAACTCCATAACCTGAGAAAGGCTAAATGACTACGTTCCAATATGAACATACCCAATAAGCATAAACTTACTTGGGTCAGCGAGGTAGCTGGTATGAGAAATCTCCATCTCTTATAAATAAAATAAGTTAGATGCTTTAACATGAAAATTTCACACACAAAAAATAACAAATCACAGATTGGTAGTTCATCCATGAGGCAAAGATGTCATACTAATAAGTTTACCATCTTTAAGTAAACATTTACTATCCAAAACTCACAACATGGTAAGTCAAACCTGCACAAAGGTTAGTAGACTTACTAAACTGCACGGAACGGTTAGAAACAAATGAATAAAATTCATATTTTATCGGTCCTCATAAATACAATTTATTATCAATCAAATACAAATCATAGTCATAATAGGCCATTACTTAAATATCAAAAAAATACATTTTACCTTAAGGAAGATATGTTGTTCTCATTAAATGATCGAATGAGCATTTAATTTTCCCCCTTAAGGCAACTATGCATATAGATAAAAATTTCGCTTTCTTTTCCACAATCGCACATTCCTGTACCGAGCACACCTCACCCAAATGTGTCTTCTTTGCCTTTGAAATCACTTAGAGCGTACATGTTCCAAGTGGGGTTCTACATCGATGAATATGTCATCTCACCTGAAGTTTGATTCATGGGAAGTATTTTTCTAAACATTACACGTACTACCGAACTCACGTGGAACGACGTACCCGATATGCAAGCAAGTTTGCATACCAAATATATACCAAGTATACAAGCAAGTCTATATATTCAAATCACATTTTTCAATTTTTTTTTTCTGGAGTTGTGGAAAAGAGCATAAAAATCAACTAATTCTCAAAACACTTTTATGGCGACACTTTGTCAACCATAAACAAATTAACCACAATATTCACCCCCTTCTTTTGGGAAAACAAATAACATTTTCATAAATAAAGTTTCTATAACACAACAGGGATCAAACTGATTCAATATAATGATTCATACTCTTATCTTTCTCAGATCACTGAAATCTAACTTGCATTCAATCACATAAGTTATATATTCGGAGCAAGTAAAAAAAATATCCAATGAGGTGCTCAATCATGTTTACAATAAATTAATGAATGTGTATATCATATGTATTAAATAAACATTCTTAATGACTTCTACTTGACCAGGACATGATCACGAAAAAAGGAGCAGTAATCTCATGGCCATATAATGGTAACAATATAGTAATATAATAACAGTAGTAACCATATAATAAATCTACTAACAATAGTAAAAATATAATAACTAACAGTAGTAATAATATGATAACAGACAATACCACTAGTAATAATATAATAACATATATCTTTCATTCATACCAACCTTTAAACTAAATTATATCCACTTTGATCCGAGAAGAAAAATCTTTCAAAATTTTCCACTATACTATTATAATCGGCACAATAATCATAAAATAATCTCTTATTATTGAACTGCTTCAAGATTATACATACACATACTTTTCACTATTAACTTTCAACTACTAAATTATGGACCTCATTTATTGTTGTTTGATTCCCAAAAATTACAGACATCATGAACACCATCAATCATCATCATCATCATCATCATATATCACCAATAGAAGAACATGGTCCTTTAATCATAACAATAGTAACATAGTAACCTTAGAAAATGATCTCGTTTTATAAGACAAATCACAAACCACTGACCAAAATTTGAAAAATAATCCTGACACAATCAACAAACAAAGGGCTTTTGACATCCAAAATGCATTCATCGACGTGATTCATTCAATTATATTTCCATTACATATCATATGGGTATAACACAAATTCAAAGTATGGTAATAATAACAAATATATTTTAATTAATAAACCACTACAGAGCGAGAAATATTCACCTCAACTAACATTTAACAATTTTAGAAATACAATTTACTAATCAAAATAAATCATTATATCATGTCAGAGAATGAGAAAACTCACTAACTTCTACTAAAAAAAATTTATATACAAGGATTTCTAAACTTCAATCAGTGGCATTTGCGCAGAGTTGTCTTTATTACGGGATTTAAATAAAAACCTAGTTTTGAGTTTTTTCTTTTAACTCAACCAATTCCTACAAAAAATATAATAAAAACTTTCATATTTCAAAGTTATATCCGTATTAAACTCGAGCCTTAATCAATTGATTAATCTAAAAAAATTAAAAGAAAACGAAGAAAACTCACTAGTGCTATGCATTTTTCTTCTTCTTCTTCTTCTTCTTCTTTCACCATCTTCTTCTACGCAAAGTCTTCTCCCTTATGTTTTTGTGTGTATAAGAGAAAGTGGCTATGTATTTTAACTTAATTAAACTGTTTTATAAGATTCTAATGTAGGGTTTCCTAATTTTGGTTAAATACACTCATATACACACATTTTCTACTTTCTTTAACAACTACAAACAAAACAAGGTTTTATACGATATATAAAATCATAATATATTACTAAAATAATAAATAATATTATTTATATTCATAATTAGGCGGGTATTACAATATATACACCTCAAAAGAATCTCGTCCTGAGATTCGGAAGGTAAGAGAGTCATGTGAATTTTGAAAAAAAAAAATACAACTTGGCAAACAAAATGAGATTTTAAAAATACATATTCAGATGAGAGGTTACTCAGATCTTATACTTATATAAAATTTCACCCCAAACATGCCTAGACACGAGACTGCTACATGCATATATCTATATTATTTTAACAAGAACACAAAAATAATAAATTGAAACTTTGTTTACAAAAATATTTATTATGGTCATTGAACAGGTACGAGTGTTATAGAAGGCCTTAAGTGCCCACGATATGTAAAACACCTACGGAGATATTATCAATAAATCCAAAGTATTCGCTTTATTAAATTGAAACTGTTGTTCATCAAATCTGGTTGGAATTCTACTGTTGTTAGGCGAAGTAAGTAAGTTAGGACAACCAAGTCAAACTTATACGCCCAAGGCCACATGATGGCCGACTCTGACAAAAGTTTAGTCAACTTGTAAAAAATGATGACGACAACTTCTGGTCCGTTGATCTTTAAACATCTTGTTCACTAGTCGTTGATATGTTGCTCTCGCGATCTTTAATCCGAATGGCATTACTCGATAACAGTATGTACCCCTTTCTGTTATGAAATAGGTTTTTTCTTGGTCAGGAGGGTACATTTGTATCTGATTATACCCGGAGTACGCATCCATGAAACTCACTATTTCGTGTCCAACAGTTGCATCCACTATTTGATCTATTCGTGGAAGTGAAAAGTTGTCTTTGGGGCAGGCTTTATTTAGGTCAGTGTAGTCCATGCACACTCTCCATTTTTCGTTCTTCTTCTTTACTATTACCGTGTTCACCAACCAATTCGGGTAGTGAGATTCTCTTATCATTCATGTGATGAGTGGTCAGTGCACTTCTTCGTTTATTGCCTGATTACACTCCAGGGCCACCGGTCTTCTTTTTTGTCAAACTGATTTCTTATCTAGATTCACTTGCAATTTGTGGGAGATGATGGATGGGTCTATCCCCACCATGTCCTTCATCGTCCCTACAAAAACATCTTGGTTATCTTTCAGAAACCAAATCGGTTCCTTGGCGACGTGAATCTTTGTGTCGATTTGGATTGCCTTTTCTGCTTCGTTGTTTAAGTAGACCTCGACCGTTTCTTTTTCCGGTTGTCTGGTGTTAGGTCATTGTCGCGAACTGGTTGGAGCCGTATTGTCGTCCGAAGAGTCCGAACTCTTTTCATCAAGCTGATGTGAATGCTATTCCAGTCGTTGCAGTAATTGTAATTCATGGGGAGTCTTTATTGCTGCAAAATGACACTCCCGGACTGCTGGTTGATCTCTTTTGATCCTTCTGATATCGTTGTTGGTATGGTACTCAAGCATTGATGCATAGTGGAGGAGACTGAGCCCATCTTGTGTATCCACGGTCACCCGAATAGCATGTTGTATACAGCAGGAACGTCGATGACGAGAAAGTGTGTCAATAATACTCGTTGTTTTTTCGGCTCTGCCGCTTCGACCGGTAGTTCAATCATTCCCAGTGGGTGACATTGTTCCCCACTAAAACCTACCATGGATTAATCACTTGGTGAGAACATCTCATTGGTGAACCGAATCCTTCGAAAAGTTGTTAGGTATAAGAGGTTGGTCGAGCTACCGGTGTCAACCAATACTCTTTTGATTTCCCATTTAGCTATCATGACCGAGATCCTTAAAGCATTATTGTGAGGGAAATTAACCCCATCAGCATATTCGTTTGAGAAGGTTAGAGTCATTTGCATTGTTTTTGCACGCTGTGCTGATGGTTATTGGAATATGATCTTTGTACGTAAGTCTCTGACTATACGCTTTTGAGATCGATTGGATTGCTCCTTTCCCCCGATCGCGCCATGCAAGACGTAGATTTTTTCCCTTACTTGCTTCCTTGAAAGGATTGTTTCACCCTCGAATTCGACGAATTCTCTGAGTCGTCCTTCTCTGATGTGACATTCAATCTCGTCCTTCAGACTGCGACAATCTTCAGTATTGTGGCCGTAGTAGTTGTGGAAGAGGCAGTGTCTATTCTTGCTCTGCTTTTCCGGATCTCCTCTCATTTTCGATGGCCATTTGATGTCTTCTCTTCCTGCCATAACTTCAAGAATCTCGCTCTGACTCGCTATCAGAGTCGAGAATGATATCCCGTATGTTTGCTTTTTCGGTTGTATACTTTCAAACTTCCCTTGATTGCACTTGGAACTATTGTTAGTTCATTGTCTCTTAAGCTGAAGGATTTATTCTCGAAAGTTGATGCCCTTCAGGTCTCGGATGATTTCGTCTACCATCTCGATTACGTGGTTCATCTGGGCCATAAGCATCTCTACTCGGGGATCTGAGGGGATTCCCCAGGACATCAGAGACGTCTTAACCGTTAGCTGTTGGAGTTATTTTCCAAAAGGTACAATTGTTTTGACGGTTGTCGTTAGATCAATATTGTGCAACATGTCGTATATTTCATTGATAGATTGAAGATTTGTGGAGTATTCCATTGATCTTCTATCGGGTTGTGTGAGCTTTGTTACTATGAATCTTATTTTTGAAAGGAAACTCGCCATTTCCCCACGGACGGCGCCAAACTGAAGCGTCCAAAATCGTCCTTCTGTGAGTTTGACCTGCAAAACATCATTAGACTGCTAAGGACCACCTTTTTGGTGGCCGAAGGCACTCCGATGCTTAAGTCAGTAACTTTGTTGGAAGAAGGAAGTAAATCTGGAAAAAAACTCAGTTAAAGTTGCATACGTGTGGCGAATGTTCTCTTTACCTTTTTATAATGGTCGCGGTTAACTCTCTGTGTGACTTAAGCATGTGAGGCGCAACAGAAGGAGATGTTTCTTGTAACCATCTCCTCCTTAATGGAGATGCGTTCGGATGCGTAACTCCCCCCACGACTATTTTTTGGTGCAACAATCCTCTTCTTTATGAGAGAATCCGTGTCAGGCTTGGACTTGGGCTCTGATTCGTTTGGGGCTGAATTCGGACCCTGTTTACATTTCCTCTTTGGTGGGCCTCTGTAATTGGCTTTATTCTTCTTGGGCCTTATGAGCTGGCCCAATAGATTGGGCGTTGTATTCTCGTGATGGGTAGCTATGCCACATGTACGGCGGTGATGATCGGTCTATTTTGATGTAGCATTACCTGTTTCCAATCCGATCCATCCGAAAATTTCCTTAATTCTGGGGTATCCACATTCTTCTACCATCTTGACTCATGAGATTTTAGCCCAATCATCAAATGACTTTGATGGTGTGTTTGGTTGCATGAAATCTTATTCCAAGGATATCCATCATGAGACCATTTGCATTTAAACTAAATTGAGGTAACACTCATGATCCACACTAGATTTTGTGATCAATGGTGGGAATGAAAATCTCATGAACATGAGAATCTTACTCCTTACACTCCCCCCCCTCCCCCCCCAAAGCATGAAATTCTTATGTCCATGGGATTTTTATTCTCACTATTGATCACAAAAACTAGTGGTGAATCATGAGTGCTACCTCAATTTACTCAAATGTAATTGGTTCTCTCACGAATTTCCATAGAATATGATGTCATGCAACCAAACACACCTTAAGATTGCACATTTCAATCGATTAATCCAGGCCCGGGTGAATCCCACTTTCTAATTAGGTTGGACTCTCCTTGAATCGATGGATTTGAATTTTCAATCATTTTCGGAATTTTCAATCATTTTCGGGTTATGTTAGGTACATGAACACTAAAAGACCATCTCCATCTAGAACCTAAAGTGGAAGAAAATAAAATAAGTGTTGTGAAATCGGTTCATTTTGTACTCAACAAGTGAGCAAATATAAAGTTAATTTTCTCCAAAGTTGTTTAGGTGATGGAAACTCTCAACTATGTATGCACCACTTAGTTTAGCAATTAAGCTAACCAAAGACCACTGATCGATGATCCTTCATAGTAGGCATTTCAAATCATGTTGATGTAACTAGCAAAAATTTGTAACCCTTCAAGGCAATGAGTCAATTGAGAAAATGTAATGCTAGAAGGAATCTGATACTGAAATTGACTAAAGGAGGGAATGGGATGCATGCTTAGCAATGGAAAACAACAAAAAGGTGAACCATATACAGCCATAAAATGTGTGCCCATGGGGAGAATGCATAAGATATCAGGGAAATTTTGTCATTCTTGCCAAAGGCAAACATGCAAAGGGGTTATGAGGCCAAGGGTTGGGATGGCTGGTCAGTCAGAAATGACTACTACAGTTATCCAGAAAATCATGTCATCGTGCACCAAGGCCCTTTGTTCCTATTGTGAAAAGGAAAATTGTGACACACAGTGATCATTCGGTTTTGTTAAAGAATATAAGTCTACCTATGTTACAAAATAGAAAGATATTATAGAACAGAAGTCTACCTATGTTATAAAATATGAAAGTGTTATAAAATAGGAAAGTATTACAGAATATGTTAGAAAAGTCAGAATAAAATAGAAGTCTTAGGTTTCTTATTTTTATTAGGTTATGTTAAAGTTAGCTCTATATAAACTTGTATTTTATTCAATGAATTTACAACAATAACACAATACAATAATATTACAATACAATTCTTTACATGATATCAGAACCTAAAACAACTAGGGGGACTCAAGCTCTTCCCCGCCTCCAATGACTACACACTTTGATCGTAGACACAAGAGGCGGGGAAGAAAAATCACAAATCATCGCTTTGCTTAGCTTTCACACGCAATCAAACAATGTGTTTGCACCATCAACACTGCAATCATCACCATCAAAACATCATCAAAATCCAACATTTCTCGCCAGCAGGGGTACTTCATCTTGCACATGGGTATGTTCCTGTCCCATACTATAATGTGCAGGATCATTAATACAACCCCCATTGTCCTGTCCTTATGCTTTATCAGGGGATTGGTTGCATGTAGGTGGCAATCAATGGGAAAACAAAATTGGTACTTGCCTTGTTTGCTTGCAATTGGTCCACCAATGACCCTAACTTAGGGTTCCAATGCAGATTCATGAGAGAACCACCTTGTATCTTATTCAAAGTTTCAAGGTCAGCCCATAGATCCTTTGATACACTTCCCTCTACGTCCTCGACTAATGCAGATAGAGCCTTTAGTTCTGCCAATACCTCCTTCGATTAACCTGCTAAACTAGCACTGTCATGCGTTTAAGGGTTTGCCTCAGATCCCCTCTTGTCATGAAAAGTCGCCATCATGGGGAGTTGTATTCTTCGTATTACCTACTGTTGCGCCTTCTCCAATAGCTACAAATTGCAATCAAGGGTTTTGTTCAAATCCTCCCGTGCTGCTCGGGTCTTCTCCACGGGAGCAAATGGAGAGATCCTTCTCTCGAGTTCCAGATGATGTCACCCAGTTGTAACAGAATTGGGGCTTCTTCCTCCTCACCTTGGTCGTCATCGGCTGCCTCTGATCAGCTCCTCTTGAGCGTGGAGCGACCAAGCGAACTCTCTGTGCTGACCCTTCTGCGCCAAGCGACTGTGCCAACTGATTTAAAATAAAATAAAAAAGAGTGATTCTACATGGCGAGGAAACGAGCGAGGAAAACAGCGAGGGGAGGGAGGTGGAGGGGGGGGACCATTCACCCTTTCGGAATGTGTGTCGTTATTTTTTGTGTGCGCATCTCGAGGGGAGTGAACGGTCCCCCTTCACCTCCCTCCCCTCGTTGTTTTCCTCGCCATTTAGAATTTCTGAATAAAAAAGGAATAGCAAGCGCTTTCTCTCCCTCTCCTTCCTCGATCCTGCCCTCCATCTCTCACGCACAGAGATCACATGAGCAGGGATGAACCAGCAATGTCTCTCTGGCGCACACGACAGCAGCACCCAGACAGATGTAGACTACGCGATCTTTCACTCGTCCTCTCTCTTTCACTCGTCCTCTCTCTCTCCTTGTCACATGTTCGATCACACATCAGATCGCACAGAGAAGAAACGAAGAAGAAGAATAAACGGAGGGAAAAGAAAGAAATTTAAATCTCTTTCAATCCGCTATTCACATTCACCATTTTTGGTCACTACCAAAATATGTATTTACTCGAATTGAGCAATACCAAGACTCGAATTGAGTCACGATTTCTTTGTACAGGAATCACTACCAAAATTTGTGTTGACTTGAATTGAGCAGTACCAATACTCGAATTGAGTCACGATTTCTTCATACAGGAATCATTCAGAATTTTTCAGAATTCGACAATCACTCGACAATAATGATTTCATCACCAAATAGGACTTCAAAGTTTCCTCCAAGCTGCACATTTTTCTGCGTCTACATGTTCAGCTTGCGAGAGAGTGTTAAAGAATAGAAGTCTACCTATGTTACAAAATATGAAAGTGTTACAGAATAGAAGTCTACCTATGTTATAAAATAGAAAAGTATTACAGAATAGGTTAAAAAAGTCAGAATAGAATAGAAGTCTTAGGTTTCCTATTTTTATTAGATTATGTCAAAGTTAGCTCTATATAAGCTTGTATTATATTAAATGAATTTACAACAATAACACAATACAATAATATTATAATACAATTTTTTACAGGTTTACTACCCAAACTTCCACGGTAAGCTGAAAATGAAAAACTGACGACATGTCTCATTTGAGCATGGAAAAGATGACAAACATGGAAGCGGCCATCACCAGGCCAGAGGTGACTACCTTGACTATGTTTCTCACCTAGAAAAGACGCCTAGCTTAATAGCTAAGGTTGAAGCTTCTAATCATGGTAAAAGCCATGATGATAACCAAGTAATGTATGGGAATATGAGCATTCTGATGAAGAATATGATTCAGATACTGGAGAGATTGTTACAAGAAGAGTAATCACTAGGATTGAGAAGAGAGAATTCGTATGGTAAATTATGTATCATGTTTCACTGCAGCAAAAGATTAACAGATGCACGTATATATTTATATAAGTGATGTCTCCTTGATAAAACATGTAGGCACTCTACGAGTTATGTGTGTTCAATAATGAGTGAGAATGCATTTCTTACATTGGTGTGCTACACCATGGATATTGCTACTAATAAGTCTTTACATTTCTAAACGGTGGATTCAGTCTTCAAATGTCTGTTTGTGCTTTGAATCGAACGCATACAGATCTAGAGTTCCACAACTTAGAAGATGTACAAAAGTACCTTACATTCAATAGAAAGTCTGATAGATAGTTTCTTGTCAATTGAAACAATGCTAATTTGAAATAACCATTATATGGATAAAAATTAGATAATTTAGCCTTGCAAAAGAAAATATCCAGAGGAAAAAACGACTTTGAGAAACAGACGAATTTTGAGCCATAGGTTGAAGATGATCATGTATTTTATCTATTTATATTACAAAATATTTGATGGTGTCCTAAACAAATTATTTCGGCAGTTTTGAGAGAAAACATGCCCACCAGGAGGCTGAAGGCAACTTATGACCATAAAGTTATTATTTTTTTTGTTGGAAGGCAAGCGAGCCGCCGGTGGGTATAGAACTCAAGACGTGGAGGTTAAACCACCACAACCTTAACCATCCAATCAGATTACCATTGGCTAAAGTTTTCTTTTTCTATCTCTAATTGGACCCAACCCTTAATAGGCTATGATGCACAATTTAGAAGTGATTGTGGTTCTGGGCTAGTGAATGAAAAAGTACAACATCAACTCTAGCACATTTATTGTTTGCGAGACAATATACTAGCACTTTGGTGCTAGGATTTTGATGCTTGGGTGTCAAAACACTTGTGTTGTGTGCATGAAGACATAGGTACACAAGCACCGACATCCTAACCCCCAAGGTGGAACCATTTTCTACCTGAGCAATGTGAAGGGAACAAGTGCTTGCACAAAAAGCGCATTACAATAGTGGCATGAATTTCCCTTTGACACCGTGGTGAATGCTCACAAAATATGGGTTCTGATAGTTCATTATAAGTTTACTTAATAGTATTATCAAAGTTTTTTGAATCTGCCAAAGGTGACCAGGTCTATGTTTAGTTAATGTGTCATTCCATCCAATGAATCTAGTTGTTTACCTATTCATGGAGGGTTGTTCTATGACTCCTATATAAGCCTATTCCTATGAATGAAATAGAGATTTTCTAAGTTACTTATAAACTTGGCTTAGTGGAGAGAGATTCTTCCTAACCTCATTTCTTATCTCTTTGGTGAATTCCTTAGAGCAGTGGGAAATCTATCATCTTTCAACTCTTATCTCATATGTGGATTCTTTTGGTTGGCGAGTTAATTATCTCCAATTGCTTGCTTATGGATTGTCTTAATCCTCACCATTTTTCCGATGTCACCTTGGTCACTTCATCTCTCACAAAGCATGCATGACATATAACCGTGTGTAACATACATATTTGCCAGTTTTGCAGATATTTGGAAGCAATCTAATGTTTCTTCAACCGTCTGCGCCCATAATATTAGTAGAGGCATTAAGAATAGAGTCAGAGCTGTGTGTCACGAGCCATCTCTCAAAATATCCCTCACCAAGGCAACAAGGCATCCAAAGCATCATATGGACGCTGGCAGTAGGCCCGTAAAGGCCCGATGGAGCAGCAAGCTTTTCGAGATGCCTCCGGAAGGTTCTAGAGTGCTCTTGGACATTCTAGCTTAGCTTTCTCTAGAGTGTTCTAGCATGGATGAGTCTAGAACACCCTTGTACAGATTTGTGTAGTATTTTCTAGAAGCCTCCTTGTAATTTTTGGTTCCTTTGGAGGTGGGAACTTTCTAGATGCATAGAGAATACTCCTTTGAAGGAGGATTGTGGAAGGTTCTAGGCTAGAAGCCTCTAGGACTTTAAGGGCCTATAAATAGGCCTTGGCATTCATTTGTACATATCATGAAAAGAAAACACTTGTACAACTCTCTCAAGCAATACAAAGCATTCTTTCAAGAAGCCTAAACACTTGTGCCTTAGCATTTTCCTCACTTAAGCTTCCGTAGCATCACTTAGCATTAGCCAAGCATCGAAGTGCCTTGACTAGTTAGTCCGACGGGAGTGTGACGCTAGTAGGCAGCGTGTTAGCCAAGGGAAAAAGGTCAGCACGTGACACGTGGTATCAGAGCAGCGACGATCGTAGGGGCGGTCTTGCTGAAGTTGCGTTGTGCTAGCTGCTGTGTGTACGAAGGTTAGGTGCGGAGCAATCTGATCATGTCGGGAAACAAAGAGAGTGTTGTTGGAGGGTCCGTGATCGAGGAGACTGGAAGAAAGACTAGTCGGACCAGCATGCTTGAGGATCGTATGGCCAAGGTGGAGCTGACCGTGGGCGATCTCCAGGACAGCGTCGGGGAGATGGAACAGAAGGTTGAGTCCTTCAATGGGACGTTGGCTAGCGTCACTACGGATATCGAGCAACTCGATAGCCGCGTCCATGACCTTGAGCTTGGCACTGTGGAAGCCAAGGACGAGACTCAACTTCTCGTCAACCAAGTTGCGGATGCTATGCGCAACGAGATGGGCCAGCTCAAGGACACGCTGATGGGGCAGCTCCAAGCCATCCGGGAACAGGTTGAGTCCTTGCAATCGGACGTCAATCTATGCAAGGCGGCTGTGGCAGGTAGTGCTACTGTAAGAGAGGGACCAAGGATGAAGGTGCCCGAGCCGCCAAGGTACCATGGGAAGCGCGATGCTAGAGAGCTCGACAACTTCCTATGGAGTGTTGAAAAATATTTCGACGCGATGCGCTTGGACGACGATGAGTCCAAGATCACCACCGTCACCATGTACTTGGGTGATGATGCCATCCTTTGGTGGAGGAGGCGTGAGTCAGATATCAAGAAGGGTCTTTGCTCGCTTAAGACTTGGGACGAGTTCAAGGCGGATTTCAAGCGGCAATTCTATCCGGAGAATGCGGAGGAAGTTGCTATGAAGAAACTGCGTGGACTGAAGCATACGGGGTCGATCAAAGAGTACGTCAAGCAGTTCACTTCTCTTATGCTTGAAGTCTCGGACATGCCGGAGAAGACTCAGCTCGTCTACTTCATGGATGGACTACAACGATGGGCTGAGCAAGAGTTAAAGAGACGCAACGTTCAATCACTTGCGGAGGCCATCGCAGTTGTCGAATCCTTGTTCGAATACAAGGCTGATTCGAAAAGCCACAAGGGCGGTAGCAAGAGTGGCGGCGATAACAAGGGAAAAGGTGGGGGAGCAAAACCCACTGAAAGAAGCAGCAGTAGCAGCGGCGCCAAGCAGTTCGAGGGGAAGGACAAAGCCAAGCAGTCCTTTTCGGATAGCAAGGTGAAAAACCGCGACTGCTTCTTGTGCGGAGGGCCGCACTGGGCTAGGGAGTGCCCACAGCGACAGAAGCTCAATGCGATGATCGCTGGCAAGAGTGGATCGTCCGGGGAATCATCGGGGGACGAGGCGCAAATGGGGACTTTGCGCTTGCTAAGCAGCGTCAAGGCTACGGTGGAGCAAAGCAACGTGGCTAAGGTAAGTACGCTGCCCCGTTCGAAGAAATCCGCTCTCATGTTTGTGGAAGCCAAGGTAAATGGCAAGGCTTCAAAGGCACTCGTCGACACGGGTGCAACACACAACTTTGTTGCTTTGAAGGAGGCAACAAGGCTGGGCGTGCAGTACACCAAGGAGCCAGGCACCTTGAAGACCGTCAACACAGCACCGGTGCCTATCCATGGTGTAGCACGAGGCGTCTCCCTTCATTTGGGCGAATGGAAGGGGACGGTGGACCTGACTGTCGTCACGATGGACGACTTCTCATTGGTGCTGGGCATGGAGTTCATGGATACGGTGAAGCCATGGACATTAGAAAGGGACGGGTCGATGACTATTGCAAAGGATCGAGAAGCATGCTCTGTCCCTGTCACTCGGGAGATCGTGGAGGCCAAGATGTTGTCAGCCATTCAAGTGAAGAAAGGCGTGCAAAAGGGGCAAGCAACATTTGTGGCCACGTTGATCGAAGATGGGCCTCAACCCAGCAAGGTTCCGAAGGAGGTAGCTGCGGTTTTGAAAGAGTACAAAGATGTCATGCCTCCAGATCTACCCAAGAGACTTCCTCCAAGAAGGAAAGTCGATCATATGATCGAGCTGGAGCCAGGGGTTAGGCCTCCAGCCATGGCGCCTTACCGGATGGCACCGCCAGAGTTGGAAGAGCTACGCAAGCAACTTAAGGAGCTGCTAGACGCGGGGTTCATTCGGCCATCCAAGGCCCCATTCGGTGCACCAGTATTGTTCCAACGCAAGTACGACGGGTCCTTGCGTATGTGCATCGATTACCGAGCACTTAACAAAGTAACCATCAAGAATAAGTATCCAATTCCTTTGGTTGCCGATCTTTTCGATAGGCTCGGTAAAGCCAGGTACTTTTCTAAACTGGATCTCCGATCAGGGTATTGGCAAGTGCGCATAGCCAAATAAGATGAGCCAAAGACGACATGCGTCACTCGCTATGGGTCTTATGAGTTCTTGGTGATGCCTTTTGGTCTCACCAATGCCCTGGCTACTTTCTGCACTTTAATGAACAGAATCTTTCAGCCTTTCTTGGATAAATTTGTAGTCGTCTATCTCGACGATATCGTCGTGTATAGCGACAACTTGGAAGAACATGTGCATCACTTGCGACAGGTTTTCCAAGCATTGCGGGAGAACGAGCTGTACGTGAAATTAGAGAAGTGCTCGTTCGCCCTAGACGAGGTGTCTTTCTTGGGGCACCGCATCAAGGCTGGAAAGATCATGATGGAACGGGACAAAGTGCAGGCCATCAAGGAATGGGAGCCACCCAAGAACGTTTCGGAGCTACGTTCTTTCCTTGGGCTGGCCAATTATTATCGGAGATTCATTTTGAGCTACTCGGCGAGAGCAGCCCCACTGACCGACTTGCTGAAGAAGAAGGTGCAGTGGCATTGGAGTGAGAAATGCCAAGAAGCGCTCGATGATTTGAAGAAGGCAGTCACCAAGGAACCTGTCTTGGCCTTGCCCGATTATGCTAAGTCGTTCGAACTTCACACCGATGCATCAGACTTTGCCATCGGAGGGGTGCTTATGCAAGAGGGGCATCCCATAGCCTATGAGTCTCGCAAGCTCAATGATACCGAAAGATGGTATCCGGTGCATGACAAGGAGATGACAGCCATCATTCATTGCTTGTGGACTTGGAGGCACTATTTGCTTGGGAGTCGGTTTACCATCATGACCGACAATGTGGCTACGAGTTATTTTCAAAATCAGAAGAAGATCAGCCCCAAGCAAGCTCGGTGGCAAGATTTCTTAGCGGAGTTCGATTATGTCATGGAGTACAAGCTGGGCAAAATTAATGTTGTTGCTGATGCTCTCAGCCGAAAGGCCATGCTCGCTAGCGCAAGCAGCGCCGCTGGCAACCTTCTTGATCGGATCAAGGAGGGGACTTCTCAAGACCCCTTGGCCAAGGGACTCATGGAGATGGCCAAGGAGGGGAAGACTCGACGGTTTTGGGTAGAGGATGGGGTGCTCTACACCGTCGGTCGTCGCATTTATGTGCCTAAGTGGGATAATCTTAGGCGAGACATCATGAAGGAGTGCCACGATTCAATGTGGGCTGGCCATCCGGGGATGCAGCGGACATTGGCACTCTTGGAGGTGACCTACTATTGGCCTCATATGCGGGATGATATCGAGGCCTATGTGAAGACTTGTCTTGTGTGCCAACAAGACAAGATAGAGCAACGTGTACCGGCAGGACTATTGCAGCCTTTGCCGATTCCAGAAAGGCCATGGGAGAGTGTATCGATGGATTTCATATCGGCCTTGCCCAAGTCTAATGGGTATGGCTCTATTATGGTGGTGGTCGATCGCTTTTCCAAGTATGGAACTTTCATACCTGCCCCACGCGATTGCACGACCGAGCAAGCCGCCAAGTTGTTCTTTCAGCATGTGGTGAAGTATTGGGGCTTGCCTCGGAGCATCATAAGTGATCGGGACCCAAGGTTCACAGCAAAATTCTGGACGGAGTTATTCAAGCTCTTGGGTTCGGGTCTACACTTCTCAACAAGCTTTCACCCGCAAAGCGATGGGCAAACATAGAGGGTGAATGCCTTGTTGGAGTTATACTTGAGGCACTTTGTGGATGCCAACCAGAAGAATTGGGCCAAGATGATGGATGTGGCTCAATTCTCATTCAACTTGCAGCGGTCCGAATCGACGCAACAAAGTCCGTTCGAGATCGTCATGGGCCAGCAGCCCTTGACTCCACAAGCCGTTGCGTCGGGCTACACGGGTAGCAGCCCCGCTGCGTACAAGCTTGCACGAGGGTGGCATGAGCAGCTTGATATAACGAAGGCATACTTGGACAAGGCGTCTAAGAAGATGAAGAAGTGGGCGGACAAGCATAGACGCCCTATCGAGTTCCAAGTGGGCGAGATGGTCATGGTCAAGTTGCTGCCACAACAGTTCAAGGTCTTCCGCTCGGTGCACAAGGGACTAGTGCGGAAGTACGAGGGGCCATTTCCCGTCCTACGGAAGGTCGGGAGAGTTTCTTACAAGCTTGAGTTGCCGCCCAAACTCAAGATTCATCCGGTGTTCCATGTGAGCATGCTCAAGCCCTACCATGGTGATAAAGAAGATCCAACGAGGGGCGAGTCACATCGGGCACCAACCGCGGTCGTGGCTTCCTTTGATCGAGAGATCGAGAGCATCGAGGCAAAGAGGCTCATCCGACGGAGGGGTGTGCCAAGCTATAATGAGTATCTCATTCGGTGGAAGGGACTACCGAACAGTGAGGCCTCATGGGAGAAAGAGAGGGACCTATGGCAATTCCAGGGCAAGATCGCGGAGTTCGAGGCACGGTCTTGACGGGGTCGTCAAGGACTTGGGTGGGGGAGAATGTCACGAGCCATCTCTCAAAATATCCCTCACCAAGGCAACAAGGCATCCAAAGCATCATATGGACGTTGGCTGTAGGCCCGTAAAGGCCCGATGGAGCAGCAAGCTTTTTGAGATGCCTCCGGAAGGTTCTAGAGTGCTCTTGGACATTCTAGCTTAGCTTTCTCTAGAGTGTTCTAGCATGGATGAGTCTAGAACACCCTTGTACAGATTTGTGTAGTATTTTCTAGAAGCCTCTTTGTAATTTTTGGTTCCTTTGGAGGTGGGAACTTTCTAGATGCATAGAGAATACTCCTTTGAAGGAGGATTGTGGAAGGTTCTAGGCTAGAAGCCTCTAGGACTTTAAGGGCCTATAAATAGACATTGGCATTCATTTGTACAGATCATGAAAAGAAAACACTTGTACAACTCTCTCAAGCAATACAAAGCATTCTTTTAAGAAGCCTAAACACTTGTGCCTTAGCATTTTCCTCACTTAAGCTTCCGTAGCATCATTTAGCATTAGCCAAGCATCGAAGTGCCTTGACTAGTTAGTCCGACGGGAGTGTGACGCTAGTAGGCAGCGTGTTAGCCAAGGGAAAAAGGTCAGCACGTGACATGTGGCTAGCTTAATTAGCTTGTTTTCCAACAAACCAATGGTTCCTACATAAATTTCCTGCGATCTAGTAAACATCTGAGGATTTTCTATTCAATTTCCCAAGGCAACGAATCAAACACATCCTAAGCATAATTAATAAAAAAAATCACTCAACTAGCTCTGTCACTCACTACTCATTACTATAGTGAAAATCACATGAAACTTCCTCTCATTATGTAATCTCTTGTCATCCTCGATGAGGAACAAAGTTAGTGCTGCTTTAAAGATTCATTCCTCCCATCAACTTTTCTAAGTGGAAAAGGAAAATTCTATTCCCATATACACGGCAGCGATCTATAAGCTCTCCTCCCATACTTAAGTCACTCATCCACTATTTTCTGATGATAAAAATGACGACAGGAAAGAGTATTTGATTCCATCTCATCAACTTGTTACAAAAAAATCTAGTCTATAAATAGAACATGAAATCAGAATATAGATAGCCCAACAACTCTTACAGTTTACATAGTTTCACAGAAACATCATGGCTAGAAGAGTTGCATTTGGCCAGGAATTCCATACTAAGCCCAACCCTGGTTGGAGTACCACCTCTCCAGACTACCATACCCATGTTACTAAGATTGAACGTATGATGAGCACGGTTGACGCCCCTCACTACCCAAACCTTCATAATTTCTTCCACAATAAGGCCACACAAGAGGAACATAAAGAAGAATCAGTTCCAGAGGTCAGAGAGAAGGATCAGGTGGTGGAGACTTGGAAGATAGAACAGGTTAATAAGGAAGATCAACAAGAAGTTCAGAAATCCGATATTAATGGGGTTGCTGAAGAGTTTATTTCGAAGAAGCATAAGGGCTTTGAACTATGCAAATGGATGACAATGAAAGCGCATTAAGTGGCTCAATTTATATAACATAGTTTTCTATATACAAGCAATATATGTTATGTAGCTAAATAATGTCTTAAATTGGACGTATTTATTATGTATAATCACTTACTATTTATGAATGGATGGCTCTAAAATTAGTAGTTACTTTTACTTGCTTGAAACACTTTGGATGATACTAACCAATAGGGACACTTATTGCGTACTAAAGTTAGTGATCAATTAATGGGTGTTTTCACAATTATCCTTACATCTTAAAGTAATCTTTTTTTATAACTTCAATCGGAAGAATCATGTTGCAGTAATGAAACAAAGAAAGAAGAGCAACATCTTGTGACATAAAAATTTATCTAATATGATCTTCTGGGAGAATTTTAACATCGAATCTCTTAGAAGACCCAACATGAAGTAAATTTCTCAAACTATTTTGACTCTCTTTGCGACGCTTAGTGCCCCTAATAGTAGTATCTTTTGGTCGATCTAATGGATGATCCAACACCATTCCTGCCTCTAGCTTCTTTGCTAAGGTGACAATTTCATAAGAGTCCCATAAAGACTGCTTAAAGTCCCAATTTCCACTACTACTTGCAATAACATCTTTAGAATTAGAGGACAACTTGGTCTTCATGGCTTCAAGCTTGAACCTGGTAGGTCTGGTCTTGAAGTTGTTTCTATAACTCTGGTATTCATCAATGGGTTTAGTGTTACCTGAATGCCCATGCCAAGCTTGAGCCACAGCCTTGATAATCTCAAGCTCTTGTTCCTCCTCTGACTTTGGTGGTGGTTTCTTCATTGTAACCAAGCCATTTGTTTAGGAGCCATTTGTTGATGACAAATATTGAGAGGCTCATGTTGTTGCAGAGAGACATGAGCCTAGATTGGCCATCTTTAGTTGCTTTAGCACTTGAAGCCAAGTCTTTTTCAACCCCAAGATGAAGAAATCAATGAACTAGATAGCCTAATGTGCGATATGTGTGATGAAGATGCATTTGTTTGTTACTATTGTTGTGCTAGGGTGTCGACGCACTCTACGTGTGCGAATATTCAGTATTTTTTTATTTATTACAACCTTTAAATGATAAGTAAAAAAAATTATTGAAATTCTAAATAAAATAATTATTTATAACTTTAAGAGCCTATGTATAGTTTACAAATAATTAAGGGCTTTGAATAAATTATATTAAGGGCTTAGGTATAATTAACAATATTTGAAAGGGAGGAGGGGGTTTGATCGTAAATAATCTGAATTTGGGAGGGTAAAATGGTATATATGTAATAGTTTTTATTTAAAATTACAAGATTACCCCTAGTCATTGTTCATTTATCTATTGGTTTTTCTTGTAAATATAATAGAATTGGAAGGGTATTTTGGGCAATTCAAAAATCAGGTTGAAGACACACTTTTTACTGTTCATAAGGGGAACTTGCATTGTGTAGTTTAGATTAGATGTTGTGTATCCCAATCCACATTTCACAAAGCTCTTTGCAAGAGGTTTTGAAATTTTCACTTTCAACCCCCATCCCAATTATTATCATTTTTTTAATAGAAAAGTAGATAATGATCCTAAAAATATTGTCTTGTTCACTGCAAATTCGCTATAAATGCAATTGATTTGCTGAAATTTCCATTTGTGAGTGTTTGACAGGTTAGATGAAATTTTTATGGAAATTTGATTTGCTAGACTTATCATATATGCAAGGATTTTTAGCAAAAAGATATCACCACTTAAGGCACCGAAATCAATTTGCTGAAGCATTTATTTTCTTACTTACATCTATTCACATGTTAATTTATGGTAACGTGTATGCCTTATGATCTTATTATGGAAATATGGATGAATAAATTCAATTTTTTGCAAGTTCTATTTTGCATATAGTAAGTCAACACTAGACAAGAAAAAAAATTTGCATGACAGTTTTCATTCACCACCAAACATACAGAAATTGGATATGAAAATGTATTTGTTTTGAAAAAATATTTTCAAATCAAATCATTTTCATTTGCAGTGGATTTACAATGAATCAAGCAGAACCCTATTTTTAAAAAATTTAAAAACCCATGTGAGTCTTCTTTTTTCCCCATGTCTCATCTCATCTTCACCAACCTGATTTAGCCATCACCACCTCTGATCCTTTATGAGATTAGATCTGCACCAAGGGGGCATCTTTGACCGCCACCGCCATCCCAAATCCTAGATTTGGCCCTTCTTCATGAATCAGCCACCACCACCCTCAACTTTTTATGAGGTTAGGGATGCACCAATAGGCCACCTCTGACCATGACCAACACCATCTCTGCCCGTCAAAACCTTGTTTTGCATATTTTTAGGGTGACATGTGGTACCAAATTAATAAATTATTATTATTATTATTATTATTTTTTAAGTTTTTCACAGACACCAATCTAACATTCTATATTTTTTTTTTCCTTAAATAGGACCGAACAACATATGGATTGTTTGCTAACCCCTCCGAGGTGAAAATTTGAGTAATTGTGTGGATTAACAAAAAAAATTAATATGTTAAAACTCTGATTCAAAATGCACTTTGACATAAATGCCAAGATATAGTTGAACATGAACCATGTTTTTCATTAGTTGAGTTGCTTCAGAAGAGAATTAATGTAAAAAAGTGTTAAAGTTTCAATTCATTATGACAAATACTCTTTGAGATACATATTAAGGTCATGTTAGTGACCATTTTGACGCATATTTCGAGGAGTCCAAACTTCAAAATTTTACATTGTCACTTTATGATATTAATATGTATTTTTCACAAAAATATCACCTAAGGAAGTATGGTTCACTTTCTTAGGTCTTTGGGAGCATCCACAATAAAAAGGTGTAAAAGGGATTTTAAAAAAACAATTACACACCCAAATCATCCACAGAAACCACTGTTGCAGTGTCATCTTAGATAACGTAGAAACATGATAGTTTAAATTTGTGTCAACCCCAACGATGGTGATTTCATTTTTCGAGTTCATTTCGGTATTTTTTATTTTAAGAAATATTTCGATGTGTAAAAAAAACGTAAAAATTTTGAGGATACATAAAAAATATATATAATGAATTTCGAGGGTATATGAAAATGTGAAAATATAGATGCAAGTAAATAAATCTATTAAACGTATTAAATAAAGCCTAAATACCAAAAAATGAAACAAACATAAAATCAATATATAACTAGAAAATCAAAGTTTTAAAAATCAATATATAAGTAGAATAAATGATAATTAGAAAATCAGGGGGTGGTTTTAAAAATCAATAAATACTTAAAACAATTGATAATACGAAAAAACTCAGAAATTTTTCAAAAAAACCCTAGGAAAAATATAATTTTTGGTAGTTGGGTTTTGTATTTTTACGGAAAAAATGAAATTTACGAAAAAAATTCCGAAATCTTGAAATTTTTCGAAAAAAATGTAACTTTTAATTTCGCCATTTTTCTTTTCATAATTTCAAAAAAATGAAATTTTCGTTGAAATTTCGCGAAATCACATTCCTTGGTCAACCCCTCTTCTTTCCTTTTTTTTTCTAACATGCATCAAGACTTACCGTGATATGAGATTGCGTCCTCTCGTCTTAGTATCCTAGTTGTGTTACATACTTTGCCAGCAGAGTGTCAAATTTGACACTCATTTGCATAATGGAATGCCCAAAGAACAAAAAATTATAAATAAATCATATGCTAGGGGTGCAATAAATAACCTGACATGATAACTCGACATGGACAGGTAGTTAGCAGGGTTGGGAAAATATGACAGGAACGCTACACAACTAATCGTCAAGGTAGACCCGTTTGACTCTTTTGTTTATAACTAATTAATTAATGATCTTTTATAGTATATATAAACATAAGTCATGCCATAAGAAGTTATGCATGCAAAATTAACTGATACAGGTCAGACATACTAAAATGGGTTGACGACCCAACTCATTATGATACGATAACCTAACCATGTCACAATGGTCGTGTCGGGTTGACGGTCGTGTTTGGGTTCTAGTTATTTTACATGTTTAGTAAATGAGTCGGGTTTGGGTTTGAGATTTTGACACGAGATTGTGACATGACATGACCTAGTAGGGAAAATTCACGACCGATTACCACCGTTATCTACCTATAATACATCAAACCATCCTCTGATCAGCACCGTACACGTGTCATGATAATCTCATCAACAGAACAAAACATGCCCGATTGCATGCTGAATCCAGCGAGGCCCAAACAACAATAAGCCCATTATTGGCAGAATCCAGATAGTCGAATCCGAGTTGTAATAAGCTATTAAGCCCATACGTCACGCGGACAGGCCCAATGCTCGTAAGACCTCTAAGGCAAGTATCTAAGAGATATACCCAAGATTGGCAGGCCAGCAACACATTGGATCTGACTAGGAAACAAATACTAGAGTATAAGCCGGGCAAGGAAACTTCCTTGCATGGATAACACTCAAAGAGGGAAACATCTCCTGCAGATCTAGAAGCACGACTCATGTAGGGAAACTATCTCATATGGACCGCTCCTAATTAGGAAAGGATCTCCAGCAAGATCTCTTTTCCTAAACTACGCCACCAAAGGCCAAACTGAACAAGGACTCTCACATTATAAAAGGAAGATAAGGTCGATGAACTTAAGGGGTGATACATGAAATTCAATTTACAGCTTTAAGCCTCTCCTAAGCCTTATCTAACTTAAGCATCGAAATGTCATCGGCCATCACATGGTGGTCCTTGGCTCACGTGTGCTACTTATGCAGGTCTACGTAAGCAGCGAGGAAAGATAACATGAATCGACTACATCAATTTAGCGCCGTCCGTGGGGAACGATGGAGTTCCTAAAAAAATAGTAGTTCAACATTTTCTAGAAAATCAGAAGGATGGTGACAACAAGGTCTCACAACAATGGAGATGTTGTGGAACCCTCTAATGCTAAAATCCGCAGAACGCCACCCGTTCCACCACTGCCACGGGAGGAACCTCCTCAGACCCCCGCGCCGGTGACAGCTGCAGCAGACCCAAGGGTGGACCTACTTTCAACACAAATGCAACAAATCGCAGAAACGCTGGAGGCACTCAAACAGTGGAATTCTCCACCTACAGAGGGAGACCGTGAGCAGCGAAGGGCCCAGTTCTCAAAGAATTCCAGAGAGCATGTTCAGAAGAGTTGTGCTGCCCAGCAGCTTTTCAATGGACAAGAAGCGGAAGAGCGGCTAATAGAGACCCAATGTCCAGAGCCGGTAGGAACGTCTCGCACAACCCCATCCGTAACGGGGCCACAAACCCATGCGTACTATTTAGTCTAACGGTCCCTCCGTTAATGGATTATATCATGGATGAACCGCTGAGAAATACACACCACCGAAGTTGGAGTTTTACGATGGAATAGGAGACCCGTCCGATCACTTGCGCCATTTCTAACACGTTATGGCACTCAAGGAAGGGTCTGATGCAATAATGTGTCGATCATTCTCTGCAAGCTTGAAGACGTCGATACTGACGTGGTTCCACAACCTTCCTCCAAAATCTATCGATTCGTTTCGGACGTTGTCGTTGGCAATCCTCACACACTTCGTGGGCAGCCAACGACTCAGGAAAGGCCCGCATTATCTGCTGACCCTAAAGCAAAAACAAGAACGAGACGTTGAGGGAGTACGTCGCTCGTTTTATTGATGAGTTGACCCTCATCAATGGTTGTAATGATGACACTCCATCACGGCTTTCACTTCGGGTCTAAGAAGAGGCAAGTTCTACGAATTCCTTACCCTGGACCCCCCAACCAGTATGACAGACTTGCTCAGAGATACATCACTCTAGACAAAATGCTAGCCGCCAAGAGGGAAGCGGATTCAGAGAAGAAACCATATGTCTCCAAAGACATAAAAGAGGGGGAAAAGAAATAGGACGATGATGGGGACAAGAGGAAGCGCACAAACAACAATACCGATTCAGGCAACACAAGGCAAGATAAGGTCTCTAATTATGTCGGGTTCAGGTTTGTTACTCTTCTCAATACCAGTCTGTCCGACATCCTTGATTCCATCAAATATTGAGAAGAGTTGAAGTGGTCGCCTAAGAAGAGAAGAAACCTCGCTCGATGCGACAACAACAAATATCGCGCCTACCACAAGGAAGGTGAATGTGATATTAAGGATTGCAGAAACCTCATAGGAGAATTCGAGTACTGGATCAGGAAAGGCAAGCTCAAGGAGTTCCTAGGCTCGGATAGGAGGCAGGGCCATGCAAAGGAAAAAGCAGACGCTAGACGTTGTCAAGGAGGTTGAAAAGGAAGCTCATGGCGTCATTTATTTCCTCCACAGGATCAGTCCCGAAGGGGAGCAAAAACAAATCCCACAAGAGGACACTGACCGAGATGCGGACACCATCTCAATATGAGGACCGATCCCATCACTAACGTTTATGAAAAGGGATCTCCAGGGGGTACATTTCCCTCACAATGACGCCCTGGTCATCTTTGTCCTCATCGGTAAGTGGGCCGTAAAGAGGGTTGTGGTGGACACTGGAAGCTCACTGAATATCTTGTTCCTCAGTGCATTTCACAACATGCAACTACAGGATAAAGACTTAACACCCACTGCATGGTCGGATTCAGCGGAGAGAAGTGCTTCCCCATCGGGAAGATCAATCTAATGGTGGTGGCAGGAGAAACATAATAACGGAAGTACCTTGTCCAAGATTTCATGGTGGTTGATGCTCCCATGCCATGATTCAGAAAGTAAGTGCAACACTTCAGAATTCATTGGAAATCTCATTAAAATCAGTTCCATTCTAAATCGTCCACCTACAATATTATTCTGGGAAGGTCATGGTTTCATCATATGGATGTAGTGGTCTCCACTCTCCACCAATGCATAAAATATACAACCAATCATGCCCAATGAACTATCCGAGGAGATCAACCAGTAGTAAGATATTGTTATTATGCGGCCCTGAAGTAGCTGAATTGTTGCCAACTGTAGCTTGGGCCCATAGAACCAACATGTCAGACACCAGGCCTAAATGAAAAAGAAGAATCACTCTACGAGGCCGAAGGAGGCCCAATAACCAAAGTGCAGCTATGCGGAGAGCCAGAAGTTAGAGCTAACAGCACAATCCAGACTAATAAAGAGCTAAGTAACAATACTTAAGCAAACGGGCACCTACTCCAAGAGCTGTTAATTAGCAAGGAACTGTTCGCCAGCACGAAGTCCACTATTCGGTAACTTCGCTAGATTAAAAAAAAATTGTTAGAGGGACCATGCAATCCAGCTAGGACTATTTGCGCCTTCTTCAGGGCCGGATTAACTCAGTCTTTGTTCAGAGTTAAATTATTTGTTGCTTTGATTTCGTTTCTTGTTTTATATTTTTCATTTCAGTTTAGAAGAGTTGTTCGTACAAGACACATTTCAGAAATAAAACATATTTTATTGATTGTAATGAGAGTTATTACAAAGTTTACCGACCAACTAGTATATCAGATTATACACCGACCAACTAGTACATCAGTTTATACACTACAAGTATCTAAGTTTGATGCAAGCATTTATCCACTGAAACAAGGGTAAGACTCTAATCTGCTAATCCGCCTACAGAAGAGAAGGTGATGAAAGTAAAACGTCTGCAATAAAAGGCGAATGAACATTCTCAATTCATTGCTCCATCGAATCACCCCACAAAGACGATTCGAAAGTAGCAAGCAAAGTACTTGAAGAAGGCTGCGAGTACTCCATCGGTTCTTTGCTCTGCCAATCTGCTTCATGAATAGGAAGCAACAAAAAGCTGACAAAAATGTCCAAGAACAACGGGATCGTCGAGATCTCATAATGCTGTCAAACTGGAACGCCTTTCAAATGTGTAATGTCTGGGGTGACACAGAGATACAACCCCATGAAATAGAGTCACGACCTCCAATGCTCCCATCAACCATAAACTATCCGCGAGGACCATCATTCGACAATAGTAAAATAATGAGGGAGTGCTTGAGCACCGGAAGATGGAAGACAGACCTTACCCCCGAGAAGAAATTCGTAACTTTTCTTCACAATATAAGAAGATATTACAAGATCTCATGGGATCAATCTAATGCCCACCCAGATCGGGCGGCACTGCATAATAGCATGTCTTAACAAAACTCATCGACGCAAATGTCAGAACATTCGAAGACTCCAGTGAGGGATATCTTCCTTCAACCTTTGGAAAATCCAAAGCAAACTCTCTGGTAAGATGCATTTGATAAACATGTTTTACTATTCTCATTGCAGTGCTTGAACGCAGAATAGCTAGCCCATATATAGTCTAAATGGTTTACAAAGCAGCGTTAGCAAGCAGTTACTTCAGCATTAAATGCCGTACGGGAAATCATAAAAATGACGATTCCAATTGCAACTGCACATGTCCACATCTTTCGATTAATGACCCTGCAAGTAGCCCCATTAACTAGGGGGGTAATCGATACTGAATCGTCTCGCAGAATGCGCCGTATCCCTGGCACACTGATCCACAAAGATTTTTCTAATTGAACCCCTCCACTAATGGGCCCAAGCTTATGCCCTGCCAGATCCGGCCCAGCACACGCAAAGGAATAAATAGAAAAGACCCAGAGCGCCCACATAGTAAGAAGCGCGCCTACAGAATATTATCATTAAATCCAAGGCATTAGTTCCACTGTCCGATCAATCGATCAGATACTGGAATCAGACCGCCAGGCGAGCTAAGTAAGTTAGGACACCCAAGTCAGACTTACACGCCCAAAATCTTATTCTGACCAAAGCTTAGTTAGCTCTGACTAATTAAAATAGCTTCTGGTCCGCTCTAACACCTAACCCGCCAAAAGCGTACGACGATGGGTTAGAAAGTGGGAGCTCAGTCAGTGTTTGTAATACCTGATTGCTATGGCTTGCAAGGACCATTTTCCAACTATAGATAATGGTCGCCGAACCTAACTAAAACTTAGTCGGTTTCGACCTATGACGACAGTTTCAGGTACGCTCTAACGCCCAGTCCATTAAATTAAAAGAGTGTCAACGGTTTAGAGAGTGGTAGCTTAGTCAGCGCTCTGATGCCTGATCAAGACTGCTTGCCAGGGTTCATTGTCAAAACATGGGTAATAGTGACCGAACCCAACCAAAGCTTAGTCGGTGACGATCGACGATGATGCCTTCTAGTCTATTCGAAGCCTAGTCCTCAAATAACGGATTCTAACCTCCTAAAAAGTGGAAGTATAGTTAGAGCTCTTGACGCCTGATTAAGATGGCTTGACAGGGGTCACTACTCATATGCAGACAGTGATCACCGAACCTCGACCAAAACTTAGTCAGTGGTAGCTGATGACGATGGCTTTGGTCTGCTCGAAGCCTAGTTCACTGTGCGCATATTACGCTGCCTAGAAAGTGGGAGCTTAGTCAGTGCTCATGTAGCTTGATGAAGATGGCTTGCCATGGATCATTGGCCAACTTCAGATAAATATCGTCGAACCCCTCGAAAGTTTAGTCAGAACGATTGACGATGATAACTTCTGGTTCACTCCAATTTCTAGTCTGCCATGAACGGATCAAGATAGGTTGGAAAGTGGGAGTCTAGTCGGTGCCCTCGACGTCGGATCAAGATGGCTTGCCAGGGACCACCATGGTCACTGAAACCTAGCCTCGGTTTAGTCAGTTATAACTAGCGATAACTACCCCCGATCCAATTAAGCCCATTCTACGAATAGCAAGTAAATACGAGTCAAAAGTACGGTCATAGTTATGGAAACCCGACCCAGACGACTCAAAAGGATTATTGTCCAATCATCCACAACGGTGCATGTGCTGGGACCATAGTCTAACTACCGCTTGTAACATCAACAACAATTGTTGGTTCAACAAACCGCCAAACCGCCAAACAAAGAGTGTATTACACTCTTCGATCTCTAAAATGAGTCTGACTAGAATCGCACAAACTATTGCAGCACAAGAAGTCAGAACTCTCAATAGCGGATCAATCATAAAGCTTCCTAGCCTAGTAGAACCTCTCGTCTGACAATTAATATCGAAATAAGTCAAAGCAAACAGAAAAAACACAGGAAAAAAAAAACAAGTGCAAATACTATTCAATTGCAAACTGAAAAGAAAATACAAGATTCACCCCTCATCAGGAGGAGAGTCAATTACAACAGAACCAAACTTAGCAGGGGAAAAAGCAGGAGACACATCTGTCGGTGCTGCCTCTTGATCCCCCTCATCAGAGCCGCCTTCTTTTTCAGACGAATCGAAGGTCGCTCCAAACTCTGTATATGCAATCTCTTTATAGTAGGAACGATCCCAGTCAGGATGTTCCTCCTAGCAACAGCTCCAGCCTTCCATGCATGACTCTGTTGAACTAAAACGTGCCTTGGGACTTGAGAAGATTCTCCTCGCGCCCTCTTGATTCAGCGAGCTCCCGCTCTAGCCGCTCCAGTTCGCTCGACAACATGTCAGTCTTGGACCGTTCGACACCTAGCTTATCATTAACAATATTCAACTCACTCTATGCTAGAAAAAAATGCTCTTCAGCGGTCCACACACTCTTGGCATTAAAATCAACGTCGGCCTCCAACTGCTGACATTGGACAGTCCATTCGGACTTCTTCTTGATCCCCTCAACATGCAAAGCCTGCATTCAAGCTACAATCTCATGAGCAAGCTGCAAGTCACGATGGACAATGTTCAATTCATTATCAAACCGATCCCTCACGGACACTGCCCCTGCCAAATCGGACTCAAGTGCCTCCAAGCGAACCTTCTGAGCCTCCGACCTAATGGACCAAAACTCCGCTCCAGTATTTGAGAAAACATCAAGTTGCTTCCTCAATGACTCAATCTTGTAGAGAGCGTCAGAGTGTGACTTTTGCAAGTTTGCAAAGACTCGCTCCATAGTATACACTCTTTCACGAACGACCTCAACTTCAGTTCAAGCCGCGACCACTTGATTTTGGTATGACATCCCCAACACGAGATGTTTTTGCGCTTTATCCATATGCTCTCCTAGCGTCTCTCCCACTGGCTTTGGAGCACAGTTCACCAGCTAATCATTTCACCTACTGATATGCTTCCTCAAAGTGTAAGAGATGTTAACCTCCTGATGCCAAGCTTAGTTGTTCATCCTTACTGCGTCTGGAGCAAACTGACTGATCCGAGCATCTCGATGAAAATCATTCAAAATCAGAATCACCCCAACACCGTCCCTGGCCGTCTTCACTGCATCAGAGCCCTCATCAACAACCTTTCCTTTGCCTGCAACAATCAGCTCTTTTTCACGTACCGATTTAGAATCAGTTGACGGAGAAGAGGGAAGCAAGTTATTCCTTGGACCCGTCGTCAATTCAATATGAGATGGAACACAGTACGTGCAGCAAGAAATGGATCCTTCACCTTGGCGTCGACAATCAGACGACTCTTCAACGGGTTCATGATCCAAAGAAAGACAGATCTCAAAGTCCTTTATTGAAAAGAGACGACCAGACGAAGCTTCCATGCCCGCCTGCAACAACATTTTATTCAAAAACTCCACCTGCTTGGTGCTCAGTTTGGTTACATCCTCCACGCCCACCATTTGTAGATACTCCATTTCCAAGTCAGAAAGGGAGATAGGGGCCAAAACATGAGCATCACGCCCCTCAGAAACAACAGTCTCATCCGGCACTTGCCCAACAACTTCGTGTCTTTCAAACGAAGCCAAGCGCCTGCGGAAAAATCTAGGCAAAGCACAAAACCTCTCCAGATGCACAGGAGAAGGAAGCGCCCCATCTATTTCTGCTCTCATCGAAGGGCTTGGAACCTTGATCTTGGGAAGTTTCCTTTTCCTCAAAGCAGACACACCTTCGGGCTTTGGCTTCTTTACCCGAAAAAGAGTGGGAGCCACGTGCCAATGGGCCCATAGTCCGCTGCGTTCGACATTAGAAGACTCAACGACATCCTCTACCTCTAGACGAGGCATGTCGCGGAACGCATCCAAAATTGATTTATCTTTAGCAGAAATTTGCAAAGTTGGAAATCTCTCCATGCGAAAACCACAACTGATCAATCTAATATGCACTTAACATAAACAAGACCAGAAAAAGAGTCAAACTTACTCAGTGGTCTAAATTCACACTTGACCGAACGATCAACAAGGTCAAAGTATGTCGAGGCCGCAGAAGCCATGAAACATAACTTCTGCCATGATTTAAATTTATCAGGCAGGTTGCCGAAGCAGTCTAGAAATGTTAGCACACACAGCATGCTCGTTAATCCGAGGAAAAGTAAGCAATTGCATCGCCCTCGAAGACACTCGAACACCAACATCCTTAGCCCTAATAAAAATGACAATCACTGTCCTACTTGAATGCATAAGGCTTAAGAGATGTATTCTTGTAACTTATTGGTCAGTATTAAGTCAATAAGTGACTTCAGTGCCAATGGTAGCCTGGTTGGATGGTTAAGGTTGTGGTGGTTTGATTTCCACGTCTTGAGTTCTATACCCACCGGCGGCACGCTTGCCTTTAAAAAAAAGTGACTTTAGTAAGCACTACGCAAAAGACATATGAATTATTCATTCAAGTTTATATTAAGAATTTGATCATCTTCTTTGTTGCAGACTTCAGTTTAAAAGTGGACATATCTCTGGTTCACATTCTAGAAAATTCGCTTCAACTTCAAATCCCACAAGGTATATAATCACTCAGAATGAAATCACTCAGAGATTTGGCTATTTTTTCTCAAATGTATGTGAATAAGATGAAACAATGAATAAAAGATAGTTCACATACAAAACAAAAAAATCGGAATTCGAGAATATAATAAATATGATCTCAAGAAGGAATATCATCCACTGAGAATGTTGATTTCATTCACCACAGTATTTCTTAATTCATCCTCCACACTTCGGCCATATTTTTCTAAGGATCATATAAAACTTTGACTAGGTTGTAACGAGGCTTAGGAAAGGGTAACATTGAAGGTTAAAGACAAATAAAATACTTTTGATAAGGTCGAATGTCTTCAACAAGTGTTAAACTTCATGGATTGGCTTAACTCATTTTATCTATGAAAGAGTTTTACTTCATCTTTGATGTGAAAAAAAAGGTTATTTTTTTTTGATAGCCGTGTACAAAATGGAATATGAAGCTCTTTCTACTCTTTTTGGCACTAAGAAATATATACCTATTCCATTGATGGTGATAAAAATTTCTTTAATCATTTATCTCCAACCTTTCTCAAAAGTACAAGGGCCAGGAAAACATAATTGGGTTATTTGGATTTATTGATTAGTGGTTAATAACAAAACTGTTAATATGACAAGCTTCTAACGGGCTCAAGGGTAAACAATACATGGGTAGGTTAAAAAGCTCAATTTAGGCAAACAATGACTTTTCTTCATTTTTCTAAGAATTACATGGTTTCTATGCCTTGGGTGAATTTCAGAACATAATGTAGTGGTGTGATTCAACTTTGATGTTTTATTCTCAGTTTTTTACAGAAACAAAAAATTATAGAGATCGTGAAACAAGATAATGTAGGACTCAAGAAATTATGAATTAGCGTATAACCCTCAGAAAGAAGAAATGCTAGAAATATCACAAGGTTCAAGTCTCCACTATTATATCATGTTCACCAGATAATTAATCCACTTTTTCAACTTTAAATAAGAACATCGAAGCTAAACACACATTCTTAATTTAAAATCTTAGACAATGCCTAGCTTGTGAGTAGTACAAACTATTGTCTAATATTGATAAACTACTAACTTTCAAAGCTTCAAATCCTACACTCAAATGTCTTTGCAACTAGATCTATGGAACCAAATCTCATCATGGACAAGTACTCGGGTTACAAAGATGAAAAAAACATTTTTTTTTAAAGTTGACTCAATAAATTGAACAACCCATTTTCAAATGAGACATAAGTTTTGAAATATCTCCCCCCCCCCCCCCCCCCTCCCAAACCTAAATCAAACATTGTCCTCAATGTTCTAAAATAAGACGTCGTGGGTCGAACTTAAACAAAAGAGAGACAATAATAAATAAAAATGGAAATAGTATTTCATTAAACGGCTTGAGTGCTCAAATGACTTTTGTTAAGATCCAAAAGTAGGCTCCAATCAAATCAAGTCAAGTGATATTTTTAGTTGACCTAAGATGTACAATAAAATCTTAGTCTAACAATAAATCATACAATAACAACCTAAAAATTTGTGGGTCATACCAAACACATGTGTATGGGGACAATAAGATGCAATTGATTTGACATGCCCCACAAGTGAATCGAAGGAAATTTTTGAAAATGAAATTCTAATTTTAGCTCAGAAAATGTTTCCTTAAAATAATGATACAAGTTCAATTTGTCAACAAGAATAAAATCAATTTGGTGTTCTAGGAGATGTCATTGGTTAGACATGGATAAGTCATCGACCTCTTTAGGTTCTTCACGATTTGTTTTACATTTCCCAAAATAATCCTCCAAAGTTTTTGAAATATGCAATTCAAGTTTAAACTAGGGAAAGTTCCTAATACTGGGGAGAATGTTAACAAATTTATCAGGTTTCACGTGTATTGGATATGGATGTTCCAACAATGGTCAAATAAGGAATATCACCACATGGTAGCTTAATGTGTTTTTCTTTTGTGTCACTCTCTAAAGTGTTTATATGATCAATAATGGGTGACACAATATCATCAGTCAACATATAGTCAGCTAAGGAGTGACAAGACAATTTTACAAGCTCACCATGCTTAACAATGTTATCCTCTTGAACACTCAACTCATGCATGATTCAACCACAATCCTTTTTCACCACATTGTCTCACTAGTTTCATTCAGTCATCATGCTCTACTTGAGGAGTTTGAGGGGTTGATATAGGTATATCAATTTGGTACAATTCATTAGATATCTCACTCTCCTCTAATAGATTTTCTTTATATTCCTTTTTTACATTCATCAATGTATCTTTTTGACGCCTTAAATCCTAAATTTCAGACAAAGGTTGGTCAGTGGC
This sequence comes from Berberis vulgaris, assembly GCA_963556465.1. Lineage (NCBI taxonomy): Eukaryota > Viridiplantae > Streptophyta > Magnoliopsida > Ranunculales > Berberidaceae > Berberis > Berberis vulgaris. The sequence continues at coordinate 44,544,278 of OY747124.1, forward strand.
CTGCTGACTTTGTTCTATCTCTCGTATGAAATGACTTAAGGATTGCATATATTGATCTATGCTCTCTTGGAATGAGGGAGAAATGTTAATTTTCTCCCATGAGCTAATTGGATATGAAGATGGTGTGGATTGCATATTGTGCATGACGTGGTATGAATTGGTCTCTACCAAAGGCATTGTAGGACAACTAAGGTAATGCTCATGGCTATGCACATATTGGGGATCAAAGGATGGTGTGGACCTAAAAGGTTCATAACCCCAATTGGTTGGGTTTGGTTTCAAGGTGGTTGGTTTCCATATCCATTTTGTGAAAAATGATTGATATAATCAAAACCAAATTCTAAGGGTTGATCTTGGTTTACTGCAGCAAAATAATTTACCTCGGCATTGTTGTGATCTTCCCAATGAAAATCCATAATTGTATGGCTCCTAACACAAGAGAAACTCCTTGACACTGAACTTGAATCAATCTTGATTGGATTTTTTTTATATGTCTAAAATCTAATGCAGCCTAAGATGATATGATCTAGATTAAATGCAATATGTGAATGCACCTAAATGGAGTTACTAATCATGAGACACAAACAAGGCTCAATAAATTCCTATCCGTCTATCTAACAAGCAACAAGTTGATTATCTTCAATTAAGTGCAATGGACGATCGATTTTTAAAACCCAATCTAATTGAAGTGGAAAATGATTTTGAGTATCTCAAAATCAATTCTCACCCTAGTTAGATTTTTTCATATGTTTTGTAAGAAAGTAAGAGGTAGTTTATTACGTCAAAATTTCATAGCTCACCACACTAGGCAAAGATGCGTTCTAGCTAGGTTTTACTCTGTTTGGTGTGCTAGAACTGGCTAAGCCTTTGAAAGGCGTCTTTAAGATCCAAGGATTTCTTGCAATTTTAACTACAACGTAAATACTTTGAAGAACCCCTGTGTTCCTAATAAAAATAAGATTAGATTTGTGAAAAACTCCGTCGAAACACCACTCTCTAGGCGAAAAAGTAAGAAATGACGGTGCAGTCACACTAATCTTTACCGGCGCATAAATTGGCACTAGAGCAGCCTTACTTCTAAAAAGTTCAATCACAGTTTATTTCTTTTCTGAGGTCCTATGAACACCGTTCTAATTGGCTCTAGTTATCTGAGTTCATTTTATTAAATTTGGCCAAGTTTGAACATATTGGAGTGATGAGGTAGGTGATCAAATCCTACTCAGTTGCAATTAGCCAGGCCCGCTCTTATGTAGTTTAGCACAATTCGATATCTTGCAAAAAGTTTAACACTCAAAAATATTTCAGAAACACTTCTTGTAGGAGATTCAAAGTGGGTTAAGAGAGGTACCTCACTTTGCTTCCGGTTGTATCTTAGGCCTTGTTTTAGTTATTACAACTTAATTTGTAATCCTCACAATCACTCAAAAAAAAATTCTAATTATGATCCAAATGTCCTTCATTGTTCACTAAGTTCACCAAAGCTCTTCTCCAAGTATCATTTATGCGCAAAATTTGAAAATTATACCATAGGAGAATGATTAATGGCTTCAAATACAAAGTATATAACCAAAGTTTTGAAAATCATTCAGGTTTGGCAAAACAATGTATTGTTGAAAATTTTCAGAACTGATAGATCGACTTTGAAAAGTCGTGCAGAGTTCAATTCTTGATGAAATTCAGATTTTCAAATTGGATTGCTAACGAACCAAAGTTTTCAAAGAAGAATTCTTAAAAATCATTTGGCAGCTAGAAGGTTACTGAAATTCGAAGTGAATGCAAAAAAAATAGTACACTGTCCAGATTGCGTAGACGCTACAAGAATTCAAATTCTGTTTCAACCATTATCCAAATTAAAATCCAAAAGATGATCTAGAAACTAGACACAATGTAGAACATGATAGGAATTGGAAACAATCAAAACAGAATAAAAAAATCAGTAAAAACGGGCCTCTAAATAACAATCATTTTCAACAATCAAATTCCAGCACAGGTAGTCCAACTTCAAAAATTCGGTTTTCACTGACCTTTGATCCAATGAACAAGTGGAAAGATGTCCATGAAAACACAGATCATGCATATTTACCCGATAAATTAAAAAAAAAAAACAACAAACATTAGATACTGGAAAAAAAAATTGAAAGCATGAAGATGTTCAGGTTTCTAGAGTACAAAGTGTTAACAAATACTGCAAATGCACCTAAACTATGAAAATGAACTTAAACTAAACTAGTGATAAACATTCAAAATTGACTTTAAAACTAATTTTCCATTGTTCTCCCCAACAACGGCACAAAAAACTTGATCATATCTCAAATCATACCGCAAGCGCACGGTTATCTATTGAGTTAGATAACGGTAAATACGGGTCAAATCCCACAAGGAGAGCTATAAATCAGAAAACTAATCTTTAAATCTATCTTAAAACGTAACCTAGTTAGAAAATAAGTAGTCGATGAAGTGATTGAATTAAAAGCTAAATAAAAACTATGTAAATCAATTACAATCAAATATGAAGATACTTAGGGCTTTAAAGATCACCACCATAGGTTTATGGTTCTCTTAGGCTTATCACAAGATTTTATTCTTCAAACCATAACCCATCCTTAGATAGGTTCTCACCTCACCTAAAGATGAAAAATTATAAAATGAAGCTTATGTAATCAAATCAATTGGATAATCATTTCTAAGATTATAAGCATGATCTAAAAAGATATAAGGAATTCATACTTAACCTTATACTACGATCATACTTAAATACTTAATATCTAACAAATCATGTATAACCTTATACTACGATCATACTTAAAACATTAAAAGGGTGGGTTTGTTAGACTCATACTAGTGAAGACATCTCGTGACTTTAAGAAAGTTGAAAGGAAGAACATGAAATGTATCCATTATCATGAAAAAAAAAACTTCCATTGATTTAATTAAACATTGATATTCAAGTACATAGAGTATGCTAATCACAAAGTTGGTCTAATTTACATGGAAGAAAATACCTTGAGAATACCTAATTGAGGTCATCCTCCTATGGGACTCACTCACACCCTAAGAGGGTGTTTAGCCACTCATAGTGATAAACATAAAGAAAATGAGAAAACTTACAAGTAAAACTCTTCAAGACTCTAAATATCTAACTCTCAATTTTCTTTTCTTCCAAGTTCCCCATTTATACTCCAAACATGAGGTATTTATAGGTGAAGAAATGTGAGATGGTAGAATGTGAGGTGGAATAAAATAAGAAAAAGATAAGGGAATATGATAAGATGGTGGAATAAGGAAAAGATAAAAGAATATGGTGGAATAAAAGAAGAAAACGATAAGGGAATATATGGATAATGGATAATGAAATATGTAGAGATTTCTTTTGGCTAGGATGAAGTTGCCATATGAATGTCCAAATCTTCAAATTAATTTTCTCGAGATCCATAGATGATGGTGTTTTGTGAGCTTGACTTCATGGACCTTGGGCTTGAGAGTCTTTGATAATGCACGTGTTTATCATTCAATGGGCTTTGTTGTTGAACTTAGCCTTATTGTGTATGTTTGATGATTAACACTTGAATTCCTGCATTATACACAAAATACAAGTGATGAAAGTATTTTATTAATTAATAGGACATAACAATTATAGAATTAGGGGCATTAAATGTTTCATTTATAAGCTTATTACTCTCAAAGAGGGAAACCTCTTCCGCAGATATAGAGGCACGAGTCATGTAGGGAAACTATCCCACATGGACAACTCTCAATTAGGAAAATATCTCCAGCAAGATCTCTTTTCCTAAATTACGCCACCAAAGGCCTAGCCGAACAAAGACTCTCACACTATAAAAGGAGATAAGGTCGATGAACTTAAAGGATGCTACAGAAATCCAATATATAACTTTAAGCCATTCCTAAGCCTTATCTAACTCAAGCATAGAAACATGGTAGTCATTGGCTCACGTGTGCTACTTGTGTAGGTCTAGGTAAGCAGCGAGGATGGAGAACAGGTATCGACTACATCAACTATAAAAGAAATTCACTCATTTTGGATTGTGAGTTGTGTTTCACTCAAACCGGCTTAACTTAAAATGCAACGTTTCATCTCAATCGTTAAATATCCAAATGATTTGGTGACTGGGATATCCTTATTTTAGATTGCTTAAAAAAGAAAAGAGAATCTATATTACAATTCAGAATAGTGTTTTACTATTCATTGCTGACTGAGACAAAGTCAAATCGAAAGGATTAGAGATAAAAGATGGTTAGGATTGAAAGTTGAAAAATGTATTGAATTTGAAGGTTGAGATTCATTTCCTATGATGACATATTTGTAAATATAAAACATGTATAAGGGCAAAACTAATGAAAAACTTTTGAAAATATTGTGTTTTCCTTTTAGCAAAATGAAAATTATCATACGTATCAACATCGTTGTCGAATTTTGGTAAACTTAGTGTCGTTGAAATGCATTTTTGAAGATCTTTCTAACAAAATTAACGATCAATACAAGCGCTAAAATTTTAAAAATATATATTTTATAATTAAAAAACTTATAATGTATTTTAAGTCTTTAATATTTTTCGAAGCAATGAGACGGGGTGATCATGCTAAAAAAAATGAGCCGAGCATCTTAATGCACATTTAAACAAATACTCTAAACTTTATGTTTTGGCGAATTCAAATATTATGGGAAATTTCATTTTCGGCGTTTAAAGTTTTCTCTCAACTGATTCAAATTTGACTGAGTCTAGCCCTAAAATTTATGATATATATTTTTACATTAAAATAGGCTTAAACTTCAATACTGATTGAGAGCAAAAATGAGGATTGTGATGGAGGTGTTCAGTACAAAATATTTAACAAAAATAAAATTATGTGGAGTACCAATGGCACGGGGCATACTCTAGTCTATAACAAGATGCACCGTTTGTGGAGTGGAGTCTAACGGGCAACGGTTCACTTGAGATCTCGAATCACATTTTCCCTGCCCCGCCCCGCTCTTATTTTCAAAAAGATAGAAACTTGTCCCTTCCCCTCCCCTCCCTCGATAGACCAGACTACCTAGGGTTTACTTTTGGGTCCATTTCACATTCAGAGGTCATTTTCTCGACACATCTCACTTAAAACCTAGGGTTTTGGCTCCATTGCTCCTCTTCTCTACTGTTAAACCCTAAATTTCATGCTAAGAGAAAAAGAAACAAAATGACTTCGAGATCTCTATACATGATGCAACCACGAACACTAAAGCATCCAAACCAGATGGCGTCTCTGAATCGGCTCCTCCACATCTCTTGCCTGAACACAACATCTTGGTTTCTGGTACGCCTCTCATTCTTCTTATTATTATTATTATTATTATTTACGTTCTGCTTTTTGACCTGTTTGATTTGTGGTTTTGGATTCTCAGTTGAAGTCTGCTTGAAACCCTCCAGCACAGCTCGGATGAGTGAATCCATGCTGCAGTTGAGAGGTTCGCCTCTAAACTCTTCATTTTTACTCTGTTTTTTATTTTGAAAAATAAAAAATTTATTAATAATGTCAATCACTAGGTGGAAAATCTACAAGATTGCTTGCAAGAAAAAACAGAACAAACAAATTCATTACTTCTCTGACTACATCTCGAGTAGAAAAGCCTAAAAAGTGCACTTTAGGCTCTTTGCAGTATTAATTTCGACAACCCCAAATTTCACGAGGTCCCCGCACCATTCAAATCATAATTGAAGCGGAAAAGAAGAAAGACAGTTCCAACAGCTTCCATGTCGTTCCGTGTGATTCTGTTAGTAGATATGGCTTTCTCCAACTAATCAACAGTTTGGTTTCATTATTCAAAACAAGAAATAAGTATATGTTTGTTTTTCACTAATGTTTAACAAATGTGTGTTGGGACATATCTTGAATAAAGAGTAGTAACTTTGCCCTATCGTTGAATCACAAAATCAATAAAGAATAGTTGCACGTTGAAAGTGATTTGAAGAAAGGTGAGGCCTTTTTAGACATATACAGATATTTTACCATCTTGGGACATATTTTCACACTGATAACGGAATATAGACTTGAAATGCACTGAAAATGTAGATAGTATAAACAATTCATGTTGCAAAAGCAGCTGAAAAATTGTAGGTTGTGGAGTAACTTCCATTAGTTGCTAATTTGGGAAATAAATACTCTCCAATTAACTGAAGATTCCCAGTATTTTATAGGAATTTAGTCGAAGGGGACATGCTGTTTCTTTCCGAGAAGAATCAGTTGATCATGCAGTCTCTTAAAGATATATACTTCTTTGGAGAGATCTTTTCAATCAAATTTACTTAAAGAGGATGAAATTCATTGCAATATTACTTGAATTATGACAACATAATTCACTAATTGTAGCTCAGTTGGTCGGATATCCACTTTCCTCGTGAGAGGTCACGACTTTGAGACTCACTAGTTTGGATTTTGTGAGTTTTCGCCCTATTATTAGAAGCACATGTGCTCCGTAGTTGATAAGCATTTGGGTATAGAATGAAGCTCTTAGATGGACTGGATCAAAGCGAAGCGAAAACAAGTCTCCATGCAAGGTGGAGGCTACGAGAACATTAAGTGGCAACAATATTGTAGCCTTCATTCTTAATTTGGTTAACTCTATAGGGTCAATCATGTAGCCTTCGGGCATGAGTTAATAAATAAATAAAAAATGCAACAAACCAAATATATATTTATTTTATTTTTAAATTATAACAACATCAAGTCATCTGTATTGCTACATATCACTTCGAACAATTATTATAATCTATGGCATAGCTATAAATCTTGAGCACTACTGATGGAAATGATTGAAATCTGAAAACTTTAAGCCTCTATAAGGTGTAACTGTTGAATGTGATCTTATTATTCCTTTATTTCTTCTAGTCCCTCATGGTCATATCTATCTATTGTATTATAGAATGCTTGAACAAAGGTGTATGAGCTATATAGATGGCCCTGTTCTAGTGCCTAATGATGTTTCCTTTCTTCTAGAAAATGTGAAGAGGATCATATTTGTGACACAGGTACTTTTATTTTGTTTAGGCTTAGTTGTTTGCTTTGGGGGTATTCTTCTTTGTAATGTTTTAGACCATTTTTTTTTGTGATGAATTAGCATCACTCCGCGTATGTTTATTTATTTTTATTGTTAATTATCATACACTGGACACCCACATCACCATCTCCATCATTACCCTCAATAAGTTTCATAAAAATATAATATTTTAGAATACTATATTTTTTAGAGTCAAACTCAGTTAAAATTAGAATCGATTGAATGTTCAAAATCTTTGTTTGAATGTTCAATAAAATGTTCGTTTGTTTCTTTGAGAAATATTATACTTAGGCATGAAAATCTTAAAAATACTTGCATGTTTTAAAAATAAAATACATATTTTGAAATTTTAAGTGTTTATATTGATAATTGGTTTTGTTGGAAAGATCTTTAAAATTGCATTTCAATGATACCAAGTTTATCAAAATCCAACAACTACGTAAATAGTTATGATAGTTTTTATTTTGAAAAAAGAAAGAAAACACAATACTTTCTTTCTCCGTCACATATACATTCAACTAATTTTTTCACAATTTTTTCATTTTCTTTGTTATTCTACATGTTTTATATTTACAAACATGCCATTATAGAGAAGAATGAATCTCAACACTCAACATTTTCCCAACTTTCAATCCCAGCCCTCTTTTATATCCGATTCTTATTTGATGTTTGTCCTAGTCAACAATGGATAGTAAAACACCTATGTGAATTATAAGATAGATGGGTGGAAAATCATGAAATTCTCTTGTTCTGGCAAGTAAAGCCAGATGTGCACATCTTTCAGGGAGATGCGTTATTCTTTTCATCAGTATTAGCAAATTATTGTTCCTTTCCTATTTCTTGTCTGAAACGACCATGCAGAATGCTTAAGTATCTGCCCACCATAGTCTTTCATTTGGCAAAAGATTTATTTATTATTGCATTGTATTTAATGTCGAATTGCTTTCATCTTGTTATAGACTAGAGTATGCCATGTGCCATTGGCACTCTACATAATTTTATTTTTGCAAAGTATTTTGTACTGAACACCTTCGTCACAATCCCCATTTTCGCTCTCAATCAGTATTGAAGTGTAAGCCTATTATAATGTAAAAATATATTATAAATTTTAGGATTAGACTCAGTCAAATTTGAATCAGTTTAGAGAAAAATTTAAACGCCGAAAATGAGTTCTCCCCCAATATTTGAATTCGTCAAAACATGAAGTTTAGAGTTTTTGTTTAAATGTGCATTAAGATGTCTGACTCATTTTTTTAGTATGATCGCCCCGTCTCATTGCTTCAAAAAATATTAAAGATTTAAAATACATTATACGTGTTTTAATTATAAAATGTATATATTTAAAATTTTAGCGGTTGCATTGATCATTGATTTTGTTAGAAATATCTTCAAAAAATGCATTTCAACAACACTAATTTTACCAAAATCCGACAACGATGTAGATATGTATGATAATTTTCATTTTGCTAAAAGGAAAACATAATATTTTCTCTCCACCACATGTATATTCCACCAATATTTTCAAAAGAATTTCATTATTTTTGCCCTTATACATGTTTTATATTTAAAAATATGCCATCATAGGAAATGAATCTCAACCTTTAAATTTAATACATTTCCTAATTTTCAATCCTAACCATCTTTTATCTCTAATCCTTTCGATCTTACTTTGTCTCAGTCATCAATGAATATTAAAATACATTTCGGAATTGTAATATAGATGGGTATTATAAATGTGATTATGTATAGCTTTTAAATGATGTTTTTTTTTTTTTTTTTTTTCTTATGACAGCTTAGTGAAGGACTAGGTCAAATAGCCATCCTTTTAGCTTTAATGAATGGATTCTTCCTACAAAAGAATTTGATGGATGCGGGAAAGGTTTGCCTTGTGATTATTTCATTCTTCGAATTTGGATTTAAACTGGTATTTGTAGTAACTGGAAATTAGCATTGCGCTTTCAGCTTAATTTATGAATTCGGTCTCAAGCAGAGACTGTTGCGATACGTGCCGAGTACTTTGCTCTTCACTGAGAAAGGTGTTGATCCTTTCCTTGTGTCATGGAATCGATAATATGTTTTTGAACATATATGCACTTAAATAGATGTCCTAGATTCGAAGGAGAAACAAGTTCTTATTGATCGATAAAAATGCTTGTGTTTGCTATTGAGGGAGAAAAGCAGGTTTATTTGTTTCACTGTTGGAAATGGATAAAGTACAAGTATTTCAGTGAGGTCTATAAGTTTCATGGTTTTATCTGATGATACACCAAAACGGTCACAACCCTGAGCCATAGACGTGTCATAATGATCTCGAAGAATTACGGGCCTGAATGTCAGCCCAACACTGATTTGGCCCAAGCGGCTCTATACTCGTCCAATGCAGTCCGCCAAACGGACCCGAACTCTTACAACTTGCAGCTTGCTAAGCCCATGCGTCTCATAACTATCCTCAATACCGGTAAGTCCTGCTAAGGCAAGTATCTCGAAGATCAGCTACGGACAGACAATTACATCAACTTTCCGCTTCCAACTAGAAAGTAAATACCAAGTACACATCGCACGGGGAAATTTCCTCTTAAAGATTACCCTGAGATTGGGAACTATCTCCCGCGTATCTAGGAGCACAGGGCTAACAGAGAAATTCTCTTCTACAGCACAACTCCTAATTAGAGAAGGATCTCCACGAAGATCTCATTCCTAAACTACGCCATCGATGGCCTGGTTGAACCAGGACTCCTGCACTATAAATAAGACATGAGGTTGGTAAGCTAAGGCACACTATCAATTTCATGTTTACAACATTACACCTTCCTCAGATCCATGTCTGACTTTAGCATCGGAGTGCCATCGGCCATCACAATGGTGGTCCGTGGCTCACGTGCGTTCATTGTGTAGGTCAGCAGAACTAGGTCAAAGCAGGGAGCAAAAAACGACTCCATCAGTTTGGCGTGGTCCGTGGGGACGACAAAGTTCCTAACTAGCATCATCTCCTTTCGGAATACAGAGAGATAGTGACCACTAGATCACACAACAATAGTGAACAAGGGGACACATCAAATGCTCAGACTGGCGTTGTACTGCTGCTTTCAACGGTTTTGGTTACGCACGAGCAACAGACTCACGCCCCCACGCCAGCAGCAGCAACGACGGACCCCAGGATAGATAAGCTGTCATCTCAAATACAATAAATCGCCAAAGCGGTGGAGGCTCTTGCACGACAAAACCCTCCACCTGCTAATGGAGATCAGGAGCAGCACATGCCTCCATTTTTGGAGGACGACAAAGAGCAAACACAGCCATGACGGCTTTCACCGTGGGGCTAAAGGAGGGAAAACTCTACGAAGACCTCACATTTGAACCCCTTTAGACATGATGGAGCTCCTAAAGAGCGCCTAAAAGTACATTGCCTTAGAGGAGTTGAGGACCGTTAAGAGGGAACCGAAGGTGAGAAGAAGCCCTTCGCTCCTAAGGACAGGAAGGAGGGAAGGAGACGCAATGATGAAGAAAGAAGCAAGAGGAAGCACAATGACAACATGTCAGACCCGGGATAGGCCAAAGAAAACATTCAACTACATTGGATCCAGAGCCATGACACCCCTCAATTCCAGCCTCTCGGACGTACTGAACTTCATGAAAAACTGGAAAGATCTGAAGTGGCCCCCGAAGTAGCACGGAGATGCAGACACAACCAGCAGACAAGGACAAACTCCAGTAGACAAGGAGTTCGAGCTCTGCACAATGACACCCTAGTCATCTCGGTATCCATCACAAGGTGGGAGGTAAAGAGAGCTCTGGTGGACACGGGGAGCTCACTCAATGTCCCGTTCTACAACGCTTTCCGTAGTATGGACCTCAAGGAAGTAAACTTAACGACTTCAAACTACCCGCTGATTAGATTTAGCGGAGAAATGTTTCTCGATCGAGAAGATAAGGTTAGCAGTGGTGGCAGGAGAGTCGCAATTGAGAAAGGTCATGTTTTTGGACTTCATGGTAGTAGACGCACTGTCTACCTACAACGTTATCTTGGGAAGACCATGGCTCCACCAGATGGAAGCAGTAGTTTCCACCCTTCACCAGTGCGTCAAGTACACCGTTAACCACTCTGAAGGAACAATACGTAGAGACCAACTTACGGCACAAGGTTGCCATTATGCTGCATTGAAGCAAATAGAATGTTCCCAGATCCAACCGGATCCCACAGTGCAATCTGAACCAGAGCCAGATGTAGTGACTGCAGACGCATCACTCCACTCGCATGAGATCCCAACAATAGTGGGTCACTTCAGAGAAACGAGACAGCCAAGGCAAGCGGGAGTACAACCCCCGACATTCTATCGGCGTGGAGATTAACTCCCCAACAAGGTTTACTCTTGAGTAGCCTTTATGACATCAGCGAAGCTCAACAATCCGTTGAAAGCACCAACGATCCACAAGAGCCATACGAATTCACTTTAGGGTTAGGATCAATTTCTCTCCGTCAACAATTAGTCTATTTCAATTGTTTATTTCCCTTTCCGTAGTCAATGTAGAGTTTTAGTTTTTAAAAAACTTATGTGATTTGCAAACATTCAAGAAATAAAGAAAGAATTGCGCAAACACACTACTGATTATTATAAAATGTAACAACGGACGCCCAGAGGTGGATACAAAAGACTACATATTACAAGCATCTGAATCCGATGCGACATGGAGTAAGGACTCGTTTAAACAGTTCGACGTCAAAGAGAGCAAAGGTACCAAAAGTATGCAATGCGAACTCTCCGATACACACTATCTGCAAACAACAACACAACTCCCACGGATGCAACCCTCAAATATGGTATGAGGTGGTACAAAATCGGTAACCGGGGGCCTGCAACAAGTCACAACCAGCTACGACCAACTCACACGCTCGATCTGGCGGATCGCGTGAACTTGGGACAAGTATCAGGATGACGCATGTAGAGTGCACCTTATTGCTGTAGAGACGAGAGGGGCATCTAGAAGTCAATGACTCAATCCAGTGGACCATATCCAACTCTCCGTCTTGATATCCCGAATTCCAGCGCAAAGCGAGACAACGGGGTTAATCGAGAAGTGGTGGAGGCAACCACTACGGAGTTGGGCGCTGGTGTTATCTCTGAGATTAAACGCTTTAGAGTAGTGACAAGGCACCGACGCATAAACGACAGACTCATCCATTGGGAGGAAATCCGTATTTCTTTTCCGCAATATGAGAAGAAATTACGAAATCTCAGCGAATCAACTACATGCCCACCCAGAATAGGTGATCACGCATAACAACGATTATCATCATGCCCGATTAGTGCAAATGTCAGAACATTAGAAGACTCCAATGATGGATATCTCCCTTCAACCTTTAGAAAACCCAAAACATTCTCTTCAACCAAGAACATTACAGGAGGTACGCTCTGCAGAAGATAGTGCCACAACATTTGAGAAACACCATTATATAGACATAATGGTCCACCAAACGGGCACTTCAGCATTAACGCTTAGCATTGAATACCGTATGGGAAACGAGGAGACGACAGTTCCCATGAAAATTGCACAGATCATATTCATCCAATTAATGGTGCTGCGCGCAACCCCATCAATTGAGGGGGAGTGGCTGATACTCAACCGTCTCGCGATCTACACTGTACACTTTAATTCGTGCAAGAAACCCTAGCTCTCCCTGCAAGCCCATGGACTCGGCCTACTATTCAAACAATATTTTACTACATGCCTGACATTTATACTAGAAATCCTAGTCAATTCAGACACAAGGATTATACCCGTGGATCACCAGCTGATTTAAGGTAAATTTGTCCGCATAAAGCACTATTCCCGCGGACATAAGTTCGCACGCCCTCAAGGCGGAACCTTTCTCCAATCAGGCAAAGCTTAGTCAGCTGAGGCTGATGACGACGACTTCTGGTTCATTCCGACACCTTAGTCCCCCCAATCAGGAAGTGGGAGTCTAATCAACGCTGTCACGTCTGGTGACGATGATTTGCCAGGGATCATTGCCCTCTACGCGGTCAATGGTCGCCGAACCCGATCAAGTAAGCCTAGCTGATGATGGCTGGCCACGAAAGCTTCTGATCAAAGCCCAGATCTGTAGCCCCCAATGCGCGGACGACTCGCCGCAGGACCACTGTTTTTCAGCCTGGTCGCCGAATTACCGACCTTGAACTTGTAGCCCCCATTGCGCGGGTGTAGATGGTTTAGAAGGTGGGAGCCCAATCAGTCCCGAACTGATTCTGACGGCTTGCCATGGGACCATTGCTCCTCAGCATGGTCACCAAATCCTTACTCCCCGAACCTGTAGCCCCCACTGCACGGGTGTAGATGGTTTAGAAGGTGGGAGCCTAGTCAGTACTGAACTGATTCCGACGGCTTGCCACGAGACCACTGCTCTTCAGCATGGCCACCGAAAACCTCTAAATTTATAGCTTGATGTGCACGGGTGTAGATGATTTGGACACGACTAAACTGTCCGCGACATACCCACTGATAGAAATGACTATGCAACAGTAACTCTGAGTCACTCGCAACGGAAACGGTCAGGCTCTCGACTGCAGACAGACCGCTCGACTTCCTATTGATCCAACCAGCCTATGCCAAAGTAAAACGACAAGGTGAAACGGAAAACACAAAATAGTGACAACGAGTATAAAACGTATACAGAACGTACTTAAGATAAAACTGTTTTCATTAACAGTCGAAGCAAAATGGGTACAAGTATACAAAGTTTACTCCTTATCGGGAGGGGTACAAAAACAGTTGAGCTAAGCTTAACAGAGGAGGGAGCAGGAGTTGCGTCCATATGCGCCACAACCTAACCATCAGGGTCCGAACCGCCCTATTCGTTCGAGGACACAAAGGCAACAAACAAGTCTACATACGACATCTTATAGCGGCCAAGATTCCATTTTGGATGCTCTTCATTCATCAGCGCCAACAGCTCTAGTCTGCCATGTACAACCCAACGGAACTCGCACTTGTCTTGTTCCTGCAGAAGCTTTTCCTTGCGCGCCTTCGCGTCAGCAAGCTCACGTTCCAACAACTCCAACTTTCCAGTCAGCGTATCAACCTGAGACTGCTCTATATCCAAACTGCTCTTTACAACATTGATCTCATACTTCTCTAATTCGAGCTAGTCCTCAGCCTTCATCGCCTCCCGAGCAATGAACTCCACATTGGACTCTAATTGTTGTTTCTGAGTAGCCCAATCAACCTCCTTCAAGGCATTCTCTTTAGAGACCGCAGTTAAAAACGTGCCTAAGCCGCAGCTTCATGCGCAACTTCCATGTCTCGGTGGGTTCGATCCAACTCTTGCTTGAATCTGTCCCTAGCAGACACCGCTTTCGCTAAATCGCACTCAAGGGCTTCCAGATGAACATTCTGAGTCTCATCAACCACGACCGACTGCTCGAGCCTTCTCTCCTCAGCTGCTCAATTTCATAAAGCGCGTCCGAGTACAACACTTGCATGTGCGAGAAGACACGTTCCATGGTGTACACCTTCTCGCGAGCCGCCTCGACTTCTGTCCCAGCAAAAGCCACCTGACTCAAATGAAACATCTCTAGCATAAGGTACTTTAAACCCTTATCCATACGCCCTTCTAGCGTATCTGTCACGCCCCGATTTTCGAAGGAAACGAAAATCCCAAAAATCCACGTAGGATTATCCGTTTCCCCCAAAACTCGGGACGTGAAAATTCAATAATAACAGAAACAAATAGCAGCGTCAACTAAACAACTAAACGAATAAAAAGTCTAACCCGGAGAAGACTGACATGGCTAGCTCACTAGCAAAACTCCAATAACGCAGCTCAGAGTCTCTAAACCTGAAAGGCTAATCGGCTACATTCCAAAAGGAATGTACCCAAGAAGCAAAAGCTTACTCGGGTCAGCAAATAAGCTGGTGTGAGAAATCTTCATCCCAAAATCAATAAATCCGCACATGACAACATTAAAATAACCAAACAATAAATAACCACACCATCAGGTAGTTCCTCAATGAGACAATGGTGTTATCATCCTAATAAATAAATATGCATTATTTATTACTAATAAATAAAATTTATGACTTATCAATCCTCATAAATGCCACAACAATACAATAAATAATCATACTAGACTATTATTGAAGTATTAAACAAACACATTTTTCTACCTTTAGGAAGACATGTAGTTCTCATTCAATGGTCGAATGAGCATTTAGTTTCTTCCTTTAAGGTAATCATGCACATACACAAAACAAAAGAAATCTCGCTTCTTTTCCACAATCGCACTCTCCTCCTGTGCCGAACACACCTCACCCAAGTGTGCCTCCCTTGCCTTCGAAACCACTCGGAGCGTACATGTTCCAAGTGGGGTGCCACCTCGAGGAACATGTCATCACACCCGAAGTCCGATCCATGGCAAGTATTCTTCCTAAATCTACACGTACAACCGAACTCAAATGGAACGGTGCACCGATATGCAAGCAAGTCTGCATACCCATAATAATATCACACGTATACAAGCAAGTCTGTATACAAAAATTTCTTTTCTTTTCACATTTTTTTTTTCGGAGTTGTGGAAAAGAGCATAAAAAAAATCAACTAAAACTCAAAACTCTTTTATGGTGACACTTTGTCAACCATAAGTAAATCAACCACAACATCCACCGTTCTTTCGGGGAATAAGTAATATTTGACACATTGCCAATTCACATATCTCATCTCTTTGCATCATAAAAAAAAACAATATACACACCAATTCGCATAACAATACAAATACTCAAACTAAAACAAGCGCTCAGTTAAATTTCAGCCAATAACTATTACTAGAAATTTTTTTTTTTCTATTTTATGTTATGCAATTGGGATCAATCTCGCCAGTTATGTAAATGGGTCCAAAGAAATTCTCCAAAGATAATATCTTCCAGGTCATGATCAAAAGTGCATATGACAATGAGATGCATTAGGAAATAAGCAGAATTGACTCATTTCATTCTTGTAAAACTTTCCCAAATCTATCTTCTATTTCATTAAGAAATTTCATCAAACAAATGAGCATTGTATCTATAACCTTTAACAATTAACGAGAAAATATTTATGACAGTGGCACAACACTTTGACAACCAACTTTAATAAACTGTATGGACACATATGATGAATTTCAATTTCAACCCGATGAGATTTGACAATCCAAAACGCACATACACCTACTACCTTAATGTGGTCGCATCTGATCTAACCTATGAGATATAATTTGCCCCAAATTTTCTTCATGATAGCACTCAGGGGTTCCTCAGTCTTACACAAACCCTACCCAATCACATGTTTTTCTAATGATGATGATGACCTGAAAAACCCCGAATGCCTTGACAATTGCCTAAGGTCAATGTGAACTACAATGAGTATCCATTCATTCACTCAAATCAATTAATTAAAGTAATCAAACCCCATCAATTTAATCTACCAAGTTAAGGGCAAAATCAGGAAGAAAGAAAATGAGGTTTTAATCAAAGTAGATTAAACACACAACACATAACTATCAAAACCATCACATAAAACAAACTGAAAGGGGTAAAAGAGAACTCACCGAAGAGATCGCAATCCATAAAGGATTGTGCAACGAATCCACATCCTCAAAACCACTGCAACAACACCTCCAAGCCATATCAGATTACAATGAACAGACCCATCACACACAGCTCTTTGGCAATCTCCTCTGGCAAATCCAACAATGTTCCTTGATCCGACTAGCTTGGCAAGTGTTGAAATGATGAGCAAACGGTCAAGAAGGTCAATTGGGATGCCATGCGGAGCTTTGTAGTTTGTTCCCCTGATGGTTGTGATACCTCTGTTGGTAGCAGCAACTAAGATAGGTGCCATCTCATTCTCTAATGCGTGACTCAGGAAAGAGAAGCACTCTATGTCTAGCATGTGCACCTCGTCAATGAAAAGAACTCCTGGCACTATCTCTGCTTTCCCTTCTTCTCTCCACTCAGCAACCTTTGTGTCAATTTGTTCCCTTACTTTTGCACGAATTTCACCAGTATCACCTGTGAAGAGAGCTAGAAATCCCTGTGTCCTGCTATTGATAACATCAATCTCATGAAGCGTAACACAATGCACGACCTCCTTCCTTTTCTGCAACTCCCCATCACGACACTGAACGAACTTCGTCTGCGCCCCAACAGCATCATAATCCCTAGACCTCGTAAACAACCTCCCCAATTTCGAAACCTCAACATCAATTCAGATCATCTTTGAGATGCCTCCAACAGTATAACCACTTCATTATAAATGGAATCTCAATGAGTAAAGAAATACACAAAGAAGAAGAAGATCCGTATCCAATAACCATTCTAATTCATTGCCTCAGTGAATTCTGAAACAGAACAGGAACCACTTGAAGATCGGGGGTGGATTGGCTGAAACAGAAGAGGTGGAAGGTTGAGTCAGACTCAGCGATGGATCGGAGGGACTTGAGCAGGTTTCGAAGGCCGCGAACTCGAAGGAAGGAAAACTCAGCTCGGGCTTCTCGCAACCCGGTTCGAAGAGCGAGTGCAACTTCTCTGTAGAGTCTTTGGTTATGCAGAGAGGAGACGAACTCGTCTACAGCCGTTGAGGTTGTTGTTGTTGATGACTCTATTGCATTCGGATTCGCATTTGATGATGAACCCTCCGCCCATAACGCCTTTTTAAGGTACATTTCGATGTTCTCTTCTCTCTGTTCTCTTCTTCTTCTTCTTCTATTGGGTTGGGTTGAGCAAGGATCTGAAACCCTAACTCTATGTGAAGAACAAGAGAAGAAATAAAACAAAGGGTTTTGTTTCTTTTATATGGTGGGTGGCTATTTGCCCCCACCGAACTTTCGAATGCACCCACCCTATTTCACAAAATAAAACCCTACTTATTAATTTAATAAAAGCCCACAACCAAGCCCAAATACAATTGAGTAACAATCCATCAACATTAGGGTTTACAAAAGAAATTTTTATATTTATTTAATTAGGCGGGTATTACAGTATCCTCTTCGGGTTTTGGAGCGTAATCCATCAGCCAGCTATGACGTTTGCTTAAATGCTTCCTCGAAGCATACTCCGTGTCAAACTCCTGGTGCCAGATCTGAGTGCTCATCCTCACTAAGTCCGTTGCAAACAGGTTTATCCGCGCATCCGGATAGAGCTCTCCTGGATTAGGAATTACACTAGCACCACCCTTCGGAGTCGCCACAGTTCCCAGGCTCTCCTCCGCAGCCTTTCCTTTGTCATGAACAACTGACCCTTTAGTGCGAGACTACTTAATAAGATCCGGAGGAAGGGAAGGAAGCGAGTTATCCAACGGACCCAACAACACCTTGAGATGTGGCTTGGAACGAGACGGTGAACAATGTGGACTATGAGAAACTTGGCTTGTGTCACCACGGCCGCTATCAGACAACCCACCAACGGTATGATCGGACCTAAGAACCTCAGGCGGATCCTCACAGGAGCCTTCTATCGGAAGGATCCCGTGCAAATCGGCACCAGCAGAAGCTACCATTGCAACCCGCATCAACTGCTCACTCAGAGCTTCTGTCTGCGCGACACTGAGATTCGACATGTCTTCAACTCCTGTTAATCGTAGGTGGTCCTTCTCCCAGCCAGATACATCGGCCTCCGCCTTGACGGGCCGATCAGACTCACGTTCTTCACTTACAGGAGCAGATAGTTTTGAAAACAACCCAGTTCTAATGCGGGACCTTTTCGAACTCACAAAGGAGGCAAGCTTTTCAGACGACTCCTCCACGTTAGTCAAAACAAGAGCTTTGGCCCAGCAACCTTCCTCTTCCTAGAAGGGGCCCCATCTTCAGACTTAACTCGCGACATCCGGTAAAGAGTAAGGGCCACATGCCAGTTGTCCCATAGCCTACTGCGAATGAAGTTAGGGACACGTAACGTCCACCACATTCTGCATTGACAAACCACGAAATGTCTCCATAGTGTTTTGCTCCTCTAGGGTAAGAGGAGTAGTGGAAACCGTCCTGCGAAGAAACACAAGCAACGATCAACATGCAATCGAGCACAACAGAATCAGAAGAAAAAGCTGTACTTACGAAGTGGCTTGAACTCTCGTTCGAGCGGACGACCCTTGAACTAGAGTGCTTTGAATTCGCAGGGGCCAACAAGCAATACTTCTGCCAGAACTTGAAGTCATGAGGTAGATTTGCAAAGCTAGCCGACGACGTCATTTTATAGGCAACATTACTCTTCAACCAATGAGAAGTCAGTAACTGGATCACTCGTGGAGTCACACGAACGCTAGCTCCCTTCGCCCTAAACAGAATGAGAAGAATGTTTTTGTATCCATTAGGCTCCAACTGGGCCGGAGGAATTCCAAGGAAGTCCAAAAAATCCTAAATCACATCCAGAAAGAGAAAACGTACTCCGTTTTGGAGCATCCCGCTGTGCAAGCCGATGAACCCTGTCGGAGGCTACATTGGCATCTGGTAGTATTTTAGAATAGACAATGGCAGGTCCTTGGGGACCCGAAACTTCGTACGGATTTCGGCAAGGCCAAATTCAGAAAACAACTTGTCTTCGAAAAACTCAAGGCCCCAGGCCAAGGTTGCGTCATCAAGAAGGTTTTGTTGAGTCAATCAGAAGATGAATAATCTTTTCAATCAGAAGATGAACAATCTTTTCAATCAGAAGATGAACAAAGCAATATCTTTAAAAACAAAGTAAATAGAAGAGTTAGTTTCCGCACAACGGATGACCTAAATAGAGATTAGGCTTCCGCCTCTTTTACACTGAAGCGACGCACGTTCAATAAATGCAGCGCGCGGCTCAAACAACGATTCAGACTCAATCATCATGAGTAGTGTATCTTTTCAAGATATGACTCAGCGAACCGATGTGATGACCCACTAACTCGGTGAGAGTAGCTGATGATACACCAAAACGATCACAACCCTGAGCCATACACGTGTCATGATGATCTCGAGGAATTACGGGTTCGAGTGTCAGCCCAACACTGATCCGGCCCAAGCGGCTCTAAGCCTGCCCAATGAAGCCCGCCAAACGGATCTGAACTCTTACAGCTTGCTAAGCCCATGCGTTTCACAACTATCCTCAATACCCGTAAGCTCTGCTAAGGCAAGTATCTCGAAGATTAGCTTTGGGTAGGCAATTATAGCAGCTCTCCGCTTCCAATCAGGAAGCAAATACTATTGTACATATCGCATGAGGAAACTTCCTCTTGCGGATTACCTTGAGATTAGAAACTCTCCTGCGTATCTAGGAGCACATGGCTAACATGAAAATTCCCTTTTACAACACAACTCCTAATTAGATAAGGATCTCCACGAAGATCTCCTTCCTAAACTATGTCGTCGATGGCCTGATCGAACCAGGACTCCTACACTATAAATAAGACACGAGGTTGGTAAGTTACGGTACGCTACAAATTCTCTGTTTACAACATTACACATTCCTCAAATCCTTGTCCGACTTTAGCATCGGAGTGCTATCGGCACCACAACGGTGATCCGTGACTCACGTGCATTTCTTGTGCAGGTCAACAAGACTAGGTCAAAGCAGAAGCAAAAAACGACTGCATCAATTTTTGTGGACATTATTGTCTTATGCCACTTAAACTATTTACCAATTCCGTGTCAAACTTCATTTCGAGGATGAAAAATATCTAGAGTCAATTATAGTTTTTCAGTCTTGATCTTTCCAGTACAAGCTATTTGGTTCTTGCAACAAATGGAGAAGATTAATAATGATTGTGATAGTTCTTTCCTTTGATAAACTTGCTTGCTTGAACAATACTTGTCAGTCTCACTAATACGTAATTGTGTGGGAAAAGACAACCATATGACAACAGTGGAAAGAAGAAAATAATCCTATAAATATTTTCCCTGTAGCTGTTAGTCCCTAGAACAAGTTTGCAATAATCACTAGTACTCTAATGGGACGAGACGTGCAAACAAAGAACCAAAGCGTGCATAAAAAATATGTCACGAGGAAAACGTGAGACCAAGTTTATATTAACACTATGTCGAAATTAACAATATGTAGTTATATTATTAATCGGACCCTAATCGGTTCAAGAGCGTCATGAGATTAATCGGGATTAATTGGAATCAATCTGAAGTAATCATGATTAATTGGCCTGTATCTTATAAATATATTTTCTTTGTCCTTCTTTGTTTACTAAAACAAATATATTAAAGTAGATAACATCACATGCTACAACTTAGCAAATTGTAAAAAAATTATAAAAATATCAAATAAAGGTACAATTTTTGACATTCTTTATGAAATGACACAATTTCTACCAAAAAAAAAGTGTTGACACGTATCGTGTCCGATACTCGTGTCGACACTCACGGATACTCTCAAGAGACACTCCATGTTTAGATTATCAATTTTTTCACATATCATTGAAAAGTTTTAGTTCTATACTAATGTTACTAGCATGTTGTAAGAGTTAGTGGTACATGAGTATCGATTTTGACCTACAAGTGAAAGAATAGGACTAATAATTCAAAACTTATTGCTGAAAAGTAAAAAATGCTAAGATGTTCCCACATGTCTGTAGCATGTCTTGTACTGTTTTTTTTTTTTCTACTGGCGTTTGCGACATTTCGTATCCTCGTTGGATACAAATACTCGTATCCATGGGATTGTTATTTTCTTTGATCTTTCTTTTTTAGCCTCTTCACACACACTCTTGATCATGTGGGTAGAGTATTGATGACGACTAAACATAATTTTTTTTTTCTTTCTAAACATTAATTTTTTCCCGTTGATTTATAACATAATGTCATGGACCAATGAATCGCTGAGTTTCGAAAGCGCTTAATCCTTTAACTCTTATTCAAATGATTAATTCAAAATCGTTACGTTGTACTAGCGAGAAGTGATTAATCACCAATTAAATGACATTGTGGTGGTGCTTCCCTATTTCCTTGATATTTAGTCATGTAGGTGTTTTTTCTTTCTAAACATTAATTTTGTTCTCGTTGATTTATAACATAATGTTATGGACCAATGAATCGCTGAGTTTCGAAAGCGCTTAATCCTTAACTCGGCGTTTAATCTGTCATAGGTTATTCAAATGATTAATTCAAAATTGTTACGTTGTACTAGCGAGAAGTGATTAATCACCAATTAAATGACATTGTGGTGGTGCTTCCCTATTTCCTTGATATTTAGTCATGTAGGTGTTTTGCTCAGATTGTAAGGTGTAGCACTGGTATATATATATTTTTATTTTTTCCCCTTAACTTAGGGGTAGGGTCCCCATAATCCTGACTTGCCTTGTGCAAAAAATAAAATAAAATGAATAACATAGTTAAACACTAATAGCTTTCAGACTTTGTTAAGACTCTTATGTACTGCACATGACTAAAATTCGATCTTAATTTTTCTAATATTGTGTTGCACACACTAGTTATGAGAGGCGTTCCACTTAGAGTGCACTTAATTCAATGCTTCATGCCCCATTTTCTCACTTATACCAGTTTTATACATTGGGGAAGTATTAATTTTAAACTTGCTATTTTTCATATACCTTTATTGTTATTAGTTATATATCTTTAATGGACGTGGAATCCCTAATTTATACTGACTATATCAAATCCTACTTGTTATTCATGTGATTTGCGAAATTGAAAGTTTTGAGCTCAAGTGCCTACCGTTCCTTGACGTGTCTTATGTTTTGCAGTATCATCTTACTACATGGACCTCCAGGGACGGGGAATACTTCCTTATGTAAAGCATTAGCTCAGATAGGGATGGTAACGGGGCGGATTTGAGCAAATCCATCCCCGATCCGTCAGGAATGACGGATCCCCCGATCCGCCCCGACAATCCGTTTGCAATTTTTATTAAAAACCGTAACCGCCCCATGCAGATAGGCAGATATCTACCCCGCCCCGCCAATCCGTTTATTGTTATCCATCTAACTACAAACATTATAAGAAAAACAATAAAAATTAACAAAGAATTACAGAAATTACAAAGATTACAAAGAAATTACAGAAATTACAAAGAATCCATACGAAAATTATAACAAAAATTAAGAAAAAAAATAAAAATTTGATCTCCGATAGATCTGATATCTTGATCTAAAAATAAAATAAAAAATTCGATCTCAGATCTAAGATCACGGATCTAAAGTTTGAGCATCTCCACGGATCTGAGCATCTCCACGGACTAACCCAAAAACATTTGTTCAGATCTGAGATCACGAATCTATGAGATATGAGATCTAAGATCAGATCTGATCTTTGATCGGGGAAGGGAGGGGAGAGGGAGGCGGCCGGGAAAATGTGAAGGGACGACCCAAGGAAAATCTTTCGGCTTCCGCCTTCGCTGTGAAAATCTTTGATCGGGGAAGGGAGGAGACAGAGATGACCACCAACGTCCGTGAGAAGGAGACGAAGGGACCACCCTTCGGCCTCCGCCTTTGCTGTGAGAGTCGTCCTCCGCCTGAGTCAGAGAGAAGAAGGGACGACCGAGGCCAACCTCCACCTTCGCTGTGAGAGAGAAGAAGGGATGATCGAGGCCGAAGGGACGACCGAGGGGCAAGGCCTTCGCTCTGAGATTCGACCTTCGCAGCTTCGCTGGCTGTGAGAACGAGAGTGGTGACGAGAGGGGGAGAGTGTGAAATGAGAGAGGTTTAATGGTTTATCCCTTTATATAGTGTAAGGATATTTTTGTAATTTCAATGATTAAACGGATAT
Source organism: Berberis vulgaris (assembly GCA_963556465.1). Lineage (NCBI taxonomy): Eukaryota > Viridiplantae > Streptophyta > Magnoliopsida > Ranunculales > Berberidaceae > Berberis > Berberis vulgaris. Next base: position 44,568,050 of record OY747124.1, read on the forward strand.
CCGTGGGGCGGATATGGCTATATCCGTATCCGCCCCAAGATCCATGAACCCTTTACCAAATCCGCCCCAAGATCCATGAACCCTTTACCAAATCCGCCCCAAACGGAGCGAGTGGGGCGGATATCCGTGAAAATCCGCCCCATTGCCATCCCTAGACTCAGAAGCTATCCATACGTTTCAGCCTGAGGTTCTGTTAAATTATTATTTACCGAAAATTCTAAAATGCACTGGAGTTTCGCCTGGATGGTGCCAAGCACGTGCACCCCCCCCCCCCCCCCCCGCGCATGTCAGTCACGTGAGCTTAAAAGTGGGCAAAAAAAAAAAAAATTAGCAAATCTGGCGATCCCTCATTTGCAAAAAAAAACCCTAGATCCATTCTCGAAACAGATCTGCTAGAAACCCCAGATCCCTCCCTCATTTGCTAGAATCCCTTATTCAAAACCCTAGATCCCTCATTCCAAAACCCTAGAATCCCTCATTCAAAACCCTAGATCCACTCTCGAAACAAATCTGCTCGCAAATCACTCACAAATCTGCTCGCGGGTACGGTTCAAAACCAGGGTTTCAACAAATCTGCTAAACAAAAGGTAAGTCACTCTGTTTTTTAAGCATGAATGGGAGTCATGAACTCTGTTTTTTAAACTCGGTTTTCTTCTTAGTCATGTTTTGTTGATGCCTCTTTGTAATTCTGCCCATTTACTTCTCTGGGTATGTTTGATTTTGATGAATTTTTTTTTTTTTGGATTTTTCCACTCTGGGTATCCTTGATTTGGATTTTTCCACTTTGTGTATCCTTGATTTGGGCTTTTTGGTATTGGGATTTGATTAAGCAATTAGTGTGTTTGATCCACATTTTGATATAATTTTAATTTGTTTGCAAAATTATAGTCAGATTAACCTATTAGAGTTGCTGACTTGATAAGCTTTAATCTGTGATGTTCTGTATGTTCTGTTTTGGTGATTTTGTCGAAAATTTTTATTGGGCAATGAAAGCAAGCTGCATTTAGGACTTCTGAGAGATTTAAGAAGTGCTTTTGAATTAATGGATTGGGATTTTATTAAGCAATTAGTGTGTTTGATTCGTAGTTTTATTTCATTTTAATTTGTTTGTAAAATTAGATTGCTAATTAGATTTTCCGAGTTAATAGCTTACTGTTTTAATCTGAAATATACTGGATTGATCATTGTTGAGTAAGAAAAAGATGCACAAATTAAAAGTGGGGTTTGGTGTTTATGTTGAAAATTTTGATTACACACTGAAAGAAATTTGCATTTTGGACTTCCGAGAGTTCTAAGAAGTGCTTTTGAATTAATGGATTGGTATTTGTATAGGTAGGTTTTTTCAATTTGTAGAAAGGAATGGATACTGTATAACTGTATCTGACTCCATGTATGTCAGAGGTTTCTGTGAATTAGATTAGTTTAGAACCTACACTTGTGTTGCATCCATAAGCTTTTAACAATTATCATACGACTAACATCTGTTGCTTTGCCAACGCATGAATGGCATACGAAGCTTATGTTGTTTATCGTGGGCATGTTCTTGGAATTTATGTTACTTGGTCAAGTTGCGCATTACAAGTAAACGGGTACACGGATGTTGTCTACAAGGGTTTCAATTCAATTGAAGAAGCAGTTGAAGATTATGAAATGTGGAAGGAGCAGGAGGCGAGAAGAGAAAGAGAACAAGAGTCGAGAAGAGAGCACCAATCAAGAACAAGAACAAGAACAAGGGAGTCAAGAACAAACGACACTGAAGAGGTGGTGGACCAACCAAATAATGCTCCCGAGGGTCGTGGCAATCAAACTCATGAAAACCAAGTCAACGATACTTGGGCTTTAAAATTGCACTTAATATTGCACTTCAATTGACAATTGCACTTAATATTGAAGTCGTCATCATTAAAATAAACTTTAAAATTTATTGATTTGTATGCGCTTCCTATCAACCTGTCTTCCGAAACATAATAAACCTGAAAGCCATCCAACTCGTTGACATGATTAACTGCACAACATAATCTTCCTGCAATCTCTGTTTGAAACTCCTTAAATTTATTTGTGGTGTAGGCAGCTTGAAATTTTTTCTCAAATTCGTAAGGAGTAATGCAAGGAAGCCAACGGTTAAAGGATCTAAAGTCTTCATCAACTTCTTTTTTAACCTTACTTCGTAGTGCATTCTCATATTGTTCTACAAATTGCTTTAGAGTGGTCTTTGAATTTACATAACCATCGAAGAAAGCATTCATACTTTCACTCCTTTGTATTGAAGACATCCCTGCCCAAAAAGTATTCCTCTGAAATGTTGGTACCTAACGAATTCTTTCATTGTATAATCCATTCAACCAATCATTATTTTGAAGGTTAAATTTCTCAATGAACCCATACCAATATTCTTCAAACTCTTCATGAGACAGAGAATCATAAAATGCTCTTTGCATTGCAAACTTTATAGCCTCGTATTGATTGCAACTCGACAGTTTTTCAGGCAACTTTTTCATAATATGCCATAGGCACCATCTATGGCGTGTGCTGGGAAACACAATTTCGATAGCTCTCTTCATTGCTCTGTCCTGATCAGTGATTATAGCATCTGGAGCACGATCATTCATACACACGAGCCAAGATTTGAAAAGCCAAACAAACTCTTATACTGTCTCACTACAGATCAATCCACATCCAAAAAGTATTGACTGACCATGATGATTCACCCCAACAAAAGGAGCAAATGGCATTTCGTACTTATTAGTTAAGTACGTAGTGTTAAAAGTAATGGCATCACCAAACTCCTTGTAGGCTGCTCTACTCCATGCGTCAGCCCAAAAGACATTTCTTAACCTCCCTGCATCATCCAAATCCATCAAATAGAAAAATTCAGCATTGTTAGCTTGCATCTTTTGAAAGTAGTTATAAAGTACCGACGCATCCCCCTCACCAAGTCTCAACTGCCTTATTTTATGCAGATAGTTGTAACAATCTTTTTGGAAAAATGTCATATTATCATTCCCACCAGCTTCAACCACACACGAAGTAAAACTCTTATTTGGCCTAATGCCCGCCCTATCATTATATTCAAGCCTCTTCTTCACATATTGGCTCATAACTCGATTTTTGTGATAATATCTCAATTTTCCAGGGCTCAAATCATGATTGTGATCATCAGCTACTGTTGTCACTTTCACTGTTCCATCAGGGCGTATACGAGCTCTAATCTTAGCCTTACAACCACATCTACCAATGGGACGCAATTTTATAACACTTTCTGCTTTACTTTTTGAATTCCCAGCCCGACCACATGCAAGAATAACATATCTAGAATTTTCATCCTCATCTTTTTCAGTCGCCCTTACTCTCACTGGAAATCCCTTTTTATTACCATAATCATGATAATACGACTGAAACTCTTCAATGTTGTTAAATTCCATCCCTATGCAAGGCTCTTTTATCTCATCTAAAAATTCTTCATTTTCCATAAATTCATTATTTTCTAATGTATCCATCCCTGAAAATATGAAAATTTTAACACAAGCAAAACCCCATTAAATCTCTGTCACGTATGCTGGACAATTATTTTTGAGAAACTATATGACCTAACACAACTCTAGAATTCAATCACAGATCATTGAGTAAGGAAAGTATTCGAATCAATGCAACTCAAAGCGTGTCAAAATAATTACAAACTAGCAATATACAAATGACATACACCACTAAGGTTACTTCATACAACATCAAGAGGCAACAACTTCAAGAAACCATATGCTTGCTAATACTATATGTTGTGCTAACAATCATTCAACCAAAAGAGTTTAAGTTTAAGGCTATACTATACTGAAGTTTAAGGCTATACTATGCTGAAGTTAACAATCATATATATATAGGCTAACAATTCAATTGCTAATCATACAACATCCAGGAAAGCCTAAAATAAAGCTAGGCTAACAATCACAAATTTCCAAATTAGCTAATTATTTTGGATTTTAATATAAATACAGTTAGTAAAAATGTCAAATGTAACCTATGGTGCACTTGAAATACCGCGTTTTCACTACAAAGGAATTGGTCAGAAAAAAGATTAACGATACAATCAAACTCTAATAGGATGTGTGTCGTATGCATATGTGGATTGGTTTGGTTGTGAGCACGGAGCACCGTCTTTGGAAGATGGATATGGACAGTCAAAATAGCAAAACCCATTCTAGAAAAATTTGCTTAGTAGTCGAGCATAAACTCTAATCTAAGAACACAAGTATGATCCAAATTTTCTTTCGACGGAGAAAAAGAAATGGAGAAAAATACCTTTGTGTTGTGTTCTTTTTGGATTGGATTGAGTACAGAAACAGATCTAGGGTTTCGTTGAAGAAGGTTGCTCGTCTCTTTTTTCTTTCTCTGTCGATTTGTCTTTTTTTTTTTTTTTTTTTTTTTTGCCCTTTTGATGCCCACGTGACTGGCACCTCGCGGGATGCACGTGCTTGGCACCATCCAGGCGAAACTCCAGTGCTCCCTAGCATTGCTCTCCAATAGTTAAAGTATGATGTTCTTTATTTATTTGTATATTTTAAATTTATTGGTATTGGTCATTTCTGAATCAGATACCCACAATCCCAATTGGTTGAGGTTAATGCCCATTCTTTATTCAGTAAATGGTTTTCTGAGAGTGGCGAATTGGTTTGTATTTCCATAATAATTATTGCAATTTATTAGTGTGTTGTCATCTGAGTGTTTTATTAGTGTGTTTCATGATGAGATCTTTTTGATTAGTGTGTTTCATGATGGTTTTATTAGTGTGTTTCACGATGAGATCTTTTTGATTTCATATACTTGCAACTTGACCTATAGTTGTTTGCATGTAATTATGAGTGTGTTGTCATCTGTGGTTCATAAAGTATTATGGCGTGCATGCTTAAAACCTTGAAGATACCTCGAGAATAAGCTTTCATTCTTAACATGAACCATCTTTGAAGTTCATCCAAATTGTTGCAGTGATGACATGGATGAGGAGATTCGTTTAAGTGATTGTGGTTTGTGGTTGGGGTCGCCGCTATATGGTAGTGGAAGTGGAGTTAGAAGTTCGGTAGTGATTGCATAGTGTTGGTGTTCATGGCCATGGGACTCATGGTGGTGTGAACTTGTATGGAAGCAGAACAAGATGAAGGCAAACTAAGTAAACAAATATCAATGGAAATTAAAATCCTTAAAGCATTAATTTAGATCTTTCATCTTCTTCTATTTGGGTTTTTTTTAATATGATTTTAGGTCCCGATGATTTGATCTATATGGATAAATTGTTAATCGGAGCCTAATTGGTTAAGGAGCAATCTATGCAGTTAAAACGGATAACAAACTCATAACGGTCCAGGAGCATTATAGGTTATAACAAGATATAACGGAATATAACGATATATAACATAATATTTTTTAATTATATTTTTTATACTCCCACTGTGTGTTAATGTATCATAGAGTCAAAAAAGTAAATCATGTTCATTAAAAAACATCAAAATATAAATAAAAAAACATATTCCCTTTGTATGAGATTGAGATTGAGATTGAGATTGAGATTGAGATTGAGATTGAGATTGCAACAAAGAGTAGATAACAATAGAGAGTGTGATCGATTCTTCGTCTTCTTCCCTTCTTTTTCTTTTTCTTCTTTTTCTTTTTCTTCTTCTTCTTCTTCTTCTTCTTCTTCTTCTTCTTCTTCTTCTTCTTTACTCGTTCTATGTCAACCGGCTAGGTCTTATTATTTGTCGATCGACGACGACAAGCTCTGGCCCTCCGTCTTTCCTCTTCAACACTCTATGGGTGCATATTGACGAGGTTAAGGCAATAAAAAAATTTAATTTTTTCATTTGTTTATGATAGAATTAAACTTGCAATAAACGAAAATTAAAACATAATGTGGGAATTGAAATAAATAAATGAATGATAAAGTAAATCAACGATAAAATCTATATAACAAATCAGAATGGTGTTTGAGGTTGGAGATTAAAGACGATTGAGATTTACCCAAATATAAGAATCTAATGGATCGCAAAGAGGGATGTTGGAGAAAGAAAGTTTTTTTTTTTTATAACTTTTATGCCCCAACCAACTCTAACCATCACAGGGAATACACTAGTAAATAAACAAAATAATTTTTTTTTCATCAATCAACCTACTAATAATGAACAACCTAAGCCTCTTTTATAACTGATCTAACTCTTATGATAAGAAACAAACATTAAACCTAATTGGAAACCATTGTCGTCATGATTATGGATTGTTACTACTAAACAAACTTGCATACATCAACCTCCCCGAGTTGAAGAAGCTCGAGCTTGAAGTTGAAGAAGGTAGACGAGTACAAACAACCTGTCACTGAACGTAATGTGAAGTGCACTAGCAAAAGTCAACCTCTAACCTTGCCACAATACATACTTGCAAAAACACAGAGGAACCAACTAAAAAATAAATCAAGGCGGCTTAAAGAACCAAAATGTGCAATAAACCTGAGAAGACACTTGCGTAGAAGCTCGTGCTAGAAAAATGTCCCAATACGGATCAACATAGTCATCGTCACTCACTGTATTTGCCACTGTAAGAACATCCTCTGTTAGCACAAAAATGGGAAAGAAGTTGCACAAGTCAAATGGCTCATAAGTCGGAAATTGAGTGCGTGTGAGAGTGCCCTTAACTTCCTCAAAAAGTTAGATGAACTTTGACAAAGAGTATGACTCATCCTTCTTTGTGTGCCTTTATTCAAGTTCATCTTCCTCCCATATTTTGTTGTTGCAAAGCGCTGTAATCCCATTGTTCCATCATATCATTTCTCTTTTCGTTGTGCTTCTGGGCAAGTTCATTACTTATAATTGTGGTTGATGCTGTCGAATCTTCCGTTGGTGCCTGTCCTACTCCCTTGTTACTTCTTGTTCTTTACAACTATTGAAAAATGTGTTAATCCAATTTACTAAATCTCTGTTTGTCTCAACTTGTATCACATTGGAGAGGGTAGTGGGGTGTATGTCATTAGGCATTAATAGATGGGAGTAGGGGGGTGTAGGGCAAACAGGTTCACGTGATTGTGGTTTTATGTTACGGGTCACTGGAGAAGGGTTGGTATAGGAGAAACAGATTCAGGTTGGGTGTAAGAGGGGACATAAGTGGTTCGTGGTGGAAAATAATAAATTTGAGATAATCGTTATATTACATCGTGGGGGTATTAGGCTATACTTGGGCTTGGGTTATATTGGTATTGGTATGGAGATGGGGAATATGATTGGTACGGGTATGGAGAATAAGGGTATAGATAAGGGTCACACATTTTTTCATAGATTGGGTACTTTCATAAGAATTGGGGTGTAAATAGCGAATGGGGTACCATGGACTTATGTAAAAAACATTGGTAGGGAGTTAGGGACTAAGTTAAAAAATAATGACATTTTCTTCCCCACACCCGTTTGAAACATGGATGGGGTGGGGGCTGCGGCTGGGTGAGGCGGGAGACTCTTGCGACGGCGGGGTGGGTGGGCCTGCGAAGGCGATTGTGGCTGCAGGGTGACTGTCGATCTACTTTGTGAGGACGAGGCGATCTGCTGGGGTTGACCTACTGTTGTATGAGGAGTCAACAGCGAAAGGGGTTGAGCAGGTGGTGATGGTGGAGCTGCTCTCGTGATTTCCAACAGAGTGACAGAGTTGGTGTTGGGCTAGGGATGGCAGTGGGGCGGATTTTCACGGATATTCGTCCCAATCGCCCCATTTGGGGCGGATTTGGTTAAGGGTGGATGGAGGTTGGGGCGGATATGGATATCCAAACTGTATCCGTTTATTATTCGGGACGGATACGGATTTGGCCATATCCGCCCCACGGGTATCCGTTTAACCGGTTAAATTACTACAATACCCTTGAACTATAAATAGGAAATAAACCCTCATCTCACATTCTCATTTACTCATTCTCACAATCTCATTTCGCCTCTCTCAGCGAAGGCTATCTGTGTGGTCGAAGGCTCGAAGCCTCTCTGGTGGTCGAAGGGTGGTCGAAGGTCGAAGCCTCGCTGCATACCCATCTCCCATATCCGCTTTCCTCTCCCCTAGTTGCAAGAAAGATCTGAGATCTAGATTCTTTAGATCGATTTTTTTTTATTAATAATTTTTTGTTATAATTTTTGTATCTTGATTCTTTAGATCGAATTTTTTAATATTTTTTGTATGGTTTTTTGTAATTTTTTGTTGTAATTTTTGTATCTTTTACCAGTAAGAATCCTTATGATTTTAGGATTGTATGATTCACGGATATTACTGTTTCAGTTCTTGGATTGGTAGCTTTGAGAGCTTTCGCCTAACACAAGCCTGTCTGAATCTATTATGGATAATTTGGTATTGGTTAGCAAGTTTTGAAAACATTGTAATGGTTGATATGAGTTTGATGCTATGATCGGGGCGGGGACCTGACAATCCAATAACAGAACCGCAAATCGTAAACGGATTGGTGGGGCGGGGTGGATATCCGTCAATCCGCACGGGGCGGTTATGGTTTTTAATTAACTTTATAAACGGATTGGCGGGGCGGATTTGGGGATCTGCTTTTTCTGACGGATCGGGGATGGATTTGCTCAAATCCGCCCCGTTGCCATCCCTAATTTTAATAAACATGGTATGGTTGAAATGCATTTTTTTAATATCTTTCCAATGAAACCAATCATTAATACAAACGCTTAAAGTTTTAAATATTTATTTTACGTTGTATGCATTTAAAAAAAAAAAAAACTGTAATCTAATGCACTTCACAACATAAGTTTTTTAATATTAAGACACATTGAAATATAAAGATTTAACAAATCACATAGAGGAGGAGGGAAAGGTGTTTTCCTAAAATTTATGTTCGCATACAACTAAAATACTCATGGCTAAAGTTAAGTGTCAAAGACACGGGGAGAATACCCTATTATATATAACAAATCAATTAACTAGGTAATGGAATTGTTTAAACCTAACAAGTGTTGGCCCTGTGTAATTTTGTTGTGGTCTATATTTGGCAGTTTGGTCCACTACTCCACTTGACTACTTTCCAGAAACCATTGTTTCCAGCATTCAATAAAAAAATATAATATTAAGTAAGTATATATATAGTTTTTGAACAATGTGCAAATTTAGGAAAGCAAAAGGGCAATGGAGAAATTAAGAAGGAGAAGCTTCCCCGTGATTTCCACCAGGCTCTGCTGCTGCTTCAGCTGGCACTAGCTGTGTAGACAGTACTCAGTAGAGTGTACGTAGTTTGGTGAGAGAGAGATTCCCTGATTCTAGGGGGCTGAGGGTTTAGAGCGCGAGGCCGATCCACCACCATTCATCATCCTCTAAATGTGCTCATGTGCCTTGCTCCCTAGAAGGGTTCGAGAGAGATTAAATACAGATGTAGTTGTAGTTTGGGTTTTTTTATATCAACAATTCTAGTTAGTTGTGTTTATTACTTTTTTTTTTTTTACATTTCTACTCTTTCATGGATAATGTTTGTGGTTGTGTTTTAAAGAAAATGGATAAAAAATAAATAAATAAAAATAGGCAAAATAATGCTAATAAATATGGCGGACTAAACTTACTCATTTTTATATTGACAGCTCAGCTGTCTTGAGAGAGAAGAGAGGACGTAGCATTTATAATGTATTGTATTGTTCTACAACTGCAGTTCCAACACTCATCTCTCAATTCACACGCTCCTTTCCTCTTTTCACCTTCCTGCCTATTTTATTATACACTGGAGGAATGGACTAAATACTACTCCAAAAGATTATTATTATTATTATTATTATTATTATTATTATTATTATAAATAGATGCATTTGCAATCAAGGTTACGAAGGTATGCGTGGAAATATGTAGATAAGGTTGTTCACTACAAAAAAACAAGCATTTAGCGACATTGGTCAAAAGCATTTCGCGACGGTTACAACTGTCGCTACATAATACAACGATGGTTGCACAACCGCCGCTAATAAAGGCGTCACTGGATCATTCAGCGACGGTTTTAAGCAACCACTGGCGTAACCGTCGCTAAATACATTTAGCAACTGTTGCAAGCAGCCGTCGGTATAACCGTCACTAAATATAATATAGCGACGGTTTTAAACGTCGCTAAATATGTGCAAAAACTGCGGTTAGTAGCAATCTGCGACGGTTTCAACTGTCAGAAAAATTTGATGAACGATCCATTTTTTTGTTTTTAGAAGGCACTCTAGCAGGGGTTCTAAACTCCCTTTGATTGTCTTTCATTAAAACTGCCGTTAATAACAGTCATCAGTATCATGCCTTTTCTGATATGCATTTATATATATATATATATATATATATATATATATATATATATATATATATATATATATATATATATTATTATTATTATTTTTTTTTTCAACCTGTAATCATATTTTTACATCCAACAACTCAGTTTTATACAACCAACATACAACACAACAATGACACATTAATTGAATTTTGAACGACACAATATACAACTACTAATCTGCCAATTGATTCCATCTTCTAGAGTGCATATATATATTTTCAAAAAATTGCTTGTCATATATACATGGCGACTAACCTGAAACCATACAAAATTGTGACCTGTACAACAAAATTTTATCTACAGTTTTCCTCTTTGACCCTAGCTCAAAAAAACTAAAACATCCAGCTCCAGTGGAAAAAAAAAAATCAACCTTGGGGTTTCACATCCATCTTTCGTGCCTGAAGCTGAAACATGTCGGTTAAATCCACAACTGTGCTATATCTTCTGGATAAAGAACGAATAAATCTTGGAAATCTCATTGAGACACCACGAGAGGGATGAACTAATCCAATAGTAGCATGTTGGACAGGTGAAACTGTCAAATCTGAAACAAAGAATCACTAACATGAACTCTTTAAATAGATTACAAACTTTAAAAATAAGAAAACCAAGAAATCACTTATTTACCTGCAGCTTTTATCTCCCAAACTGATAGGGAAAACCAAAAATCTGGTTCCTCAGCTGTTTGGTAATAAGGGGGTTTTCTCGGCAAGATCCTTTCACCAGAAAAAAAAACTCTTTCATCTGCAATTTAGATGAAAACACTCTTACAATTTTCTCAAATGCATAAAAAAAATCATGCCCAATCCTTGTAGAAATCAGATTTCTTTCTGCTCTCATTCACCCCTTCCCCCATTTTTTTAATTAAATCCATAAGAAACTTTCATCAATAAATTTATTGTATTTACCTCGACATAAAAAGAATCAGAGAATCCAGACATTACTCGACAAACACTTTGAAATTCTTCATTATCTGGGTTGTAGCGTGCCATAAGAAATGGAGTATACCTGAATAGAAAAGAAAACATAACCTAATTCCTGCTTTGACTCTAATGACTCAATTCAAAGTATATTCTGTATAGAACTATCAATTAGAAAGGGACACAGAAGATTACTAACCGTAATTTCCTTTGCATATTCAAAATAACCCAACTTCTCATTTTGGAACAAGTTATTCAAATCTGTAATATTTTGACTAGATTGAGATCTCTGCAAGATAATCCCTTAGAATAGAGACCAAACATACAAACATTACTTAACATAGTTGGAAATAGAATGTACATGTAGAGTGAACCATACATTCATCAGATATCATTTACTTAGCAAGTGAACCATTTACTTACATGTAGGAGTGGCCAGCTTGAGAGTGCAACAACATTTATCATAAAGAGCTTCATTATCCAGGACCACACATTCATCAACATTTTCAACAAGTAGATGAACTGAAAGGGTGGCATCATATGGTTCGACATCAGTGTCTGAGACCTTGGGAAAGGGGAAGAAAGAGAACGTCCCCCCCCTCTACCAGAGCCAGCACCTACCCCCAAAGAATGATATACCTGAAAATCTGTTTAAAATTGAAATGAAATCAATCAAGGTTAAAATTGCCCATGAACTTTACAGTTTCAAGAATTCATGGAGAAACATAGTCTAACATGGTTGTGTTGATCTTACACTTCAAACGGATCTATCAACAAACAATTCAAATGCCGATGTTGTTGTCACATAACACATGCATGTTATCCAACTACCTATACAAAACTACTTTTGAAATAACCCTTGTAACATACCTGATTCACAGTGGTTTCAACAACCAGCTTCTTCATCTCTTTGTCCAAAGCCAACCACTGACCAATCATAATAACAAAGGAAAAAATCAGAAAAATGATATATAAGACTTAACATATTCACTCAATCAAAGATATACCATTCAAATAGTATGTAGACTGCTTGCAGACTTGCAATAAAGTAATTATGGCATTCAATAATTTTACAAGATAAATGTTTTTCTTTTCCTACAGAGTAATACTCCAGAGAAAGCGATGTAGCTGCAGAAGCATTTTTTCTATACTTATAAACTAGTTACATAGAGTAAAATACATATGTGACAATCTCCCACAGCATGACTAATTTATATTTCACCGTTTTCATGGTTTTGATCCAATAAGTTATTTTAAACTCTGTCAAGGGTGAGGGCAAGGGTGGCGGCAGATTGGAAACAACGTGCTAGTTCTGGACTTCGAAGGTGGATCAGACAAATTATTTGTTCACTTTCTTATCTTTTTTCTCAAATTCTAATCACTCTTCAATCTTCTTCGAACCATTTTTTATTTTTTATTTTTTTTTAAATCGAACCAAATAATAAGGACCGTTTCGGCTCTGATAATAATGATAGAATTAAACTTACAAATAAACAAATTTTAAAAGATAATGCAGGAATTGAAATAAAATAAATGAACAATAAAATAAATTAACGATAAAATAAATAAACAAAATAAAATTATTTTCATAAATCAACCTAATAACAATAAACAACATACGCCCCTTTTATAACTGACCTAACTTCTATGACAAGAAACATACTAGAATTCTAATTGGTAACCAATGTTCTAATTATTATGGACTTATACTAAATATGCCCTATTACAATAGTACCGGAGCTAATACTACTGAAAGAACCCGCATACATCAGTTTATGATATATTGCCATGGATGATTAATCGGTGAGTTTGAAAGCGATTAATTGGTAAATCAACAAAAAAAATCTCCGATTACTCAGCCAAGGGGTTATTCAAATGATTATTTCAAAAATCGTAATGCTTAACAGAGAGAAGAGATTAATCGGAGATTAACCGCAGATTAATTACTGATTTAATAACATAGGGTTTGACTTTAGGCCCTAGTTAATTCAAACTCAAAGTTTGTGCATTAATGGTCGGTCCATATTTGAAATCCTGTTCGAGTTTAATTTAACTGATGCCTAAAGTAAAAATCACCAGTTAACTGACCCTGAAGTTTAAAAAAAGTTATAATATTTAAAAAAAAAAAACCTTTAACATTTCATAATTTCATTGACAGCTGAAAATAAACAAGCCCATAGACCTTATTTATGATTGAAAGCTTGCCCCCTAATGCTAACCTTTAATTGCACCCAATTAATTAATAAGTGGGCCTTCATAAACTAATGCTCACTTGAGGAGGGCGCCATATTGCCCCCACTTGAAAGTCTCAACCATGTGTTTTAAAGGTCGAATACAAGAATAATATCAACAGTGTTGTGAGGGAGGCAGCAGGGTTCACATATGTTGGATTAGGTTCCGTGTGAGCATGAACAACCAAGATAGTCCGTTTACACCCCTTGGGACAATTGGACATGCGGTGGCTGATATTGTAGCAAGTGCAGCACTTTAGTGTTGTAAAGGCATCAGATTTCGTGATGGTAGATGGAACAGTTTGAGAAACAACAAGACCAATAACCAAGGGATATTGGTGTTTTTTTGTCTTTTTGGCTTGATTAATAGCAAGGAAGCAAAGACGAGAAACTTTCTGAATCGGTATCGGAAGCGTGGACAACGAGTCAGAGAAGTTGAACTAAGGGTCGAACACGGCCTGGACATGACTGTGTTAACTTAAAAGAAAGTGCAAATAAAGGGAGGGTGTTTACAAACATATCATGAATTTTTGAGTTAAATATAGGATGGGATATAAAGACATCCTGAATACATGTTTTGAATTTCTTGAAGACGCGATGTCAATCACTTCGTATCTAGCTCCAACTCAAACAAGCATTCATGCCATTGGTATAGGACCATGTAAATCTTTGCAAATCGTAGCTTCAAAATGTGATACACTTTTACTTAAAATGTGGGGGTGATGATGATTACGTTGATATGACGATCTATATGCGGTTTATGGTATTCACATGTGTTTCAAACTTTTAGGTTGCGAAGCTTTTCCAGAAAATCCAAGAGATGGTGGAGGAAGAAAACAACCTGGTACTTGTTTTGATTGGTGATCTTGGATTTTAATGATTCATCAAGTTCTCTTTTATTCTCTACTGCTACACCATTCAGTGTTGCCTATTATGTTGGGGATAAAATGAATTACGCCGATTCACCTCTTAAGCCAGATTAGTGGGAAACTGCAATAAATAAATAACACACAGATATTTACGTGGTTCACCCAACTTGGGCTACGTCCACGGGCTGCTGCAAAGCTTTACTCGAAGATAACAAAGTGTTTACAACACTCACAACTCACAACCCATAACCCAATTACACCCGAGAAAATTACTCTCAATTTTCTCTCTCTCACAAGCTTAACTCTCTTAAGCTTTCACTCACTCTCTTCTTAGAGGAGGAGACAAGCTTCTCTTGACAAAGAGAAGAATGGTTTCTATGGAATGGGATGAGGATCCTTATGATGAGGATACTTACAAATGATGAAGGGATGAGCCTTATATAGGCTCAACAAGGTGGGTAGCTCAACCACCATTGCCTCCATTCTTGACCTTCATTTGAGGTGGGTGGCCTAACTTGAACAACCACCATTGCCTCCATTCTTGACCTTCATTTGAGGTGGGTGGCCTAACTTGAAGAGGTGGTGGGTGGCCAAACATTGACCAACAATGTCAACAATGGTTGCCACCCACCATTGCCTAACAATCTCCCACTTGAAGACCGATTTCAATCTGTCTTCACACCTCGATCAATGCAGCAGCATTCCGATCCTGCTACTCTTGCAGTCTAACTGAAGTTGAGCACAACTTCAGTTTGTCACTTGGCACCGCCTTTATCAACATATCTGCTGGATTCCTGCTTCCTTGGATCTTCTCCAGCATTAACACTTCATCTTCCAATAGAGATCTGATAGTGTTAAGTTTCACAACGGGAGAAAAAATGTCGGTGTAGTCAATTCCTTCCTTCTGCTGGAAGCCTTTGACAACTCGTCGGGCTTTGTATCTCTTGGAGCCGTCTTGCTCCTCTTTTACCCGGTACACCCATTTGTTGTGAAGTGCCTTCTTTTCCATGGGTAACTCAGCTAGTTCCCATGTCTGGTTGGAGATAAGAGACCGCATCTCCTCATTCATAGCAAACTCCCACTTGCTAGCATCTCCAGTCTGACAAGCTTCATCATAGCATTCAGGCTCCCCTCCATTAGTCAGCAACAGATAGTTCATGTATCTCCTGTTAGGCACATGCGGCCGAGAAGACCTTCTCAATACAGGAGTTGGACTAGGATGTTGCGGTGTGTCTGACTGTTGCACACTACCCTGTCCAGCAGGTTCCTCTAGCTGAGGACTTGCTACTATCTGCTCCATCACAGGACTATCTGGAAAGTCATTTGCATCTGCAAATACTGCCTCACTCTGCTCTGAGCCGCTGGGGCCAGCTTTATGCTTGTCTTTGTACATCACTCTTTCATTAAAAATCACATCTCTGCTTCGGATCACCTTCTTGTTTTCGTCATCCCAGACACGGTAGCCGAACTCATCCTCGCCATAGCCGATGAGAGTGCATATCTTGGATTTGGGATCAAGCTTATTCCTACCTTGATCACTGATATGCACATATGCTACACAACCGAAAATTTTTAGATGTGAGAGCTTGACCTCCTGTCTGCTCCATACCTCCTCTGGTATTCTGTGCTCCAATGGAACCGATGGGCCTCGGTTGATCAAGTAAGTTGTTGTGTTGACTGCTTCTGCCCAGAACTGCTTCGGTAGACCTGACTGTATACGAATGCTTCTGGCTCTCTCTGTCAACGTTCGGTTCATGCGCTCAGCTACACCATTGTCCTGAGGCGTACCTGGCACGGATCTCTCCATTCTGATTCCGTGCTCATAGCAGAACTTCTTGAATCTGGTGTCTTCATATTCACCACCATTGTCGGTTCTAAGCACTTTTATTGTTAGACCTGTCTCATTTTCAACAATAGCTTTCCATCTCCTGAAAGCCTCAAATACTTCAGACTTATGCTTCAGAAAGTAAACCCATACCTTCCTAGAGTGATCATCGATGAAAGTCACGAAGTAGTGTTTCCCACCAAGGGATGAGACGGTCGTTGGTCCCCAAACATCAGAGTGAACGAGCTCCAGCCGTTCCTTCTTTGGGGTTCTGCCACTTGTATGAAAGCTGACTCTCTTCTGCTTTCCAAGTATGCAATCTTCGCACATGTCAGTCTCAACTGACTGTAGACCTGGAAGTTTCCCCTTCGAGTGCATAATCTTCATCCCCTTCTCGCTCATGTGGCCAAGTCTCTGGTGCCACAGATTGGGATCGACGTTTTCTGCTGCAACTGCAATTGAACAGCGTGCACCTGCTGTCATATAAAGAGTACCACTCTTCTTGCCTCGAGCAACCGTCATTGCACCCTTTGAAATCTTCCAATCATCACCATGGAAGATCGTGGTGTAGCCTTCACTAGCTAACTGCCCCACTGAGATTAAGTTCTTTCTCAGGTCGGGAATATATCTGACATTCTTCAGCTCCCAAACAGACCCGTTCAACTTAATCTTTACTATACCTTTGCCAATAATAGCACAAGGTTGATCATCACCAAGGTATACCTTACCAAGGTTTCCAGGGACATACTTCTCAAACAATTCCTTTTGAAAAGTGGCGTGGAATGACGCTCCAGAGTCTAACACCCAAGACTCTTCCTTGCTCTCCAAAGAGCATATCAACGCATCATCTCCTCCTGAGGTGGAAGTAACATTTGCCTCTGCCTTCGCCTCCTGGTTCTTCGGTGCACTTTTGCACTGATGTCTGTAGTGCCCGATCTTCCCACAGTTCCAACACTCGACAGTCTTCGAGTTCTGGAAATCATTGGGATTTCTGGATTTGGACCTCCTGTCCTTTGATCTACCTCGATGGTTTGATCTGCCGCGTCCATTCCATCGAGTTGAGTCTCTTCCTCTCGACTCGGTCTGCAAGACTGAAGAGGCTGACGATTCCCCCGACTCTCTCCGTCGGATCTCTTCACTGAGAGCTAGATCACGAACATCGTCAAATTTTAACTTATTTCTTCCCGAGGAGCTACTCACAGCCGTGACAGTAGCATTCCAGCTTTCTGGTAGAGAAGACAATAAGATCAGTGCCCGTACCTCTTCATCAAACTCAATCTCCACTGAACTCAACTGAGTTGTGACTGTGTTGAGTTCGTTTAGATGTTGCGCAACCGATGCGCCTTCCGTCATCCGCAAGTTGAACAAACGTTTCATCAGGTGAACTTTGTTCGAAGCTGATGGCTTCTCATACATGCTTGAGAGAGCCGCCATAAGACCCACCGTGGTCTTTTCCTTTGCTATGTTAAAAGCAACGTTGCGGGATAGAGTCAGTCGGATAACTCCAAGGGCCTGTCTATCAAGCAGGGCCCACTCCTCCTCCTTCATAGTTTCTGGCTTCTGCCCTATGAGAGGTAGGTACAGATTTTTCTGGTATAGATGATCCTCTATCTGCATCTTCCAGAATCCGAAATCTGTGCCATCGAACCTTTCGATTTTTACCTTCCCTTCGTCTGTAGCCATTGCTCCCACTGGAATCTGACTTTCTCTGGATTATACAACCAAAGCTCTGATACCAATTGTTGGGGATAAAATGAATTACGCCGATTCACCCCTTAAGCCAGATTAGTGGGAAACTGCAATAAATAAATAACACACAGATATTTACGTGGTTCACCCAACTTGGGCTACGTCCACGGGCTGCTGCAAAGCTTTACTCGAAGATAACAAAGTGTTTACAACACTCACAACTCACAACCCATAACCCAATTACACCCGAGAAAATTACTCTCAATTTTCTCTCTCTCACAAGCTTAACTCTCTTAAGCTTTCACTCACTCTCTTCTTAGAGGAGGAGACAAGCTTCTCTTGACAAAGAGAAGAATGGTTTCTATGGAATGGGATGAGGATCCTTATGATGAGGATACTTACAAATGATGAAGGGATGAGCCTTATATAGGCTCAACAAGGTGGGTAGCTCAACCACCATTGCCTCCATTCTTGACCTTCATTTGAGGTGGGTGGCCTAACTTGAACAACCACCATTGCCTCCATTCTTGACCTTCATTTGAGGTGGGTGGCCTAACTTGAAGAGGTGGTGGGTGGCCAAACATTGACCAACAATGTCAACAATGGTTGCCACCCACCATTGCCTAACATATTAATTATCCAAGTCATGTTTTTTTGGCCTATAATCAGCATAATGCGTTTGTACTGTATTTTACTCCTGATTGCTAAGCCACCGGAAACATTTGGTTGGTTGTACACGTGTGCGCTTTCTATTTTTGAGTGGCACCGCTCGAGTGTTATCATAAACTTCCCTAAACTTAACACACTGTATAATGATATGTATACCTTCGCTAATTTTATTTGCTGAATTCTTTCTGACCTAATTTCTAAATAATTAAATATACACCTTTCATTTCATTTGCTAAACTGCTTACTATGATTCAAATAACAATTTCTAATTCAACTGTTATCATTTCTCCTTGTATTGCTGGTGGGAGACCTATCCAATCTGTCTACAGGAAGGAGCCATGAGGTCTTATTGTTGTATTGGGTCACTTCCAAAGTGAACGATTTATGCATATTTTTGTCTCAAACACCTCAGGCTTAGAGCATTATGAAGTTTAAAATATTTGTTTTCATCTTACAGTGTAATAAACCTGTTAAGTTCTAAGACAATTTTATGAGAGAGAATTCTATACTGTTTCATTGATTGTTAAAATGTTCATTGTACATTGCTTTATATAGACACCTAGATAATTGAAGTGGCTGTCAAAACAGAATGACAACTTAAGCTAACAAACTTAGTTTTGCTGAGTATGCTTAACACCCCCCCCCCCCCTAAACTAAGTGTAGAACCATTAATAACACTTAGTTTGTCACGTAACAACAATAATCTAGAAGTTCCAAAAGCTTTTGTAAAAATATCAGCAACTTGATCCACTGCAGAAATGTGAAGAACTCTAATGAGCCTGCGAGCAACCTTTTCACGCAAAAAATAGATGTCCAACTCGATATGTTTGGTCCTGGAATGAAGAACTGGATTGGCACTCAGCAGGACAGCACTCATGACAACTCAGCCGTGACTGAAGCTAACACTACAAGAAAAATGGTTATAGATAGCACATGATGATAGCGTTTTTTTAAAAAGTGCTATGAAAGAGATTTTGCTCAATTGTGAAAGGGAGGGATTTTTAAAAAGCGCTATGAAAGGGATTTTCGCTGGAGGCGCCAAAAGTGCCCGCTCGATCCAAACCAAAAAAAAAAAAAAAAAAAAGAAACAAAAAAGAGAAAGAAGGAAGGAAGGAAGGAAGAGAAGCCGAAGCCAAGTCACTGCTCTCATCTCCCTCTCCCACTCCGACTGCTCTCATCTCCCTCTCCGACTGCTCTCATCTCCCTCACCGTTTCAGGTCTCTCATTCTCAACACACTCCTTCTCCGTTTCAGGTCTCTTATTTCCACGGACGACATCGTCAGGGCATCTCGCCTTATCGACAACGAAGTTCGGATACTAAAGGTGAGACCTTTTCACGATTTCTAGGGTTTTGGTTCAACTTTTACTCGAATCGTAAGTGGGTATTGATTTTCTTTGTTGAAATTTGCAGGAGGAATTGCAAAGAACGAATCTTGAACTAGCAGAATCGTATAAAGAGAAGATCAAGGAAAATCAGGAGAAGATTAAGCTCAACAAGCAACTTCCTTACTTGGTTGGGAACATAGTTGAGGTGATTTTTCTATTCATCCTGTTTGATTTGTGAACTAATTTTGACCTAATTCGGTAAATAGGGAAGAAATTTTGTAAAAAAATTGATCTTGAAAATCGCAAATCTGAAAAGAGTTCGTTCACATCACAAACCCTAGAAAATATAGCTAAAGCAAGTTTAATTTTCATTTTATCATTCATGTCGATTAGTTGTATGACTTGAGTTTCTACATTAGTGAAATTGAAATTTGGTATGGGGCATTGTTAGTGTAATTGCATTAGTATGTATACTTCCCTATCTTATCTGATTAATTAGGGCCAACCAAGATTGATTTCTAGCACCTCTAGAATCCCGACACTTGAAAACCATCCCTTGGAAGCCGGCAACTATGTTGAACATGAAGCTTAGGAACCCGCCTTTTGAAGTTGTAATAACTCCATGGAGTTAAATTTTACCTATATGCCTATCTGGAAATTTCGCTTGCAGTATCAGCAACTTCATTTGCTTTATACTTGTATGCCTTGTATGTTTTTTTTATTATGTTAATGTGAGATACCTTGTAGATTTTGGAAATGAATCCTGAAGATGAGGCTGAAGAGGATGGTACTAATATTGATCTAGACTCGCAAAGGAAGGGGAAATGTGTCGTCCTAAAAACATCCACGCGCCAAGTAAGTCTGCTAGTTTTGTTGTCAAATTATTGTACATTTTTTTTGCACTAATGTACTTTTGTATATTGTTTTGAGCAAACAACAATCTGTTCATGTTACCAAAGTAAATAAAAATATTGTTATTAATTAGTTCACTTTGGTATTGTTATTAATTAGTATATTGTTTTGAGCAAACAACAATCTGTTCATGTAGATTGTACTGGATTCTATTGGGGTTTCAATCTGGAAGATGGCCATAGAACCCATTGAGGATACACAGAAATCAACTCAAAATGATACTCACAGGCAAGAGAATGGATATGCAAACATGGAATCTGCAGATAGTGATGATGATGAAAGTAGTGAAATTGATGATGATGTTCACTCTGTTGAGCTTCACGTGCAACCAATTCTGAAAAATCAACGATTAGCGGTTGCCTGCGATGATGGTTGCATACGATTATATGTGGTCCCTGATTCAGGGGGATTAACGTATAATAAGTCATTTCCTAGAGCAAGTGGTGAGATATCTACCCTCTGGTCTATATATTACTAGTATATTGGTTCTTGCTTTGTTCTTCATGACTTGATGATATATATTCATGTTTGTTTGGCTTGTGTTTTAATTGGTAGGTCGTGCTTTAAGTGTTGTATGGAGCCTGGATGCAAAGTTAATATTTTCTGGGAGCAGTGATGGGTACACATCTAAATTACTAATTTTCATTGAGTAGTATATTCTCCAAGTCTTCTTAATTAGTAATTGATGCCCCTCCATTTACTGTGGTTATGTTTGTATTTTTCATAAATATCTTTTGTTTTGGGGCAATTATTATTGTTTTAAGGCGCTAAATCTAATATATCATCTTGCAACCAAATTTTTTTATTTACAGGTTTATTAGATGTTGAGATGCTAATCTGGCCTATGAGATCTATAGGATAACAGTTGGACATGGAGGCTTTGGTAATGGACCTGAGCTTTGCATATGGTCACTTCTTTTCCTAAGGTAAAAAGCGAATCAGGTTTCTGTGATTATATGCGTTTGTTGCACTCTAATTTTCTGATCCTAAAAGTCAGATGGTTTCAGGTCAGGGACACTTGTAAGTGCAGATAGCAGTGGTAGCGTGCAATTTTGGGAAAGTCAGCATGGAACTATGTTGCAGACACATTCTCTCCATAAAGGTGATGTCAATGCATTAGCAGCAGCTCCTAGCCATAATAGGGTGTTCTCTGTAGGTTTTGATGGTCAGGTTGTTGAATCTGACTTCCCCTATTTGTTAGTCAGATTGAATTTTGTGATGAGCTTTTTCTCTGTCAATGTCATATCATATATTCATCTAAGATGAAGTTGTCTTAAATGCCCTGCGCTTTCTCTTATTTGTTTGTCGGATTGAATTTTGTGATGAGTTTTTACCTTGTCAATGGCATATCTTATATTCATCTAAGATAAAGTTGTCTTAAATGTCCCGTGCTTTCTCTCTGTTGTTTATTTATTTATATAATGGAACTGTTCATTTGTCTTGAATGTATGATTCAAAGTGTATAGACTCAAGTAATCAACACATGAAACACAACCTGACAGATTCTAATAGATCATGACAATTTTCTAGACTGCTTTGCGAATGTTATTGGCATCATAAAATGTCCTTCATGGTATTTTCACGACAACACAATTAGCTATTAATAGCAATTGATGATAGCGTTTTTTAAGTTTTTGCTATAAAAGCCCAAATTCTAATGACATCAAGACCACAATTCAGGGATTTAAGATCTTAAATAAAATTATGCTAAAGAATATTGTCGTTCATATTCCAGAACTCTCCATCAGTACTCAGATTATGTTACTTGTCTTGTCATGCCACCCTGTCAGGTCACAGGTATGTTTGTATCCATCTTCATGCTAGTATTAGTTGCTTACTCGTGTCAATGGTGAAAATTTATGCTTTAGGGTCAAGATGGGGTTGAACTTATGTATGAGCTCAATTGTTTGCTTAGATGTGAATAGAATCCTTTTTAGTTTAACATGAATTTTATTTCATCTTAGCCATATATTATTGAGCTCAATTGAACTTATGTATGAGCCTTTTATGTTTTGCTAGAGTTGCTATTGGTGTTAGTTTTGTCTACTTCAGTATCTAATTGTGTCAAATACATATTGTTGCAAATATTTTCACCTGATTATTAATGGTTGAACCTTACTAGGTAATCTATGATGTATATAGAATATTAAGCATTGGATCCAAAGATTACCTTTTTGTTTTTTGTACCAATTATAGTGGATTATTATGATCATTTTGCTGCAATTTGTTGTTTGTAATTCTGTTACTTTGTTGGCTAGTTTATCTTTTTTCTTAGAATGATATGTAGTCATGATTTTCATTGAGTCTAGTACTACATAACACTATGATCTGTTGCGGCACTTGCATATCCACCATCATGATATGTAGTCATGATTTGGTGGAAGTTTTTGTGGACTATAGCTGGTTTTTTGGTTACTTAATTGGAGTGTTTGTTAGATGTTTTGTTAAGGGTTTTGCTGATTGTTCAACAACTTCTGCAAGAAAACAAACATGGGTCGAAGAGAGATATCTACTACATGCATCCATCTGTGTTTACAGGTACACTCTTTGGTCGTTGGTTTTTCTTTTTTAAGATCAGAAGTTGACAATGTTGTTGGGAATCATAGCCCCTTCCTGTTGTTGTACATGGGCTCGACTAGTTTCGTTGGATTGCTCCATTTCTATTGTGAATTTAGGGTGACATTGTAGTAATGACTGATGTGTTTGGCTTAGAGAATATAACTGCATGCATCCACTCTTGGCTCTCTCTCACTTGAATTGCCACTATCTATGAGTTTGAGCAAAAAGATATCTATGCCTGTCTTCATGACTCTTTAATTGGTTAAACCTTAATGCTGAAGTTATTGAACTGTGTTTTTGCAAGGTTTGGAGCTTCAGTACATATTGAACTTGGGTCTCACTGTTTTTTTTCTTTCTATCTTCAATTGCAGATCAAGCAGTTGTGGACCGAGCAATCAATGACATATGCATTATGTTACAATGCAGTCGCCATAATCTTAATGTGGTATGGACTGTCCTCGGAATGTCTAGAGTATAACTTATTATTGTTGAAATTATTTGGATTATGATTTATGACATCTGAGTATGATGAATGTAGTCGCCATATGCTCGAAATTCAGACATAAGGGCAAAATATTCATCTTGGATTTTGGATTTTGGATCAGCAGATTCTAGGGTCATGGATTTTGGATCAGTCTTCTTAACTTCTCCTTCAAAAGGTGAACAAGATGATTCTGCTTCTGCTTTGCCTTCTACAGGCAACCAGACCCCAGGGGTGAATGTTGGTGAGTTGGTGGTGGCACGTGGCTTTGGAACTGTCATCAGGCACCGAGATTTTGAAGAGCATTCGAACTACTATGACGCCCTCTTAGCTGCCGAATCACGTGCTATTGCGGGGAAGAAAGGGTCTCATTCTGCAAAGGATCCTCCCGTCATGCACATTCAGGATCTTCTAACGGTTAGACTTTTACCTTCTTTTTATTATTATTATTATTTTTATTCTTCTCCCATGGAAGGTTTATTTTATATAAACCTCAGGCTCATAAGCTCATTATATTCTGTAACAACTGTTGGTTCTGAGGGTTCTGCAAAGAAAGCGAAAGACTTCTTGCCCTTTTTGCAACGGAGTAGGAGGATGGAGGCTGTTGTGGAATATGTACTTAGTGGCCATCAATTTAAACTGTATATTCCCAAAGAAACTTGCACGATTGCGTTCTCATTCTCAGGAGTTAGATGTCCTGGTCGTGACAAGCCTTATTCAGATGAAGCAATTTCCTTTATGATAAGAAAAATACTTCAGAGAGATGTTGAGGTACTGCTCTTCTTTAGTAGGCCACAAGGTTCCATTTGACTCTCTTTACTGAGAAATTCTTCATGCTTAAACAGATAGAAGTAGAAACCGTAGATAGAACTGGAACATTCTTGGGATCTTTATGGGAGTCGAGGACAAACGTGGCTGCAACTCTTCTGGAAGCAGGGTTGGCAAAACTTCAAATTTCCTTTGGTGCTGACAGAATTGCAGATGCCCACCTTCTTGCACTAGCAGAACAATCTGCAAAGCGACAGAAATTGAAAGTGCGTGCCCTTTACATGTTTAACATATTATTCTATGGCCAGTGTTCTTTATATGAACCTGCTTACTCAATATATTTTTGTAGATATGGGAGAACTATGTTGAAGGGCAAGAAGCTACAAATGGTTCAACTGCTGACATCGGCAAAAAGAAGGAAGTGCTCCAGGTGCCTAGAGAAAACAATGCATTATGTAGGACTCTCTGTTACATCTGTTTAGATTTAATGATTGACATTCAATCTGAATTTTCTCAATCAGGTTGTGGTCACAAAAATTTTGGATGGTGGTAATTTTTATGTCCAGACAGTTGGAGAACAGAAAGTGGTTGCCATCCAACAGCAGCTTGCTTCGTTGAAGATCCAAGAGGCCCCTGTTATCGGTTCTTTCAATCCTAAGAAATGTGATATTGTCCTCGCCCAGTTCAGTGCAGATAATTCGTGGAACAGAGCCATGGTAAGAATAACACTCTTGATCTCACATAAGACTCGAGTTAATTGTTATAAAAAAAATGAATTGTGTAGTTGGTTATATATAGATTAGAAATAACCAGTAACTATCCTGATCCACAGAAGAAACAATGTAATGGCGCCTGTTTAGTGTAAAGACTCATGTTTTTGAGTATATTGTCGGTATTCGTTGTGGATTACTAATGAATTTGAACCTTAAAAACAAAAAAAAAAAACTCTTACGAGTATTTCCACAATAGTAGCTAGTTGGTGCCTTCTGAATTGCACTTGTGTAGCAATCCCTTAATTAACTGAGTTTGGTTGAACATTCTGTTAGCTTGTTTTGCGTCCTTTTGCTGATGATTATCTTGTTCACCAATCTACTGAACTACTTGTGAACATTAAGTTAAAAGATGCTAGTTTCCAGTTGCTTAGTGCATATGCAATGATTTAAGAACTTGAAATCATATGAATCATGATATGATTATTTTTGTTTGTTATTCCATTGAACTTGGGCTTGGACATACTGTACTTTAGATTCTTTATATGCCTAGTATCCTATTGACCAATCTGTTGTGTCAACTCTGAAGATGGCTTTATTAATGCGATCTTCGAATAATAAGATGATTTCAAATAATAAGATTATAGAACCATGATATTATTATCAAGTCATTGCATTAAAACTTTTCTAATTCATTTTATAAGTGTTGGTACAGTCAGAGGTGGAAGCTTTGGTACAGAAGATAGAGGTGCAAAAAGTAGCACTTTCCGGGAAGCAGGAAGAGTTGGAGAGACTCCATAAGCGCATAGAAGAAGTGAGCTTGCGCTCCATGCAGGCTGAAGCCACTGTCAAAGTTCTGGAGAATATGCATGCTTAATCTCAGCAAGAGCAGAGAGCCCTTACAATGGAGCTCCAAAAAGAGGTTCTGATGCTGAAGGACATGGAGCATTGGAACCATGGCTTAGAGGAAGAACTTCAGCAAGTCACAGAAGAATAGGCATTGACGATATTAAAGTTTGTGTGTGTGTCATTGTATTTGAGATATTATTTGATAGATTTTGTGACTCAATGTAATACATTATCTTATTAATTACATTACTTTGCCTCCATTCATGGAAATGTTTAAGTTTGGCACATTTAGATTTTTATTTTATAGAAATAAAACTTATAAGATGTAATAAAAAGTCATTTGATAGCAAAAATAAATAAATAAAAAATTCTATGTATACTTACCATAGCGTTTTCGAAACGCTATGGTATAGTCTACCATAGCGTTTCTAAAACGCTATAAATAATCTACCTACCATAGCGTTTCAAAAACGCTATGATAGCCCTTGTTTCTATTATAGCTCCGGCTGTCATAGCGTTTACTAAAACACTATGGTATCCTACCATAGCGTTTTTTAAACGCTATTAATAAGAATTTTTCTTGTAGTGTAAACTCCTATATTCAGCCTCAGTATTACTTCTAGATACAATGCTTTGCTTCTTAGAAAACCATGAGATGAGATTAGAGCCTAAATACACACAATAACCTGAAGTAGAACGCCTATTTGTTGGATCAGATGCCCAATCAACATCACAATACCCTGTCAACTTGAGAGAAGGAGTAGAAACCAGGTGAAGTCCAAATGTTGATGTAGCCTTTAGGTACCTTAAGATCCTCTTAACCACTCACCAATGAGACTCAAGAGGGTTTTGCATGAACTAACAAACCCTATTAACTGAGTATGCAATCAGGTCTGGTTATGGTGGCATATTGTAAAGCTCCAACAATTCTCCTATACAACTGAACATTTTGGACTGGATCACTCCCCGTGGCTAACAACTTCTCACCACCACTCATAGGAGTAGGCAAACCATTTGCAAATTGCATCTTGGCACGACAAAGAAGGTCATGAATGTACTTAGATTGAGACAGAAACAGTCCATCAGCAGTGTGTTGAACTTGAATTCCAAGAAAGTAATGAACCAGTCCCAATTCTTTCAAAGAAAACTGAGCATTTAGCTGAGATATCGACTGAGAAATGTCTGAAGAGCTTGAACCAGTGACTAAAATATCATCAACATACACAAGATGAAGATAGGAGATGGTGAGTGTCCGATGAAAAGGGATGAGTCTGACTTAGTTGTTGTAAAGCCAAACCTGATAAGAGTCTGACTTAGTTGTTGTAAAGCCAAACCTGATAAGAGTGTGCCTTAGCTTGTCAAACCAAGCTCTAGGAGCCTGTTTTAGACCATAGATGGCTTTGGTAAGCTTGCAAACTGCATTGGGACGAGTTGGATCTATAAACCCAGGAGGTTGCATCATGTAAACCTCTTCTTGTAAGTCCCCATTTAAGAAGGCATTGTTGACATCCAATTGAAATACTGACCACGAATATGTGACTGCAATAGAGAGTATAACTCTGATTGTAGAAGGTTTAACCACAGGACTGAAAGTCTCTTCATAATCAAAGCCAGCAATTTGTTGAAAGCCCCTAGCTACTAAGCAAGCTTTATACTTCTGAATTGTGCCATCTAAATTTTCTTTGACCTTGAAGATCCATTTACAACCAACAATACTTCTATGGTGTGGAAGATCCACCAGAGACCAAGTCTTATTGCGTAGCAGAGCCATATATTCATCTTGCATAGCAGAGAACCAATGAGGAGTGGTTAAAGCCTCATTCAGGCTAGATGGTTCAGCAGAAGCCATGAAAATCTTAGGTTTGTATATACCAGCTTTAGACCTCGTCACCATCTGATGTCCAGAGGGAAGTGTAGTAGGTACGACTGGAGACTGTAAAGAGACCACTGGACTGTACATTAGTGGGAGGCAATGTAAGGTGGCCGGTTTGATTAGGAAAAGAAGCCAATGGGCTAGAGGGTGAATGACTATCACCAGATGACAAAGACTTATGATACAAAGGGGTCTTATTGGCAGTAGAACTTTGCAGTATTGGAGTAGTTGGCTTTGCAGTATTGACAGTAGATGTGGCAGAAAGTGTGATGGATGCAGGTGTAGAATCAGGAAATAGAGAAGTAGACTTGAGAGAAGAAGGACGCAAGCGCAACACTTGATGTGGAAATGAACTCTCATTGAACACCACATCTCTAGAGATGTATATACGGCCAGTAGGGGACAAACATTTATACCCTTTGTGTTGTATACTATAACCAAGAAAAATACATTCAACATATCTATATTGAAGCTTATGGGTATTATATGGTCATATATTGGGAAAACAAGAGCAACCAAACACCTTGAGGGTACTGTAATTTGGAGCTTTGTGATAAAGAGTTTCAAAAGGAGAGAGGCCTTTCAAAACAGAAGAATGAACTCTGTTAAGAAGGTAAACAGAAGTTCTAACTGTTTCATCCCAGAATTTTAAAGGAAGAGAAGCATGAGCAAGAAGAGTAAGAGCAGACTCAATTATATGTCGATGTTTCCTCTCAGCAACACCATTTTGTTGATGAGTTGTTGGACAAGCCAAACGATGAAGAACACCATTTTGAGCTAAAAAGTTTGAGAAATATCTGTATTCTCCACCCCAGTCAGACTGAACACACTTAATAGGAAGACCAAATTCCAGTTCTACCTGTGACTTAAACTTGAGAAAAATAGGAAAAGCATCTGATTTATTTTGTAAGAGATATACCCAAGTGAATCTACTGTAAGCATCAATGAAATGAATGTAATATTTGTAACCAGAAAAAGACACAGTAAAAGCAGGACCCCACAAGTCTATATGAATGAGTTCTAATGGTGTGTTGTACGCAGTTGATGAACTAGAAAATGGAAATCTATGTATCTTTCCTAAACAACATGAAGAACAAAAGACAGAGTCATCTTTGTTTGAAACAAAAATTTTACATTTACTAAGAATCTTATGAACAAGTGTCAATGATGGATGTCCCAATTGAGCATGCCAGAGATACAAGGATGAGGAAGCATTTGTAGAAGCTGTATTGACTAATTTTCTTGAATTGGAATAAGAAGAAGTTGACCCTGAAATGACTGAATCAGCAAGAGGTGTAGATGAGAAAACGTATAGACCATTGCTAAGTGTTCCTTCCAATAGAATCTGATTGGTGACCTGATCCTTAACAAAGCAAACATTAGGATGAAACTAAAAAAAGACACCATTATCTTTTGCAAATTTTGACACACTTAAAAGATTTTTAGTGAGTTTAGGGACTTGAAGAACACTCTTAAGTAGCAATTTTCTTGAAGAGTTTAAGGAATGTAAGGTAGACTCACCAATGTTTTGAATTTGTAGACCAGTACCATCCCCAACAAAGATATGCTCATTGCCATGATAAGGAGCAGAAGACGTCATGTTCTGAGTGTAAGGAGTGCAATGATTTGTTGCACCAGAATCAGGATACCACCTACGATCAGATGGAGTAGAAGAGGCAGCAAATGTTTGCATCTGAGATTCAGAGTCAGTTCCCCAAGTAGGTTCAGGAGGTTGACTGGATGATGCAGAGAAAGCATTTCGAGATGCTATATTTGCTTGCAAACTTGCTTGCTGGGAAGACGTCTGCTGAGATGCTATGCTTGGACTCCATGGATCTGGAAGATTATTATCAAATCTATTGTAGCACTTGAAAGCTAGGTGACCAAGCTTCCCACAAATTTGGCACTGAGGCCAATTGGTTTGATGACCAGGGGGTCTACAACCTCTCCCAGATCCAGATCTTGCACTTCTGAATGAGAAAGGATTAGTTGGAGATCTGAACTGAGGTCTCCAAGCATGTGGATTTGAAGCAAAAGATCTAAGTGAAGGTTCGTAAGAACTGTGAACAACATTTGCAGAGCTAGACACATCAAGGTCCTTTACATGTCTCTCAATTCTTGATTCTTGAGCAAGTAAGAGTGATTCAATCTCTGCTACACTATATGAATCTAATCTAGAGGTTACTGACACTATGAATGTATCATAAGTTTGGGGTAATCCATCAAAAATGACATTAATGTGGTCTTTAGGGGAGAGTGAATGTCCTAATGAAGCTAACTGATCAATAATGTTTTTTTATCTTCAGTAGGTAGCCATTAATGGAAAGATCTCCTTTCTTGAGATTCTGAAGTTGAGTCCTAAATTTAGAAATCTTAGCAACAGTTTGAGAATTGAAGAAGACCTCAAGAATTTTCCAGATGTGTTCAGAAGTTTCACAACCAACTAACCTTGTTAGTAATGACTCAGTCATGGATGAAAGAAGCCATGAGAAGAGCAGTTGATCCTGTTGTTCCCAACTAGTAAATTCTGGATTGACATTATTGTGAACTTTATCTTCATCAGATAGAAATCTTGGTGGAGACAGAGTCTTTTTCAATGAACTTCTGTAGCTTGTGGCCTCTGATTGTTGCTAATACTTGTTGTTTCCACAACAAGTAATTGTGTTCACTCAATTTGACATACAAGGCGTGAGTGAACATCACTGGTTTACACTCTGTAATGGTAGAATTGCTGAGAGATGCAGCATTTGAAGAGGTTGAATCAGACATTATCACTACTGATTGAGAAGAAGAAAAGAAAAGAAGAAAGAGCAATGAAATAGCTCAAATACCATGTTAAGTTCTAAGACAAGTTTATGAGCAAGAATTCTATACTGTTTCATTGATTGTTAAAATGTTCATTGTACATTGCTTTATATAGACACCTAGACAATTGAAGTGGCTGTCAAAACAGAATGACAGCTTAAGCTAACAAACTTAGATTTGCTGAGTATGCTTAACATAAACCAACTGTATTTATGGTTTGACTTTATGGAATACTGCCATTCCACACAGATACAAACTTACCAATCAATTTTTATGACTCAATGTTGATGCTGCAGATGAAGTTGAAAATCTTGCTGCTGCAAGGAAGGCAGCTTTATCTGGATCATAACCTTCAGATTCCATCCAGGTAATTTTGTCTTGGCATCTTCAAAAAAAATTCTAACATAAGCCAGTCCTTTCTAGCTGATATGTCGACTAGTTAACATTGATGCCTTTATCTAATTTGGTTGTTCGTTTTCAGGTTGTTAATTCTCTACTTACCCAGATGGACAACTTGAAATCTTCACCTAATGTGATCATCTCAACTACCTCAAATATAACAGCCACAATAGGTATGCCCATTATTAAATATGGATTCTAAGTGATCTCTGCATGTTTCACCATTTCTCAGTAATTGTGTAATCACTGATATCCATGATTGTTACTAATCTTAATTCACGGATTCACTGTTGTTTCTTTGAAAACCTTAAAACAACCTAACTTCCCTCACAGCTGTGTTTGTTTTGACCTTCATGAATCAATTCCCCGAATTGGTACAATCTCCACTTTAACTATTGTAAACCGCAACAATTGTTGTAATAACTTCTATAAATTTACAGTCACAAGGTAACACTTGTTGCAGTTATGAGTTACCTGCCATGCTTGAGTGCTTGGAACACAATGGGTGAGTCAATATGAATAATGAGATTCCTGATACTGAGGTATGATAGTGTGAGGTCAGTCAATATGACCATACCGTCAGTTAGTTTTTCGGGTCCTACAAATATACTGATCTCACTTAAACACCCACCATATTCATTTGTTTGCAGTCTTATGATGCCTGAAGCTCTTATGTAACCAAAACCATACAATGAGAATTAAGAGTGAATCCAGTGGAAAGGGGGTGATGGTATCCATTTTGTTAGAAGGTGAGTTGGGTCTTGGACCTCTGGATAGAGGTGTTCTGAATGGATTATGATAGGTTTATATGAATAGCATTAGAAACACTCTTGTTTGGATTAAAGTATTGTTTTCTTATTTTGGTATAGCAAGCATTGGATCAGTGATGTGGCTCTTTTGATGGGGAGAGTGAATAATTTTGGCACAACTAGCCATTCATCCAACTATGAAATGAATTACAAATTCTTAAGAGGTTGCAAAAAAGTTGTTACTGACATTGAGGACAGGCAACTGTGTTGAAGAGTAGATCTACAGGGAAGGCTACTGAAAAGGCAAAACTACACGATGTGGTAAACTTTAGTTTTATTAATAATTGGGTTTGGTAAACTGAATTTGTGTAAGTTAAAGTTCAATTATAAACCATGTAGCATAGGCTTGTCGTTTTGGAAATGAGTCCATAAAAATGAATCAGGTTTAGCGGTTCCTCCAGAATTCACTTAATTAGGCTTTTGCCCTCTAAGAGTATCGCCAGATTTAATATTCCGTGAGTTAATATGGCTTAGAGTATGTGTTTAAAATCTGTAGTTCTGAACTTGTCTTTGGTTTTTTTGCCTGTAAATGGAGTTAAAAGTTTCTTCAGTGTTAATATCAAGTTGCCAATTAGAACCATTAGGTGTTCCCTTCCATTTGTCAGAATATAAACACACTATTATCCTGTAGCAGATATTGCATTTGTTGATAGAGCACATCAAAGCATATGTTGGTCCTCCTACTCTTCAAGCACGATATGAAATATTGAGATCATGCATGCAAGAGCTCACACGTAAAGGAATTGTAACACAATCGCAGGTATCGTGTGTCTTCATCTTTCAACTCATACTTGAAAATACGTCTCTAGCACTCCTAAGTTCGAGAATGTAGGATGAGCTCATTTTCCCAAACTACCCAAGTGTAAGAGAAATGGTAAATGCCTCAGAAGTACCAAGACCTGGAGATCCACTTCATCAGCCTAGACTATTACTTGAAGCAGCAGAAATATGTGAGGTTAGAATCTCCAAACGTTCCAATCAGTTGAGTGTATTCAGTGACCCCTAAATAAAAACAATTGGTGCGCTGACCTCATTTGAACTGTTTTTGGATTCTTATCCAGGGATGGAATGGAAGGGGACTTTGAGAAAGCTTCCTCTCTTAGCTCATGCAGCCATTTCCAATCCCTACAATTGTGACCCTAAGTTTTTGTACAAAATGATAGATACAGCAAGGAGAGATCTCTCCGAGTTAGTTTCTTGAGCTCAAATTGTTGAAATACAGAAAGAAAACATAGAAGAAAGTTGAAGAACATACTTGAAGGTGGTGTCGGCAACCCTAGAACGTCATGGAGACTTCAAGAACATTAGCAACAATTGGAAATTGATGAAGTCGATAGTTGATTTCGTTGAAAATTGGTATGTCGGCAGCCGAAATTGAAGAAGAACAACTTGGATATGAAGATATGCTTGGTTGGAACAGCTGGAAGAAGGAAGAAGAAGGTGGTGGAAGGATCTCCACCGCCTATGAACCCTATATAAGAAGGAGGAGCTTCCCTTCTTCAATCATCCTCCATGTTTGTGAGATCTGTGAGTGTTAGGGTTTATCCCTTTGTATCTGTGAAAGAGGAAAAAAGGTTATTTTGATGGGCTCGTTTGATGTTGTATGAAATGATGAAGTTTTGAAGGTCGTTCATGGTGCACTTGTAATTTTGAATGACCGTTTGGAAGGGTAACTTGTACTTCTTGCAGATGAGTACGGTTACACTGGTGAAGCAACTTGTATTGATGATGTTGTGGATGTTGCTTCTGGTGGAGTTACATCGCTCCAGTGATGTTTGTTTTGATGCCTCGAGGGTTTATTAAAGCAACTTGTTGTTGTTGGCCATGTGGATGTTGCTTTTGGTTGAATTACATCGTTTCAAATATGATCATTCTGATGCCTCGAGTATTTGATATGAAGATTTGCATTATGTATGTTCGTGCACACTATGTTCTGAACGTCTTGATTTGGAACTCTATCCTGACCAAAGTGGAGATTGTTGGAACGCATTTGGAGGGATGACGCCCTCACTTTGATAATATGTTTGACACCTTTGGGTGTGGCGTTCGTGAAGTTGTTTGGAGGGGTGATGTCCCTGACTATGAATGATATGTTTGTGTATGTATGGAGAGGTGATGTCTCTCAATATGATTGATATGTACGTGTATGGCGCTGTGAGCACATGTGGAGGGGTAAGACCCTCAATCAGTATTGGTTTGATTATGTCGTTGGAAATCAGGTGCTTGTTTTTTGTTCGTGGTTGTTGTTGTCGGCTCAGATTTGTGAAATCTTCACCGAGGTGGAGAATTGTTGAAATACAGAAAGAAAACAGATAAGAAAGTTTAAGAACATACTTGAAGGTGGTGTCGGCAACCCTAGAACGTCATGGAGACTTCAAGAACATTAGCAACAGCTGGAAATTGATGAAGTCCGTAGCTGATTTCGTTGAAAATTGGTATGTCGGCAGCCGAAATTGAAGAAGAACAACCTGGATCTGAATATATGCTTGGTTGGAACAACAGGAAGAAGGAAGAAGAAGGTGGTGGAAGGATCGCCACCGCCTATGAACCCTATATAAGAAGGATGAGCTTCCATTCTTCAATCATCCTCCTTGTTTGTAAGATCTGTGAGTGTTAGGGTTTATCCCTTTGTATCTGTGAAAGAGGAAGGTAGGGAGGTGTGAGGGGAGAGAGTTTTGTTTGGTTTTGTCTTGTGTTATACGCAACCAGTGTATCTGTGTGGTGTCGTTTAGACACTTGTATGTGTAACGTCTTTGACGTTTTGTAGCTCTCTCCGTTTGTAATCTTTCGCTCTCACTAGTAAAATTGTTATTTGTCGTGGACGTAGGCGAGTTTGCCGAACCACGTAAATTAGTTGTCTCTAGTATTTGTTTGTAGCTTCGCATTTCAGCATTTGTAACACTTCCGCGCACAACACAAATCTCCTCTTTCTTTTGTACCCAATATCACGAGTAATCGTAAACATTTTACAGTTTAGTATAAATTCACTCCGTCGATAAAAAAAAAAATTGGTCAGAAATATAGGTTTACCAAACCTTGGGTGGGGTTTGTTTATCTTTTAATTTGCTTCGGGTGGCAAAGTTTTTTCACACCAGCAAAGATAATTTTGATTATGCATTTGGGCATTCAGAAATACACAATTCCCTGGTCTATGGGTTTCTCCCACTTCCTATATTGTTAACAATTAAGATTTAGGGTTTCCAACTATAGTTTCATTAACTTTAAAATTCCGAATTTACAAATTGTTAAAAGTAAATTTACAGAAGATGGAACAAATTACCCAACCATGCATGTTTTCATAAAATAAAAACATGTGTAAAAGTGTTTTACAATCCCTAACATCACTCACTTTTCAACCAAAAACAGAAATACAAGATGATGATAGTGACATAGCATCAAACTTCTCTTTCTCTCGAGAAAAAAAAAAAAGAGCAAAAAGAGGAGAAAACACTAGGAACTACATTTCATTCCATGGGGAAATTTAAAAGGCAGATCTACAAACAGGGCAAGTGCTGCGTTTGTGATCAAACCACTTCTCCAAACAACCCTTGTGGAAGAAATGCTTGCATGACAATTCACTAACTTGTTGATGAGCTTCGAATCAATGCAAGCAAACACAACACTCAACCGAACACAAACGACCTCCACCACCACCACTACTAGTTGTTGCAATTCTCCTAAACCCATTGTGTGGGATAGATTTGAAAAGGGTAACTGAAATTCTCCTGCTCTCCCTCAAATTCTCTAGGTACCTACCTTCATTTGAACCTTGCTCTTCTTCTTCTTCATGTCTGAATTGAGTAGGGTTTTCAACACAACCTATCACTTGAAGCACCCAACGCACCATACTCTTTAGAATAGCAACTGAGATGACTGTGTTCATAACCAATACTGGAAGCACCCCTTCAGCTGCACTAGGGTAGTGTGAGAGCCCCATCTTATCTATGAATTAAATTGGCAGCCAAACAGACCCAATTGTTGTAGAAATGAAGGAGAAACCAAAAACAACAGGGGTCAATTTGGGAAACTAAAGAAGAAACTCAGCTGCTTTATCTCACGGGCTTTCTTTTCACAAGTAATTTTCGTGCGGCACTAGCAAACTTTGCCCCGACTTATCAAAGAAAGCTAGTCAGCCTTGCCCACAAAAGACTTACTTAGACTTTGGAAAACTAAGCAAGCTAAGAATACAGAAGAGAGCTTAAGAGAACTAGAACTTGTATTGCTTGAATTCTCTGAGGCGATTACAACAAATGAGGTCTTAGCCTATTTATACAACTTTACCTCCTCAATGGACGGTGGTGATCAATTTAATCTAACCGTCTATAATGAGCTTCTACACACTTCCTTAGAAATATCTAAGGACTAGAATCCTATGGAACTTTATGGAATCTTATGGGAGGTTATAGAGAACTCTCTCTGGAACAATGTGGAATACTCTACATTATGTACACTTGCCAACCTCACTTGGCTAGGCAAGAAGATAGTTCTGACATTCTCCCCCACCTAATCAGGCGACGTCCTCGTTGCCTTCAAATCCTCGTACGCTTTGATTTGTTCCTTGAATTGCCACAAATGTTGGATTGGCTCCCAGCTAGCTTCACTTTCTGGCAATCCTTTCCACTTGACGAGTAGCTCATGTGTGGGAGGTTGGTTTGAATGACGTACCACACGATCTGACACGATAGTCTCTGGTTCCTTGTCATGTTGGATCCTCATGCCCATTGGTGCTCTTTGTGAGACTCCTCTGTTTGGATCATCCTGATCTTCCTTATACGGTTTCAGTAGGCTTACATGGAAGACTGGATGAAACTTGATCCTCGGCGGCAACTCGACCTTGTAGGCTTGCTTTCCCACTTTCTTGACTATGTGGAAAGAACCCTCATATCTCCTGATAAGGCCACGATGCAGTCCAGAAAATCTGGCATGAGCATGCATCTTGACAAGCACAAGGTCTCCAACCTGGAACTCTCGAGGTCGTCTCTTCTTGTCGACCCACTTCTTCATCCTCTTGGAGGCCTTTTCCAGGTAAGCTCGAGCCTCATCAGCTTGATCATTCCATCATTTGGCAAACTTATAGGCTGATGGACTCACTCCAGTGTAGCCAGTGGCAATAGAGCTCAGGGTCATAGGTTGTTGTCCCATGACAATCTCAAATGGGCTACGACCCGTCGCTTCACTCTTCTGCAAGTTGAAAGAGAATTGGGCAACATCTAGCAACTTAGCCCAATCTCGCTGGTTGGCACTCACATAGTGCCTAAGATATAACTCCAGCAAGGCATTCATCCTTTCCGTTTGAGGATGAAAACTAGTAGAGAAATTCAGGTCTATACCCAATAACTTGAACAACTCAGTCAAAAATTTCCCCGTGAACCGAGTATCCCGATCACTGATGATAGATTTGGGCACACCCCAATACTTCACCACATGTTTGAGGAATAAATGTGCGGCTTGCTCGGCT
This sequence comes from Berberis vulgaris, assembly GCA_963556465.1. Lineage (NCBI taxonomy): Eukaryota > Viridiplantae > Streptophyta > Magnoliopsida > Ranunculales > Berberidaceae > Berberis > Berberis vulgaris. The sequence goes on from OY747124.1 coordinate 44,605,517, forward strand.
GTGCACTCCTTGGGTGTGGGAATGAAGGTGGCATACTTTGAAAATCTGTCCACGACCACAAGTATCCAATTTCAACCTTCCGATGCAGGCAACCCAACTATGAAATCTAAGGAAACACTCTCCCAAGGTCTCTCTAAGATGAGGAGGGGTTCAAGTAAGCCGGCAGGTGATTGTTGCTCCACTTTGTCTTGTTGGCATACAAGACAAGTCTTCACATATGCTTCGATATCATCCCTCATATGTGGCCAGTAATAAGAATCTTCCACAAGAGCAAGAGTCTGATGTATACCTGGATGTCCCGCCCACTTGTTATCATGGCATTCTTTCAAGACTTCCTTCCTTAGGTTGTCATGAGGTGGAACATATATTCGCCTTCCTTTAGAGTATATCAAGCTGTTCTCCACCCAAAACCGTCTTGTCTTCCCATCTTTGACAAGAGCTATGATGGTTTGAGCCATGGAATCATGTGTCAATCCTTCCTTTATGCGTCCCTTCAAGTTGCTTTAAGGTTGACTTACGTCAGCAAGTTCTCCTTTTCTACTTAAAGCATCCGCAACAAGATTAGCTTTGCCAGGCTTGTACTCCAAAGTGTAATCGAACTCTGCCAAGAAATCTTGCCACCTAGCTTGTTTTGGTGTGAACTTCTTTTGTGTCTGGAAGTAGCTAGTGGCAACATTGTCGGTCTTGACCACAAATTTGCTCCCAAGCAAGTAATGTCGCCATGTTCGTAGGCAATGCACAACTGCAGTCATTTCCTTCTCTTGTACTGTGTACCGCCTCTCAGTATCATTGAGCTTCCTACTTTCAAAGGCAATAGGATGCCCTTCTTGCATCAATACCCCACCAATAGCAAAGTCAGAAGCATCCGTGTGTACCTCAAAAGACATAGAATGGTTGGGAAGTGCCAACACCGGTTCTTCCACAATTGCCTTCTTCAATCCTTCAAAAGCTTGTTGGCATTTTGAACTCCAATCCCAACTTCGTCCCATCTTGAGCAAGTCCGTCAATGGAGCGGCTATGGAAGAGTAGCCTTTGATGAACCTTCTGTAATAGTTCACCAAGCCAAGGAAAGATCTTAACTCGGTGACTTTGGTAGGTGGTTCCCATTCTTGGATGGCTTGTACCTTGGACTTGTCCATACGAAGTTTGCCTTTGCCAATGATATGACCCAAGAATGTCACCTCCTCTTGGGCAAATGAGCACTTCTCCTTTTTGACATAGAGCTCGTTCTCCTTCAAGGTTTGGAACACTTGCCTCAACTGATCCACATGTTCCTCCAATGTCTTACTATAGATCACAATGTCATCAAGGTACACAACTACGAACCGATCAAGGTAAGAAGCTAGTACCTTATTCATTAGAGTGCAAAATGTGGCCGGCGCATTAGTTAAACCAAATGGCATGACTAAGAACTCATAAGACCCGTACCTTGTAACACATGCCGTCTTTGATTCATCTCCTTCGGCTATGCGGACTTGATAGTATCCCGAGCGTAAGTCAAGCTTGGTAAAGTACCTTGCATCACCAAGTTGATCAAAGAGATCCGCAATAGGTGGAATCAGGTACTTGTTCTTGATAGTGACCTTGTTGAGTGCCCGATAATCAATACAAAGCCGTAGGGATCCATCATGTTTCTTTTGAAATAAGACCGGCACACCATATGGAGCTTTGGAGGGTCGGATATAACCAACATCTAGTAAATCCTTCAATTGTCTTCTTAACTCCTCGAGCTCAGGAGGTGCCATACGATAAGAAGCAAATGCGGGTGGCTTTGCTCCAACTTCCAACTCAATAGCATGATCCACCTCTCTCCTTGGTGGAAGCTTCTTAGGCAATTCGGCAGGCATAACGTCCTTGTACTCCTTGAGAACATCTTGGACGACCTTAGGTGCATTCACCTCTCCATCCATGGGACCTTTGTCTTCCTTGAGGGTAGCCAAGTAAGTAGGCTCATTCCTCTTTACTCCTTTAGAAAGTTGGAGAGCGGACACCATTTTATCCTTACTTATCTCCCGTACCACGGACACAACACAAGATTGTCCCTTTTCCATGATTCACATAATGTTGGCATATGGGACCAGAAAAGCCTTCACCATGTCCAAGAAATCTATACCCAAATAGAATTTGTGATCATCAATTGGGGCAATAGTTATGTCGACTTTATCTCGCCATTGCCCAAGCCGAATATCGGTGCCACGAGCTACTCCTTCAATTGGGAGACTTTTAGCATTGACTCCCTTGATATATCCTTTCTCCTTTGTATATGGTAGGTCAATTTCTTTAGCAAGGTCTTTGGCTATGTAGACTGTGTCGGCTTCGGTATCCACCATGGCTTTCAAAGTCTTGTCCCCGATCTCGGTCTCCACATACATCCTTCCACGTGGTTGTTCTTCGACCTTAGCTTGAATGGCACTTAGGAGATTCATTGAGGCGATCCTCCTTTCCTCCTTTGCTTCTTCCTCCATGACAAGCGCGACAAGTTTCCCCCTGTTAGGACACTCAAATGCCCGATGGGGTCCACTACATAAGAAGCAAGATATCTTCTTGGGTGATCCATCTCTTTTTTCTTTCCCCTTGTCTTTGGAGTACTTGTGTTCCTTGGAGTGCTTCTCTTTGTCTCCCCCACCTTTGCCATCATTACTCGGCCTTTTTCCCTTGCCCCTTGGATGAGTCATTTCTCTTGAACTCAATCAAGGATTCGGCCGCAGCCATAGCCGTTGCAAGGTCTTGCACACCTCGCCTCTTCAATTCCAGCTTGGCCCAACCCGTTAGGCCATCAAGGAAGCTAAACAAAGCATCCTTTTCTCCCATGTCAGGAATCTCCAAGAGAAACTTCGAGAACTCCTTCACATACTCCCTTATGTGGCCTTCCTTATGTTGAAGGCGACGAAGCTTGGCCCTAGCTTCGTTTTCGGCATCCTCCGGGTAGAATTGTCTCTTGAGTTCCTTCGTGAATTCTTCCCAAGTGTCGATGGTGCACAATCCTTTCTTGACATCATCGGACCTTCTGCGCCACCAAACTGTAGCAACATCATTTAAATATAAGGAGACACTACGTACCTTTGATGCTTCATCTATTATGCCAACCACATCGAAGTAGCGCTCCATGTTCCACAAGAAGTTGTCGATCTCCCTTGCACTCCTTGCCCCACCATAGGCCTTAGGTTTGGGAGCTTCGACTCTGTGGGTGATTGTCCCTGGTGTAATCCCGCCATTGGCTACCGCAACCATACACACACTGAGTTGAGTTTCTAGTTTCTCAACTCTTTCCTTGTAAGCACACATCTCTGCATCTTTGGCAACAAGTTGGGCTTCAAGGGACTCGATCTTCTTGGACACCATGTCCACTACTGCGTTCAAGGCTCCTTGCATCTCTTCCCGGAGCTCTTGGTCCTCCCCATTGGACGCTTGCCCCTCGATGCGTTGGTCCATGTCTTCGATTTCTCCCTCAAGTCGGACATGGTGGCACACAACTTAGCCAACCTTTCATCCATCGCAGCGATCATGTCCTTCGACTTGTCCTTGCGGACTTTCCCACCTTTGTCGCTGTTGCCAGTTGCTGGGTTGTTGACCTCTGACGACATTCTCTTGTGTAGGATGATTTCACCAACCTTGCCAAACCTGGCTCTGATACCAACTGTCACGGGCTTTCTTTTCACAAGTACTTCCCGTGCGGCACTAGCAAACTTTGCCCCGACTTATCAAAGAAAGCTAGTCAACCTTGCCCACAAAAGACTTAGACTTTGGAAAACTAAGCAAGCTAAGAACACACAAGAGAGCTTAAGAGAACTAGAACTTGTATTGCTTGAATTCTCTGAGGTGATTATAACAAATGAGGCCTTAGCCTATTTATACAACTCCACCTCCTCAATGGACGGTGGTGATCAATTTAATCTAACGGTCTATAATGAGCTTCTACACACTTCCTTAGAAATATCTAAGGACTAGAATCCTATGAAATCTTATGGGAGGTTCTAGAAAACTCTCTCTAGAACAATGTGGAATACTCTACATTATGTACACTTGCCAACCTCACTTGGCTAGGCAAGAATATAGTTGTGACATTTAGGTCTCGTCTCACCAACTTGCAATGGGCAACAAACAAATATGGGTCGAGGAAGGGGTTTCTTCAACTCAATCTTGTGTTAACTAACTATGGGTTAAAGTGGGATAGTAAACTAAACCACGGTTGGTTTTGGTTTAAGGAGGGGCTGTTTAGGGTTAGAGTGGAGTTAACACGTATAAGAGACACGCGTATGTATTGTAGGTTCTGAAAAGGTGTTGATTGATTGAATCTGGGAGAGGTGTATTGTCGGAGATGAAGAAGAGAACGTGGCAGTTGTTACTCATCGTTGCGTTGCGGAGAACATGTGGCAGGGGAACAAATGAGGGATTCGGGGGGGCTCCTGCGCACAAAGCACAACCGTCGGATCTGATCCAACGGCTCAGATCGACGGATTTCAAAATTTTTTTTTTTTTTTTTGAAATCCACTTTTTTGAAATCCTTCGATCTGAACCGTCGGATCAGATCCGACGGCTCAGAAATGTGCACAGGAGGACGTCCTGCGCTTTGTGCACAGGAGCCCCCCCCCCCCCCCCCGGATCCACAAATGAGGAGAAGTTTCTTGATCCTCGGGAAGAACCGCGTATATTATTGATGGCGATGCCATGGGATCATCGATTCCTGATGGCGGGGTGTTGGTTATGATTTACACACGTGGATGACGTACCCATCAGTGTGGGTTATCCACTTGATGTAAAAGGTTCCCCACCACCAATTATATATGGTTACTCCCTCCTACCCTTTACCCTTTTATATTCATCTGATTTCTAAGCTCATATGTACGAGTTTTCAAAGGGTTCAAATTTTGTAAAGTTTTATCTCCAAAAACTTAAAAGCATCCAAAAATAAATAACCCAAAAACATAATTGTAATTAGGTAAGCCCCCACCCAGCCCTAAATCTTAAATGTATGTAACACCTACACCTTTCCTCTTCATCACCTCCCATTTGCATTATGAGATGTAGACTTGCAATATTTTAGAACTATTGTAACATGACTAGAAAAGGGTTATTTGCGATATGCTCCCTATAATAAATTGTTATTGGCATTTATCCAAAACATATCAATATTTCAGTCACCCTAGGACTAACAATCAATAGTCGTTGATCGTGAAACCTCATAGGTAAAACAAGTGCTCAATAAAATACCTTTAAGCAAATGAACCACACATCTAACCTCAAGATGCAAATATGCTACTCGAGGATATCTAATGATAAAATTTATAAAAGGATCTTTGAGATTTGAACAACATCAAAGAGGAAACTTTGTAGGATATAATAAATAACAACCCTTGAGATACCTATCCATCTCTAGGAAAATCCAATGTTAAAAACATCTCCTATCTTTTATTCACAGAGGAATCAATCTGAGAATGGATCTGTATGGCCACTAGAGGTGGTAGCAGAGATGCAAGAGAGAGGAGACCAACGTTAAGGTGGTTGTGGAGTGGTCAGTGGAGGGGGTTGACATGACGGATGTGGAAGCATATCGACCCCCAAAAGGAAGAAACACGATTGGGATTCGTTGATTCGATCTCAAAGAAGAAGAGCTTGGATGGATTTTGATGGGGTATCTCTGTTGTTGGCGAAGAAAGTGTGGGTGACGAGACCGAATTCAAAGTAGAGCTCTCGGAGGTGGGGACTGAAACGGAAACTTGAAGAGGGAGGGTGTGACCGACGGTGGTGGTTGATGAATTCACAAAGAAATAGGAAAGGGGAAGGGGAGGTGCCGACTTCAATGGTGGTGGGGAGCTGAAACAGAGGGAGGCACACAAGAGGGGCTGATCGATCGTGGTGGTTGGTTAATTCATTGAGAGGAAGGGATTTTATATAAATAGGTAGATAGGGAGAGGAGAACAAAGAGGAAGGTGGAGAACATAAAAGGAGAACATGAACGAAGTGGGGGAGAACAGAGAGGGAACATGGGTGAAGGATAATGAAGAGGGAAAGGTGGGGCGGGGGCAGTGGTTTGTGGGTTAACAAAGAGAGGGAGATGAAGGGCGGTGGTGATTGGAGAGAGGGATGGGAAAAGGGGCTGTTGGTGGCTGTCGAAAATTCGGACAAAAGAGATAGGGGTGGGAGGCAGTGATGGTGGAGAGATTCAATTCAAGAAAGGGAGAGTGGGGAGAGGGTGGTTGGTGGTGGTGAGGAAGTTTAACAGATAGAGGAAGGAAATAAGAGGGGTTGATTGGGGAAGATGAGTGTTTTTTTAATAATCGTGAGATTTTACTTAAGATAGGCTTATTATTTTGGTTTGACCCTGATTTTTTTTAGATGAGTTGTTCAGGGTTCAAAATATTTAATTTCAGTATTTAGATCAGTAAATGGCATTTTTATCCTAAAAATATGGTAGTTTTGAAATCAGCTCGTGCCCTCACAGTTAAAGTGCCGGGATTTCTAGGCCTGGGGGTGATCAAAATATCGAGATGTTCTAGTGTAAATACGAGTTAGCTATTTAGTAACTACCTAATAAACTTTCCTTTTTAATCTCTTCCATAAGTTTCTCTCATTAACTTCTTTAATAAAATCAATTAATATATATTAGGAAAGAATCCAACTCTTAGTAAACTTCTCACTCTTCTCTCTTCCCGAATTCTTCAAGCCAAGCTTTGAGAAAGAAAAAAAAATATTCACGCTCAAATCTCCTTCCACATCTAAAAAAGTAAAAATCAAAGTTCTCCATCCATGGCAGAAAAAACAAAACTAAAATTGTGCCATTTCTGCAAGCCATCTTCTCCGTACAAATAGCATTTATGTCACATCTTGTGCTTGGAGTTCTGTTCATCAATTCGAATAAACAAAAATAAAAGTTATCAAAAGGAATATCACAGTCAATTTATCAACAAATAGTTCGAATTCTTTTTTTTATTTTTTATTTTTTATAACTCACTCTAAGCTTATTGTCTCATTAAAACTTTGCCTAGAGAGTTCATTGGGGCAAAAATCTATATAAAGGAATAAAATGTGATTTTAGCACTTAGTAAAGGACCACATGACTTGTACGAGGCATCCAAAGTTTAATCATAGTAAAAACAAAGATATCTATAAGTTAAAAAAGTGACTTGTTCTTTGATGAGAAAATGGAGATTTGATTTCTTGGTCTTCTCCAAATGAATAAGCATTCGTGATATCAACATGTATCTCGTTATCTGATTGATTGATGATGATTTATTAAAAAAAGAGTTAATTAACTTTTGGCCCCCATTAATTCACGCACGTACATTCCATTTTAGGTGCCATTAATTCTTGAAATTAGTATACCACCCAATTTGAACTTTGACTGTTAATTCAATTATGAAGACTTACTCACTTCATCCATAATTTCAAAAAAGATCAAATTACCCATGGTTTCAATCTCAAAGATATACGAATATTCCATATCATGAAGAAGATCTAAAGGCTAAATTAATAAAAAATAAAAATAAAATCTTTTAAATCGGATAAATGGACAAAATATCTTCTTTTTTCTGTTTTGTTTGCTGCATCTTCTTATCTCACCTCAACACATCTTCTCTGACACCTCAAACACAAAAAAAAAAAAAAAAAAAAAAAACACTAAATAGGTAACACACACATTCTCTTCTTCCATAACATTGTAAGTGGTTATAACCCCACATGTATCCATAATCAAAGTGAGTTGAATTTACATTTGGGGGTCACCTGTGTTTATGGAATGAAGGTAAAATGGAAAGGGTGTTTTCAGATTTGCTAGAGAACCATTTTGCTTATCCATCGTCTCCATTTCTCACCTCCATCGTTGAACCATCTCTTTTGGTACGAAACCAACCCATCAAACCAATTTAATTGCATTCTCCCCAACCTAATTTCTCCAGAAGTACAACAATTCCCATCATAATTGATGCGTCCAAATCCGTCATTGCTTATCTCGAACCTGCAAAACGAACAACTGTGAGCCAATGATCATTTTTGTGGTGGTTGAAGGCACTCCGATGCTAAAGTCAGGCAATGGTGCAAGAAAGAGTTTAGACTAGATGAAATTAGAAATGTCTATGCGTATAATTCTTTTTCCTTTTTCTCACCTTATGTAGTGGGCGTTCTAGTCCTCAGCTGTCCTTGCTTTCGAGGGAGGAGATCTCGCCTAGGATCATACCTGTGCATGACTCTTCGACACTTGTCTTTGTTTAGGACCCAATGCTTGATTAGGCGAAGAGCTTGTTTGTGCAAATGGATCTAGGGCTCTGTTGAAGCCTTTTCCGTACTAGGGTTGACTGACGCCACGTGTACGGCTGTGATTGCATGGCTGATTGTTGTCTCATCAGTTATCCCCCTAGTTAGTAGGGATGTATAGTGGGTCACTAATTGATTGCGCGAGGGGTCTATGTGATGTCATGATGGTATATTTTGACACCTTTTGGCTTTTGCACTGCATTAATGCTTATGCAGCAGTTTGGCGATTACTTCCTCTGCGAATGAAGCCTATATAGACTTTTTTTGAGGGAGTTTGATCTTTTTCCCTTCCAGAGTTCCCATTTTGTCAAGAACCCTCTGATTAAGTGCAAACCATAGTTCAATAATGTCTACACGATTTTCGCCAGATCGACATGCGGTTCGCGTTGAGTTTTTTTGGGACACTTTTGATGTCGGAGAGAGATCTTGCTGACCTTCGCAACCGGTTTCGGATCCTTGATGATCTAAGGTTGACGCTTCTAGACGAAGGTGAGTCTCCGATAATCTCAAGGAAGAGGCACATCTATCTGTATAAGGCCATGTTCAGAGTGGGCCTACGCTCCCATGTTCCTGGAACCATTTGGCAATTCCTGTCATACCATGACATTGCCCCGGCTCAAATGACACCCAATGGATGAAGGATTTTGATTGTCACCCTTGTTAGGGCAAATGGTACTGGGCTCCATCTACCACCTAGGTTGATTCATTCTATAGTCCCTATTAGGACGAATAGTCATGGTGTCTGCTGGCAGTTGAAGCCCTCATGTTTTAGTGGGCTTCCAAAAGATGCTAAGAATTGGCAGTGGTAATTTTTTTTTGTTTTTTTGAGATCTGGAGACTTCAGGAAAACCAGTAAGTTTTCTGACCTATCGTAGCTTCAAGAAAACCAGTAAGTTCTCTGACCTTTTTCGCTTGGCGTTTTTAGTGTAACACTTATTGTTGTCTGACGCGCCACCCGTTTCTTCAATTGGGGGCATGACTATGTTGTTTTTTTCTCTTGAGGAAGAGGGAACTAAAGCCAACTTTCTCGCTCTGCCACTTATGCCCATTTCAGATGCTTTCCACCTCAAAGTCATCAAGCGGAGTGGTATGTTTTCCGGTGAGGCTAGACTTTGACGCTCCGATTGGCTTTTCTTCTAGTGTTCGAACGTCCGAGTGCAGAAGAATAAAGTTTTGAGGACGCATAGTCCATTCAAGAGGAAGGTCGTGGAGGGACTGCGCAAACTGCTCTTCATATCCTGCTGTCTACTTTGGAGAGGGAGCTTGTGGAGTACTCCCAGTCAGTGGTACCTTACCATGCACCCGCAAAGGCAATGTCTGAGCCCGACAATCCTTTTCGGCAATCTATGAAGGAGTCTGCCAACTGTTTGCCTCCTTTTCCTGTCCCAATGTATTCTATGGAAGGGGAGTTTTTTCATTGCCCTGAGGTGAATGACCCTAGCAGTCTAAATGCATAGCAGCTTGACCATGCTAATGTTTGTCTTCTCTAGGCCACCCTCAGACTCTATTGGTGATGACTAATGACTAGAGCTTCGTGCTCCGAGGGACGTTGCCGAGATTCGTCAGTGGCCTTGGGTGCACAAGGAGAATTATCTGCTTTGGAGGAAGCCGCTCGTAGCCCGTTCGGATTATCAAGCCCGTTCGACTTCCTCGCCATCTACTGCCTATAAAGTGATGGAAGTTGCAGAGTTTCCGCCTTTCTCGAAAGTTGTAGTTCTGAGAGGCATTGCGAGATTGATCCCTGACCCCAAGGTTTTCCATGCCGATACTCGCGTCGAATTTCGCGCACTGGGCGTTATTCACCTAAGCTTTGGCGGCTGACATAAGTGGCATCAGGAAGTTGATAGAGGAATGGTTCCATGCAGCTCCTGAGAATGTCATTTTACCGGCTGGTTGATAGAGGATGGTGGGCACTGAAGTAGAGTCCATGTGAGACATAATATTTGCTAGGGAGAGGTTGTTCACTAAGCAACAATTGTAGCTTTCGACTGCCCTTTTTAAGGTGGACTCGCTGGGCAAACAACTGGTTGCTCATCTCGACATGGAGGCTCAACTGGGAGAGGCCCATGATAACTTGGACAAGGCTCTAGCTGTTTAGGCGGACTTGGAGGTTCAACTGAAAGGAGCCCTGAGTCGTCTGAATGAGGCCTTGGCTGCCTAGGCTGATTTGACGATTTAGCTTAGAAGGGTTTAGGAGAATCGAAACAGACTGGTAACTGAGCAGGCAACGGTTGTTGACCGTTTGGCATTTGCCCAGAAGTTTGCCACTGATGTTCAGAGTGCTTTGGACTGTGAACACGTTGAGTCAGTTCGGCAGAGGGATCTCCCTGACGCTTCATAACTGCAAGTGTAATGACTTACCTAGGAACTAGATTCCGAGCGTGCAAGTCGGGTTGTGGTTGAGCGTAGGTTGGCGGACTGTGAGTGTGGCCTTACTAGGGCGAATAAAGAGCTAACTTGCTTGAACCTGCTGAGATTGCTAACTTCAGCAAGGTTGCTACTGGAAGGTTAGAGCTGCTGGATTACATTGAGCAAGATCGTGAGGACTAAGACCTTTCCGCTTACTGGTAGGTGGCCTTCGCCCACTTTGAGGAGGCAGGTGACTCTTCTTCTTCTCCGCGGGGTGGCCCTAAAGCCGATCTGTATGTCGTAGAGATGGCCTCCGATCTTGATGTTCCAGAGCCTGTCATTGAACCTGAGGCCATTCCTGATTTTGTAATGCAGGAGGATGTTCCTGACTCTATTTTCTCCGTATGAGCCTTTTCTTGTATTGGAAAAGATTTATTAATAAAAAAAAGTTTATTTTCCTTTCTTATTGCTTGTGTCATAGCGGTTGCACTCGCCTTTTTAATTTCTGCTTGGATTAGCTGAATAGGCGGGTGTGTCCACTCCCACTTGAAGTAGGCTTAGTATGGACTGGAGCCCTCTCTTAGCTTGTCTGGTCTCATGATCTGATAATAGTAATAACTTAATCTTATGGAAGTGTTAAGATGTAGGGTAGTCACCTTTATTCGTGTGGGTTATGTTGCCTTAGTGGCATAACTATTATCTCTCAGAAGAGTTGAACTTGTGTAGAAGTCGTCTTGGCATTGATGATCGGACTTCCTTGATGGTCCCTGACCGTTTATAGTAGTTAGGGTGTTTAAGAAACCATCTCTTGTTGGATTGGATTTTAGTACCATGTTCACGTTCAATCCTGAAGATGACTTGAGTTGAAGAGAAGTCGTTTACGCCTGCCTAGGCTAGACTTCCATAATAGATCTCAATCCTAAACATAAGTTGGGTTGTGGAGAAATTCGCCCAAACGGGCCAGATTTTTGTATTCTTCTGGCTCAATCCTGACTTGAGTTGGAGAGAAGTTTACTCTTCCTGTCTGGGCTAGACTTCCATAATAAACCTCAATCCAGAACAGGACTTGGGTTGTGAAGAAATTATCTTCGTCCTAACGGGCTAGATTTCTGTACTTTTCTGGCCCAATCCTAAATAGGATTTGAGCTGGAGAAAATTTATCCCTGCTCGTTTGGGTTAGACTTTCATAATGGACCCCAATCTTGAACATAAGTTAGGTTGTGGACAAATCATCTTTTGCCGAAACGGGCTATTGTATTTTTCTGGCTCAATCCTGAAGAGGACTTGGGCTGGAGAGAAGTCGTATTTGCTCGTCTGGGCTAGAATTTCATAATGGACCCCGATCTTGAATAGGAGTTGCGTTGTTAAGAAATCATCTTCGCCCGAACGGATTAGATTTCTGTTAAGTGGACTAGGTCACTTGTTGGGCGAGTAGTCGATATCCTGAATAGGATTAGACATGGCCATTGTGCGCCATCTTTGTTCCTTAGATTAGATCATCCCGGTGCAGTGAGTCGTTAACAGACTGGACTCGGTCCGCTTCGCGGTATCGTGGTTCCGTAGGCGGAATAGGTTACTTTTGCGGCAAGTTGTTGTTGTCCTTAACAGGACCAGGACGTAGATGATGTCTGCAGTCTTTTCTTCGATCTCTGGTGCCGTTTCTTCCTTCTCATTCTTTCGGGGCTGTTTTTCGTTGGAATTCACAAATTCTCCTAGTCTTCCCTTTCGAACCCAGTACTCCATCTCATTCTTCAGACTCTGACAGTCCTGAGTGGTGTGACTGTGGTATTTGTGATAGGAACAATACTTGTTCTTATCACTTCTTGAAGGATTTGTCTTGAGCTTGGGTCCACTTGATGTCTTCCCAGCTCTTCATGGCAGAGAAAATCTTGGACAAGCCGGAGTTGGGGGGTGGGGGGGTGTAGTCAACGTACCTAGAGCCGACGTAGTTGGTAACCCTGTCGGGTTTTACTTTGTCAGACCTCGTCCTATTGTTACTTTTCCTCCTCTTATACCTGTTATCCTCCTCGCGCATCTTCTCATTTCTTTTGTCCCGAGCCTTAAAAGCATGCTTGGTTTTGTTTTCGCCTCATTTCTTGGCTGTCAACATTTCTTCGAGAGTGATATACTTTTGCACATTTTTTTAGTAAGTCCGCCATATCTCTCAGGGGCTCCATGGTGAGGAAGTTGTAAAACTGACCTCTTCGGAGGCCAGAAGTGAAAGCGGTGAGGAAGTCGCTACAACCGTCGATTAAAGTCAACTCGTCGTTAAAGTGAGTGACATACTCCCTGAGTTTCTCGCCTTGTTTTTGCTTGAGGCTCAACAGATAGTGGGGTCCTTCCTGATCCGTTGGCTCCCCACAAATTTGGTGATGAATGCCTTCGCCAAGACCTGAAATGAATCAATAGATCTCGGCTGGAGGTTGTGGAACCAGGTCAGGGCAACCTTCTTTAGACTGGTGGGAAAAGTTCTGCACGGGGTGATTTCTGAACTCCATCACATGGTGGTTATGACTTTGACTAATATGACGTTCTATCATAGAACTTGAGCTTTGAGGGGACAAATTTCTTTAGCAGGGGGCATTCATGATCACTTACGAGAATGGAGGGACAGTGAGATCATACATGACATTTGAATCGGTCTCCCTCATTTGGAGCAGGCTCTTGACTGTGGTCCTGTCTGTGTTTGGGGCATGGTTTCATGATCCTCATCATCTCTTAAGCTCCTCTTTAGGCCAGCTTTTCGCTCATCTACTGGGACGTTCTTGCTTTCTTGGATGCCTTCTCGGGCATCCTCTTGGGTTTGGGACCTCCCCGGATTGCAACCATTTTTTGATGTCGGCTGTCGATCCTGGATGAGCCTTTCTACCACCTACGCTAAATGATCCATGTGGAACAGGCCAGTCGCGGCTGCCTCAATGGCTGGGTTGTGCAATTGTTTTGTTTCCTTGATCGAATCGATTTTTCCCTGTGGCTGGGCTTCCCTGACCGGAGCATTGTCTGGCTCGACATTGTTGTTGTGGGCTCGAGATCCGGTGCTGGTGATCACATCTCGATGCTCTGCTTGTTAGAAAGAGCTTATATGTTTGTTTCAAGGAAAACTTGTCGTTCTCCCCACGGACGACGCCAAACGGATGCTGCCAAATCCGTCCTTGCTGATCTCAAACCTACAAAACGAACAGTGGTGAGCTAGGGACGACCATTATGGTGTCCGAAGGCACTCCGATGCTAAAGCCAGGCGATGGTGCAAGGAATAATGATGAAATTAGCAATATGTATTCGTACATTTCATCTTCCTTTTTTCTCACCTTATGTAGTGAGCGTTCACTCCTCAACTCTCCCTGCTTTTGAGGGCGTGATGGAGGGGGATATCTCGCCAGGATCATACATGTGCATGATTAACTCTATTTGGCGCTTGGCTCTGTTAACTCAATGCTTGATTGGGTGAAGAGCTGGTTTTGCAAATGAATTTAGGGTCTGTGATAGCTCAGAGATCCGTGTTCAGGCCTTACTATCCTGAGCCAAGCTCCAAGATCCGTGTCGGTTGGACTGGCGTGGTTTGGGCTTGGGCGCCTGACTTACGGGCTGAATAATGCTTTAAGATTGGGTTCGCTTGAGACCATGTAAAGGCCTTTTTCGTATTAGGGTTGACCTACGCCACGTACGACTGTGATCGCATGGCTGATTGTTGTCTCATCAATAACCAATTTATGAAAAGGAATAAAGAGGGACTAGCTGTAAGGGTTTAGATTGAAAACTCAGCCTAAATGATTAACAAAATAAGGGGAGGGGTGGATTCGTTCATGGCAGGTTGCTCGAGTAAGGTTTCAATTCAAATTGATTAGCTTATATGGTTGAGGTTTTCTAATGGGATTCCATTTGGTTCCCCGTGGTGAACCTGATTGGAGGGAGGAAGAAAGACAAGGAAGAATAGGAGTTTGAGAGATCTCAGGAAGAAGATAGAGAGTTTTGATGCTTTTTTTTTGTTCCTTTTATTTTTTCTTTAATAATTGAGACCATCACATTTCTCTTCGAAAGTGTATTTAGGATCCTCGGATTGATATCTAAATTCATTAAGATGAATCCGTGGGCGATTTGCTCTTTTTAAAAATTATGGATGGCAGCAGCAAGTCAGAGCTAAAATGGGTGCTAGACCAAATTTAAAAAATTAATGGCACCTAAAGTGAAATACACATAATTTAGTTTGGGAGGGGAGGTAAATAACCCTTTCAAAAAGTGTGCCTTCTTATCCATTCATCCTCTTCCCACCGTCTCAATTTGCCCTACAACCCACACCACCAATGTTGCTAGATTCCACAACCTCATTATCACCACCAAATTGACCCGACTACAGTAATATCATCCCGCCAAAACCACCAACGTGCCTGCCCCACCTTGTCTCACTGAACCAGCCCACCCCAACATGCAAGTTAAAAATATAACATGAGTTTGATTAGATTAAACCCACTCACCCCAACCTGCAAGTTAAAAACATAGTATGAGTTTAATTCGGTTGAACCCATCCATCTTCCAACACCATTGGTCCCACCCACCTGCTAACCTCCAAGTAGATGGATTAAATGGTTAGATTAAATTAAAGGGTCAAGTAAACATAACATGGTTTAATTCGATTAAAGGCTATTAGATGAGTACCTATAACTGGAACCCATATACATTTTTACAATGGCTGAATTAAATGTTGATGAGTTGATCTTTGGGGATCAACCAAAATCGCAGATGACTTATTTCTTGTAAAAGGCCAAGTAGTCGAATCTTCACACGTCATGGGTTCCAACCCGGCCAGCGACATGAGGTGGGGAAGGTTAAGGGTAAAAAAACAATGCTATATTTTTACTATAATTGCACTTTGATACCTCGTGCAAGTCACGTGCTCCTTTACTGAGGGGTATTTGGGTCTTTATTGATTGTGAGACATCTGACCTTGGTCAACGCTTTGAACAAATAGTCATGATCCAACCCAATGTGTAGTTATGCAAAACTTAGGTACTCAATATGAATACACCTAAGTTATGAGTACTCACAATATAAATAACTAAAAAAGTATTGAAGGGTATTTGGGTCTTTACTGAATGTGGGACGTTTGACCTTGGTCAACATCGTTGAACAACAGTCAAGACCCAATTTCGTTACCCAATTTGTAATTATGGTAAATTTTTATATCCAATATGAATTACACCTAAATTATGCGTGTCCAAAATGTAAATAACCCATTTGTTTTTGTCACCACAACCTATACCTGCAACACTTTTTAAGTGATACAATGCTCATTTTGTTGCCTCTTTAAAACCTTGCCAAGGAAACCTAGTGAAAACATACATCAAACCTAAGAACTATGATGATGCTAAGTAATGCTGCCTCTTTAAGATTTGAAGTAATTTTTACAATCCTTAACTGACTTGCCTTCAAATCCAACATATACAGAGGCTATACTGTGAGGCTCTTGCCTTGGATGCTCTTAGACCATCTCCAACCGTCCTCTCAAATTTCTAGCAGGCGTGTGCCGATTTCAGGAAGGAAAGATGCGTGACATCGAGAGTTTTGAACAATGGGAGATACATATCCAGGCTTTTGTCATGTGTAACTCTTCATCCCGACTTTATTTTGAAACCTGGGGGTTTTAAGCTACCTTCAATCCCCTACATTCCAAATTCCATCAACCAATCGTACCCTTGAGTTACGAGGTTCTGATCAGAACCCAATGACAGATTTGGTCACAAATTCTATCCAACCCTTAGAAAATAAAAAACACCAAGACGTTCAGCATGCATACCACTATCAACAGGTGGGATTTTACACTATATCATGTAAACTCGTAAAAGTGAAAGATATACTTTGGTGAACTTTGAACCTTAAACCATAATTATTAATCTGGTAGTTGTAGACTTGTACAGTAAATAGAATAAACTGGTGTAATTGCAGAACAAAATGATAAACCTAAACCACATTATTTTGATCCTATTAGTAACCTCTAGAAAATGCAATTTCTGAAGTTCAGTCACTAGCAGCTTGGACGTCGGTTGTACTCTGAACTTTTAAAGTTTTTTCTTGAATGATGGATGTGACAATGTTTTGCTTCACGCCAATTCAAACAATTGAACAATAGATATTAGACCGATGTCAGTATCACATGTTTAATGCCATGATTAATGCATGCAAGTGATCCACAGGACAGAATTTAAGGTTCAGGACTCGGCAAGTCTGTGTGGTACTAAATGTAACAGACAAGTGCAATGAACTTAAGAGAATGATGTGTTACATTGCACATAACATAACAGAGGCAAGGCAAACAAAGACTTGTCCGCAAGGAAGTTGAAACACATGATTTAGAGGTGGAGATTTAGCCAGCATATTGAGTGCAGATGTCGACACACATGATAGCCTTACCATGTTTTCACTTCATCATAACTGACAGTGCCCTGTAATCTGATATAACAATTATTCTAAAAGAAGTTGCAAAACAGACCTTACCATAAGAATATCTATGCAGACAATGTGCACATCACCTAAGCTAATCTAACTTCTTGCCACTTCCATAGTCACAGATACTTGACTGGTACTACAAACATTTGTGGTCCCAAACACAAAATGCTGTAAAAGACCACCCTGAAGTATAGAGAGATATACTACTAGTACTATCACCTAACGTGTATAGACTAGTTGACGACGTGTTGGATACGGATAATACCCAACAAATCATGAAAGAGAGATGTTGTTATCCTTTTGCTGCCTGAAGTTACAGATTATATTGAATAAAAACCCTTACCATGCTCATCCAAAACTTAGCAGATGCACATTCAAATTGTGTTCAAACAAGAGTTGCCCCCCACACCATAAAGATTCTTCAATTAGGTGAAAGAATCTCATTTGTGAATTTCCTATCAAAGATCCAGTAGTTGCGGTCTTTCCAGATGGTCTACATGATGGTGTGAAGACCTCTAGCCAGTCCATCAGTCACCAATTCCTTTACTGGTTAGCTTCCTACACACCCGGCCCGTGCAGTAGTGCAACACATGGGCGACGCTCGAGGACCCCCAATAGCAAGCCACTGGTTGCGGGACCTCCCCTTAAAAAAATTAATTTAATATCATGTGGGTCAATGACCCACGTATCAGATATTAAACTGATAAGAACAGATACTACACTGAGTTTATTTCCTAGATCTTTTTGGAGGAGATGCACTACTCCGGAGGTTGGTGGAAGTGATTAGAAGACACCAAGAAGCTTTCAGAAGCTCCTTGGTAGGCCATTATGAAATTTAACCGGTGTGCAACTACTGAGTCAGCTGGAAGAATACCAGGGAATTGAAAACTAATAGAAATCCAATAAGGTTCATCCTCAGATAGTGCTAGGCAATGCTGAGGTATTGGGATAGCAAAGTTGGTTGATTATGCTTTGTGATTTTCATTGCACAATTACCTGTTGCTCCAGTAGCTATTTCAAAACGAAACCTCCTATGTGTTTTGTGAATTTCCTCTCAACCTCTTTTATATTTTGTTAATTCCCTTTCATTAGCGTCCAGTTTACTTTCTGAAAGGTATGTGATTAACTTTTCTGAAAGTGAAACTAACAACAAACATCAGCTTTCATTTCTGAAATCCTGGGAAATACATCCCTTTACATATACCATATTCTATGAAAAGTAACTGTTGAAAATAAATAACATGCTTTCGCATTTGAACAAAATGCAAGGCACAAAATGAAAATGTGTCACTATAGAAAATAAATTTAAATAAAGCTTGAACATTCAAGTCAGGAAGTGACACGAGCCTTTTAACGAAGTACATGGGAAAGGCATGTAACGGAAATTGCATTTAACCAATCATGTCGTCAATTAACTGCCATTCTATAAAGCAATTGAAATTGACATAACTATAACAAAGCCCGAAGGGTAATAAATATAAAATTCAAGAAATAGAATCACAACTCATAGACTAACCTCTTTAGAAGTAGGATTTCTAGGTCTCGAACCAAAAAGATTCATTATGTGACCATGAATATGAATATGAGGACACTTAACAAAGTAAATCTCGGGACTTGGATATTTTGCCTTCCTTAAAGAATGACTTGGAAACACGAAGATAACATAAATAGCTGGAGAGTGTCTTACGCTTAATGCCTTAGGATATTCTATGGCATCATCAACTGTCCCAAACTTTGAGATGTACTGAAGAAAGGTTCTTCAAAGTGTGGATAATTTTGTTTCCTCATTAAACATGGAAGATTCAGTGCCTCTTCAAGTTTTTCTTCTGCTAGTAATTTTTGCATCATCTCTTTATATGTAGCTTCCCTAGTTCTCAACTTAGCTTTGTCCACCATCTCAACAACCAAATTGTATGCTTTGTTTACCCAGTTCTTACTATACAAACCATTGACCAACAGGTGCAACACGTCAGTATCAGCACTCACGTTCTTTTCCATCTTTTTGAAGCATTTCAATGCTTTATCTACTTCACCAGCGGTGCAATGTCCTTGAATCAAAATTGTCCAAGTTTTGAGATCAGGTGATTCCATCTCATCCAACACACTGC
This sequence comes from Berberis vulgaris, assembly GCA_963556465.1. Taxonomy (NCBI): domain Eukaryota; kingdom Viridiplantae; phylum Streptophyta; class Magnoliopsida; order Ranunculales; family Berberidaceae; genus Berberis; species Berberis vulgaris. The sequence goes on from OY747124.1 coordinate 44,624,665, forward strand.
AAGCTTCCTCTAGCCTCCCTGCTTTACACAATCCAAACACCACTTGCTCTAAGTAATATTATGTTTACAACCCGCATTTCTCATGGTCCCCAAAATCTTCTCCGCTTCATCAAATTTCCCTACATGGGTCAAAGACCTGGGTATCCCATCATAAACCTCCCTTGAGAGGGAGTGCCCTGTTGCTTCAAACTTCTTGACGATTCTAAAGACCAAACTTAAGTCCGGGGTGCTGGTCTTTTATATTTGTTGTAGAAGTGAACTACAATCCTTAACGGAGGGCTTACACACCCCATCCATCATGAACTCATACATCTTGACAATCTTCAATCATTTTATTCTACAGAAAATTCCTTGAAACATTTATATATGCATAAAATTTCCACATCGTAGCCCACATTCCTCATCTCCTTCACCACATCCCAAAACTCTCCAATTGAAACTTCCTTGCCAATAACCCTAACAATTACATTGTAAGTAACAGCAGTATGTTCATAACCCAAATGCTCCTTAACCCAACGGAAAATTGTAAAGCCTTCAAAGTGGTATCTCCACCATTCTCTAATAATACTTACTATCTCATTTTGAGACAACGAAAGTTTGAGCTCCCCTAACTTCGTCTTCGTCGAACTGTTCCAATCCGAATCCAAAATAATCTCAGTTACCCCTTTTACTGTGGCAGTTGTAAAACTCCCTCAGGCCTTTCCTTCATGAAATCAGCAAGGGTAGTCATCTTCATATTCCAAAAAGTAGCCAAAAGCGTCAAATAAGTTTGTTGATCAACATCCTTCGTCGTATATTCTTTCAAGTACAACCCAAAAATCCTCAATTGATTCCTTTCGACTCAAAATTTTAAGCATTAGACTGTATACAGTTGAGGTAGGCTTCAACCCATTTTTCTCAGATACCCATTTAAAGAAATCAAAGGCCTTTTGGGGGGTTTTTATGAAATTTCCTCGAAACAAAAAGAATGGTTTCATGGATCAATGTTGGGTTCGATGTCACTAATTCTTGTTTTAACTCTTCAGACCATTCGTTTGCCAAAACACTTTCAACAAAGCAAGTGGGTTTTGATGATTTTTGGCATCGAAAATTCTTCCCTTTCATTGATATCTCACGGTTACAAAGCTACAATTAAGGAAGTTAACCCAAAATAAAGACCAAGTATAAGGAGAGAAAATCTCTAACAAAAGAAAAGATCCTAACTACAATTTTCCTAGCCCGAAAATACCGCACCGCATCTCGCCAACACTCCCCTTCAAGTTGGTGCATGAAGATTTCGAATGTCCAACTTGTCGAGGAAAGACGCAAATTGTTTCTTTCCGATAGCTTTGGTGAATATATCAGCCAATTGATCACCAGTTCGGACATAGTGAGTAGAAAGGAGGCCATCTTGGATAGCATCCCGAACGAGATGACAATTCACTTCTATGTGCTTGGTACGTTCATGAAACACCGGATTAGCTACGATATACATGGCAGCTTGACTATCACAATATACACGCATATGCCGTGTATGAAAGACTCCCAACAATGATAATAGACCCTTCAACCATTTAAGCTCACATGTGAGCGTTGCCAGAGAGCGATACTCGGCCTCAGTAGAAGACCGAGAAACTGTGTGTTGTTTTTTCGTTTTCCACGAGATTGGTGAAGACCCAAGAAGCACAAAATACCCGATAATGGACCGGCGAGTGACTGGGTGCTAGCCATGTAGTTGAACGTCGGTGCTAACGCGTAAGAGAATTCCTTGCCCAGGACGAGTCCGCGGTGATTGCATGAATTGAGCCAATGTATGAACCGAATAGCACAACTCAGGACGTGTAATTGTCAGGTAAATCAATTGTCCAACAAGACGACGATACTGCTCTTGGTTGTTATGTCCAACGCATATTTGCGTTGAGATAAAAATATCCCTTCGGCACCACGTGCGACTTCAATCCCCAAGAAGTACTTCAATTTACCAAGATCTTTCATGTGAAAACAAGCATTGAGATATTTCTTAAATTGAGCCAACATTCCCGAATCATCTCCTGCTATAATCAAATCATCAACATACAAGAACAACCAGAATAACACCATTTCGTTTAAACGTAAACAGAGAATAATCAGAGTATGACTGCAGGAATCCATAAGTTTGTAATGCAGATGAGAGTTTAGCAAACCAATTTCGGGGTGCCTGTCGCAAACCATAAAGAGATTTCCGTAGACGACACACTTTCCCAGGAGATGAGCCAGAAAAACCAGGGGGTGGCCGCATATAAACTTCTTCGTCAAGGTCCCCATGTAAAAATGCATTACGAACATCCATTTGATGCAAATCCCAATTCTTTTCGGCGACCACTGCTAACAGAACTCTCACTGTAGCCATTTTAGCAACAGGAGCAAACGTTTCATTGTAATCGATCCCTGCTTTCTGATTGTTCCCCAGCACCACCAGGCGTGCCTTATGACTCTCAATTGAGCCATCAGAATTATACTTCGTTTTGTAAACCCATTTGCAACCGATGGGTTTCTTCCCAGAAGGAAAATTCTCCACAGTCCACGTCCCATTATCTTCGAGAGCCTTTATTTCTTCTTGCATAGCAGTGCGCCATGTGTTATGCTTGACAGCCTTAGAAAAACGGGTTGGCTCAGTCTCGGCTGTAATAGCTGCAAAAAAACGACGATGTGGTGCAGAAAAATTATCATAACTTACATAATTAGCTATGGGATAGGGAGTACCTGAGGACAACAGAGGAGTAGGAGTTGGTGTGACGGGATCGGGGCAGCGAGCGGTGTGACACACATAGTCCTGTAAACGGCTCGGAGGACGCCGTGTACGTTGTGTACGACCTTCTGTAGCACTAGGAGCAAAGGACACAGATTCAACAATACCACACTCCCCCCGTCACTAGGCTCCTGCGACTCATCATCTATACCCAACTGTAACGGCGTTGGATCCGTGGAATTTTCATCACCAACGGCATCCTCAACTAGGAACTCGTTGCTTGTGGCAATAATAGGATCAGTAGGGGGTTTTTGAAATGGAAACTCCCCCTCACTAAAAACAACATCACGAGAAACAAAGAACTCATTTGTCTCCAAATCATACAATTTCCATCACTTCTTTTCATACGGATAACCCACAAAAGCACATTTACGACTTCTAGATGCAAATTTATCACTTTCCCGAACTCGAGCAAAGCACAAACACCCAAATGTACGAATGTTGTCATAAGATGGAGTAGTATTAATCAAATACCCAGTGGCCAACACACATAAGGGGTTTTCCCACCCAAAATAGAGGAGGGTGTCCTATTAATCAAATACCCAGCGGCCAACACACATTCTCCCCAAAATTGAATGGGAAGACTAGCCTGAAAACGCAAGGCACGAGCCACATTCAAGATATGACGATGCTTTCTTTCTACTCTACCATTTTGTTGAGGAGTCCCAACACAAGATCTCTGAAATTCAATTCCTTTTTCAACAAAGAAAGAATTTAGTGAAGTAAATTCAGTCCCATTATCACTCCTCAGTATTTTCACTTCTTTACCAAACTGTCTATTAATCATAGAACAAAAATTCTTCAAAATATTATGCACTTCAGATTTCTTAATGAGCAAATAAATCCACACTGCTCTAGTAAAATCATCCACGATGGTTAAGAAATAAACTGCTCCACAAGAGGATGGGACACGATAAGGCCCCCATAAATCACAATGAATAAGGGAAAAAGATTCATTTGCATTACGACTATTTTGTTCAAAGACATCACTAGTTTGTTTTGCACGCAGACAAATTTCACAAGCTTTATTTTCCGAATCAACAATACTTGAATTAAAATGTGGTAGAGTTCCTACAATACGATAAGACGGATGTCCCATACGACGATGCCACAGCTCAACATCATTCTTGCATTTCACCTTGTGCACGCGCGCCAGTGTCACACCCCGCAAGACATAGATCCCGTCACGTTGTTCACCCACACCAATCAGGGTCCTCGAGGTACGGTCCTGTATCACACACAACTTATTAGTAAGAGTGATTATAAAGTTTGTTTCACAAAGTAATTTACCAATAGACAACAAATTGCAATTCAACTGTGGAACAAATAGAACATGTGACAATTTCAATTTATCTCCAATAATCAATGTTCCTTATTTCGTTGCCATTGTTTCATCTCCATTTGGTAGTCCCACGGGACATGGAGCCACTTCACAAACATCAACAAGAAGATCAATACATCCGGTCATATGATGCGAAGCTCCGGAGTCAAGTATCCACTGTTGTTCAGAGATCTTACCAGTCAGCTTTTCTGTGGGAGTAATCTTTTGGGCGTTCAACATCGTCACAAGTGTTGTCCATTGATCTTCGGTAAGGTCGGGAAGGCCTGCACGATCTGCCTCAGTCACAGATGACGCTGTCCCGTGCCCACTCACACTGTGCACAACATTCGCACGGGCTGTACCACGTCCACGACCCGTTCCGCGGCCACTCCCATGTCCTCCTCCACGAGGTCTGTCTCCCCACCATTCTGGGTACCCAATAACCTGAAAACACCCATTCGCATCATGTCCCGTTCTTCCACAGTGTTTGCAAGTCTCATTCCTTTCTTTGTTATCTCGACCCATCGCGTGAATAGCAAAGGCCACAACTTCACTTCTGTCATCTTTTCCCCGTGCTATCTCGCGATGCCTTTCTTCCGTAACAATCATTGCGTAGACTTGATACAAGCATGGCAATGGTTCCATATTTAGTATGGTTGAGCACACCGTACCAAACATGGAGTCTTCCAATCCCATAAAAAACTGATGGATTTGCTCGTCTTCCCGTCTCTTGATCAAACGCTCCGTGATTTTGCACTTACACCCATCACATCCGCAAGTCAAAATCGGCTCATAGTCATTTAATTCATCCCACAACATCTTCAATCTACCAAAATAGGTTACAACAGGTTGTCCACGTTGCTTGCACTCCGCCAATTCTGATTTTAATTGTTGAATACGCGGTCCATTTGCAATCGCAAAGCGCAATTGCAAATCATCCCAAAATTCCTTTACGTTCTCCCTGTAAGTAATGGTCGAACGTAAGGACGGCTCAATAGTGTTGAATATCCATGCCACCAACATGGAATTCACCATCCACCAATCTTCAATTTCTGTCGGGTTATCCACTGGCTGCGGAATCGTTCCATTGATAAAACCAAGTTTCTTCTTGGCCCGCAACGCCACTTTCATGGCCTTTGCCCATTCTTCATAATTCGTTCCTTTCAATTGCACATGAGTCACAAGTGCTCCAGAATTATCTACCGAGGTTAACGTACACGGCATGATTGCATCATTCTTGCTTTTGCCATTGTTACCACCTCCGGCCATGGCGATTCACAGAAGTTTCAATTTTTTTTTCCAGGGGAATTTTGATTGCTCTGATACCATGATGATTTTTGGCATCGAAAATTCTTCCCTTTCATTGATATCTCACGGTTACATATAAAGAAAACCAAAACTATACAAAGCTACAATTAAGGAAGTTAACCAAAAATAAAGACTAAGTATAATGAGAGAAAATCTCCAACAAAAGAAAAGATCCTAACTACAATTTTCCTAGCCCGAAAATACCGCACCGCATCTTGCCAAAAAGTTTCGATGAAAAGTACGATTTTTGGTTAGCATCGAGTAAATCATAAGTAGAAGAAACTTGTTTTTGCAAAGAAAAAGCGCAGAAACATGGAGAGAGATTGGAGTACTCAGTCACTACCTGTGAGTGAGGAGATCGAGTGGTAGAGGTGTGAGTCGAGCGAAACGAGTTGGCAACAATCCTGATAAACGATCGTATTGCTTTAGGTCTCTTCAATCTTCATGGCAAGCAAGACGAGTGGCTTATCGGGTGAAACAGAGTGAATGACGTGACGACCAAGGTTTTTGAAGAGGGAGGGTAAAAAGTAAGGCAAGGACTATTTTGCACCATAAATTCCTCTCCCCACACCACTCATCCAATTTTTTTTTATAACCTGCTAATCCACACCATCACATAAAACACAAACAACCATCTCTCTCCCTCGCAGATGTCTTTCTCCTTCCCATTGTCATTCTTGTTGCCTTCTCGCCCACCAAGCTCACCGAAACTTGTCATTGTCGCCGAAACTTGCCATTGCCCCCTCTCGACACAGTCAACTGCTCTCTATCTTTTGTAGGTCCTCAAATTTGTTTGTAAGGAGTCTGGTTAAACTTTTTATGTTGAAATGGATGAGATTAGTGAAGTTGATTGTTATAGACTTGTCGATTACAATGGTGGACGTGAGGTTGAAGAAGATGAACAATTTGAAGAGAAAGTTCACTTCACTTGAATTAACACTCTCAACTTGAGATGAACTTGCATTTTAATTTTTTTCTTGTTGTAATATTGTTTGTCGATTTTACTTATAAGTTCATTATTATTTTGTGCATACTCCCTTCTCCTAGGTGTAATAAGCTTCGAAATACCTACAAAGCCTCATGTTGATAGTAATGATGAAATGAACAATGAGGAAAGAGCACTAAGAGGTGTTTGACGATAACGACTTATCTATATTGCCAAAGGTGTACCAACTGAGTCGGTAAAGGTGTGGCGGATGGAATCACACGTCATAGGTTCGAATCCGGCCGGCGGCATGGGGTGGGGAGCGTTAAAGGCAAAAAAAAAACTTATCTATATTACAAATCAGAATGGTGTTTGAGGTTGGAGATAAAAGACAGATGAGATTTACCCAAATATAAGAATCTAACGGATCACATAGAACTTAAAGCACCAAGAGATAAGTTTGTAGATAAACATAGCTCATGGTTGAGATTCGTTTCATCTAATGGTTGAGACTTAAAGTTAGCCTTTATTTCTTACCTTCAATCAATCCCCAATACGAGTGCATGAGTTCCATTTCCATATCCAGCATTTTGATATTTATTTATCTTGATATTTAAAGTAGAACAAACTCTATTTATCATGTTAAACTTTTATCGTGCCGACGACACGAGGAATACCCTAGTGTATATAACAAATCAGAATGATGTTTGAGGTTGGAGATAAAAGACGGTTGAGATTTACTCAAACATAAGAATTTAAGGGATCACAAAGAAGGAGGTTGGAGAAAGATTTTTTTTTTTAACTTTTATGCCCCAACCAACTCTAACCATCACACATCTAAAGGGTCAGACTGAATTTGACTGCCAAATGCATGGGGAATACCCAGTATTTCAAATTAGAATGGTATTTGAGGTTAAAGGTAAAAGACGATTGAGATTTACCCAAATATAAGAATCTAACGGATCACATAAAACTGAAAGTACCAAGAGATAAAGCACATAGGTCATGGTTGAGATTCGTTTCATCTATGGTTGAGACTTAAAGTTACCCTTTATGTCTTACTTTCAATCAATCCCTAATAAGAGTGCATGAGTTCGATTCTCATACCCAACATTTTGATATTTACTTATTTTTCTTCAATTGTTGATAGTGGTGATTAGGCATGTAAGTATGAAGGATGAAAACTTAAGGTTGGTCAATAATATATTGGCTTAATCAAGTAGAATAAATTTAGTTTATCATGTTAAACGTTTATCATGCCAACGACACAAGAAATACCGTAGTTTCTTATGAAATAGGTTAGGTTAATTCGTGCATAACTATTTTTATAAGTTTATTGCTTATTGGTGTTCGTAACGTGTTTTTGTCTTGTATTTTGTAAGTATTCACATCGAGGTCGGTTTTGATAGCTTAGTGTCGAGACATTGGTAAGGATAATAACATAGTTGTTGTTATCACTAAATCGGATTCGGCTCATCACAACCGTGGGAATGATCCATTTTGGATGTGAGAGGGGAGGGAAACCAGACAATAGTCACAAGAATGTCTTTCGATCAAGTGGTACAAAGAAGTGTGGTTGCCCATTTCAGTTGAGAGGGATCCCACGAGGTAGTGACCATTGGAAATTGCACGTGACATGTAGAACCCACAATCATCATCGAATAAAATCACTTGTTGGTCATTCGTTTGCTGTCAGATTGAATGAAGAGGAGATCATATATGTGCAGAATATGTCGAAGTCGGATGTTTCCCTTTGTCACATCTTGGTCAGTTTGAAAGAGTTGTATCCCAATAATATGTCGAATTTGAAGAATATTTACAATGTCATTTATCGGATAAAGACAATCCCACTAAAAGGTCAAACTGCGTTGCAACACACTGTGCACTTGTTGAACAACTATAATTACATAGAGTGGCATTATATGGATGAGGGCAATAGATTCACAAACATACTCTGCTTATCCTGACTCAATTCAACTAGCGAAATGTTTTCCATCAGTCATGATTATGGATTGCACCTATAAAACTAATCGTTATCGGATGCCGCTATTTGAGATTGTGGGTGTCACGTCGACTGACAAGACGTTCAATGTTGCATGTCGTTTTCTGTCTTATGAGAAAGAAGATTTGTATGCCTGGGCACTGGAAAAACTTCTTGGGATTTTTGAGCTAGACAAGTTGCCAACCATATTTATCAGTGATAGAGAACTAGGTTTGATAAAGGCCATTGAGTGAGTATTTCCCAGATCAAGGAGATTGTTGTGCATGTGACACATAAATACAAATGTTGAGAAAAATTGCAAAAAAAACTTTAAGGATAATAAGACATGGTATAAGTTTATAGATTCTTTATTGGATTTATATAGATCAAGTACAAAAAAAGAATGGAATAAGGAAACTGTTGAGTTTGAGAAATTGGCATCACACCTGAAGTGTTTGGATTATTTGAGGAGGGTATGGCATTCGTAGAAGGAGTACTTTGTAAGTGCATGGATGATACTTTCATGCATTTTGGCCAATTGATAACTAGTCGTATTGAGGGCGCACTCCAAGTTGAAGAATATGTTGACAAATTCACAAGGCACATTTATCAATGTATGGACTGTAATGCATGAAATGATCAAAGTACAACACGTAGACTGAACATGTGTCAAATTGTTTTGGAAAACTTTATGGGTTTGTGGCGCACATGGCTATTGATTTGATGCTTTTGAAAATGTGCAGGTGTGAATTTATGGGCAATGATCCTGTCAAGTGTAGATGTGTGATTCGAACCACTCATGGATTGCCTTGTGTTTATGAAATGACAACGTATCTAACCCATACTGCCATTGGATATCTTAAAAAAGTATTGGATACAACTTGGCAAAACACCTATTTATGAAGGCGCAGATGTGATTATAGATCCAGTGGTCGACGCTCATAAGAAGAGGTGAATCCACTTCTAATCACAAATTGATGTTGAAGAGGAAGCTTCTAGAGTTGAGTTGCCTTGGTTCAATTATAATGATTGAACCATCCGAACTTGTGGCGGACAAGGGAAGACATAAGAAGAAGTTGTCCAAGCATGAGAAATCAACTAAAAAGGACCCATCAGGTCACGAATATGCCAAGACTCAGAAGGAACTAAAAATTCAAGAAAGTGTTTGCAAGCAAAAAAAAAGCTTAAAACGTCCCACAATACTTGGATGAAGCAAATTTCATTGTGGATTCGGGAGTATGTTGACAACATTGAGAATGTTGAAGGCAATGGAAATTGTGGATTTTGATGCATAACCAATTTTCTAGATTGCGACCGCTATAGTAGTTGGAAGCAAATGCGCTAATAATAAAGCTAGAAAGTAATGAAGAGTTTTGGCTTGGAATGTGGCATGAGTCAGGGGTGAAGATGGTAAGGGATGCTTTGATAATTCATGAACCAAAGTAGAATAGACGGGCGAAATTGGCTCATTGACCAGGATATGTTAGAGCTTGCGGCCAACCGTTACCGGTGTGTGATTGTGAGTTATGGGAACCAAAACACTGTGTGTTTTTCATATGTTCAGCCCCCGTCACAGTTGAACAACATTAAGGTGTGTTTCATGGCACACCTTGCCTCCGAGTTCTTACTTTGTCTTGCATTATATGCTACTGAAACCCTAATTGCCTCATACAGTACCAAGTTGGCTATCTCGCCTATTCCTAGAAGCAATTTCTTGGAAATTCATTCGATGTGCAGCTCCACATTGGTGATGTGATGTTGAGAAAGTACAATGCCAAGAATGCAAAGAAAATCAACAACTCGGAGGAGGTCATTGCCATATTGGATTGATGCACGCATGCACTTTTGATGTAAATATTGTAATTTCCTTGTAAACTAGTACATTGACATAAAAATCATATTTTGTTTTGCTGACATAGGCTGATCTTGTTGTTAGAAAAGTCACCGCTTTTGTATCTATTGATGACTTGTAATTAAATGTCAATATAAATATACTTTCCATTATTTTACATAAAATTATTTGAATGGAATACCCATCTTGCTTATGCTGTATACCAACATATAATAACATCAATCCAACCAATATCAAAGGGAAAATAAATTTCAAGATGGAAATTAAAACAAGACACAATTGCACAAACCCCTATGGTTGCCACGATATTCCTCTTCCGAGTCGATTGTTGAACCATGATAAAGCTCTCCACTACTAGTCAGAGCAATAGAGTCAACCCAAGTAGCCCTTGCTTCAACCCATATATCAGGCACTAGAGGTGAAGTCCAACCTTCCATGGGCAAACCTAAAGATTCTGAGTTGTTTCTCGGATAGGCCTTCAAGCTCAGTGTACTTTTCATCTTCAACCATTGCCGCAAGAGGAGGAGGAACATTGTTTCCAGTAAGAGGAGACATGTCGTTCCTAGGAGGAGGATGAGAATGAAGAACATCTTTCTCGAGAGGAGGAGGACGACGAACATTGTTCTCAAGAGGAGGAGAAAAAATGTCCTTCACACTTGGAAAACTGGGAGGAAGAGAATTGGACTGAGTTTTTTCTTTGAGAGAGTTTGAGAAGATGAAGTTTCATCTCCTCAATTTATAGTGGAAGATCAAGAACGCCCCCTCCATTTACTCCTTCCAACAACACCATCCACAACTCCTCACCGATTAGACATGATGATGTAACTTGCAAAATTACATTACAATTTAGGGCGCTAAATAATCCTTGAAAAAATATTAATAATAATTTACAGTGTTCGAAGTTCCTTAATCATATACCTAATCACACATGGCATGGTATTAGTTCAATTTAGGGTTTGAGATCGAAACTACATTTCTTAAGTGTGGGTTTACCTTTGTTGAATGATGCCAAATGGCACGCCTAATGCCAAACCAAATCACACACAGTCCTTCATGGAGAAATCGCATAGGAAGCCTTTCGAAGAGTGGGAAACCTGTTGAGAGAGGGGGGGGGGGGGGAGAAAGTAACTGTAGTGGAAGGAATGATAAACCATTTTGGGTGAGTCGAGTAGAAGTGGAACAGGAGGGATTTGGGGAGAAAGTGACAGTTTAGTTGGGAGGGAGAGTCAGCCGATGATCGAAGACAAGAAGAGAAAGGATCGAAGAAGAGAATAGGGAGTTGGGAGTTGGGAGGAGATAAGGAGCTTTCGATCGTTTTGAATTTGGGAGGAGAGAAACATTTAAGTTTTTTTTTATGGGTGATGTGGAAGAGAACTTGTCACACCCCGATTTTCGAGACACCCAAATGCCTCGAAAGCCAAGACGCGACTCCAAAATCCTTTTTTTTTTAAAGAGAAACATAACATTCATACAGGCAATCCAATAAAATAGGCTAACTCACCATCCTAAAAGAGAAGCATCCACAACTCAGCTCCACTTGCAGCATCATCACCAACAACAACACCACCTGCACCAAGGTAGGGGTACACCCATTTGCCACATAACAAGCAAACGGGCCAGCACTAGCTGGTATGAGCAGACCACAAATACATAACAATACTACACAATGATAGGATGCCAAGATGATGCTATATAATATAGTGTATATATCAGTGGTAAACCTACATGCAGATAATGCATGAGATGCAAGCTGAAATGGGAGAAACTCACATCAAGTTGAGATTTTCAATCAACACGTCATAATCTAAGTTATCAAACTATTCGTCAATTTGTGAAAATAATCACCTTCATGACTATATACACATGCTTCTATACTGACATATATACAACACTCGGAAAAAACTCATATCGTATTCTAAACCAGTGTCCTTGGGAACAACCCATTGCTAAACCACCCTAAAGCAATGGTTTAGTTTTCCCATCTAAGTGAACACACCAAATCTCAAAGCATCCATCCTCAAAGAAAATGCATAACATCGACTGAGACAGTTCAAAGGAACCATACAACTTAATAATGCACCACCATTCCTCATCCCGAATGCTCAATTATGATGTAAATATGCAAGTGTTCAACAACATTTTATCATCATATTAATATCACAATAATATTGTTTCCTTGGTAGCTTCCAGCCGTATCCCCCCCACTGCCAGGCCACCCAAGGTGTTACAATACCATACTAGTGCTCAACAACACCAACAATACTCTTATCTTGGTAGCTTGCCGACCATATCTCCCCCGCTGCCCGTCCACCCAAGGGGGTTACATCAATATACAACCAAGAAAACATTATCCAGCAGAATCCCACATGAATTTTCACATACATACTATGAATGTTTAATTATGCCATTACTATTCTCAAATAAATGCCATGGAAGGTTATTATGCAATCACTCTCATGTGCTATTGTACATCTCAAATAAAAAATTCATGGAATATTATGCAATCTGAGAAAACATGCAACAACACAAGAACCGAAAATTCCACAATCCATGATGCAATTTCAAAGAACTCACAAAAATGAAAACCCAAAACAATCCATTTTATTTCAAAGAAAATATTCTAAACTACCAACTAAAATTCGGATCCGAAATTTAACTTTTAAATATGATCTAACTCACATGAATTTCAAAAACCGATGCTAGCGAACCTCTCTCTCCATGTTAATCTGAAAATTCCAGCCAACTAGTCGATCACCTTTGCATGTAGGGTCTTTAGCCTCCAAACACCCCTATCGACTCCATCAAAGGGCCTGATCGGAACGAAGTTGCTCGACCAAACTTCCATAGCTCCAATTGAGTTTCACGAGATGATGCACTCTGATTTTGAGCGGGAACTCGGAGGAGAAGGAAGGGGAAGGAAGAGGGAAGGAAAATGAATAAAACTGAGATGAAATGAGGAGATTTGGTTGAGAAACGGCGGCGAATCGCCAAAAATTGGATAAAAGAATGATGAAAACAGCCTTGCTGCTCGTGAGAAAGAAGGACCTATTTTTATAGGTGGGTGGCTATTTGCCCCCACCGAATCTCCAAGGGCACCCTCCTAGAAAAAATCCTAAATTTTTTTTTTCAAAAATTTCAATTAAATTCCAGACATTTAAATCAATGTCTTAAAGCAAAAAATTTCTAAGAATTAAATAAGTTAGTCAAACGAAAATTAGGGTATTACATCATACACACCTCAAAAGAAATCTCATCCTCTAGATTAAACTCAACATGGATGCCCACACTACAACAAATCTATCTACCAACGCCATACACACCTCAAATGAATGGAGGTTATAACACAACAATTATTGAAATCTCCAACAAATATTCTGAAATAGAACTAAACCACACAATGAAAACGCCACGCTACCATGACTAGCCTATACAACATGCCAAAAGTGAAAGCATAGATAAGGTGACATCCAAAACATTAGAATACCATGTATTTCCTTAAAATGCATCACTTTGTAGTAAATTGCCAATGCATATACAAACACTATAAGTCAGCTCGTAAATTTAACACTATCATGAATATCCTACCAGAAATGCAACATACTAGTAACAAACCTACACATATAAACCACAGCACATCCATCACCAACCTCACACTAACAAAAGTAGCTTAAGCATGATACAATAACTTACAGCAAACATCTCAACTACTCTTAGACATAGTAACATGCATGAAAAATTCAATCTTATCAGCAATGCCCTAAGTGAAATGTAGTATACTGAATAAGGTATAACTAGGTAGACATTCGAAATACTCCAAGATAAATTAATAAAGTAAACATCGAGCCCTAAAACTCATCTACACAACACCTCTAATATATGGAAAACAACTCAAACAAAACATTCATTTACACAATAAGGATAGTTCTTAACTCCACTACCCATTCCACATCCGAGGAAACGTTGAGCATCTCCCCTCAACGCTAACCAAGGCTCTGATACCAAACTGTCACGCCCCAATTTTTTATACTCATAAATGCCTCAAAAACCGAGACGCGACTCCAAAACCCTAATTTTTTTTAAGACAAACATAACATTGATCATATCTCAAATCATACCGCAAGCGCACGGTTATCTATTGAGTTAGATAACGACAAATATAGGTCGAATCCCACAAGAAGACTTATAAATCGAAAAACTAATCTTTAAATCTATCTTAAAACTTAATCTAATTAGAAAATACGTGGTTGATGAAGTGATTGAATTAAAAGCTAAATAAAAACTATGTAAACAAATTACAATCAAATATGGAGATACTTAGGGCTGTAGAGATCACCACCATGGGTTGATGGTTCTCTTAGGCTTATCTCAAGATTTTATTCTTCCAATCATAACTCATCGTTAGATAGGTTCTCACCTCACCTAAAGATGAGAAATTATACAATGAAGCTTATGTAATCAAACCAATTGGATAATCATTTATAAGATTATAAGCATGATCTAAAAGCATATAAGGATTCCATACTTAAATGAAATACCTAATATCTAACAAATCATGTATAACCTTATACTACAATCATACTTAAAGCATTAAAGGGGTGGGTTTGTTAGACTCATACTAGTGAAGACATCTTGAATCTATGGCTTTAAGAAAGATGAAAATAAGAGTAAGAAATGTATCCATGATTATGAAAAACAAAACTTCAATCGATTTCATTAAACATTGACATTCAAGTACATAGATTATGCTAATCACAAAGTTGGTCTAATTTACATGGAAGAAAATACCTTGAGAGTACCTAATTGAGGTCATCCTCCCATGGGGCTCACTCACACCCTAAGATGGTGTTTAGCCACTCATGATAAACCTTAGGTTTCTCATAGTGATAAACATATAGAAAATGGGAAAACTTACAAGTAAAACTCTTCAAGACTCTAAATCTCTAACTCTCAATTTTTTTTTTTTTCAAGTCCTCCCCAGTATACTCCAAGCATGAGGTATTTATAGGTGAAGAAGAATGGGAGGTGAAATAAAATAAGGAAAAGATATTGGCATAAAATAAAGAATTGTATTGGAGAATGGATAGTGGAGTAGGAGCTGGAATGTGTAGAGATTCATTTTGCTATGTTGAAGTTGTCATGTGGATGTTTAATTTGATTTTCTCGAGATTCGTAGATGATGATACTTTTTTGGGCTTGATTCATGGGCTTTTGGGCTTGAAGATCCTGTATCCTTGACAATGCATGTGTGAACTTCCAATGGGTTTTTTAGTTGTTGAACTTAGCCTTATTGTGTCATTTTGTGCATATTTGATGATTAATACTTGAATTCCTGCGTTATACACAAAATACACGTAATGAGAGTATTTTATTAATTAATATGACATAACAAATATAGAATTAGGGGCCTCAAATCCCCCCAAACCTACATTTTGCTAGTCCTTGAGCAAAAGAAAAATAAAAACCTACTTTCGTAGGAATCACGATTACATTTAGCATATGTAATAAGCCTTTAAACTTCTAGGTTCCCCTAGTGGATGAGTTGTAGTCTGGTGAGGGTTTCCAGAAATGATACCAACAAACATTTGTGATACTCGGACTAAAAAATTGGTCAAAATAACTTTTTCCTTATTTAACCTCAGAGAGTTCCTACTTGAATGCGTAAGCCTTAAGACTTAAGAGATGTATTATTGTAACTTATTGGTCAGTATTAAGTCAATAAGTGACTTCAGTAAGCACTATACAAAAGACATAGGAATTATTCATTCAAGTTTATATTAAGAGTTTGATCATCTTCTTTGTTGCAAACTTCAGTTTAAAAGTGGACATACCTTTGGTTCACATTCTAGAAAATTCGCTTCAACTTCAAATCTCACAAGGTATATAATCACTTAGAATGATCACTCAGAGATTTGGCTTTTTTCTCTCAAATGTATGTGAATAAGATGAAACGATGAATAAGAGATAGTTCACATACAAAAGAAAAGATGAGAATTCGAGAATACAATAAATACGTTCTCAAGAAGGAATATCATCCGCTGAGAATGTTGATTCATTCACCACAGTATTTCTTAATTCTCCCTTCACACTTTGGCCATATTTTTCTAAAGATCAAAAGATTTTGACTAGGTTGTGATGGAGCTTAGGACAAGGTAACATTGAAGGTTAAGGACAAACAAAAGTACTTTTGATAAGGTTAGAGGTCTTCTTTAAGTGTTGAACTTCATGGATTGGCTTAACTCCTTTTTTTCTATTAAAGAGCTTTACATCTTCATGGATGTGAAATACAAAGTTTTTTATTTTTTTTTTGTGATCTTGTACAAAATGGTAATGGGATATGAAGCTCTTTCTATACTTTTTTGGCACTAAGAAGTATATACCTATTCCATTGATGGTGATAAAACCTTTTTTTTTTTTTTTATCATTCATCTCCAACCTTTCTCAAAAGCACATGGGTCAGGAAAACATAATTGGGTTACTTGGGTTTATCGATTAGTGGGTTAACAACAAAACTGTTAATATGACAGGCTTAAAACAGGCTCTAAGGGTAAACAATACATGAGTAGGTTAAAAGGCTCAATCTAGGCAAACAAATGACTTTTCTTCTTTTCAGAACGTACTGTGATGGTGTGATTTAACTTTGATGTTGTTTTATTCTCAGTTTTTGACAGAAACAAAAAATTATAGAGATCGTGCAACAAGATAATGTAGGACTCAAGAAATTCAGAATAAGCATATAACCTTCAGAAAGGAGATAGGCTAAAAATCTCACAGGCTTCAAGTCTCCACTATTATTCTCATGTTCACCAGATAATTAATCCCCTTTTTCAACTTCAGTTAAGAACATCGAAGCAAAAACACAACTCTTAATGTAAACTCTTAGAAAATGCCTAGCTTATGAGTAGTACAAACTTTTGTCAAATATTGGCAAACTACTAACTATCAAAGTTTAAAATCATATCCTCAGATGCCTTTGCAACTAGATATGGAACCTAATCTCATTATGGATAAGTACTCGGGTTATAAAGACGAAGGTTTTTTTTAACTGTGTTTGGATCCCCCATTTTGAAACGACACATTAGATTTTTGAAATCTCTCCCCCCAAACCTAAATCAAACATTGTCCTCAATGTTCTTAGTACGACACTGTGGGTCAAAAGAGGAACAACAATGTAAATGAAAAAAAGGGTAGAGAGCACTGTAAGCTTGTTTGATGCTCAAATGGATGTTGTCCAAAACAAGCCATGATCTATAGAATTAGTTAAAACAAAAACAAAAAAAATGGTATAGACAATGAAGGAGTACAAAAGGCAGTCAATCTTCGTGGACAGGGTCTTCCAAAAGGATTTCCTCAACTTTTGGGTTATGAAGCTCTAAAAAGGGTTTCAGGCGTTGTCCATTAACTTGGAAGCTATTATTGTCTTTTGGGTTCTCAATTTTGATGGTTCCCCATGGGGTAACAGTTTTGACTGTAAAAGGTCTTGAACAACGACTCTTTAACTTCCCCGAAAATATGTGAAGGCGGGAATTGTACAAAAGTACTTTTTGACCTGGTTGAAACTCTTTTCGCATGATTTGACTGTCGTGGACCTTTTTCATCTTATCCTTATACCTCTTGGATAGATCGTATGCATCTTTTCTGAGTTCACCAAGCTCATTTATTTGCAATTTTCTATGTTCACCAGCTTTATCAATGTCAAAGTTAAGACGTTTGATTGCCCAAAAAGCTTTATGTTCGAGCTTAACAGGTAAATGACAAGGTTTGCCAAATAATAGATGGTAGGGAGACATTCCTATGGGGCTTTTGAATGCAGTGCGGTAAGCCCAAAGAGACTCGGGCAATCTCAAACTCCAATCCTTTCTATCAGGTCTGACAGTTTTTTCAAGGATTTGTTGGATTTGCCGGTTGGAAACTTCTACCTAACCACTTGTTTGCAGATGGTATGATACAACAACATTGTGGGTAACTCCATACTTTTTCATTAAGTTCTCAAACATTCTATTGCAAAAGTGGGAACCTCTATCACTGATGATTGCATGAGGTGTGCCAAAATGGGCAAAGATGTACTCCTTTAAGAAGTTGACTACAACCCTGTGGTCATTGGTTTTACAAGCTATGGCTTCAATCCATTTGGAGACATAGTCTACCGCAATAAGGATGTAGGTGAAACCATATGAAGTTGGGAATGGACCCATGAAATCAATACCCCATACATCAAAGAGCTCCACAATCAGGATTGGAGTCAAATGCATCATTTGTCTACGAGATATACGCCCTAATTATTGACATTTTGTACAAGCTTGACAGTACACATGGGCATCTTGAAAAAGAGTGGGCCAATAGAAATCGCATTGCAAAACTTTTGCAGCAGTCTTCTTTGCACTAAAATGGCCTCCACGGGCATGATCATGGCAAAATGCCAAGACTTCTCTCGTCCAACTCAGGGATGCAACTACGAATGATTTGATCTAGACAGTATTTGAAGAGATAAGGATCATCCCAAGAAAAATACTTGACCATAGATAGAAACTTGAACTTATCATGCCTAGACCAATGTTTGGGAATTTTCTTTGTAGCGAGAAAGTTCACAATGTCAGCATACCAAGGTGATTATGACTGGACACGAGTGATCATCATTAATTACTCATCAGGAAAAATTTCTGTTATTGGTAATGATCATTTATCTGACTCCACAATTATTCTGGATAAGTGGTCAGCAACCATATTTTCCATTCCTTTTCTGTCTCGAATTTCTAGATCAAACTCTTAAAGCAATAAAACCCATCAGATCAAACGTGGTTTTGCATCATTTTTAGATAAAAGGTACTTCTAAGCTGCATGATCAGTGTAGATAATCACTTTGGATCCAATGAGGTAAAATCTAAATTTTTCAAGGGCAAAAACAACTGCCAACAACTCTTTCATCGTGGTAGAATAATTGAGTTGCGCGCCATCGAGAATCTTACTCGCATAATGGATCACATGGGAATGTTTGTCAATTCACTGTCCCAACACAACACCTATGGCATAATCAGACGCATCACACATTATCTCAAAAGGAACACTCCAGTCAGGTGGACGAATAATGGGCGCTGAGGTAAGTTCAGACTTCAACTGCTCAAACGCCTTCAAGCATTCATCATTAAAATCAAACGATGAATCTTTTGCCAAAAGTGCACACAAGGGTCTCACAATTTTGCTAAAATCCTTGATGAACCGATGATAGAAACCAGCATGTCCTAAAAAGGATCGAATTTTTTGATAATTCTTGGAGATGGTAAACTAGCTATGGTGTCAACTTTGGCTTTGTCTACTTCCACACGTCTTTTTGAAATTATGTGACCTAACACAATTCCCTCCTTCACCATGAAATGACTTTTTTCCCAATTGAGTACAAGGTTTTTCTCCTTACATCTTTCTAACACAAGTGTTATATGATTCAAACATTGATCAAAGCTAGAACCGAAAACAAAGAAGTCATCCATGAAGATTTCCAGAATTGTTTTTACTATATCAAAGAAAATACTCAACATGCATCTTTGGAATGTTGTGGGTGCATTGCACAAACCAAAAGGCATATGCCTATATGCAAAGGTACCGAATGGACAAGTAAATGTGGTTTTGTCTTGATCTTCTTGGGCAATTGGAATTTGGTTGTAGCCAGAGTAACCATCGAGAAAACAGTAATACTCATGACCAGCTAACCTCTCTAACATTTGATCAATAAAGGGGATAGGGAAATGGTCTTTCCTAGTCATCGAGTTTAGCCTTCGATAGTCAATATAGACTCACCATCTAGTTTGGACACGACACCAACTCATCAATGATGTTCTTCACAACGGTGATGCCAGATTTCTTGGGCACTACTTGAACCGGGCTAACCCATTGACTGCATCTAGAAGCTTAATCACCTCTCCTCTCACAACTTCCTTCATTGTAGGATTTAGTATCCTTTGTGGTTCTCTAGAGGTTTTTGCATTCTCTTCGAGATGGATCTTGTGCATCACCACAAAAGGACTTATTCCCTTAATGTCTGCAATAGACCAGCCAATTGCCTCTTTATGCTTTTGGAACACTTCCACTAACTTACCTTATCTAAGTGAGTAGAAATGATAACAGGCAAGGTATTATTGTCTCCTAAGAATGTGTATTTCAAATAGTTGGACAATGGTTTGAGTTCTAGCTTCGGTGGCTCAACTAATGAAGGAATTTGTGGTTTGCTACCAAAGGGTAAAGGTTCTACAATTGATTTCCATGCATCAGTGTCAAGGAAGGGAATGGAGTCAAGTAGATAATTGACTTTTCTAATGGCATTTTCCTCATCGAGGTCCAAACCAAAATGTGCAAAACATTCCTCCAACGAGTCACTATAGCATTGTCTCAAAAAAAAAACTTTTCACTTAGGCATTCTATCATGTTCACTTCCTCCCGAAATTCTTCCTCAACTGGCTGTTGGACATTATGGAATACATTAAGCTCAACAGTCATGTTTCGAAAAGACAACTTCATGATACCTGATGGAGATTTTATTAACCT
This sequence comes from Berberis vulgaris, assembly GCA_963556465.1. Classification (NCBI taxonomy): domain Eukaryota; kingdom Viridiplantae; phylum Streptophyta; class Magnoliopsida; order Ranunculales; family Berberidaceae; genus Berberis; species Berberis vulgaris. Next base: position 44,645,352 of record OY747124.1, read on the forward strand.
AAATTAATAAGTTAATAAACCCTACTTGTAATACCACAAGTGCACGACTGTCTAATTGGTAGATAGTGGCAAATGCGGGTTGATCCCATGTGGATTGACGAAACAGTCGAATTCTAAGACTTATTTAAACTAATTTAGAGTTGGGGGTTACAAAAAATGTAAATTACTAAATTAAGAGAATGAAATTGAACACTTAAAGATTAAACTGATAAGATGATAAGAGAGTGGACCGAGACATCGAATTTACCACAGGTTCTTCGAGATTTGTGTAATCCAAATAATTGTTTTCAAGAATCAACACGACTAATCTAAAGATTAATCTAAGTTGGCAATTGATTTAAGCAAAGGCACAAACCCTTAGCATTGCATGTCTTTCTACGACACACACAATCACATGTTTATTTTAACTAATTCTGAACCCCTAACATTGCATGTCTTCTTGCGGCACACACAATCACATATTCAAATTAATTGATTAAAGCAAGCTTCGAATATCAACAAAGAAAACTTCTAACTACCGATTAGTCTAGATAATTTTTTCGGATATAATCGGTGAAAGCAAATTATTGCAATTCAGAAATCAACTGTGTTTAACATTCAAGCATATAGAAAACAATAAATTTAGATACGACAAACTCTAGGAAACCCTGTGGTTTCATCTTCGCCTCGGCGTGGGGTCTAGAAGATCATGGTGGATGGCATCACAACATTTGTGTAGGTGGAATCCATCTCAGCATGGACACACATCCCGAGAAAGAACTGTTGGTGGACTGTGGTGGTTCAGACATAAATTGGGGGTGCGAATAACCTGAGTTGGAATAGTGAATGTGGTGGTACAGAGCAAAGGTCTGGGGTGCGAACAACAAACTGATTCGAAAATCTGTTGGTTCCCGCGATTTTCTCCTGCACCTTCATCTCCAGTGAGACGCGCTGCTGTTCTTCCTCCATGCTCCTCGCGAGCTCCTTCTCAGGTGAAGATCACCTATAAGAGACAGAGACATGGTGAGAGAGACATGAGAGAGAGAGAAGAAACAATGAACGGGAGAGGAGCAGGGGCAATGCTCCTATCTCGGTGGTGGTGCGCGAGATGCTCCGGTACCAGCAAAAGAGAAAGACATCGAAACAAAGAGAGTGAGATACGAGATGGGAGAAAGAGGGACGAGAGAAAGTGAAAACAGGAAGAGTGAACAAATAGGAGTAGGGGTGGTTCTCTGTTGTTGTTCATGTTCTTCTGTTTCAATGCAAAATAGATGGTGGTGGTGCATGGTCTGTTTGTGATGAAGGGAGCGGAAAAAGAGAAGAAGATGAGGAAGAAAACGTGGAAGGGATAATAACAGGGAGTGTGATGATGGCGAGATGAAACATGGGATGGTGTGGGCGGTGTTGTTATGGTGGTTTGCGACAGGGATGGCGAGTGCTATGGCGGTGAGGGTGTCTGGACGGTGGTCGTGCGTGGGTTGTTCAGTGGTCGGTGGTGTTGTGTTGGCTTCTAGTTTGTGCAATTGAGGGGGACAAAAAGAGGGGATGAATAGAAGAGGAGGACTGCGGTTATGGTGGTGTTGGCGAGGTGAGGTAGGCTGTCGGTCCTCCTATCGAGCAAGGTTCGCCCGCAGGGTGGATGTGGTGTGGTGGATGGAAAAAGAGATAAGGGAGAAGGAAACGTAGGAAAAGAGATGATGGGAGGAGAAGGGAGGGGGAAACCTAAATACGGTTCTCCCTTTCCTTGTTATGTTGGGTTTGGGTTTCTAGGTCAGCTTTTGGGCTTGGGCTTGGGCTTAGGTTAAATTAGGTGGACTTAGGTTTGTTTAGGTTAGGTTTAGATATGTGACCCGCTACTTTGTACGACCATTAGAGTCAACCAATTGATCATTCCTCTAATTGTCGCCTTAATGCGATTTCATCGTTCACGCTCAAATTCCTACAAAAACATGAAAACAAAATAATTAGAATAAAATATAATAATGGAAACAGTAACATATATAAATTAAGGGATATATTATGTAATAATTACGTGAATATCAAATACCCCAAACCTATATTTTGCTAGTCCTCAAGCAAAACAATAAAAATAAGATTCTAACTCACTTTCGCAGGAATCATCGGTTGCACTTACCTTAAATGTGCAACAAGGGGCTTTAAACCCCTAGATTACCTCTAATGGACGAGTTATAGTCTCGTGAGGGTTTCCAGAATTGTTACCCACAAACATTATGACTCAATAAATTTCCAAAACATGGTAACTTGATCACTCTATCTATTATCCTCAGAGTAATCATCTAATTGCCAAAAATTCTAGAAAACAACTAACATTGTCAGAATAATATATCAAAGAATCTAACAATGATTTAATAGTACCCAAAGGTTAAATAAATTTCATCATTTATTCTCAACTTGAAGTGTGTGTGTGTGCATGGCCTTATCAACATAACTTTCTTTTTCTCAATAAAGATACGACTAGATAACCTTTGGATAGTACGCTTCGACTACAAATCTTTCTTGTCACTCAGAAATGAATCACTCAGAGATTGGTTAGTTATCACTCAGTTTATATGTGAGAAAGAGAATAAATTATGGAAACACAAACATCTCACATATAATAATCATGAAAAATGAACTTTTAAAAGAATGAAATGAATATGATCTCATGGACAGGAATATCAATTACTTTGAAAATGTTGAATCACACACCATAATTCTTGTCTATTTAATCTCCACATCTATGAACCATACCTTTACTTAAGACCAATTAGGGATTTATTAGGTTGTAATGAGGCTAAGATTTTGGCTAACAAGAATGGAAAAGGATACGAGAAAATTCTCTGATAATGGATACACCCTTTAATAAACACGTGGGGCTCTGAAGAATAAACCAATGTTGTACACCATTACTTTTTCTTCTTTCGAAATTCTTCTTCATTTATTTTTTATTTTTTATTTTTTATTTTTTATTTTTTATTTTTTATTTTTTATTTTTTATTTTTTATTTTTTATTTTTTATTTATTTATTTTTTTTTTCAAATGACATGCTTTCCTCTTCTGCACAATGAAACATTTTAGTCCTGAGGATTCATGGAATATTTAGTTTCAACTTTTTTTTATTTGCCCATTCTAAAAATACATCAACCATACACATTCTCATAGGTAATATTACTCAATAACTGGAGTAGGTAATGGAGATGGGGTTAGCAAAGAAAGAGTCTATTTAAAGACTCAAAGGGCTGCAAACGGATATTTATCATTAGGTAGGCTAAAAGGCTAAAGAACGGTTTTAAGAAAAAAAAAATACCAATATCACTTCTTAAGCTCTAGTCGGTATTATGACATCTCAACTAAATAAACCAACAAGTTTTAGTGTAATAATTCAATTTTAACGTCATTCTCAAAGCAATCAATAAAAGAAACAAGAATAATGAGATCATCAACGAGATAATGCAGATTCAAGAAAAGTCAGAGTTTATTTAATAACCCTCAAGAAAAATAGAATGTCTCGACACTCACAAGGGTTAAGTCTCTACTATTATTCTAAGATTTTCTAATTAATATCTTACTGATTAACTTCACATTATGCTAACTCGGCTTATAGTGCAAGAGTGCTCGAGTCGAAAAATATCATGAAATATATTTAACTTAAAGAAAATATCAAACCTTATGTTTTCCTATTGATATATAAAAGTGACAAGTGAAAGCATGCATTTCTCAAATTTAACAGCATACTTGAAAGCACATCCTCTTCATTGGAAGGGAACTTAGATTTTGAATGCATTTTCAAATCGAAAGATTTTCACATAATCATAATTAACTATGTATTCAATGGAGATTGAGTAGAATACAGTAGTTAATTGTGAAATACAATTCATTTCAAAAAATTTGAAGAATGCAGAAAAATTCATAAACTTCATCCCCAAACCTAAACCAAACATTGTCATCAATGTATAAAATGATGATCATGACAAATGCAGGAAAAAAAAATGAGAGTTAGAGTGATATTACCATGGGAAAGTTTTTACCAATTTCGACGAAATCGTCTACCAATGAATGCTCAACAACATAAGAACTGTGGACCCATCATAATAAATTGATAAAAACAATACAGGACACAAAAGAATATACAAATGAAAAAAAATTACATGCATCAGTTGTAAGTCAACATTGTTACAGAGCTAACGAGTATGAGTGGAATGCAACTAGAAATAACTCGAAAATCAATCCAGAATAACCATAATGACACAACTGAAGCTAGGCTACCTCCTAGGAGCGCTTGGTTTAACGTCGTCAGCCCGACATATATTCTTCCTCAATCTGAGTACACTGGATCCTCTAATAACAACACATCAACCTCGACTTCTGATGTAGGCATATCTAAGAATGGTTTAAGACACTAACCATTGACTTTAAAAGCACGACAATCTTTGGGATCAACAATCTCCACAACTCCATGTTGAAACACTGTTTTCATAGTGTAAGGTCCAGACCATCGAGATCTCAATTTGCTAGTAAACAGGCGCAACCGAGAGTTAAATAACAAAACCTTTTGAAAAGGTTCAAAGGACTTGCGAAGAATGGATTTATCATGAAGCACCTTCATTCGTTCTTTGTAGATTTTAGCACTTTGGTAAGCATCATTCCTAATCTCTTCTAACTCATTAAGTTGGAGCTTACGATGTGATCCAGTCTCACCTATATCAAAATTAAAGGTTTTAATAACCCAATAAGCACGGTGTTCCAATTCCACAGACAAATGACATGCCTTACCAAAAACAAGTCTATATGGAGACATTCCAAGTGGGGTCTTAAACGCTATCCTATAAGCCCAAAGAGTGTCATTCAGACGTTGTGACCAATCCTTATGGTCTGGTTGAACAATTTTCTCTAAAATGTGTTTAATTTACCGATTGGATATTTCAACTTGCCCACTTGTTTGTGGATGATATGGAGTACCTACTTTATGAGTGATGGAGTATTTCTTAACTAACAGTTCAAACGGTCTATTACAAAAATGATAACCACCATCACTTATAACAGCACGTGGAGTATCAAAACGAGAGAAGAAGTTATCTTTCAAAAATTTGACCACAACCTTGTGGTCATTCATTTTACAAGGTACCGCCTCTACCCATTTGGAAACATAATCAACAACTAGAAGAATGTAAAGATAGCCAAATGATGGAGGGAAAGGTCCCATGAAATCAATACCCCAAACATAAAAAATCTCCACAATGAGAATGTTAGTAAGAGGCATCATATTCCTATGAGAAATGGAACCCATTCATTGGCATCTATCACATGTAGCACAAAATGCATGGGTGTCATGAAAAACTGGCTAATAAAAGCCACACCGCAGAACCTTTTTAGAACTAAAGTGACCTCCACACGCCTGGTCATGACAAAAGGAAATGATACTATGAAATTCACTCTCTGGAACACATCTCCTAATGACCTGATCGAGACAATACTTAAATAAATAAGGATTGTCCCAGAAGAAATGTCTGACCTCAACAAGAAATTTAATCTTATCTTGTTTAGACCAATTAGAAGGGAGTTGACTTGTAACAAGGTAATTCACAATATCTGCATACCAAGGTAACTGAGAGATAGCAAGTAATTGCTCATCAGGAAAGGATTCATTCAAGGGCACATCTGCAGTAGATGATTTTACAAGAAGTCTAGAAAAATAGTCAGCTACAACATTTTCGGAACCCTTCTTGTCCCGAATCTCAATATGAAACTCTTGTAGCAATAGGACCCAACGAATCAAGAGTGGATTAGCATCCTTTTTAGAAAAAGTACTTCAGCGTTGCATGATCAGTAAAAATGATAATTTTGGATCCTATAAGGTATGACCTAAATTTGTCCAATGCAAAGACAATAGCGAGTAACTCGTTCTCCATGGTGGAGTAATTAAGTTGAGCATTTTGTAGAGTTCTACTGGCATAATAAATAACATGGGGCTTTTTGTCCACCCGTTGTCCTAAGATAGCTCCAACCGCAAAATCAGAAGCATCACACATAAGCTCAAAAGGTAAATTCCAATTAGGAGGTTGGATGATTAGAGCTGAAGTCAACAACTGTTTAAGCTTTTCAAAGGCTTTCAAACAGTCTTCATCAAAGACGAAGGCAGAGTCCTTAGCAAGTAAATTGCATAGAGGAGTAGCCTTGCTAAAATCCTTAATGAAACTACGGTAAACACCAGCATGGCTTAGAAAATATCTAATGTCTTTCACCGTCTTCAGTGGTGGAAGACTCAAGATTAAATCAATTTTTGCTTTGTCAACTTCAATGCCCTTGTTAGAAATTATGTGCCCAAAAACTATACCTTGCCTAACCATAAAATGACATTTCTCCCAATTCAAGACAAGACTTTTCTCTTCACACCTATTTAACACTAGGGTTAAATGATGCAAACACTCATCAAATGAATCCCCAAACACTAAGAAGTCATCCATGAACACCTCAAGAAACCTTTCTACCATATCCGAGAAAATACTATGCATACACCTCTGAAAGGTGGCAGGTGCATTACATAACCCAAAAAGGCATTCTCCAATATGCAAAAGTCCCAAAAAGGCAAGTGAATGTGGTTTTCTCTTGATCCTCGGGTGCGATGGGGATTTGGTTATAACTGGAATACCCATCAAGAAAACAATAGTAATCATGTCCGGCTAACCTCTCAAGCAACTGAGCGATAAAGGGGAGAGGAAAATGATATTTCCTCGTGCCTGAGTTCAACTTACGGTAGTCAATACAAATTCGCCATCCAGTGGTCATGCGGGTAGGCACTGACTCATTCTTATCATTTGTTACTACAGTCACCCCCAATTTCTTGGGAACAACCAGAACTAGACTGACCCAAGAGCTATCTGAAATGGGGTAAATAATACCAACATCCAACAATTTGAGCATTTCGGCTCGGACAACCTCCTTAAGATTAGGATTAAGTCTACGTTGCATTTCACGGGAAGCTTTGGCATTATCTTCCATATGAATACGATGCATGCAAACAATTGGACTTATTCTTTTAATATCCATTATAGTCCACCCAAGTGACGCCTTATGTTCTTTCAGAACGTTTAGCAACTTACTTTCCTGTTCAACAGTCAATGTCGATGAAATAATAACAGGTAAAGTATCATCAGAACCTAAAAACTTATACTTGAGGGTGTCAGGTAATTGTTTAAGGTCAAGCTTGGGTGGCTTCTCAACCGAAGGGACGGGTTTTGACTCATTAAGTGGAAGGGGTTCCACTTTAGACTTCCATGAAGAACCAGGAATCATACTAGGGGATGCATCAAGCACAACATTCATTTCCCTAATGGAATTATTAATATCGAAGTCTAAACCAGAATGAGTCAAACAAGCCGTTAAGGGATCATCTAAGGCGGACTGCGAAAAAGAATTTTCCACCAAACTCTCAATCATGTCAACTTCATAGATATCCTCGGACTCAGGAGGTTGTTGACTAACATTAAAAAAGTTGAGTTCGACGGTCATGTTGCCAAATGACAATTTCATAATTCTATTCCTGCAGTTAATAATGGCATTGGATGTGGCAAAAATTGGTCGATCCAAAATGACTGGAATGTGACTAGAGGGATTGTGAACAAGTTGTGTATCAAGAACTATAAAGTCCACAGGGTAATAGAATTTTCAACCTTGATAATCACATCCTTTATAACACCACGGGGGACTCTGACAGACCTATTTGCCAATTGCAGTGTTACTCTAATCGGTTTTAATCCGCCGAGACTTAATTTCTCATAAACAGAATATGGCAATAAATTAACACTCGCCCCTAAATCCAATAATTCCTTATCTATCATATGATCACCGATAATACAATAAATAGTCGGGCAACCAGGATCCCTATACTTAGGCGGGGTTTTGTGTTGAATAATTGAGCTCACTTGCTCGGTAAGGAAGGCTCTCTTTTGCACATGTAGCTTCCGCTTCTGTGTGCAAAGATCCTTCAAAAACTTGGCATAGCTAGGAACTTGCTTGATAGCATCGAGTAATGGGATATTTATGTGAACTTGTTTAAAAATTTCCATTACGTCGTTTACATTTGTTCCTTTATTTGCTGGAGCTAATCGTGACGGAAATGGGGCTCTAGGCAAATAAGATGCCTGAGTGGGGTCAGAGTCAACAGGAACATCTGTAGAAGGTGGGGCTTTATCAACATCTTTGTCAGATGGAGATGCAACCTGCTTTGACTTAGATGAGGATGCAACGACACTCAAATCAGGCACTTGTACCCGCTTGTTAACCTGTTTTCCACTCCTAAGGGTAGTAATAGGTTTGGAACAGGTTGACTAGGAAATCTCCCTGGCTCTCTTTTAGAAGAAGACTTAGTAATCTTACTCACAGCTATCTCAAGTCTATTGAGGGCTTGAGATTGGTGTTGAGTCGTGGATTTCAACTCAGATATGTCCTTAGAATTTTGCTCAATTATACTTTCTGAGCGCTGAAAAAACTGATTAACCGTTTCCTCTAAACTTGATGTGTTGGATGGAGGAACTTGGTTAAGGTGGGGCCTAATAGGGCTAGGGGCTTGAGGAGCCTAGGAGACAACAACAGGCCCCCCTTGGTGTGGTCCATGGGCCCAGGAGAGACTTGGATGTTTGGCGAACCCTGAATTGTAATAGTTAGGTTGCGGATTATTGTTAGGTCGCCGCGTCGCATTAAAAGAGTTGACTTGCTCAGCATAGTATGCAGGATAATCGTTTTGCAAGTCACAATTAGCTATTGAATGACCAGGACTTGAACATGCAGCACAGACTTCAAATAAAGCGTTTGTGGGAAGTGCAGGTTGAGTCAAATTAAAAAACGCATCTATCTTTTGAGTCATGGTCATAACAACCGTCTCTAACTTCGAGGCAGAAGGGGAGTAAACAGATGTATCTCTAACTTCATATATACTGCCCTTACACCTATCAGACTTCTTTATCGAATAATCCCATTGCTGAGAATTTTCGAAAAACGTCTCAAAGAATTCCCATATTTCATTGATGTTCATTTTCATTAATGACCCACCATTAGTGGCATCAACCATACGACGGTTTTGAAGAGTTAAACCGTCTTGGATGTATTGAACTAGTCGCCACTTCTCAAATCTGTGATGGGGACACCTGATAATGAGTTCATTGAACCTTTCCTAGCATTCATAGAAATGTTCGCCTTCTATTTGCTGAAAATTAGATAAATCTCGTCGGAAGGCATTCGTTTATTGAATGGGGAAGTACTTTGTCAAGAAATTCTTGACAACGCATCCCATGATGTGATGGATCTTGTCTCTAATGCATTTAACCAAGATTTTGCCTTATCTTTCAAAGAAAAGGGAAACAACCTAAGACGGACCGAATCGTCAGAAAAGTTTGGTACTTTAGGGTGGCGCAGATGTCAAAAAACTCTTTGACATGAAGATAAGGGTTTTCTTTCTCAAAACCATAAAAAAGGCAGCAGATGAATAATAGATGGTTTGAGTTCGAAACTGTTTGCATTTGTCTCAGTAAGACAATGCAAAACGGAGCACTACTAGGAAGAGGGGCGAAGTAATCCTTAAAGGCCTTCCCCTCAGCCATCTCAGTGGATAAGGATGATGAACCTAAATATGTAATGGGGACTTCAAAGAACTCCTCAGATTCTTGTTGGACAAGTCTACTCTTAGAATCACGCACCCAGGTGTGCATAAACTACTGGATAACGAAGGTTCAAAGTCATCACTCCTAAACAGGCTTCAATTTTCATTTTTATTTTTTAAATTTAATTTTTTTAAATGCAAGCCTAGCCGCTATATGAAGATGACCTAACTCTAAAAAATAAAAACAATGGAACCCTAAATGACACCAAAATAATGCACAAACAAAATGAATGGCAGACGGCCCTAGAGCGCAGGGTTGAAATTCAATTAAATTTACCTAACCGTGGGAGAGGCACGTCAAATTCCTATCAATCCACCACTACAGAGTTGCTCCTACCTCTTTTTCCACTCTCTAGCTCAAAGTGAAATGCCAGTTCAAGAACTGTTCCCAGATGGGATATGTTCCTTCACTCGACCACTTTAAGCTATCAAACATCAAAAGAGGGTCCCTATGAACATCACACCTATCCTAGATAATTATCTTGCTACGAATTTTAAATAGTTAAGGCCTAGGTTCCTAACCCTAAAATAGATGGTGATTAACCTATCTGTGGGAGAGGGCACAGAAGTTTCAACTCAATCCTGCTATTATTCAAATTTGCATGCAATACTACCTAGAACAAGCTAAACACAAGTGATCACATGGAAATCACGTGCAGATGCAGTGGGTAGAAGTTACCTCTGGCGTAAACCTCTTTCGAGTTACTTGCGACGCCGGGTAGAAGTCGATTTCTAAGACTTTCCTCACGAATTGCAATATTTCACTTCGTTCCCACTTAAGCTCCTATGTGTGTGACCGCTTGCAAAATAAATGCAAACATAATTCAATCTCAAGCAAATAAAACAAATAAGAAAGTGACTCGTAACACTGTTCCTAAAAAGAAAAATAAACCTAATTTATAAACTAGCAAAAACAAGCCTAGATTTCGATTGTACCGTTACAATCCCCGACAACAACGCCAAAAACTTGATGGAGATTTTATTAACCTAAATTAATAAGTTAATAAACCCTACTTGTAATACCGCAAGTGCATGGCTGTCTAACTGGTAGACGATGGCATTACTAAATTAAGAGTTGGGGGTTACAACAAATGTAAATTACTAAATTAAGAGAATGAAATTGAACACTTAAAGATTAAACTGATAAGATGATAAGAGAGTGAACCGAGACATCGAATCCACCACAGGTTCTTCGAGATTTGTGTAATCCAAATTATTGTTTTCAAGAATCAACACGACTAATCTAATGATTAATCTAAGTTCACATTTGATTTCAGCAAAGGCATAAACCCCTAGCATTGCATGTCTATCTACGGCACACACAATCACAGGTTTCTTTTAACTAATTCTGAACCCCTAGCATTGCATGTCTTCTTACGGCACACACAATCACAGATTCAAATTAATTGAATAAAGCAAGCTTCGAATATCAACAAATGGAACTTCTAACTACTGATTAGTTTAAATAATTATTCTGGATATAATTGGTGAAAGCAAATTATTGAAATTTAGAAATCAGCTATGTTTAACATTCAAGCATATAGAAAACAATTTAGATACGACAGACTCTAGGAAACCCTATGGTTCCATCTTCACCTCGGCGTGGGGTCTAAAAGATCATGGTGGACGGCGTCACAACACTGGTGTAGGTGGAATCCATCTCAACACGAACACGCATTCCGAGAAAGAGCTGTTGGTGGATAGTGGTGGCTCAGACAGAAATTGGGGGTGCAAATATCCTGAGTTGGAAGAGTGACTGTGGTGGTACAGAGCAAAGGTATGCAGTGCAAACAACCAAGTGATTTGAAAATTAGTTGGTTTCCGCAATTTTCTCCTGCGCCTTCGCCTCCAGCGAGTCGTGTCGCGCCGCTGTAATTCCTCCATGCTCCTCGCGAGCTCCTTCTTCTCCGGTGAAGATCACCTATAAGAGACAGAGAGATGGTGAGGGAAACACGAGAGAGAGAGAAAAAAAAGGATGAATGGGAGAGGAGCATGGGCAGTGCTCTCTGTTTGCTGCTCCTGTCTCGGTGGTGGTGTGCGAGATGCTCCGGTACCTGCAAAAGAGAGAAAGAGATGGAAACAAAGAGAGTGAGATACGAGATGGGAGAGAGAGGGACGAGAGAAGGAGGAAACAAGAAGAGTGAACAAATAGGTGTAGAGGCAGTGCTCTGTTGTTGTTTTTGTTCTTCTGTTTCAGTGCGAGAGATGGTGGTGGTGCGTGGTCTGTTCGTGATGATGGAGCAGAAAGAGAGAAGAAGAGGAGGAAGAGAATGTGGAAGGGAAAAGAACAGGGATGGTGATGATGGCGAGATGAAACAGGGGACGGTGTGGGCGGTGGTGTTATGGTGATTTGCGACAGGGATGGCGAGTGCAATGGAAGTGAGGGTGCGCTGGACAGTGGTCGTGCGTGGGCTGTTCAGTGGTCGACGGTGTTGTGTTGGCTTCTAGTTTGTGCAATTGAGGGGGACAAAAATAGGGATGAATAGAAGAGGAAGACTGCGGTTATGGTGGTGTTGGCGAGGCGAGGTAGGCTGCCGATCCTCCTATCGAGCGAGGATCGCCGACAGGGTGGATGTGGTGTGATGGCTGGAAAAAGAGAGAAGGGAGAAGGAAACGTAGGAAAAGAGATTATGGGAAGAGAAGGGAGGGGGGAAACCTAAATAGGGTTCTCCCTTTCCTTGTTATGTTGGGTTTGGGTTTCTAGGTCAGCTTTTGGGCTTGGACTTAGGTTAAATTAGGTGGACTTAGGTTTGTTTAGGTTAGGTTTAGATATGTGACCCGCTACTTTGTACGACCATTGGAGTCAACCAATTTTTCATTCCTCAAACTGTCACCTTAATGCGATTTCATCGTTCACGCTCAAATTCCTACAAAAACAAAATAATTAGAATAAAATATAATAATCGAAACACTAACATATATAAATTAAGGGATATATTATGTAATAATTACGTGAATATCAATACCATTTCTGCAGTGGATTATGGCATTTGATGTTGCTAAGAATGGACGACCTAAAATGACCGGGATTTGGTTTTTGAAATTTGTGATTGGCTCAATGTCTAACACCACGAAGTCCACTGGTTAGTAGAATTTATCTACCTGAACAAGCACATCTTCAACAATTCCCCTTGGAACCTTGATGGACCTATCAGCTAACTGAAGGGTGATGGAAGTTGGTTTTAACTTCCCTAAACCTAGAGCTTTGTACGCTGAAAATGGCAATAGATTCACACTAGCTCTTAGATCTAGCAAAGCTTGCTTGATCTCATTCTCACTTATTCTCAAGGCAATGGTTGGACAACCTGGGTCTTTGTACTTTACAACAGTACGTTGTTGGATGTAGGATGAGGTTTGTTCTGCTAGAAAAGCTTGCCGGGGCACATTGGTTTTCCTTTTCACAGTAAACAGATCTTTGAAAAACTTGGTATACGAAGGTATTTGCTTGATGGCTTCTAAGAAGGGTATGTTGATGTTCACTTGTTTAAACACTTCTAAGATGTCAGTATTCAAAGGACCTTTCCTTGGTGGTAAAAGTCTCTCAGGGTATGGAGCTTTAGAGATAAAGGGTTTCATTGATTGTGGTTCTTAGTTTTGCAAGGAACTGTGTTCCTAACTAGTAGACTCTTGGACACTTGGGTCTATTTTTCCTTTTCTTGAGATTGAACTGGTTCAATCTCTTTGGGTGACTCAACCTTATTGTTAACTTGTTTACCATTCCTGAGAGTCGTAATGGATTTTTATTTCCTCATGTTGGACATCTTGGTTTGAAACAGCTCCTATTTCAAACCGTCCTTTGGGATTTTGTTGATGTGGTTGTGACACAAATTGTCCTTTGGGATTTGGTACTGGTTTGCTAGGGAACTTACCCTTCTCTCTGTCGCCAACAATGGTTGCTAGCTAACTCATTTGCTCCCCTAATTTCACCATGGCTTGAGTAGCCATGTTCTGGGCATGAATCATTTGTTGCAACAATTCTTCTAAGGATGACTTGTTTTGTTGCGATGCAACAAATTGATTATTCTGGTGTGGCACATTAGAGATTTGTTGTCTCTGAGAGTGAAATTGGTTTGGTCTCCTATAGGATTGATGTTCTCCATGAACTTTAGATTGATCTTGCCCCCATGCAAAATTTGGATGGCTTCGCCACCCAGAATTATATGTTTCGCTAAAAGGGTTTGCTATTTTATAAGCGTTGATGGCTTGGACGTGCTCTTCCCCAGTTGATATTTTTGGATAAAATATAGGACATGAATGAGCCGTATGTGTTGGCTCTGTGCAAATGGTGCAAGGAAATGTGTTAGGTTCACTGCCTGAAACCTTCATGACTGGGTGAATATTCTTAGCTGAGTTAGCTTGAGCCATGGATAAAGCCTTAATTTGTCTCCTCATACTTTCTATTTGGGAGTGGAGATCTACGTCTTCCTTTACATCATACATGCCTGCTTTGTTTATAGAGATTTTATCTTTTATATTCGCAAAATCCCATTGTTGAGAGTTCTCTGACAATTTCATAAAGAACTCAAAAGCTTCATCATCACTCAAACTCAGAAAGTTCCTTCCATTCATTGACTCAATCATGTGACAATTACTTTGGGTTAACCCATTGTAAAAGTATTACACCAACCTCCAAGTCTCAAAAGCATGATGAAGACATTTACGTAACAAGTCCTTAAATCTTTCTCATGCTTTATAAAATTGTTAATCGTCTCTTTGCCTAAAATCTTGTATTTCTTTTCTAAGGGAAATGGTTTTCGACATTGGGAAGAATTTATTGATGAACTTCAATTTCAATTGCTCCGATTGAGTGATGGATCCAAATGGTAATGAATCCAACCACATCTTTGCTTTTTCCTTAACAGAGAAAGGAAATAAGCGAAGTCTAACAGAATCATCACTGAAATTTTGAAATTTGAAAGTGTTGCAAATTGTCAAAAATTCATTGATGTAAGAGTAAGGATTCTCTCTTTCCAACCCCAAGCCATAAAATGTAGGTAATACCGAGATCACATGTGGCTTCAACTCGAAATGAGTTGTGGTAGTGGGTGGCAACACAATGCTCGAGAGTTGACCTTGGTGTATTGGGGCAAAATACTCTTGAAGAGTTCTACCCCCAACATTGACTGGGTTTTCCCTAATTACAACTCTAGGTTGTTCGTTCCCTTGATCTGCCATTGGATTTCGGCTTCAACTGAAGACAAAATACTCTCAAGTGGACTAAGAGGTTTATCGATGCGAGTCAAGCGTTGAGTATGGTCTCGTGACCAAGCGCTCATACAACAGTCACAACTCTCAAATGTGAACCTAAACTAGATGCAATTTCTCTTAGAAGATGATGCACAAACAAGTCCTTGGTGTCTAGCACACAACAAATTGATTATCTTCAATCAAGTGAAAGGGACAATTGATTTTCAAGGCCCAATCTAATTTGAAGTGGAGAATGATTTTTGAGCGCCTCAAAAGTCAATCTCATCCTAGTTAGATTTTCCCATATGTCTTGAATGTAAGTAAGGGGAACCTTATTAAGTAAAAACTCTTTAGACCACCACACTAGGCAGAGATGCATTCTAGCCGGGTTTTACCCTGTTTGGTATGCTAGAACTGGCTAAGCCTTTGAATGGCGTCTTTAAGATCCAAGGATTTCTTACGATATTTAGTTACCACTTAAACACTTTCAAGAACCCATGTGTTCCTAATCACAACAAAGATTAGACTTGCAGGAAACTCCGTCGAAGCACCACTCTCTAGGCGAAAATGTAAGAAATGGCAGTGCAGTCACACTGGTCTTTACCGGCGCATACCAACTGGTACTAGAGCAACCTTGCTTCGAAAAAGTTCAACACAGTCTATTCTATTTGTGAGGTCCTGTGAACATCGTTCTAATTGGCTCTTATTTGAGTTCATTTTAATTAGTTTGGACAGGTTTGAACGTGAATTGGAGTGATGATGTGGGTAATCAAGTCCTACTCAGTTGCAATTAGCCAGGGCTGCTTTTAAGTAGTTTAACACAGTTCGATATCTTGCAAAAAATTTAAACATCCAAAATCATTTCAGAATAACTTCTTGCAGGAGATTCGAAGTGGGTTAAGAGAAGTACCTCACTTTTCTCCCAGTTGTATCTTAGACCCTGTTTTAGTTATTACAACTTAATAGTACAAATTCAAATCCTCACAATCACTCAAAGAAAAAAAAATCCTAATTATGATCCAAGTGTCCTCCATTATTCACTAAGTTCACCAAAGTTCTTATCCAAGTATCATTTTTGAGCAATACCTGAAAATTATACCATAGCGAATGATTAATGGTTTCAAATACAAAGTGTAGAACCAAAGTTTTGAAAATCATTCAAGTTCGGCAAAACAGTGTATTGCTGGAAATTTTCAGAACTGTAGATCGACTTTGAAAAATCATGCAGAGTTCAATACTTAATGAAATTTAGAGTTTCAAATATCCATGGATTGCTAACAAACCAAAGTTTTAAAGAAAAATTCTTAACAATCATTTGGCAGCTAAAAGGTTACTGAAATTCGAAGTGAACGCAAAAAACAGTACACTGTCCAGATTGCGTAGATGCTACGAGACTTCAAATTCTGTTTCAACCGTTTATCCAAATTAAAATCCAAAAGATGATATAGAAACTAGACACAATGTAGAACATGATAGAAATTGGAAATACTAAAAAAAGAATAATAAATCAGTAGAAACAGGCGTCCAAACAATAGCCATCTGCAGCAATCAAATTCCAGCACAGGTTGTCCAACTTCAAAACTTCGGTTCTCACTAACCTTTGATCCAATGAACAAATGGAAAGATGTCCAGAAAAACACAGATCATGTATATTTACCAAATAAATAAATAAAATAAAATAGCAAACGTTAGATACTAAAAAAAAATGAAAACGTGAAGATGTTCAAATTTCCAGAGTACAAAGTGTTAACAAATACTGCGAATGCACATAAACTATGAAAATGAACCTAAACTAAACTAGTGATAAGCATTCAAAATTGACTTTAAAACTAATTTTCCATTGCTCTCCCTGGCAATGGCGCCAAAAACTTGATCATATCTCAAATCATACCGCAAGCGCACGATTATCTATTGAGTTAGATAACGGCAAATATAGGTCGAATCCCACAAGGAGAGCTATAAATCGGAAAACTAATCTTTAAACCTATCTTAAAATTTAACCTAGTTAGAAAATACGTGGTTGATGAAGCGATTGAACTAAAAGATAAATAAAAACTATGTAAACAAGTTACAATCAAATATGGAGATACTTAAGGCTTTAGAGATCACCATCATGGGTTGATGGTTCTCTTAGGCTTATCTCAAGATTTTATTCATCCAATCATAACTCATCCTTAGATAGGTTCTCACCTCACCTAAAGATGGGAAATTATACAATGAAGCTTATGTAATCAAACCAATTGGATAATCATTTCTAAGATTATAAGCATGATCTAAAAGCATATAAGGATTCCATACTTAAATGAAATACCTAATATCTAACAAATCATGTATAACCTTATACTACAATCATACTTAAATCATTAAAGGGTGGGTTTGTTAGACTCATACTAGTGAAGACATCTTGAATCTATGACTTTAAGAAAGATGAAAACAAGAGTAGGAATATCCATGATTATGAAAAACAAAACTTCAATCGATTTCATTAAACATTGACATTCAAGTACATAGAGTATGCTAATCACTAAGTGGATCTAATTTACATGGAAGAAAATACCTTGAGAATACCTAATTGAGGTCATCCTCCCATGGGGCTCACTCACACCCTAAGAGGGTGTTTAGCCACTCATGGTAAACCTTAGGTTTCTCATGGTGATAAACATAAAGAAAATGGGAAAACTTACAAGTAAAACTCTTCAGGACTCTAAATCTCTAACTCTCAATTTTATTTCTTTTCAAGTCCTCCCCAGTATACTCCAAGCATGAGGTATTTATAGGTAAAGAAGAATGGGAGGTGGAGTAAAATAAGGAAGAGATATTGGCATAAAATAAAGAATTGTATTGAAAAATGGATAGGGGAGTAGGAGGTGGAATGTGTAGAGATTCCTTTTGCTATGTTGAAGTTGCCATGTGGATGTTCAATTTGATTTCCTCGAGATTCATAGATGATGATAGTTTTTTGGGCTTGATTTCTTGGGCATTTGGGCTTGAAAATCCTTGATCCTTGACAATGTATGTGTGAACTTTCAATGGGATTTTTAGTTGTTGAACTTAGCCTTATTGTATTATTTTGTGCATATTTGATGATTAATACTTGAATTCCTGCGTTATACACAAAATACATGTAATGAGAGTATTTTACTAATTAATATGACACAACAAATATAGACTTAGGGGCGTAAAATGTACCATTTATAAGCCCATCAAACATTCATACACACAATACAATAAAATAGCCTAACTCACCATCCTAAAAGACAAGCATCCACAACTCAACTCCACTTGCAGCATCACCACCACCTGCACCCAGGTAGGGGTACACCCATTTGCCACAAAACAAGCAAACGTGTCAGCACTAGTTGGTATGAACAGACCATAAATACATAACAATACTACACAATGATATGATGCCAAGATGATGTTATAAAATATAGTGTATATATCAGTGGTAAACCTACATGCAGATAATGCATGAGATGCAAGCTGAAATGGGAGAAACTCACGTCAAGTTGAGATTTTCAATCAACACGTCATAATCTAAATCATCAAACTATTCGTCAATTTGTGAAAATAATCACCTTTATGACTATATACACATGCTTCTATACTGACATATATACAACACTCGGAAAGAACTCATATCGTACTCTAAACCAATGTCCTTGGGAACAACCCATTGCGTTACGCTAAACCACCCTTAAGCAATGGCTTAGTTTTTCCATCTAAGTGAACACACCAAATCTCAAAGCATCTATCCCCAAGGAAAATGCATAACATCGACTGAGCCAGTTCAAATGAATCATACAACTTAACAATGCACCACCATTCTTCATCCCGAATGCTCAATTATGATGTAAATATACAAGTGTTCAATAACATTATATCATCATATCAATATCACAATAATATTGTTTCCTTGGTAGCTTGCCGACCATATCTCCTCCAATGCCCTCCCACCCAAGGTGTTACAATATCCTACTAGTGCTCAACAACACTAACAATACTCTTATCTTGGTAGCCAATACTCTTATCTTGGTAGCTTGCCGACCATATCTCCTCCGTTGTCCGCCCACCCAAGGTGTTACAATACTCTCCCATTGGTAGCTTGTCAGCCATATCTTCCCTGCTGCCCGCCCACCCAAGGGGGTTACAACAATATACAACCAAGAAAACATTATCCAGTAGAATCCCACATGAATTTTTACATACATACTTTGAATGCTTAATTATGCCATCACTATTCTCAAATACATGCCATGAATGGTTATTATGCAATCATTCTCATGTGCTATTGTATAGCTCAAAGCAAAAATTCATGGAATATTGCAATCTTAGCAAACATGCAATACCACAAGAACAAAAATTCCACAATCCATGATACAATTTCAAAGAACTCACAAAAATGAAAACCCAAAACAATCCATTTTATTTCAATGAAAATATTCTAAACAACAAACTAAAATTTGGATCCAAAATTTAACTTTGAAGTATGATCTAACTCACATGAAGTTTTTAAAACTGACGCTCGCAAACCTCCCTCTCCATGTTAATCTGAAAATTTCAGCCGACCACTCGATCACCTTTGCATGTAGGGTCTTCGGCCTCCAAACACCCCTATCGACTCCACCAAAGGGTCTGATCGGAACGGAGTTGCTCAACCAACCTCCCATAGCTCCAATCGAGTTTTACAAGATGATACACTTTGATTTTGAGCTGGAACTCGAAGGAGAGGAAGGGGGATAGAAGATGAATAAAAAAAAGAAGAAATGAGGAGATTTGGTAGAGAAACGGTGGCAAATCGCTGGAAATCAGATCAGAAAATGAAGAAAGCAGCCTTGCTGCTCGTGAGGAAAAAGGATTTGTTTTTATAGGTGGGTGACTATTTGCCCCCACCAAATTTCCAAGGGCACCCCGCCAATAAAAAATCCATAAAAAATTCATTTAAATTCCAGACATTTAAATCAATGTTTTAAAGCAAAAAAAAATTTAAAAATTAAATAAGTTAGTCAAACGAAAATTAGGGTGTTACACAACTTTGGTGCAGGAAAGAAAAGTGCATAATGTGGGAAAAAAATAATTAAATGGGTGGTGTGGGTGAGAGGAATCTGTGGTGCGAAATAATCGCTGCCAAAAAGTAAAGGGAGTTGTTATCTGTATCCAAGACTTTGGCTTGGTTGCATTGACTTTTGCCACCATCATTTTGGGAGTTTTAACTTTGATTCATCAATTTTAAATGAGTGAGGTCAGGGAACCAGGTTTTGCAACCATGATGATGTGGCATCATCAGATGAGGTTTTTTACAACCACGAGATACAAATAAAAACTTTGGGGATTTCATCATTCTTTCAAGATCACGCCACATCACCTTGGTTGCAAAAACTTGGTTTCCTAGCATTTTTTATTTAAAATATGTAATACCGACTTACCATTTTTTATTAATAAAAAAATATATTTTTTGGTGAAATTTTCTCGTTGGTTGCATGTATATTATTAAAACAACTATTATTTATTTAAATATAAATTCATAAAAGTAGAAACTCAAATCTAATATCGAATGATTGCACTTGGAAATCTCATAAAATCGGTTGATGGTATAAACACAATGGGGGAATCCTCTCTTCTTTGTGCATTTGATTTGAAGTGCAGAACACTACAAAATGTATTCGAAAACTGTAGAGGTCTGATACAACCAGTACGTACTGAAAATAATTGAACAATTGTCTCAGGCAATATAACCCATATTTCCCAAATCTTCAAAACTTCAAAAAAAAAAATTGAAAATCTAATCTGCAAAAATCGATTTCCATTTATCTTCAATAATTTTTTTTACCATCAACCAAGCCCTAAAAACTCTTTTAGCTCTCCAAATCTATCACAAACTCTTCCACAACTGGCTCTTCATCTTTCCAAATCAACCACAAACTCCTCCACAACCAGCCTATTTCACCAAGCCACCCCTTTTTGTTTTGTCATGTTAGAAATGCACTTAAAATAGTTTTAAAAAAATAGCAAGATTTGGGAAGAAACAAAAGTTACAAAACCACAAACGTTAAGGTCAATCATGGATGCTCAATCAAAGAGAGTCATCTGTTGAGATTGGATCAATGAACAACACATGGTGGGTACTCCCCAATTAAGGTTGGATTAGATTAAATCTTTTTTTGTGTGGGAACACATAACTGGTCTAATCCCAAGCTGTGAATTTGGATTCTCCAAGATAGGGAGACACCTGTGGAATCCAAGAGAGGCACCTTGGGGTCTTTATTTTCTTCCTCAAAATTTGCATTTGAAACAAATTGGAAGGCAAATTTTACTATTTCAAACTGTCTCATGGCATTTCTAACATTGGTTGGTGAGCATTTCAATCCAATGGAAGTTGCATTTTGAAAATTGGGGAGGATGAGTTTATATTGCCTCGAGATGAACATATAGAATTGTATTTATTTTGAAGAAATGGGCAATCTGGTCTTTAACACAAATATGGATGGTTGATGCTGGTCAATTTGTTTGACTCAACAGTCAAACTTTAAAATGGGGATTAGACTAGAATACAAAAACTTTTGGGGGTAAAAAAAAACAATTGTAAAGCTAAATGGGAAATAACCAACCCCTCCCCCCTGTCCAAAAAAAAAACAAAAACTTTTAACATTCTCAACTAAACCACACTTTGTTGATTCATGTACAGATTTACTCGTTCCTATTTTGTTCGAAGAAAATTATAAGGGTTCTTCTCATCATTCTTTCTCTTCAACGCTCAACTAGGGTTCAAATAATCTTTCAATATATTGACTAAGGGGTTCAAATCAAGTTTAATTTTTGTCTCGTTTGAGATCGATTAGCAAAAATATTATCCTCAGTCACCCCATATCAAACATGACTAGAGTCGGTCAAGCAATTTTAGAAATAATGACCAACTTTAGTCACTTGTCTATGTACACAAATATTTTTTTCCACGAGAATGACTAAAAATATTCATGTCGCTAAAATTAAACATGAATAGAGCCAGTCCAGTAACTTTTTAAAAAATGACTAACTTTCGTCATTTGTCTACATACACGTTTTATTTTTCATGAGCATGTCTAAAATTATTCATGTGGCTAAGTATCAAACAGTACCAGAATGAGTCATATGACTTCAAAAAAATGGCCAACTTTGGACATCTGTCTATAGATACAACTTCAGATCGACACAAACATAACGAGGATCCGTCATTTAGGTTGTTTTGAACATGGGTTTATATATGTTGGTGAACCCACATGTGCATTTTTTTATGAAGAATAAAAAGAAAAGATATAAATACTAGTGTATTACCCGTGTTCTTGGCACGATAGAAAATGGATCGTAGCATTAGGTCAAACTCTGTTAAAATCAAATAATTGGAAGAAAAAAAATTAAACCGCCGCAGTGAGTTCTCTCTGAACTTTGATTTTTCAAAATATAAAGTTCAAGGACTTTGCATGAATGTGTTTTAAGATGTCCGACTCATTCTTTGATAATTATTGAAAATACTTATGATGTGAAATATATTAGACGTTTTTCTTTCGAAACTGCATATGACAATATTTTAATATTTTCAGCCTTTATAATATTTTCAGCCTTTACAATATTTTATAATGATCATTGGTTTCTTTGGAAAGACCTTTAAAAATGCATTTCCACGATACCAAGTTCTCTACCATTTAACAACTTAGATAATTATGACTCTGAGTTCTCCCCAAAGTGAATGCATTAGACTTTTTTTTTTGGAAAATGTTTATGGTGTGAAATGCACGTTCAAAATAGTAAGCGTTTGTATTGGTTATTGGTTTCATTGAAAAAATCTTCAAAAATACATTTTAATGATATCAAGTTTACCAAAATATGACAGCTAAGTAGATAGTTATGATAATTTTTTTTTCGAGAAAGAAAACACAAACTTTATCTCTCCACACATTACATTCCACTTATTTTTTAGTTTTATGTTCCTCTTCTCTTGCTCTTCTACATACTTTATATTTACAAACTATTCTGTCCCGATTTTCACGAGCATGACTAAAAATATTCATATCGTTAAAATTAAACATGAATAGAGTCAGTCATGTAACTTTTTAAAAAATGACTAACTTTCATCATTTGTTTGCATACACGTTTTATTTTTCACGAGCATGTCTAAAATTATTCATGTGGCTAAGTATCAAATATGACCAGCATGAGTCATGTAAAAATGCCCAACTTTGGATATCTGTCTATAGACGCAACTTCAAATTGACACAAACATAACAAGGATCAGCCACTTAAGTTGTTTTGAACATGGTTTTATATAGGGGTGGGCACGGTCCGGATCGGTTCCAAATTTGGAGGAACCTAACTCGAACCGTTTAAAAATAACGGATCCGGTCCAGTCCGGATCCCCTCATTTTGAACATTGGAACCGAACCTAACTCGAACCGTTTGGAACGGTCCGGTTCCTACGGTTCCAATGTTCAAAATAAGGGGATCTTTTTTAAAGAAAGTATATAAACAAATATCTCCCCAAAGAAAGTAATGGCTGAGATTTTATGCTTCTAATTCCAAGGAAAACTAAGAAAAGGAAATGACCTGACACTGTGTTCTCATCTTTCAAATTTGTTCAACTACAAACATTACTTCCATGTTCCATTTTATACACTAGTTATACATGAACTTTTATAAAAGGGGATGCTTAAACAAGTTAAGTATCTCCAGTCACTAAAAGCATCCATAATTAGAACAAGAGAAAAGACATCCAAATCAAGACTATAAATCTTATTATTCTTCTACAATAATAACAAAAATGACTAATGCAACCAATTGGATAAAGAAGAAGAAAAATGTCACCTTTGAGAGAAACCCATCGTAGGCGAGCTTATAGTTGGTATCTTCATGATCCTTAGGAACAACCCTCTCATCAACCCAGAAAACATGCCATCTCGACCAATCCATCAAATCAAGATACGGCGATTCGACCAATTTCCTGAAATTTTAAAATCACAGAAAGGGGCAAAAATCTGAATCAAACATTCTAAACAACAAAAAAAAAAACCTTTTGAACATAAATTCAATTGGGTCTCTCACGCAAGTCTCACCTGAGAGATTTGATGAGAGAACCCCCAGATACAACCACGGTGAAAGCGCCCCTCTCTTTGGTGAACCTGTCAGACAAATCGGATGTGTATTTCGCCAAAGAAACCGAGAGCTCTTCTTCGTTTTCGAAGATCTGCACGTTGGGTACGGATTTGTCGGTCGATGCTTCAGCCCCACCATGGATGATGATTGTAGTTTCCAAGTAGGGGTTTTGGGGAAGGTCAAAGGGAGGGTTTTTGTTCTTCTTGTTGTTGTTTGGATTGAAAAAGATGGGGTGGTTTTGGCGGGAAGTAACGATCGGGTTAAAGGAAGGGTAGAGGGAGACGATCGGCGAAGAAGCTGAGTGTAGTGTGTGCGAGGACTAGTAGAGAAGACTCACTGCTCACTTCTCTTCTCCTCTAAAGACTAAAGAGTCTTAGACTTGAAGAGTAAAGAGTAAAGAGTAAATACTAGTCTTAGACTCTTAGTTGAGTTAGTTACATATTTAGGTTTTTACAACTAATGTGATTTGAAACGGGTCCAACCCGGACCGTTTCATTTTTAAAAATAGGAACCGGGACCGGACCTTTTTATAATGGACTCGGACCGATCCGAACCGTATCTAAAAACTCATAATTAAAATCCGGACCGTTTAGAGCAAAACGGTTCGGTTCGATTTGAACCCGCGAATCGTCGACCCGTTTGCCCACCCCTAGTTTTATATATGATGGTGAACCCGCATGTGCATTTCATATGAACAATAAAAAGAATAGATATAAATACTAGTGTATTACCCATGTTGTTGGCATGATAGAAAATGAATCGTAGCATTAGGTCAAACTCTGTTAAAATCAAATAATTGCAAAAAAAAAAAAATTAACCACTGAAGTGAGTTCTCTCCAAAGTTTGATTTTTTAAAATATAAAGTTCAAGGACTTTGCTTGAATGTGTTTTAACATGTCTGACTCATTCTTTGATAAATATTGAAAATACTTACGACTTGAAAATATTAGACATTTTTCTTTAGAAACGACATCTGACAATATTTTAATATTTTCAGCCTTTATAATGATCATTGGTTTCTTGGGAAAGATCTTTAAAAATGCATTTCCACGATACCAAGTTTTCTAACATTTTACAACTAAGTAGATAATTATGACCATGAGTTCTCACCAAAGTGAATGCATTAGACATTTTTGTATTTTTATTTTGGAAAATGTTTATGGTGTGAAATGCACGATCAAAATGGTAAGCGTTGGTATTGGTTTCATTGAAAAAATCTTCAAAATTGCATTTTAACGATATCAAGTTTACCAAAATATGACAGCTAAGTAGATAGTTATGATAATTTTTATTTCGGGAAAAGAAAACACAAACTTTCTCTCTCCGCACATGTACATTCCACTCATTTTTTAGTTTTATGTTTCTTTTCTTTTTCCCTTCTACATACTTTATATTTACAAACTATCATGTCCCAAATTTTCTAAGAAAATTTTAAGCATTTCTTAAAACCAACAAAAACATAATAGCAAAGTTCAAATACAACAAATTTTGAAGTCAAACCCAAAAACTTGGTAAGTTTGAAGTTCAAAAGTTCCCGATTTTCTTAAAACCACTGTTTATTACAAAGTTTAAAGTAAAACCCAAAAACTCTTAACCGAGAAACTATTCGATGATGTTCACCCCTTAATTAAACCTCCAACAATGCCCCCCTCCAAAAAATCTCTAACATGAGAAATGCTAATTGGCTACGTTAAAATAAGAACCTACCAAAAAAGCAAAAGCTCACTTTGGTCAGCGAGGTATGGTAAAAGTATCTTTATCTCTAGTAAATAAAATAAGTTACATAAACTACATATACATGAAAACAACAATTTAAAGATATGTAGTTCCTCAACAAGTCAAATGTGTCATACTCATAAATTTTATCACACTTAAAGTAAAAATTGATTTTACGAACACTTACCCTGTGAAGGTTGACCATGATAAATTTGACATACAAAAATGTTATTAAGACTTACCATCATGCACAAAACGTTTAGAAACAAACGGATGAAATATCAGTGATACTCATTAATCAATTATAATCAATATTTCAATACTGGCAGAATACATATCATGGTCACAATGTGCCATTATGAAAATATCAACAAATACACATTTTACCTTAAGGAAGACATAGTTCCCATTGAATGATCAAATGAGCATTTAGTTTTTTCCCTCAAGGCAACTATGCCTATATACTAACAGGGTAATTATTACATATTTCACATTAAGTTAAAATTAATGATTTCGTTATTGCACAAAAAACTTCGCTTCTTTTCCACAATCGTATTCTCCTCCCATCCCGAACACAGTTCACCTAAGTGTGTCTCTCTTGCATTCGAAACCACTCAGAGCACACATGTCCCAAGTGGGGTGCCACATCGAGGGTCATATCATCTCACTCGAAGTTTAATCCATAACAAGTATATTATCATATGTAAATCCGAATTCACATTGAACGGTGTATCCATTATGCAAGCAAATCTGCATACTAAAATCATATACCAAGTATACAAGCATGTATAATAAAATCATATTTTTTCACCTTTTTTCTCGGGAGTTGTGGAAAAAAGCATCAAAATCAAATAAATCTCCATTGCATCTTAGCAAGTCAATTTCCATAACAATCAAATTCAAGTTTAAAATGATCACGTAGGTTACAGAATTTACCCTTCTGCAAAGAATCTACATTGCAATCATTTTTTCGATAACAATACTAATAATATTCAATTTCAATAACAACACTCATCAATAATATCTTAGTTTTAAAAGCACTTATCAATAATATTTAGAAAAATTGTTAACATAATCCATCGATAGTTTTACAAGAACTTCAAATAAATTTTTGAGGAATCAATTAAGGTCTCACAGTCACCTTACATATCTAACAATATAAAATTTCAGCATCTTTTAAAAAAAATAGATTTTCAGATTATAGATTTCACACCAACTCGCACAAATCACTCATATCACACATCAAATAAAGATTACACTTATAAGGTGTTTGCAATAATTGTACATATATATATAGATATAATAATGTGACAATATCAATAAATAATAAACTTATATCTATTAAAATAGACTAATATTAAGCAAATTGATAATCACACTTACCCCAACAACATGCTTAGCTAATGTCAACATTTACATTAAAATAAAACTAAAATCAATTTGCAAACAATCATATAAATATTTAGATATCTAGCACCTATATTAACCATGTAATTAATTTTCTATCAAGCATGTACATAAAAATAATGTAACACATAAATATCAATTACCTTCAATCATGCAAATATTTTTATTTTGTAACACACAAGTGAGTGAGAAAACTCACAAAATTTTCTTAGAATAATTATTTTAATTCCAAACATATTAATCATTTCACATGTATATAATGAAAATTCTAAATTTAAATACCAAGGATATACCAAATCGTTTTTTCTATAATTTAGAATTTATACATATTATTCGCAAATAAATATTTAGAATACATAAAGAGTGAGAAATACTCACTAAGTTCTTCTACAAATTTTATGTCGTATACAATACAAAGAACACCGTGAAACAAAACTTTACAAAAATCTTAGGGTTTCTAGAATCTAACCAAGTGACAGTTTTCCCTGTCTCGAGGAAAAAGCTAACCATTGCATAGACTGCAAACCAACGTCATATTTCTCATACATCTGTTGTGAATCTACAAATTTATTTTGGGGACACACAGTCGGTCTGATCCCAAGTTGTGAATTTGGATTTCCACGATAGAGAAACATGTGGAATCCAAGAGAAACACCTTGCGGTCTTTGTTTTCATCCCCAAAGTTTACATTTGAAACAAACTGGATATCAAATTTTACTATTTCAAACTGTCTCATGGAATTTCTAACATAAGTTGGTGAAGTAAATCGACATTTCAATCCAATGGAAGTTGCATTTTGAAGATTCGGGGAAGATGTGTTTATATTGCCTTGAGAAGCACATAGAATTGTATCTATTTTGAAAAATAAGCAATCTGGGTTTTAATACAAATATGGATGGCTGAAGTTGGTCAAAGTGTTTGACTTAGCAGTGAAACTTTAAAATGGGGGTTAGACTAGAATACAAAAAACTTGTGGGGTGAAAAAAGAATAGCCATAAAATAATGGGGGCCAAATGGGAAGTAACCCCCCCCCCCCCCCCCCCCCCCCCCCCCCGAAACTTTTAACATTCTCAACAAGACCACACTTTGTTGATTCATGAACTGATTTCACTACACCAGAAGGCTTGATTAGCTACACAGAGATGGCCACGGCTCAAAACCGTTATTTTATTTGCCACGGCCTATAAATTCGTGGCTAGATTAGCTACACGGATATGGCCATGGCTCAAAACCGTTGGTTTATTTGCCACGGCCCAAAACCGTGGCTATAGCCTAAAATCAGAGGTCTTGCGCGGTCTTGCGAAAACAGAACTCACATCCCGCCATTGCAAAAACAGTTTCGCGGTATTGAGTGAAAACAATTGGCGCAGAGGAGAGAGGAGCTCCATTTTCTTTCAATTCAGAGTGTTGGAGAACTCAAATCAGAAGAGGGAGGAGCTCCAGTTTCGCGGTCTTGTTGTCGCTCTCGTTATCGTTTTCAAATCAGAAGAAGAAGGAGAGAAGAGCCTCCAATGCTGAGTTTGGTGAGAAGAAGAAGAAGAAGAACACAATGATCTTTCCGTCCCTCCTTCGGTTCAGATCTCCTTCCAGGTAAGATCCTTCTTCTTCTTTAGATCTCCTCTTCTTCTTCAGATTTAATTTTTTTTTCTTTCAGCTACTAGTGTTCTTTCACCTCTATTGGGATCTTCGACGAGAGAGAGAGAGAGAGATGTTGAGGTTGAAGCGTTTGACGTCTCTTCACCAGCAGAACCTCGGACCTGCTTTCACGAATCTCCTCGATACAACAAGTGCAAGAAGAAGAGGAAGATATGAACAAGATGAGACCTTTCTTCAGACTCTCCCTTCACAGAGAACAACATATCGCTTCCTCGACATCTACCAGGTTCTTCTTCTTCTCCAGATCTCTTTGGACCCCACTTCATTTTTCTCTATGTTTAATCGAAAGATTCAATCTTTTCGTTTTGTTAATCGAGAAAGAACGAGCTAGACTATATGGTTCTCCCCGAATTCCCTAAATTTTTACTATAAGTGATTTTTTTGGTTTAATGGTTTTTTCTGCTCGGAAGTTATTCAAACAATTGATGGGCGTATTTGGGTTTTGTGGGTGTAGGGCAGTAAAGATGAATTGAACATGGGGTATTTCGCCGACATTTCGGAGCTCAAGAAACATGGTGGCAAGGTAAGGTATGATGCCTGCTAAACAAGGCATACTAGTGATAGTATAAGCTGGGGTTTTAGAACCATTGGTTTTGGGTTGCAAATTCAATTTGTATTTTTATGTAGATTTCTGTGGCCAATAAGATTATCATTCCAGCCATGGCAGCTGTTAAGTTTCCAGAAATGGAAGTGAGTCTGTCTGACGGTACTAGTCTGAAGCTGCCCATTATTTCTCAACATAAAGAGGTTAAAGAAGGAAAAATTGATGTCCCCCCAGCATCGCTAATATGTCTATCGTTCTGAGCAAACTCTCAGGTTTGTGAATTTTTGTTTTTACTAATTGGTTACGAAGTATGGATCGTTTGCACTTTTTTCCTTTTGCAAAGTTAGTAATGCAAATGATAATTTATGCTTTAATATCTATATAGTAATGCAAATGATAATTTATGCTTTAATATCTATACAAACTCGAAGGGGCGGGGAGCCTTTCAAAAACAACTTCAGTTTCTGTTGATTTAAGTGAATAATAGTTGAAAAGAATGGTTATTGACTAAACCCTTAAGCCACGATGTTCAGTTTCTTGATTTTTTTTGTTGTATTTAATGTTGAATAGTGTTGTTTAATATTTGATACTCTGATGTTTGTTTGTTCTTTCGTTGTTAAAGTTCATAATTTGAAGTTCTCGTGATTGTATATGTGATGTGATATGTTGTTGCAAGACACTAGTTGTTTGAATATATTCTCTGGTTCAAACATGAAATGGATCACAAACATAGATAAATCGGAAATATGTTATGCAGGATCTATTTATAGTCTTAAGCATTTGTAGCTGCCAAGGCTCCCATTGCTTATTTCCTTTTACAAGTCTTACAATGATGCACAAATCTACAAAATAAACACAAATAATAAGCATTTAAATCTTGTTTTGTCTGATTGAGCTATGTATGACTCAATGGAAAACAAAGCACAGTACACTGCTGTTGTATATAATTTGTACAATTTTGGTAGGTGATGTGGTGGATTAAACTAGCTAAAGAAATTGAAAATATTGATGGTTTTAAGGACATTTTGTGTTTCTTTTTTAGATAAATATATATGCTTTAACAATCTCTCATTATTGGACAACAATCTGACATGTCATGAGTAGTTAATATTTTTTCTTAATATTTGGTGTCCCATTTTGGGTTTTGATGTTTTCTTATGGAACTGTAACTGATTACAAGGTTTCCCTATTCTTGAAACCATTCTCGTGAGAAGTGCAAAAGGTTCTTTAGATTTGATAAATAGTAAGGTACTTACGGTACAACACTTGGGGTCAGTTTGAGAATATATGGCCAATTAGCTTTTAGTTTTCTTGTCTATAACTTTCAAAGTTGTGTTTTCCATGCAGCGACTGATATTACTTTACGAGTGTTTGAGAAGGAAGATAGATACGTTTGTTTAGAAGGTTTTACCATATGGTTTTGGACAGTACAGGATATCACTGCTATACCTCCCCTCCTGCATTTTTTTTTTTGTTTCTGCTATGCAATCCCTGAATTTTGTTGGTTGCTTTTTCAAATATGCTAAATTCTTTTGTTCCCTCTTCAGGCACATGTTAGGGGTCATCAAGTCCGAAAGCAATATAAAAAAGTTGTTTGGTTTGTTAGTATTGTTGAAAAGGCTATTTTGAGGTGGAGGCGTAAAAGAACTGGATTACGAGGTTTCCTAGCTGATAATGCAATCAGTAAACCCCAACCTGAAAATGGGAAAATTGATGATTATGAATTTTTGCGCCTTGGTCAGAAACAGAAAGTTGCTGGTGTTGAGAAAGCTCTAGCAAGAGTCCAATCCATGGTTCGGTACCCTGATGATTATTGTTAGGGTCTAGGTTGTTGACACCCTTAATGCAATGCAAGAGTCCCATCCTATGCCCCTTATTGCACTTTCACAGTGTCACTGTTCTACTACTGTCATTGCCTTATACTCACCCTTTTCTTTTGCCTGGTCAGAATGGATCCTAGAAACGATGAACTTGACCTTGACAGCTTAATGTATAGTAAAATTAGCGAACTCACTGAGGAAGAAATGAAGAAGCAGGAAGGGAACTATATCTATCATTATCGTTATGATGGAGGTGGGGCATCTCAAGTTTGGCTGGGCTCTGGCAGGTATTTATGAGATTTACTCCAGAGAAGTCATGAATTGCTTATCACTTATAAGCACATTAGAAAGTTATTTAGTAAGAAGTTACTACTTAGGTGAGATTCTTGGATTCCTTAACATAGGAATAATGGTGTTTACTTCATAGTTTGAAGTGCCACCTTTTCACGGGAGTTAAACAAGAATATATCATTTGTCGCCTCAGATATGCTATTTTAATGACCTAATTTCAAGAGCAAAAAGTTGGATTTGGAGCCTTTTATGGCATTGTTATGGGGGTTTTGGACTATGATGCATCAGGCTTTCAATGGAGTCCACTTTGAAAACTTTCTTGGTGATGGAAAACATAGTTAATGGGGTAGTAACTTCTTGTTATTGAGCTCTAGAGGTCATTTGTGTTGAACCTTCTATAGTAATCAATAAACTTCTCTCAAAACTTAAATTTTGGTCTTCCTCTTATGTGAGACTGTAGGTGTATTAGAGCCATAGCATATTCTAGATCTATTTAATTTCTTGTGAGTTTTAACCTACAAAAACCTTTCAAATATACATTTCTTTGTCTTGTCATCAATTTATTTTTTTGTTATGAATAAATAGTTAATTTATAGTGGCCCCATTGGCAATCGCATTCTTTTTGTAAAAAAGAGATGATCAACTGTATTCATGTCATTTATGTTTTTTGCAGCACCTTTTTTCTATATGATCTAATTATGTCTGTTTTATTCCGATTTGTTGTCATCGACCTATCTGCAGGCCCTTGCACGTATGGAAAGATAGAAACGGAAGAAGGAAGTGTCAGTTACAGAACACTGCCCCGATTATGGAATTTAATCTTCCCTAGAGGTTCAGATGCTGCTAGCGTATCCTCTACGCATGATATTTCCAGATAATTGAAAGATGTTTAAGCCTACCTAGTATGATATTATAAACATAACTAGACTTAAATTGCTCATCTGTCGCATTTCAGTTATGTGATGTCATTGGCAGATGTTGATGCGAAGCTTCTGATGGAGGACAAAAGTCTTGTTTGGACGAGCAAGGATGGTGTTATTGTTCTTCAGCACGAAAATGAAAAGATACCTCTAAGGCAAGTGTATCATGAAGTCTCTTCATTTTCTTCGTTTGTTTCTAGTGTAAGGTTTCAGTTTATTATCCTTTTGAACTTGCTCAAGGTTCTATGGGTGGTAGTGGAATGTGTTCCCTAGATCAAAACATATTCTAGACATTTTATCTGTATTAATATTGAATGCTTTTTCTTTGTTATTAGTTCTTAAAATTTTGAAGCTTTCTTATGCATGGTAAAGTCAAGTTAATGCATGAAATAGTACTTCATTATCAGTTTGGATAATTGAGTCGACAGTGGCAATGTTTTATAGGGTTGTTTCTGTCCTTTTGGAGGTGGGTGGGATGGATGATTGATAGGCAGACTTCATTCACATGTCAAATGGAGTGCAAATATTCTTCTAAGCAAGTCTCACGAGTTTGCCATTTTTGTTTTTCAAGTGAAACTGAGATAAGTTCAAAATTGGGACCAACTTTTGTGTGCAGAACATTCAAAACGCTGAAGAGTAAAATATCAAGACAAGTTTCTGTTTTTCATGAAATATGAATGATATATCAACCATGTATGAAACAGAATGACTCTGCTAGATGAATGTGACCGCTTCTTTTAGACCCTTTCTATAAACTCCAAATGGAGATTAGAAGGACATGCTTTTTCTAAGATGATCTCGTCACTAGACCATTTTCCTAGAAGATATGAATTTGTTCTATACTTCTATCATTTCAGACTAACATCTCTAATTCAGCGTAGTCTCATACTCAACAGTAAAACACTTTTTTTTCCTTCCTATACTCGGAGTATGTAGCATACTTGGTATTTGTCGCCATGTTCAATGACAATATCTGATTCCTTAAATTATATCCTATGTGTGTCTATATCTTGACAGTTATGTTTCAGAAACAGAAAGAAGGTATGCAATTCCATCTCAAGCTCAACGTCACATCTTGGCAGGCCTGGCTTCTGCAGTGGGTGGTTTGAGTGCGCCGTATGAGAAAGCCTCGCATGTTCATGAGCAACCAGTAGTGAATTGGCTCTGGGCATTAGGTTGTCATCCATTTGGACCATTCTCAAATACTTCTAAAATCAGTCAAATGCTTCAAGATGTTGCGTTGGTAAGCCTAGTCTCATTTTCATCTCGTATGTTGTTTTAATAGCAGAATGGAGCAATTTATTGATTTTCATACAACTCCACTTCTTGCATTTTACACATGATAAAGATCCATTAACACTTGTATCTTATATTACTGCATTCTTTGCAGAGAAGCACAATATATGCACGTGTAGATGCTGCACTGCGTAAAATTTGAGAGACTTCAGAGGTAATCTAATTCATATTATCATTTACTCATTATCTTTATTGAATTTGGAACTCACAGAAAACCACCGTGTTTCTGCAATCTATCCAAATTTTTGCAAAGGTGGAATAAAGAATTTGGAACCAAGGACCCAGAGATTGGTTCAATCAAGTGGCAAAGGTGGAATAAAAAACGACATGTCTTTATTGTCTTCTAGAGATGGGAATGGTAAGAAGTCTCAAAACAATGTCCTCTTTCCTTTTTTGTTTGAAAAGCAAGCAGGGTTGTAAGGACCCCTTAACCTTTATATTAAAGAAAAAAAATAAGATGTCTCAAATACAATCTCTCAAAAAAGAAAAGATTCTTAGCAAAAACAATCACACAGAAAAATTAGGACTATTCTAGTCTCCTTGTTGGCAATATATCATATATTATGTCTTGAAAACACTTACTGGTTTACCGATTCAGTGTGACTATACATGTGGCCATATCGTTGCTTTCTTTTGTTTATGAAAACCATAATTTTGCTTTACACTCATCTCACTTGCAATATTTTATAAGTCAATTGATAAAGTATTCTTTAATTGTTGGATGAATATCCTCACATGTATTTTTGTTTCTTATTAACATCAAGAGTCGAGAGATTTCACAATAAAGCAAAACAGGCCATTTGAGATATTTGGTACAAGTTTTTTTTTTAATTATTATTTTTTTTTCACCCATGAAGCAAATGATCTAATATGAACCAGTGTCTTCCCATGCTTCTTAAAGAAACTTTCACTTAAAAGCCTTGTTGACTTTGACTTTACTAGCAGTATTAGTTTGGCATCACTTGGAAGTAGTTTTTAATAGCGATGAAAGTATCTTGTAATTTCTGAATGTTTAACATTAGGTTGTTGATTATTTTCAAAGAAGGTTGTAAAAGTAGATTGGAGGAGGTGAACTCTTTTTGCAAAGAGTCGTCTTGAAGGCAAACCTTTATGTGTTTATGCAGTCTTGTCCTTGTGTTTTTGTGTAAAATTATGTTGTAAAACTTGAGATCTGGATAAATAACAGGTGTGTGGTGTGCCTAGAGCTTCTTGTATTTTGGGTGTCATGAGTAAATGTATAGAACTAAGGCTTTACTTTGTCGTTGTTGTTTGATTCTTCAGGTTCATACAATACCATGTCTTATATTTTCTTCATTTCCTCATTTTTGCCTGTTCTAATATTGAGTGTACTAGTTCATGACTTAAGATGTTTACAATCTAGGAATAAAGTATTCATTTGTAAAGATTGTTGTGGTTGCTGCCTTGTAGTAGTATGAGTTGACTGTTTTAAGGATTTGATTTTATATGGATGCTTTGTTATGATATACTCTATAACTTGAAGAAAATATTCATCTTAGTAAGGACTGATTTTGCAGGTGTGGGGCTGTGATTTTGCTGCAACAGCAAAAAAAATGTAAATTTTTTTTCGATTATATTAATTTGCAACGGTTTCAAACCCTCGCAACAAATCAGATTTCTTTTTTTTTTTGAATTTTGTTTTGACTGGCCACGGCTTAAAACCGTGGTACTTCATGCTTGCCACGGCGTAAAACCGTGTCCATGCTTGCCACGGCTTAAAACCATGGCCATGATGCTTGCCACGGCTTAAAACCGTGGCCATGATGCTTGCCACGGCTTAAAACCGTGGCTAAATGCAGAAAATCATCAAGCGTCCTCTAACATAAAATCGTTGCTAATATGTGTTGCCACGGTTTATAGCCGTCAATGGTGATTTGGCGACGCCTCAAATGGCCAGGCCTCTAAGCCGTGTCAATAGGTTACCCCCATGGTCCCAAACCGTTGCTGATGGGTATTTTTGGTGTAGTGTTTACTCGTCCTCTTTTGTTCGAATCAATTATACTGGTTTTCTTCATCACTATTTTTCTCCAACGCTAAACTAGAGTTCAAACAATCTTTCAATCTATCGACTAAGGGGTTCAAATCAAGTTTAATTTTTGTCTATTTTGATATCGAATGGCAAAAAACATTATCTTCAGTCACCCCATATCAAACATGACTAGAGTCAGTTAAGCAACTTTAGAAATAATGACCAACTTTAGTCATTTGTCTATGCAAATATATTTTTCACGAGCATGACTAAAAATATTCATGTCACTAAAATTAAACATGAATAGAGTCAGTCCTGTAACTTTTTAAAAAATTACTAAATTTCGTCATTTGTCTACACACACATTTTATTTTTCACGAGCACGACTAATTTTATTCATGTGGCTAAGTATCAAACATGATAGGAGTGAGTCATGTGGCTTCGAAAAAAATAACCAACTTTGGACATCTGTCTATATACACAACTTCAAATTTACACAAACATGACAAGGATCAGTCATTTCAGTCGTTTTGAACATGCGTTTATATATGCTAGTGAACCCGCAAGCGCATGGCGCATGAACAATAAAAAAGAATTGATTTTGTACCTTTTGTTATATATATACTGGTGTATTACCCGTGTCGTTGGCACGATAGAAATGGGTCGTAGCATTAGGTCAAACTCGGTTACAACTAAATAATTGGAAGAAAAAAATCTTTAACCGCCACAGCGAGTTCTATTCGAACTTTGATTTTTCAAAATATAAAGTTTAGGGAATTTGCTTGAATGTGTTTTAAGATGTCCGACTCATTCTTTGATAAATATTGAAAATACTTATGACGTGAAATACATTAGACATTTTTCTTTAGAAAATTCATATGACAATATTTTAATATTTTAAGCCTTTGTATTGATCATTGGTTTCTTTCGAAAGATCTTTAGAAATGCATTTTCACGATACCAAGTTTTCTAACATTTTACAATTAAGTAGATAGTTACGCCAATATGTTCTCCCCAAACTTTTAACTTTCCAATATAAGGAGTTTGGGGTATAAGATTGATATAGTTTAAAATACTTACAAAGTTAATGCATTAGACATTTTTGTTATTGGAAAATGTTTACTGTGTGAAATGCATGTTCAAAATGTTAAGCGTTTGTATTGGTCATTGGTTTCATTGGAAAGATCTTTAAATTGCAATTCAACGATACCAAGTTTACTAAAATCCTACAACTAAGTAGATAGTTATGACAATTTTCATTTTTTTGAAAAGAAAACACCAACTTTCTCTTTCCGCACATGTACATTCCACTAATTTCAAGTTTTGTGTTCCTTTTATTTTTCCCTTCTACATACTTTATATTTACAAACTGTCACGCCCCAATTTTCTGAGAAAATTTTAAACATTTCTTAAAACCAACAAAAATAAAATAACAAATTCAAATACAACAAATATAACGTTTATTACAAAGTTTGAAGTCAAACCCAAAAACTCTTAACTAAGAAACTTTTCGACGATGTTTAACCCACAAATGAATCTCCAGCAGTGCCGCCCCAAAAACTTTATAACCTAAGAAAGGCTTATGGCTACATTTCAATAAGAACGTACCCAAGAAGTAAAATCTCACTTGGGTCAGCGAGGTAGCTGGAGATGAGTATCTTCATCTCTAGTAAATAAGATAGGTAACATAAACTACATACACATGAAAACAACAATTCAAAGATTTGTAGTTCCTCAACGAGGCAAACGTGTCATACTCATAAGTTTTATCATACTTAAAAGTAAATATTTATTTTATCAACACTTACCCTATGAAGGTTGACCATGATAAGTCTGACATGCTGAAATGTTTGTAGACTTACCATCCTACACGAAACGCTTAGAAAGAAACGGATGAAATTTCTAAATTATCAGTAATCATCATAAATATAATTTTAATCAATATTTCAATACTGATGTGAGGGATTTATTTTCAACAAAATACATATCATAGTCATAATGTACCATTATGAAAATATCAACAAATACACATTTTTCTTTAAGAAATACATATAGTTCTCATTCAATGACCGAATGAGCATTTAGTTTCTTTTCTCAAGGCAACCATGCATATATATATTATCAGGGTAATTATTACAGATTTCACATTAGGGTAAAATTTATGTTTTCGTTATTATACAAAAACTTCATTTTTTTTCGCAATCACATTCTCCTCCCGTGTCGAACACACTCATCCAAGTGTGTCTTCCCTGTCTTTGAAACCATTTGGAGCGAACATGCATGTCACAAGTGGGGTGCCATATCGAGGGTTATGTCATATCACCCGAATTTTGATCCATGTCAAGTATAATATCATACGTACATCCGAACCAACATGGAATAATATGCAAACTAAAATCATATACGAAGTATACAAACAAGTCTGCATTTTTTTTCGGAGTCGTAGAAAAGAGCATTAAAATCAACTAAATCTCTATTGCATCTTAGCAAGTCAATTTCCATAACAATCAAATTCAATTTTCAAAGGATCACATAGGTAACAAAATTTACCCTTCCACAAAGGATCTACAATGCGATCATTTTTTCGATAACAACACTAATAATTCAATTACAATATTCATCAATAATATCTTATTTCCAATAGCACTCATCAGTTTATTTAACAAAATTATTACTATAATCCATCGATTGTTTTACAAGAACCTCAAATAAATTTTGGGGAAATCAATTAAAGTTTCACAATCACCTTACACATCTAACAATATAAAATTTCAACACTTTTTCAAAAGTAATAGATTTTCAGATTATAGACTTCTCACCAACTCTCGCAAATCACTTATATCATACGTCAAATAAATATCACACATAGAATGTGTTTGCAATAATTATACATCATCATCAAAGCCCATTCCCGATATTTTCGGGGTTGGCTACATGGATTTTGGTTCTCCAAGCAATGTGGTCTTCCCACATATCCTCGCCTAATCCAAGCTCAATGATATTTTCATTCACCGCCTTCATCCAAGTTTTCAACGGTCGTCTCCTTCGTCTACACCCTCCATTAACTTGCCAATCTAAACATTTTCTAATTGGCACCGTGCTTGGTCTCCTTCTCACATGACCAAACCAAGTTAAACATCTTTCTCTAATTTTGTCCTCTATGGCGCTACACCTAAGTATCTCCTAATTCTTTCATTTCTAATTTTATCCTTACGAGTGTTACCACACATCCACCTTAACATACGCATTTCTGCTACTGTCATCCTATGCGTATGTTGTCCCGTAGTAGCCCAACATTTTGAACCGTATAGCATGGCTGGTCGAACAATTGTCTTATAGCATTTCCCTTTTAGCCTTGAAGGCATCCTTCTATCGCATAATACACCTGATGTCATTATCCATTTCAACCAACCAGCTTTAATCCTATGGTCTACATCATCTCCAATAGCCCAATTCTTTTGAATTATAGATCCTAGATATCGAAAAGCCTCACACTCTGGGACCTCTACACCTTCGATCTCAATTGCATTACTTCTCCCTCATGGTTCACAACCAAAGTTGCACACTAGATACTCTGTCTTCGAACGGCTAATTCTAAAACCTTTACTCTCTAAAGCCGCCCGCCACCTATCTAATTTCTGACCTAAACCTGCACTAGTCTCATCAATTAAGACAATATCATCTGCAAATAACATGCACCAAGGTACATCTTCTTGCAGATGTCTCGTCAACTCATCCATGACCAAAGCAAAGAGATATGGACTTAACGCCGACCCTTGATGTAGTCCTACTGACACTAGAATTTCACTGGACATCCCACCTACTGCGCGAACACTTGTTACTGCCCCTTCATACATATCCTTAATGATATCGACATAACATTGAGACATTTTCTTCCTTTCAAGCACCCACCAAATTAACTCCCTGGGGACCCTATCATATGCTTTCTCCAGATCAATAAAAACCATATGCAAACTCTTACGTGCCTCTCGGTATTTTTCTATAGTTTGCCTAAGCATGAAGATGGCCTCCGTAGTAGACCTACCCGGCATAAATCCAAATTGATCCTCTGAAACCGAGGTTAAACTCCTAAGTCTTCGTTCTATAACCCTCTCCCAAAGTTTCATCGTATGACTCATAAGCTTTATCCTTCTATAGTTTGAGCAATTCTGGATATCCCCTTTGTTCTTATAAATTGGTACCACAATGCTATGCCTCCATGAATATGACATTTTTCTAGTTTCCAAAATCCTATTAAAGAGCTTAGTTAGCCATTGAATCCCAATTTCTCCCGGACACTTCCATGCTTCAATTGGTATATCATCCGGTCCAACGGCCTTCCCTGTCTTCATTCTTTTTAAAGCTTCTCTCACTTCCGTGGCACTAACTCTGCGATGGAACACGCGATCTCTCCCTTCCTGTGAAGCATACCCCTCCAAGTTTAACTCCCCTACATGTGTTCCATTGAGTAGGTTCCAAAAGTAATCATTCCATCTATCTAAAATAGATTTATCCTGCATTAAAACTCTTCCATCCTCATGCTTAACACACTTAACATGACTCAAGTCCCTAGTTTTTTGTTCTCTAGCTTTAGCAATCTTGAAAATATCCTTCTCCCCTTCCTTTGTACCTAGCCTATTATAAAGATCATCATATGATCTCTTCATAGCTTCCCCTACTGGTTTACTACTCAACTTCTTAGCTTGCTTATAAAGCTCATAAGACTCTAGGCACTTATCTTTTTGCCACTCCTTAAAACATTTTTTCTTTTTCGCAATGGTTTGTTGCACATCAGCGTTCCACCACCATGTATCCTTACCATATAAACCTCCTCTTTTGGCCTCTCCTAACTCTTCCTTCGCACATCGTCTTATTCGGTTTGCCAAATGTTCAAAGAGATCCGCGCTACTAGTCCTATCCTTTGGTTCGAGATTCTCCCAACCCTCTGAAACTGACTGGCCACCCAAAATCTTCTTTCTAAATTTTTGGCACACATCTCCCTGTAAGGTCCACCACTTAGTTCTCGGTCTAACCTGTTCTATAGCAATACGACCCTTACTCTTAAGACAAAAATCGAGAACTAACAGCCTATGTTAGTTTGTCAGACACTCCCTTGATATAACCTTACAATTTTTACACCTACCTAAATCGTGTCTTCTAACAAGAAAATAATCAATTTGACTTCTATTGCGCCCACTCGCAAAGGTCACCAAGTGATCTTCCCTCTTCTTATAAAAACTATTTACGATCCCAAAATCCTGAGCTAAAGAAAAATCTATAATAGAAATCCACGTAGTGTTTCGAACCCCAAATGCTTCACCTCCATGTACCCTCTCATACCCAACTCTATCCTTACCGACATGGCCATTCAAATCCCCGCCTAGGAAAACCCTATTGGAAGAGGGAATTCCAAGAACTAACTCCTCTAAAGAGTCCCAAAACTTCTTCTTAGTCTCCTCGTCCAAACCCACTTGGGGTGCATACGCACTAATAACATGCACTATCTCTAGTTCTAAAGCTAATTTAATACTTATGATTCTATCCCCAAACCTCCTAATGTCGACTACTGCATCCTTAAAAACTTTATCTACCACTATTCCCACCCCGTTCCTAGTTCCATCTTTACCAGAATAGAAGAGTTTGAACCCTCCTCCTTAATCTTTAGCCTTGTTCCCCTTCCATTTTGTCTCTTGAAAGCAAACTATGTTTATAAAGTTATATCCATTAAAAAATACTAGTATTAAGCAAATTGGCAATCACATATACCCCAACAACATGCTTGACTAATGGCAACATTTACATTAAAGAAACTAAAATCAATTTGCAACCATTCATATCTATTTTGATATATAACACTTACACTAACCACGTAATTAATTTTCAATCAAACATATACATAAAAATAACTAACAATAACATCTAACACATAAATATCAATTACTCTCAATTATGCATATATATATTTGTAACACACAAGAGATTGAGAAAACTCAAAAGATTTTCTCAGAATAATTATTTTAGTTCCAAACTTATCAATCATTCCACATGTATATAATAAAAAAAATTATTTTCAATACCAAATATATACCAAATCATTTTTCTGTAATTAAAAATTAATATATATTATTCGCAAATAAATATTTAGAATAAAATATAGTTAAAAAAAGTGAGAAAAACTCACTAAGTTCTACAATTTTTATGACATATACAATACAAATCTTAGGTGGGGATGATATAAATTTCAATTACATTCACCTTTAAGTCAAACAACACCGCAAAACAAACTTTGCAAAAATCTTAGGGTTTCTACAATCTGACCAATGACGATTTTCTGCCTCGAGGGAAAGCTAACCGTTAGATGGACTCCAAACCAACGTTATATTTCTCAGACATGTGTTGTTAACCTAAAAATTTAATTTGAAAGGATTTTGACCATTGAAGGTCTCAATATACTAAAAACCCTAAGACTGCGCATATCTGCCTTGAGTACGGGATTAAATAAAAATTTGGTTATGACTTTTCTCTTCAAACCAACAAATTTCTACGAAGAAATAAAACCCTTCATCTAAACAGAAAATTTCAGACTAAGATACTTATTTAAATCTAACCTTAACCATTGATTAATTTAAACAAAATTATTAAGGGGAATGATAAACTCACCGATTTTTCTTTTTCTTTTTCTCCTTCTCTTCTCCCTGTCGTACAGAGATGAGAGAAACCAATTCTCTCTTCTTCTTTTTTAATTTTTTCAATATTCCCCTCCTATTTATATAGCGAAACCCCTACTTAATATCAAACCAAATGCAAAATATAAAAATAAGCCCAAGCCCAAAAGAAAAACAACATTAGTTATAAACTAACAATTTTTTTTTTATAAACTATAATACATGAAAATTGATGTAGTCATTTTTCACTCCCTGCTTTGACTTTGACCTGCAAACCTACTGACCCACGCAAGGAACACACATGAGCCATAGACCACCATTGTGGTAGTCGATGACATTCCGATGCTAAAGTCAGACAGGAGTCTAAGGAAGGTGTAATGATGTAAACAAGGAATTTGTAGCATACCTTATCTTACCAACCTCATGTCTTATTTATAGTGCAGGAGTCTTGGTTCGACCAGGCCATCAATGATATAATTTAGGGAAGAAGATATGTGCGGAGATCCTTCTATAATTAGGAGTCGTGCTGTGGAGGGAAGTTTCCCTGTTAGCCATGTGCCCCTAGATACGTGGGAGATAGTTCCCATAGCGAGAGTGGTTTATAAGTAGAAGTCTCCTTATGTGACATATACTCTGGACTCCGCTTCCTAGTTGGAAGCATATAGTTGTTGTAGTTGCACGCCCGAAGTTGATCCTCAAGATACTTGCCTTTGTCAGGGTTATGGGTATTGAGGATAGTTGTGAGACACGTGGGCCTAACAGGCTATAAGAATTTGGATTCGTTTGGCAGATTGCAT
Source organism: Berberis vulgaris (assembly GCA_963556465.1). NCBI lineage: Eukaryota > Viridiplantae > Streptophyta > Magnoliopsida > Ranunculales > Berberidaceae > Berberis > Berberis vulgaris. The sequence goes on from OY747124.1 coordinate 44,688,395, forward strand.
TGGGCGGGTTTAGAACCGCTTGGGCCGGATTAGTGTCGGGCTGACGCTAGGGCCTATCTTTTCCTCGAGATCATCATGACACGTGTTTGACATAGATTTGGAACCGTTTGAGTATATCATAAAAAATAATGAATCAATTATCGTAAATAGGAAAGTAAAATAATCAAGTATATTATATGGTTGGAAAGTGTGGGTGTTACAATATACACACCTCAAAGGAATCTCTTTCAAGATTCATTAAAGGAAATAGAGTGAGGCAAGGGAACCAGATTTTGTAACCATGTTTTATAACCAAGATAATGTGGCATCGTTAGAGGAGGTTTTTACATCAAACACTATGGGGATTTCATCATTCTTTCAAGATCACGCCACGTCACCATGGTTACAAAAACATGGTTTCCTAGCATTTTCGAAGGAAATAACTAGGTAAATAATTATACATGAAAGCTATCGCTTATCGAACGAAGCATCCGTAGAGTCTTAACATAGAGTGCACCAAATATAAATTAAATTTCTACTAATACTCTTTAAAGAACAAATCACATCTATAAGTAATAAGCAAGTAGCACATGTACATGCACATACCTTATGCTCATTTGAAAATTTTGAGTCCTAGGTTAGGTTCATGCAGTAAAAACAAACAGTCAAAATGAATTTGTTACGGCAATAAGCCGATAGCATTGACATTCAATTCTCTATTTGTTTGATAGTGGGTAAACTAGGATTTACAATATTATCCATCAAGTTATGTCGAATACCACAACGAATTTGTGGGCAATGCTATATTTATTATGAGAATTTAACTGATGATGACATTGAGTCCAAAAGGAAAGAAAATTGGTCTAGTATGAGATGACTTTGAAATTGATTTGAAAACGCATGCAATTATATTAGTTACGGTTTATGGGTTATTTATGAGGAAGGTGATGAAGTTGCAATGGAAAATAGACTAAAAATCAAATCCATGAGATAGAAAATAGTAGAATCATGAAACCACAAGAAGATTCAAGTAAATTGACAAGAAAAATAAAAAATACATCGTGGAATTGAAAGTATTTGGGCGGGTTTAGAACCGCTTGGGCCGGATCAGTGTCAGACTGATGCTAGGGCGTATCTTTTCCTCGAGATCATCATGACATGTGTACGGTATAGATTTGGAATCGTTTAAGTGTATCATCAGCTACTCCCTCCGAGTAAGTGGGGCATTTAGTTAGTTCAATAACTCTTTAATAAACAATTGTACCGTCGTGATGATTGAGCCCGAAGCGTTGTCTCAAGCGGTGCACAACATTTATGAGTACACGACTTCTCAAGGAAAGAAGGTACGATTTGTCTTTTCTATAAATATTTGCTGCTTTAAGGAAGATTTGTTCAATTCTTATCTATGTAACTTCTTCAAATGATCGTGTTGTTGTGAAGTTCGATTTTTCACTTTTAACAATGGCAGAAAATGTTGAACTTTCTTCTAAGGATCCGATGTCCTTCACTTTTCTCAAGCTCTTCGAGGATAGTTTGGTCGATGAAACTGAATTGATCAGGCTTCGAAGTATGTACCGTATTCCTAGGGATCTGGAAATTGTTCCCGCGTTTGGAAACTTGGTTCCGACTACACCCCCTCAGGGGTATATAAGTTTGCACCGGGGCATGTTCGAGTCAGGGCTCCGATTACCAGTGTCGGATGACGTCTATCGTTTTTTTCACTATTTGCATGCCTCCCGCTCAAATGGTTCTGAGCGGGTTCAAGGTTCTAATTGCGATTCTGCTGAGGACGCATGACGCCGACCTTCATTTGACTCCGGCGGTAACCCATCATATGACCACCGCTCAGTTGGATGCTAAGGGCCTCTGCGTACTGACTTGCCCTGCTTGTTTGCGTTTAGTGGCGGGTGACATTGAGCCTTGGGAGGGGTATTGGTTCCTGGCTTTGGTGAACTCTTCGTACTTCAAGCTTGGGTGTCATACGATCCCAAGATACTTCTAGTTTGACCTTCCTAAGTTTCTTAGTCACTGACTTATTTTTTTCGATCCCATACGTGATGCTAGTTTGATGTCATTTTCTTTTTTCACGGAAGTTCGCAGTTCTGACTCTCACTGAGGATGAGAGACGGATAGAGAGGGAGTTCATCAACCTCCCACTGACGTCTGTCAAGGAGGTCATATGCCAGGCAATGTTGTGCGTAGCAAGCTTTTATGGTGTTCTCACAACATTCTCGTTGTACTGGGTCCGCCGGCCAAAGGGGTTATTAGTCATCGTTCAATGAAGATAAGCCCGGGTATGCCTAGCCCGACCAGGGTAGCAGAATTGGAGGCGAACATGCCTCTTGTTGTTGTTTTGAGGAGGAGGCAGTATCCTGATATTGCAGCCTCTGCCCTTGGGCCGTCGCGTTCTTCTCAGACGACAACTACAGGGGGTCATCGTCTTTTGCTTGACCTGTTATTCCCCCTGTTGACTTAGAGGGAGAAAACATTGGTCCTCACATCGACGTTTCACGTCGTCATGAGTCCGAAGCTCATGTGCCCTTGAGTCACACAATCCTGTTACGCTGCATCTCGAAGCTCACAGGTGAGTCCTTGCACTGGAGAAGGCATTCGCAAATCTTCAGATGTCGTATTCGGATGCTTTCTACCGAGTGGACTCTCTGACTGGTGAGCTGAAAAACATCGGTACTGCCACAAATTTGGGGGCCGTGAAGGCTGTTGTTTCTGCCTCTAAAGCGGAGTTTGCTGGCATAAGATCCCCACTAAGGTTTGCCAAGTCAGATTTGGCATCTACCCATGCTGAACTGGGACGGACTCGGGCAGAGCTGGAGCGCTTGGATGCGGTTGTGGACAAGTGGTCGTTCGATCTGCGGGCCCAAGATGATGAAAGGAGGTGGGCGGAGACAGAATGGGTCGTCGAACAACGACAGCTGGAATTTGAAGTCAACAAGGGGCATCGCCGTTTTCACGAGAAAGAGCTCTTACTGTTAGAGGAGCATTCGCACTATTCCTCCTTGGTGAATGCGGTAGATTTTGATATGTCGGGACGAAGGCTGTTGATCTCGTCGAAGGTTATCCGGGGTAGATTGCAATTTTTGGAGCTTATCGGAGAATAGCACCCCAGTGTCAACCTTGACTTCGCCCATTATAGGAGGGCTGCTTTCGGACCCATCTTAACAGGGGAAGGTTCTGGCTCTGTAAGACAAGCTGCTGAAGAGGTTGTTTCTTCTTAAAATAGTTGTAAGTCCTTCCCGGGACAGAAAAAACATTTTTTTCTTTTAATGAAAGTATTATTTTGCCCTCTACTGTTGAGTTTTCTTTAGACGCTTTGTAGATCGAAGAATTTGTATTGTTGGGCAGAATGCCTATTTTTGTCAACCGAGTTGTATTGTAATTGATCATTTTTGGCAGCTATTATTTACTGACGATCCATTCTGATCCACAAATTGATCGCTTAGCGGTTCTTCGTTGTCACGTGTAAGAATGTTGACGAGACATTGGCCTCGTCGATCGATGCAATCCGCTTGTGACGGACTAGATGTTGAGCACCTGAAGCTTCATCAGTTGTGGAGTGATTGTGCTTGTTCTGCGATCATTGTCTGTGGGAGAGTAATGGTCTCTTGGAGAGTCTTCATCATCACGAGGGCGAGCGCTGACTAGACTCCTACTTTCTTGGCCGTCATGGTCTGCACATAGAGAGCTAGGCGTTGGGCTCCATAAGCCGTCGTCATCAGTCGCGGATTGACTAGGCTTACCTAGTAAGTTCAGCGATCATTGTCTGTTGGAGAGCAATGATCCTTTGGAGAGTCGTCATCATCAGGCGTCTGAGTACTTACTAGACTCTCACTTCCTCGATCGTTGTTGCCTGGGTGCAGCGAACTAGGCTTTGGGCACCAAAACCTGTCGTCATCAGTCGCAAACTGACAAGGCTTACCTGGTAAGTTCGGCGATCATTGTCTGTTGGAGAGCAATGATCCCTTGGTGAGTCGTCTTCATTAGGCATGTGAGCACTAACTAGACTCCCACTTCCTTGGCCGTTCTTTTCCGCACACAGCGGACTAGGCTTTGGGCACCAGAAGCCTTCGTCATCAGTCGCGAACTAAGTAGGCTTACCTGGTAAGTTTCGCGATCATTGTCTATTGGAAAGAAATGATCCCTTGGCGAGTCGTCGTCATCAGGCGTTTGAGCACTGACAAGACTCCCACTTCCTCGGCCGTTGTTGCCTGCGCGCAACAGACTAAGCTTTAGACACCAGAAGTCGTCGTCATCAGTCGCGAACTTACTAGGCTTATTAGAGAGCAATGATCCATTGGCAAGTTGTCGTCATCAAGAGTGTGAGCGCTGACTAGACTCCCACTTCCTCGGCCGTTGTTGGTCACGTGTAGCCGAATAGGCTTTGGGCACCAGATTCGTCGTCATCAGTCGCGAACTGACTAGGCTTACCTGATAAGTTTGACAATCATTGTCTATTGGAGAGCAATGATCCCTTGGCGAGTCATCGTCATCAGACGTGTGAGCATTGACTAGACTCCCACGCGCAAGGCTTCATCGTTTCCGTCTGGTCTAAACTCTTTCGTTCGGAAGGTTGGCACCTCAAGTTCTATCGGAACCATAGCTTCTGACCCGTATGCCAGGGCGAAAGGTGTCTCTCCGATAGGGATTCTTTTAGTTGTCTAATATGCCCAGAGTATCCCTGATAACTCTGGAACCCACTTTCCTTTGGCCTCATCAAGCTTCCTTTTGATCGCCTCCAGGATTGTTCGGTTGGTAACCTTAGCTTGGCCGTTGGCTTGGGGTGCCCTGGCGAGGAGAAATGGTTATTAATATTCAAACTTTTGCCAAGTTATTTTAACCTTGATACCTTCGAACTGAGTTTCGTTGTCGCTGACCAATACTCTGGGGATGCCAAATCTACAGACGATGGTTGCCCATATGAATCTTTCTATCTTGACCTACCCTATTTTGGATAGGGGTTCGACTTCGACCCACTTGGTAAAGTAGTCGACAGCTACAATAAGGGATTTTTTATCGGCTGATGTTGGGAGCGGTCCGACGATGTCCATTCCCCATTGTGCGAATGACCATGGACTAGTCATAGGTGTTAGCGGTTGGGCTGGCATATGTGTATGGCACGAACCTCTGACACTTGTCGCATTTATGGGCGAGGATTCTCCCGCCCGGATGATTTCTGCATATACCGTTGTGGATTCTTCCAAGGACTTGATTTGACTCTTAAGGTGATAGATATCGGAGCAGGGGCCCTGTCACGGATCTCCTGTATAACTTGTCGTTTAGAATAGTGTACCTCGTAACTCTGCTTTTTAGTCTTCTGGCTTTGACCTTCTCGGTCGGTAGGGCTCCGGTTGTGATGTATACGAGTATCGGAGTTATCCAATTTGATTGTGCGCAAACATTTCTAGGCTCTTATTCGTCAAGGCTTGATTGCTCTTGATATTCGATAGGGTCGCTTGAGACTTTGTCAGAGGCTGAGGCCTCTCTGGCTAGCGCGTCGGCTTTTTTGTTATCGGCTCGATGGCATTGTATGAGCTTGCACCTCTTGAACCCACCCATTACGCCAAGTACCTTGTCACGGTAGGCTATCATGCGGGTGCCCTTGTTGTTGAAATCTCCTTTGACCTGGTTGACTACCAGTCTTGAATAGTCGTATGCCATTAGGTGATCTATCCCGATCCCCATGGCTAGCTTTAGGCGAGACAAGAAGGCTTCATATTCGGCCTCATTTTTGGAGTGGGGAAGTCGAACATGACGGTTTTTTTTAGGGTAAAGCCACTGGGGGAGCGGAGTATGATCTCGACTCCACTTGTTTTCCCCGTTGATGATCCGTTGCAGCGCAAGACCCAATCTCGGGTGCTTGAGTCCGCGATATGGTGATTTTTCTTTGGCTTTTCTCTACCGGTGAACTCGGCGATGAAGTCTGCCAGTGCCTGGGCTTTGATGGCGGTTCTTGGAGCGTAGCTTATGTCAAACTGTACAAGCTCTGTCGACCATTTCACCATTATGCCGGATAACTTTGGTTTATGCAGTACTTAGCGAAGCGGATGCTTGGTCAGAACCGTTATAGCGTGGGCCTAAAAGTAGGGCATGAGTTTCCTAGAGGATACGACTAGTGCCAGAGCTAATTTTTCTAAGTCTGGGTAGTGGACCTTTGCTTCCACGAAGGTTTTGCTGGCGTAATACACTGGTCTTTGGGTCCCCCGGTCATCTCGTATGAGGTTTGAGCTGACAGCGTGCTTGGAAACAGACAAGTACAAGTAGAGTGTTTCACCGATCGCTGGTTTTGAGAGTAGTTTCAAACTTCCCATTTATGCTTTCAGGCTTGTTCGCACTCCTCATTCCATGAGAACCCTTTGCTTCCCCTCAGAATTTTGAAGAAAGGAAGGCACTTGTCAGATGATTTAGATATAAACCTGTTGAGTGCTTCTACCCTCCCAATCAGGCTCTGAACGTCTTTGATCCTGGCGGGAGCTTTCATGTCAAGAAGGGCCTGAATCTGTTTTGGGTTGATCTCGATCCCTCTCTTGTTTACTATATAGCCTAAGAATTTTCCAGACTCAACTCCGAACGTACACTTCTGTGGGTTGAGCTTCATCTGGTATTTCTTGAGCTAGTTGAACGCTTCAGTGAGGTCTCTTATGTGGTCGGGGCTGCGGAGGCTCTTGACCAACATATCGTCAATGTAGACCTCCATGTTCCTGTCGATCTGTTCTTTAAACATCTAGTTTACTAGTCGTTGATAGGTATCCCCTGCGTTCTTTAAGCCAAACGACATCACCCTATAACAATATATCCCTCTTTCATTTACAAATGATGTTTTTTCTTGATCTGGTGGGTGAATCGATATTTGATTGTAGCCTGAGTAGGCTTCCATGAAACTTAGTAAGCTATGTCCGGACATGGCGTCCATGATCTGATCAATGCAGGGGAGTGGGAAGTTTTCCTTCGGGCAGGCTTTGTTTAGGCCCGTGTAGTCTACACACACCCTCCATTTCCCGTTTTTCTTTCTTACAATAAAAGTGTTCGCCAGCCAGTCTGGGTATCGTGCTTCCTTGATCATGTCCGCATTGTAAATGATGCATCTCTTCATTTATGATAGCGTTCCTCTTGGGTGCCATGGGCCTCTTTTTTCTGCCGTACTATTTTCCTCGTGGGGTCCACCTCCAGATGATGGGTGATTATTGACAGGTTGATTCCCGTCATGTCTCGGTCCAGACAAATATGTCCTGATTCTGTTGTAGCAGCTTCGTGAGTTGCTCCACCAAGTCTTTGCTCAGGTGGGAACCTATCTGGATAGCCCTACTGTTGAGAGAACTGTCGAGATAGACCATGACGGTTTCTTCATTCGATTGGTCGGCATTAGGCCTGCCTCGGGGGCTTACTGGAGCCTCATCGTCTGGGATAGGTTGTTCTTCCCTCGCCGCTTGGGTGGGATAGAGAGCTATCTTAGTCGCGGGGCTAGCCGACAACTGAGAATCACTTGGTGTCAGTGTTGTCATGTACTGACATTCCCTGGCTATTGCTTGGTTGCCTCTTAGTGTCCCGACCGCTTGGTTTGTCGGATACTTGATGAACTAGTGTAGAGTAGAGATTGCTGCTCCCATTTGGTGTATCCAGAGTCTCCCCAGGACTGCATTATAGGCCGAAGGTGCATGGATCACTATGAATTCTTGAAACAGGATTTTTTGAGTTGGCTTCTCCCCTGCTACTACCGTCAGTCGTATCTTCCCCATAGGGAAGTGCTTTTTGCCGCTGAAATCGATCATCGGACGGTTATCAGGGGTCAATGCTTTCTCATTTAGTTGCATGTTGTGGAACGCACGGAGAAACAAGACATTCAATGAGCTCCCAGTGTCCACCAAGGATCTTTTTATTTCCAAGCTTGCCAGAAAGATCGTTACAACCAGGGCATCATTTTGTGAGAGTTGTATGCCCTGGAGATCTTCTTCCGTAAATGCTAGAGGCACGGAGTGGTTATGCTTCTTAGCGTGTGGTGCTAGTTGTTCGCTGCATGTTGCTTGGATCCTCATACCTCAGAGGGCCTTTTTCCTGGACCTATTAGATAGTTCAGACTCAGAATGTGCTCCGTGAAACACGCATATCTTGTCAACTGATTTATCTTTGGGCCCGACTTTGGTCCTAGTTGCCTGTTCTTCTTCTAGGGCGATGTAGCTCTGCGCCTCCCTTGCCAAGTCTGCCATATTGACGGGTGGGTCCAGGATTAGGAAGTTATAGAACTTACCCTTCCCAAGACCGTTGATGAAAGTTGAGACAATCATCGTGTCATTGCACACGTTGATGGTGGTTAGACAACTGATGAAGCAAGTAAGATACGCCTTCAGTGTCTGTCAGGATTTTGTTTCATCGATCTGAGCTCTTCATTGTCAACAAAACTTGATGTATAAAAGGTGATCTTGGATCTGATTCAAGGTGTGTCGGCGCTGCTGGTATTTCCATAGCGTCAGCTTGATGCCTGCGCGTTATTTGCGCCGTCGAGAGCGGTGAAGTAGCGCCAGGCCGAACGTCCGACGTTTCCCCTTGTTCTCCATTGTTGTATGATCGGGTGGCCACCATCTCTTAGACCTTTGAAGAGATATGATCATGCCTTTGTGATTTTGAACATTAGGCGTCATCTGCGATTGGCAAATAAATTTATAATTCCCAAGCAAGTTAGCAGTAACACGGCCCCCTTACGGGCTTTGGGGTGTGATGTGCTCCCAGTTCGAAGGAAGTTAGTTAGAATTGTTTTTTTGGCACCCCTCCCCCCGATAGATTTAGTTGCGCTTAATGTGGATGGATCCTCCCGTAAGAACAAGGCATCTGGCGGTGTGATCATTAGAGACTCTCGGGGTTTCTGTGTTGTGGGAAAACAACTATTCTTCGGTGAGGATCCAACAATAAAGCAGAAATTCTGGCTCTAGCTGAGGGACAACGCCTTTGTCTCACCTGGGGTTTCAAAAAGGTGGTAGTTCAAACGGACTCGGAACTTGTTTGTGGTTGGTTTAAGGAAAATTTGAAAATCCCTTGGCATTTGGAAAATATTTTGAAAGAAATTAAGTTGTTGGCAGCGACAATGACGTTAGATTGCCAACATATCTATAGAGAGGCCAATGCGGTGGCGGATGCATTAGCGGATAGAACACAACGCGACTATAGGACTGCTTCTTTCGATGGGAATGATTTTCCTAGGAGAGTGGCAGGCTTGATCGTGCTTGACAGATTGCATACGGCGTACATTCGCCACGGGGAAGAGTAGATGCAACTTTTACTGGTATCTTTAGCGGCTCTACCTGATTTTGCGCATAGTGGACAGGATTTGGACTGGCTGCGAGGAACTTGTTGGGGCATTCAGCTGAGGGGAGGCGGACTGCGGGACGTTTTTTGCGTCATGCTGCTATGTTGTTAGGACTGCAGGGGTGTACATTTGTAGGCGATACAGGTGCGAGGATCACGCTGGGGCACAGGAATGTGGGCTGGGTGCTGTCTGCAGGGTGCTCCCTGTTTTCTGTAAAACAGGGGATGCTAGTTGCGAATTGGGCAGGGCGTGCACGATGCGGGATCGTCGGCGGGTGCTGCAGGGCGAGGCTTTCTCTGCCTGTAGGACTTGCAGGAGCGGGTTCTCTTGGCGAGGTGCTCGCTGCCTAAGTTCTGGAAGGAGCCATTTGGTCTGCCAAGGGTCGATTGGCGCTGCATATGCGAGGCTGCGCATACAGCCGGCGCACTCTATTTTGAAGATATCCACTCTTTTTTCTATGGTTCTTTTTCTGCCAATGTTTTTGCTAATATTTCTTTTAAGCTCATGGACCTTTATTTCAAGTTGTATCAATTAGTGGGCATAAGGGCTTTTGACGAATTTTTGTTTGGTGTTAACACGGGTAAAGTCGTAATGTACCCCCGTCTTGATTGTAAATCAATTGTTTTGATAAGTAATAAAGGTCTGGCATTCCATAGGTGTCCCTCCCCATTGGAGGTTTAATTTTAAAAAAAAAAAAAAAAAAAAAGTTAGGAACTTTGTTGTTCCCACGGACAGCGCCAAACTGATGAAGTCATTTTCTGTTTTCTACTTTGACCTTGACCTGCAAACCTGCTGACCTACACAAGGAACGCACGTGAGCCACGGACCACCGTTGGGATGGCCGATGACACTCCGATGCTAAAGTCAAACATGGATCTGAGGAAGGCGTAATGCTGTAAACAGGGAATTTGTAGTGTACCTTAGCTTACCAACTTCATGTCTTATTTATAGTGCAGGAGTCCTGGTTCGACCAGGCCATCGATGACGTAGTTTAGGGAAGAAGATCTGCATGGAGATCCTTCTGTAATTAGGAGTCGTGTTGTAGAAGGAAGTTTCCTTGTTAGCCATGTGCCCCTAGATACGTGGGAGATAGTTCCCATTCCGAGAGTGGTCTATAGGTAGAAGTCTCCTTATGTGACATATACTATGGAATCTGCTTCCTAGGTGGAAGCAAATAGTTATTGTAGTTGCACGTCCGAAGCTAATCCTCGAGATACTTGCCTTTGACAGATCTTACGGGTATTGAGGATAGCTGTGAGACACGTGGGCCTAGTAGGCTGTAAGAATTTGAGTCCGTTTGGTGGACTGCATTGGGCGGGTATAGAACTGCTTGGGCCGGATCAGTATCGGGTTGATGCTAGGGCCTATATTTTCCTCGATATCATCATGACATGTGTACGACATAGTTTTAGAACCGTTTGATTGTATCATCAAAAATAATGAATCAATTATCATAAATAGGAAAGTAAAATAAGTTATCTATAAAGTATATTATATAGTTGGAAAGTGTGGGTGTTACAATATACACACCTCAAAGGAATCTCGTTTCGAGATTCATTAGAGGAAATAACTAGGTAAATAATTCTACATGAAAGCTATCGCTTATCTAACGAAACATCCCTAGAGTCTCAACATATAGCGCACCAAATATAAATTAAATTTCTACTAATACTCTTTAAAGAACAAATCACACATATAAGTAATAAGCAAGTAGCACATGTACATGCATATACCTTCATGAAGACAAACATACAAAAGATATATTATAAAAATTCAAGCAGTATAAAAATGCGGGGTGCTACACAAACATTCCATTATGAAAATGAATCTCAACCCTCAGCATCTTCGTCAACTTTCAATCATGGCCCTCTTTTATCTACAAATCCTTATGAATAGTAAAATCCCTAGTTGATTTATAATATAGACTAGTGTAATACTCGTGTTGTTGGCACGATAGAAAGTGTCATGAGATTATGGTCAAACTCGGTAAAATTGATTAGGAAACAACCCATTGTCAATCGCCGTAGTGAGTATCCACAAACTTTGACTTGAGTTAAATATCTTGTTTGAATGTGCCTTAAGATCACTACTACAAAATGGTTCATTTATGGCGGATTTATCGTTGTTACTGATGGATAAATCTTTTTGCGGTAAATAGTGTCTTATGGTGGCTACAACCACCACTATTGGTTAATTCTGGCACTTATATCTGCCGGAAATGAAAGAGCATGAATTATCCCACTTTAGTATTCTTATTTCTTTTTTGGCGGACACGTCATTTTGCCAAAAATGCTCCATATCCACCACAATTGCTTTTTCACCAGCCACAATTTCTTTTTGAAATTTCATCGCTTCTCTCATTTGCCTCCTCTCTCCCTCTCTCTAAATACCCTCCCCATTCGAGTAAACATTCTCTCACCTCTCTCTCTTTAATCTTCTTCTTTCGAGCGATCGAGCGAAACAATTCATCAAAGACATGGCGAGCGAAAAGCAGCAGCAAGAACGTAGTAGCGCTGAAGCGAAAGAGAAAAACGATAAATGGCCCTTGCCATCTTCTTGTCATGATATGCAGTAAAGAATCAAACAGAGAAAATAAAGAGGGAAAGAGTTGTAAAGCGCGAAATTATATCGCCAAATTTCAAATTTTCAAATAGCCATATGAGCCACACACCCATATGAGCCACACACGTGTAAGGCATCAGTTAAGCCAATTTGAAAGTTTGTTACAGATTTGTAGAATAAATAGACAGAGAGGAGAACAGAGAAGCTGATCTTGTAATCAGCTAAGAGTGTTAGGGCTCTTGTTCACGGAACCGAGAGGCTTGTAATCCCTTTTCATCAGTAATTCCATTCCTTTTTTATTCAATTTCTATAGCTAATAGTCACGTCTGTGACAATTGGTATCAGAGCTCTAGTTACCTTCCACACTTTGTAGCAGATTCAAGTCCAGATCCAGCATGGAGACGAGATCTAAGGAGATAGATTAGTTCATAAGGGAGACTAGGAAGAACCAGGTGGAGACGTGTGGACAGATTGAGGCGATCAAAGAAGAATTGCATAAACTCGCACAGGTTGGTGAGATTCAGGAGAAGAAATCGAAAGCTAGGTTTGAACAAATGATCAAGCTGCTGCAAGCCAATCGAGGTACGCCAGGAGCTAGTAATTCAGGGAGTATGCCTCAGGTTCCTTCATCTGGAGTAACCGACCCTCCTGATAGGTCCATCTCCCAAACTCCTTGGGAGAATCCAGGTATGCAAAATCGAATCCCCAAATTAGAGTTTCCCCAATTTGATGGGGTAAACCCTAGGTCTTGGATTAAAAAAAGTGAGCGTTACTTCTCTTTTACCAAGTAAGAGATGAGAACAAGGTTGGCATAGCCTCAATACACCTCAATGGTAGGGCGGACATGTGGTTTTTGGATTACCAGGTAGGCAAAGAACTAATTCAGTGGGAGACCTTTATTCATGACTTGTGTGAACGGTTTGAGGAAGCCGTTTTGAACAACTATGTGGACTCTTTCAACAAGCTGAGACGGGAATCCACAGTGAGTGATTATTACGATCAATTTGAAGAATTGAAATCCCTTATGTTGTTCCATAATTCTCACTTAGATGAAACATATTTTGTACTCAGTTTTCTCAGTGGATTAAGTTTAGAAATAAAATCATTGGTTCAAATTTTTAAGCCCTCGACAGTGAACCAAGCCTTTTCTCTTGCAAGGATGCAAGAAGCAACCACTAATAGCCACCCTCAATCAAAAGGCTATACCACTTACAGTGCTCAAAACAGAAACACTCACTATCAGCCTCATCAACCATCTAACCTCATAACAGGATCACACAATGTGACTCCTACCATACAATCACAACAACACAACTCCACTAGACCAAGTCTAGGACAACCTTCAACAAATAGGTTTCCTATGACCATACCTCCTATCAAAAGACTCGATCCGGCACAAATGAAAAGCAGGAGGGAGAAGGGTTTATGTTACAATTGTGATGAACAGTATAAGGCAGGGCACACTTGTAAACAACAACACCTCTACCTACTGATCCAGGAAGATGAAAATCAGGAAGAGGAGGTAGACAACTCTCTGGAGGAGGAAAACCTAATGCAGGAAATACAAACAAATATGGAGGTCTCCCTTCATGCTATACATGGGAGTCTATCTACAAACACACTGCTTATCAAGGGGTTAATAAAAAAGAAATTCATTTCCATACTTATTGACACCAGAAGCACACATTCCTTTGTGGATCCTAGGGTCATTAAGGAGACTAAGTGGCCAATATCCTTGACTCTTCATATGTTGGTAAGGGTAGCAAATGGGGAACAATTGGTTAGTAATGCCATATGCTCAAATCTACAATGGACTATGCAAGGAAGGTTGTTTGAAGGGAGGGTCAGGTTATTACCCTTGGGAGGTTATGATATGGTGCTAGGGGATGATTGGCTTAAGCTATTTGGAGATATCACTCTAAATCTACAGAAACTCCAAATGACACTACATGTGAATGGTAACCCCGTTACCTTACAAGGGTGTACAGACACAGGTAAACTCTATCTACTTGAGACCAAAGGCCTATCCAAATTCATAAAAAAGCATACCCCATCCTTCCTTGGTCACATATTTTCCATGACTACCATTCCTACACCACAAATGGTCAATAATAGCATATGACAAAGGATATACCATCCTTTTCCAGACCAATAAGGACAAGACTAGTGTTATTGTTCCAAAAACAATACGCTGGAACCAAGTCACCCTACCTGAAACATGGCAGGTTCAAGCTGCTCCTAGGAAACCTCCTTCTAGTCAGCTCAATCAGGTTGTAACTCTACCAGATGGTACGGTAGAGCTACAATTTTCTGAAGCTAGAAAAAAGCATTGAAAAACACCAAAAATGCATTGATGCCTTGCTACAATGAAAAACAACTCACAAGTTCCTACCTCATTGGACACTGAGGAGTTGATCTTGCACTTTATTTGATTAAAAAACTTCAAAAGATAATTTCTTATATTCTCAAATATTTATATGGGTTCTTTATGGATTATCATCTTTTAAGTGGCTTGCTGACAATTGCCCACAAACATAATACATGTTATTAGATATATGTTTTTTCAGAATCAGTGGAAGTGTTAGCAAAGAGAGAACTCTTATCTTAAGTGTTGATGAGATTGAAAGGGTGTTTTATAGAGACCAAAAAAAGGTGGTTGTATCCACCAGAACTGTTAATAGTGCTAGATAGCTAAATGCATCTCAAATTTGTGATGCTAAACCACCATCACTTCTAAGTGGTTTTAGTTTAGGATAATCTACAACTCCATTTCCCCTAACTTGATGTGCCTTTGAGTAATACACTTTTTTTATTCTTTCAAAGATGTTGTTTTGATTCATTTTCTTGGTTGATCTAGTTATAGTATTTAGGTCACTGTCATGTATGCAAGGAAATGATGTCGTAGTGGGTATCATTCAAAAGTTTCTTACATATATTCTGAACGCATTATACTGAAATGATAAACTTTTTTTCTTAGAGAGGTGAACAACAATGGTTGATGAAGCCAATAAGAACGACATATCTCACAAAAGGAAACGTGCTTTGATACCCAGAAAAACATCCAAGGTCTCAGAAGGAACGGATAAGAATGTATCAGAATGTCCAGAAGCATGTCAACAGACTTTGACCCAACAACATGAGAGTCATGAACCTAATCTCCAACATATACAACCATCGGCGTCCAAAGAAGTGGTCGAAAAAGATGCACAAGAAGCACAAGTGTCAATTGCAGACCCGATGGGAGTTAAGAAACCTAGGGGTCCAACCAAAATGAGAGATATTGTTGTAGAGGCTGCAAGTCGAGTTCATGTTGAATTTACTGATAAAGGTGAACCGTGTGGACCGGGGTCAATTAGTTTGTCTTCTTTTTTAGGCCCACTTGTACGAGAGCACGTACCTGTAACATTATGCGATTGGAGGAAGTTTGGTAATGACGTAAAAGTAATCTTGTGGAGATCAATTCAGGTATTATGAACTCTTACAATTCAATGAAATGTACAGTTAAGTATACACAAGTTGTGATATAACTCTTACAGTAAAATTACCAGTATTGAGTTACTTAGTGATAATTTTATATAAACTCCAGGCAAGATTCGACTTGGATACAGAATGGAAAAAGGCTATGGTATTTTAATCGATGGGATGTATATGGAGGGCCTCAAAATCACGGTTAGTCAGCCAAATACAAGAAGCAACTAATGAAGAAGAAAGACTTGAGCTTCAGCCTAAATCATGGTTTCATTCTTTAATATGGTTTGGGGTCCATTATTAACCCCCGCTCAATTTCCAAAAAAAAAAAAAAGACTTGAGCTTCAGCCTAAAAACATTCAAAGTAGAGCAGAGTGGATAAAGTTCATCAAGACAAAAACTAGTCCAAGATTTAAGGTTTGTTTTAAAACTAGTTGTAATATTATATTATATGGTAAATCATTATAATTCAGTTAAAATCATGCTAAAGTAATACAATTTCAGGTTGTAAGTGATAAGTATAAAGCAATGAGGCGTAAGCAAATCCCACACACATGCAGCCAAAAAGGATTTGCTCGATTAGCAGAAGATATGGTGATACATATTTCATATTCATATGCAGTCTTATGTTGAGGTCAAAATATTTTTTAGGTCCAATTACTAATTTTTCAAAACCTTATATCAATATTTTTTTCTGATAGAAAAAGAATAGTACCGAGCCATCTTCTGTTTCTAGGGTGAAAGTGTGGATTAAGTCGCACACCAGAAAAGACGGTAAACCAGTAAATACAGGAGTTTCTGAAACCATTGTGAGTGAAATGTCATTTGTAATGTTGAATTATGTGTAATTTTGTATAGTTTCTGAAACCATACACTATGATATGATATGTGTTGAATTATATAGGAGAAGCTAATCGAAGCTGAAAGCGCATCTAACTCGACAACAAATGTGACCGATGATGCTCTTTCCAAAGTCTTAGGAAATGAACAACCTGGACGACTAAGAAGAATGGGAAGAGGAATGACCATCAACAAATTGACATTCCTTCAAACTAAGGACAAACATGTGGCGGAGATGCAAGAGCAACAAACTCTCATGCACGAGAAGATCCAACATTTGGAGAAATTGGTGAACACATTATTGAAAAACAAGACAAGTTTTATACATGTTGTGATCAGTGATTAAGTAAAATTCCTGCTTAGTCGTTGAATTTTTTTTATTAACTATTAATTTGATGTGTTGTTAGATCACGCAAAGTGGAGAAGAAGACAAAACATCTCCAGTGGTACGACAATTAGTTTAAAAATTGTGGCATTAAGCTTCAATCTAAACTTGTTTCAATTGTAATGTTTTAATTGATTAATTGCAGAGTGTCAACACGAAGTCACTAGAGAAATGCCAGTTGTTAGATTGGAGTGGAACAAAGGAAATCGTTGCTGAAGGACATTTGATATCAAGGGATCCTAATGTGGAGGTCAATGAAATTCCTATGGGTCCTAATGCAATCAAAGTCTGTGTTGATATCCCAACTAAACCAGATGCTTTCCTATGGAGGCCTACATCTAGTATGACTTGTATAGAACAAGCTCAAGGTAAATCGATAGCATGGCCTGCCAATAGAGTTATTTTGCAACCTGATCAAGATTCAACTCAACAAGATAATATTGACACGCCTTTGGTAAGATAAGTATTGATTGTTTTGGTATTTATACCATGTATTTGTGTTCTTTAAATAGTTGTATTATTGTGTATGTGATTCCTGTTTTTTATACATTCTTTCTTTATAGAGCAAGTACAACAATTCAACGAACAAGAGCACATTGTTTGATTGGAGTGGAAAAGATGAAATAGTGGCAGAAGGACGTTGGCATTCGAGTGATCCAAAAACGTTGATCAATGATATTCCTCTTGGACCTAATGCCATGATTGTTTGGGTAGATATGTCAAAAAATCATGACGCATTTTTATGGAGGCCTACATCTAATATGACATGCATTAAAGATGTCGTTGGTTCTACTATACCTTGGCCGGCAGACAAAGTTGTTTTGGAAAAAGTACCTGAAAATCAGGAAGTCGAAAATGCATCATATCATTTGGTAAGTTAAATGTGATTGGCATACACTAATGCTTAATTGAAGTAAATATAAATATATATATATATATATATATATATATATATACTTCAGGAATCTATTAGTAAAGTGATTACTCAGTTTAATGTATTTGTCCTGTTTGACTTGTTGTTAGAGTGTGAACATGGGCTCAAATAAAAACTGCAAGTTGTTGGATGTTAGTGGTTCGGGACAAGTAGTTGCTGAAGGACGTTGGGTTTCTAGTGATCCAAATCAGTTAGTTCATCACATTCCCTTGGGTTCTGATGCTATTAAAGTTTGGGTAGATAGTCCAAAAGTTCCTACTGCATCTCTTTGGAGGCCTACATCTGAGCTGGAATTTATTGAAGATGCCATCGGTACTACAGTTGCATGGCCAGCAGACAAAGTTGTTATGATTTAGAGTTTCGGTAAGCATTGATAGAGACTTGTAATATATATTAGAATGCAATAATGAATATCTCTCTTGGTCTTGAATTCCTGAATATATGCTTGAACTACTACCAATTTTGTAGATCCACTTGTATTCATGCATATGTACGTATGTTATATGAATGTTAATGTTGTAATGTTGTTACCATTGTTGTTAATGTTGCACATGTAATGTTGTAATGTTGTAATGTTGTAATGTTGTAATGTTGTTGTTGCGTAATGCTGTAGAATACTGTTAAATGTTAGTTTATGTATTGCATAATAAGATGTTTCACTGCTTCAGATGTCAATTGATTTTGCATTTTAGGGAGTTGTATTCATCTACATAGTTTTTAGGGAGTTTTGAGAGATAGGTATGAGGAAATTGGTTGGAATAATATGAGGAGATTTCTCCAAAATGTTTAGAGTGTTTTATTAAGCACTTAACTTCAAAGGATGATGAGAGAGACAAATTGCAAAAGGAAATCAGGACACCATCTGAAGATTGGAGACTGAAAAATCAGCAGTTGGAATCACAGGTTCACTTTTGCTATAGAGATTTTTTACCTTTTAAATGCATTTGGTCATTTTGACATTGATTAGTCCTGCTGTTCAAGTACTTACAATTGGGTATGCTTGCATGGGTTTGTAGCTGCTGAATATGCTTGCATGGGTATGTTGAACCTTTTCTACTTCAGCTTCAATTTCAGTATGAAATTCGGGACTAAATCAACTAATGATCGGAGGCAGGTATTGAGGTATGCTTCAAATTTAGTATAAATGCAGCTCCAGATTCAGGTATTGAGGTATGGTTTATGTCAGAATGTCATGATTAACCTGTTTTTACTTGGGGTACAGCTGAATGGTAGCATAGTGAACTCCATTTTATTTCACTTCTGAGTTTGTTTTTTTCTTCACCATTCAATTTTTAATAGAAAGCTTTCGTTTCTGGAGGAAGCTATGGAGGTCATGGTTGCTTGCGCTGCCATGGCAATGTTAAATAAAGGTGATCAAGATAAAGAACACAAAGATGATGATCCCAAATCTTCGGAAACCTCATGGGATAGTTTTCCTTGCACAGTTAAACTAAAATTATGACTCTGCCGTTACGTGTTGCATGTTGCTGCAGTGAGGTTCTTTGCAAATTATAGTTGAGGAACATAGTATTAATTGTTTATGCTCTGTTTTTGCAAATTATAGTAGAGGAACATAGCAAGTCAGGCAGCTGATTGCACTAAAGAAAGCTCTGATGGAGCCTGGGATGTATTTGTTACAATGGAAGAAAGCTCTGATGGAGCCTGAGTGCAAATTGGACCCTGAGTGCCTGAGAGCCTGAGTGCAGATTGGAGCCTGAGAGCCTGAGTGCAGATTGGAGCTTCTGTATGGGATGTATTTGTTACAATGGAAGTGGATTTGTGTGATTCATCTTTCACATGTTCTGATATAAAGAGATTGTTTCATATGTTGTGCTCAGCCAAGGTCAGCGACCTACCATGACTCTATGTTTACTACATCTGTATTGCTAGTTATCTACTTACTATCACTTTTACTTTGTTTGGAACTCTTGTATGCTCTAGTGAAGTAAATGTCACAACAAAAGTTGTTTTTTATTCAAGTGAACTTAAGTGAACCTCTGTATGCCCTAGTGTGTTTTTATGCAGGTGTTTTTATGGAAGTGAAGTGAATTTCTGTGTTTTTATGTAGGTGTTTTTATAGACGTGAAGTGAAAAGTGAACTTCTGTGTTTTTATGCAGGTGAACTTATGTGATAGTGAAGTTATGTTTTTATGTAAATGTTACAACAGAAGTTGTGTTTTTACATCACAACAGAACTTATGTATGCTCTAGTGAAGTGAACTTGTGTTTTTATGTAGGTTTGATAACATTACTATCAGACATGATTGCAGACTTATCAAAATAGCTTCATGGAGTCCGAAAATTTTGAAGGATTAATGGTGCAGAGAAGCTGGATACAGTGACTCCGAAAGCTGAAATTTCAGGTCAGTTCACTTCACTTGCCAAACTTGCTTCAACTATTTGTTGTAAATGTCATTTTAACCGAAGTTGTGATCTTTGTATATAGATGAACAAGTGAATGATTGCCCAATTCAGCAGGTTCGTCTAACAGCCTGATTCTCATGAACTTGAAAAATTTATCCATTTGTTTGTTGTCCATTTCTATTCTTGTGTATTGTACTAAATAGCATATGAATCGCATGTTGAGCAAATAATAATTTTTGAAATATAAACTCAATTTAATTTTCATGCATTAGCTACTCTTTTGCTATATAAGCTAAATTGGCCATACATAAATTTTATCAGTTTGAGTAGTAGAGAACAAAGACTAGAGAGATACAAGTTTGGTTGCTTTGAAAGTAAGAAGCTATACATGTTCATGCATTGCATTATATTTAGAACTTCTCATTATCTTTGTATCAGTTAATATGTCTATAGATTATATGTCACGCCCCGACCCGCCACGGGAATCGCAGCGTGCCGATGCGTGAACTAACACGTACACAGGCGGATCGTAACCGGCCACAAACATCATAATATAACACATTCTTGATACGAGAATCAAACGGAAATAAAACTACGCTAAAGTTTGAACAAAATAACTATATTTGATTCGCCCCGCCAGAGTCATAGCGACAAAACCAGTATACAAACATCTAGTATAGCAATATAGTACATCTGAAACACAGAGGAAGCAAAACATACCCGTACAGGGTGGACACAACCAAAAAGCACAAAACGCGCCTACAACGGAAACCGGGGCCTACACGCCACGATCAGCAGGAACGCCAACACTGCCTGCACTCCAATAGAAGCACACCCCTTGCGGGGTCAGCAAAGCACAAAGCTAGCTGGTGCGAGCGAACTAAATACAAATAACGAAATACTATACCAGAAAAATTCATGCCAGACAATAAATGATAAATAACAAGTTCTAAAGACTAAATCACACCGTGTCTCTAAAGATAATATTTCTAAGTTTAAGCAACAACACAAACATTTCAGATTCAACAATAACTACCAGTTTACGATATATGTCGATCATTACACGTGATTCAAACATGGTAAATATTAAGCGATGGAAATAAAGACAATCTCATAATTCTTCCTAGTCTCCTAGGTATAGCAATTAGGTTGAAACCAAAAATTCTGTAAAATTTTGTACAAGTGTCTCATATCGTAGGTATCCGCATACCCTACGAATGTGTCTCACCCAGACACATCCCACAACGTGCACCAGTACCACTTCGGGCTTGTTTATATCCTAATGGGGTGCCATCTGCCAGGATACAAACTCAAACATCCCGAACGACTGGCCTAACACGGCCAACCTAACATAATCAAAATCAAGCGCACTGGGAGAGAAAGCGAGTAATCTCCAAAGCACGTCCTCCGGGACCCGTCCTACTGCATTCTATAATGGCAAGTGCGTGCGGGAGCTCACCGCACCTCAGCAAGCTTGCCACATGCAATAGCGCCCACAATGTCAGGTGCGAGTCATCTCAAGCACCATCTAACTCACGATGCGAGCAAGCTCCTAAGCATCGGCACAACAGGCATTATAGCGGGGTAAAGACACTTATACTACTATCCACATGCACAAATGACAAGTTTGTACATAACCAAATGTACAAACGTGCAATTATAAACAATTCGGCAATTTTTATAAAACCACGACTATGCCAAGGTCCCAACATGACCCAATTCACCACGATAAATTTACTCGAGTCAATTATCATACATGCTCAAGACTCGGCAATCCACGGTAAAATATGACATGCTATGCAAACTCGAAAACAAAGCATACAAGTCTCATGGCATTACACCAAAGCCTAATCACACCAAAATTACTATTCGATTTCATTCAAGTATATCATGCTTTCAGGAAACCTAATACATACTTCATTCATAAATAACCCACACAATCATCGAAATAGCTGAAAACCCCGAATTTCGGATTTGGATTCAATTATACACAATTGACGGTATAATGTAAAAATTCAATTCAGGATTTCAAATAATTATTTTCTCAAAATAAATATTATAATTCCACTCACCTGGGCGGAATGGATTTTCAAAACCCAATTCATACCGGTCAAAGCTCCAAACACGCAAAACCACGAATGCGGTACCACGAAAATTCTAAAACTGCAAGGCGGACTCGAAAATGAGTAAACTAGCCGAAACTAGAATAAATAAATAAATTCAATCGGCGCGCGACTAAAAGAAAAACTTACATGCAATAGGAATTCGGCAACCACCCCGCCGAAACCCAAAGTTTGGCGAAAACGCGTCGAAACCCTCCCTACTCCGGTCTGATCGCTTCCAAACTGCACAATAGCCCGCAAATGAGTCTAAGGACACTCGGAGTCACGAATGTGAGGCTCACCCACGCACCCAAAGCCCGGATTCACGCTGAGGAACCCTCCAAACAAACATGCACCCTGATTTTTGAAAAAATTTCGGCCAACCCCAAAACAACCTTGCATGTCGGTTCTAAGGGCTCCCAAGGACGCCACCAAGGCCCCAACACGGCTGATCGGAGCTATGGAAACCGATCAACCTCAAACCCAAATGAAAACTGATTTTTTTTTTTTTTTTTTTTTTTTTGCGAAAAATCAACTGAGAAATGAAGAGGGAATGCAGAGAGGAGGAAATGAGGAGGAGGAGAAAAAATCACAAAACCACAAAAAAAATCGTTGGAGGAACGAACCTCCCGACGCCTCGCTCACTGGAACGAACAAAAAAAAAAAAAAACAAAAGAGAGAAGAAGAAAAGGGGGGGGGGGTCGTTTTGTCTCATAAAGGGTGGGTGGCTATGTGCCCCCACCACTTCTACTGAGTACACCCTGCCCAAAAATCTTTTTTTTTTTTTTTTAAAAAAATAAAAAAACGCAGGTATTACATTATAGATCTCTGATCTGATCAATTTTTTGAACATATCTTGTCAACAGATGAATACACAATCAAACATGCGTAATGAGGATGTGCTCGAGGCTGCAGTTTATGATCATGATGGTTGTGCTCAGCATGGAAGTGTGTTTGCCAAGATGCAGAAACCATTATCTCCGCTCCTGCAGCCTTCGTGGGAAAAATCCATTTGCAGTGACATCTGCCAGGTACCATATACAGTTTATACCTGTGCATTTTCGACGCATTTTTTGTAGTTTGAATTGGGCCTCTAATCTCTGCTCCTTTTCCGATCCATCTGAAAATGCCTCAAACTCCCGGGGTAAGTGGCCCATTGCCTATTAGCATTCATAACTGACATTTTGTAGTGGGAATTATTTACTAATAGATAAACAATAGACAACGCCCTATTGGACTGATTTCTTTTATTGCTACAGAGCAGACAAACTGCAATCAAGGCATGTTTTGGTCTTACCTACTCAGGAAATTTCATCTAGTAGAAGACGAATTGTTTTCAGTGGTGGAGCCTTGTTGGTTGCCATTACCCCCTTTAATTGTGGGTCAACACCATCATTGGCGAAGGCTGAAGAGAATGACTCTAAAGACCAAGATGATGAAGGGGAGAAAGGTCTAGTTGGTGCTATCACATCCTTGTTTGATCCTGAGGAGAAAACAAAATCAGGAAAGGTGTTACCAAAGGCCTATTTGAAGTCTTCTAGAGAGGTTGTGAAAACGCTTCGTGATTCACTAAAGGAAGATCCTAAGGATAATGCCAAATTTAGAAGAACCGCTGATGCGGCAAAGGAGTCAATAAGGGAGTACATGAATGACTTGAGAGGCCAAAAGAACCTGGCAGCTGAGGTATGAATTGTCTTAGATTATCTCAAGTTTGAAGCTAAATCATCTATGGTGTGTTGTTGTGTTAGTATTTCGACTTGGAATTGTTTGCTTTCGCCTCTGCTAGAGGTTTGAATTTGTTGAAAAAATGCTATATTTCGCTAAATTTAAATTAAGCACGCCTCAACTGTTTTCATTTCATCTTGGAGCAGCTAATTCTTAAGGTTTTGTTCAGCAGCAGAAATTTGTGTACTTAGCTGACATAAACTCTTTGACATCTATATATTAATTGTTGATTCCTGCAGGAATCTTATATATCACTATTTAAAGCAATTAGATCCCTTGCAAGCTTCTACTCCAAGGCAGGCCCCTCGGCACCACTTCCCGAAGAGGTGAAATCCAGTATTTTGGAAGATTTAGACACTGCAAAGGCTTATCTATAGCATGATTTTTCTACAAAAATCATCTTGTTTTCATGGACTTGCTGAAAATGGAATCCCAACAACTATGCAAGGCCCTGCATCAGAGCAGGACTGATAAAGTCCGAACTCGTGTTTATTCGATTCCTTGCAAATTATAGGTGATAAGCTTCTCTGATTACGCAGAAATAAGAATTGATCTTCGTTTTGTAAATTTTGTGTCTCCTGCTTTATTTTAATGTTTTCATTTCTGCATAATTTCTTGTTTCTGTGCACCGGATCTTAACACATTCATACATAACAATTCCTTATGGGTAACCTAAATAGGATAGAAATTTTTTTTTATGTATTAAGTTTACTAAGTTTTTTTTTTTTTGTTCATTTCATTCTTTCGTTTCTTCCATATTGTTATTGAATTATTTGATTCTTCTCCTGTCTGTTTTTAGTCTATTATTCCCAAGCTATTCAGTTCCAAGGGACGAAGATGTTCGGATGACGATCGTTTTGGAAGCAGAGGAGTCACACTTGTTGATGCAGCACCTGTGATGAGAAAAAGCTTTTCAGGTGGGGTTACACATATTTTTTAAAATAAACCTTAATTTATGTCATGAAGTAACTATCATATCT
Source organism: Berberis vulgaris (assembly GCA_963556465.1). NCBI lineage: Eukaryota > Viridiplantae > Streptophyta > Magnoliopsida > Ranunculales > Berberidaceae > Berberis > Berberis vulgaris. Next base: position 44,713,044 of record OY747124.1, read on the forward strand.
CAAAAAAAAATTAAATTGTTGTTATTGTGCTATGGCAGCTCAGGCCCCAGAGTTCAGCCCAGTGGATGGTGTTTGAGAGACAAATTCGAGAATTGAAGGCAATGTTTCTGGACAACATGTTTGCGGTGTTGTGGTGTATGCATCGGGTACAGCCGGGGGTGGCATAATGGCAAGTGCTTACATTCCACTTTCTGGAACATTTCATACTCTTGAAACAGCACCAATTGTATCTTCCCCACCTCCTCACAACAATGGACGGTTTCGAAATATAGATGAGACTGATGATCATTCTGGTAACTCATTGGGCACTGGTGCTGAGTATGATTCGGACTCAAATAACGATAGTTGTTCTGGTGAGTCAGAAGACCTGAAAGAAAAGATAGCCACTACGTCTATACAGCATGAGGCTATACCTGGTTCTGACAATGACAAAAGGGAGAAGATAAGGCAGAAGAATGAGAGGAAGCATCAGCGTCAGAGGGAAATAAGGGCACAGGAGTTGCATGAGAAGTGCAGTGGCTACCTTATGTCTAGAAAACTTGAAGCACTTGCTCAGCAGCTTGTTGCAATGGGTTTCTCTTCAGAAAGAGCTATGATGGATCTTATATTGAATGAAGGTAGAATCGAGGAATCAGTGGCTTGGCTCTTTGAGGGCGGTGAAGAATCAGCTCAGCAGAAGGATTGCAACCTTGATAGTGGAAGTAACTTGAAAATTGATATAACTGAGGAGTTTGCTCGTATTGCAGAAATGGAGACCAAATACAAATGTACTAAGCAGGAGGTTGAAAGGGTAGTTGTGGCCTGTGAAGGTGATTTAGAAAAAGCGGCTTAGACCTTAAAATCACAGAAGCAGGAACAACCTACTTCACCACCCAAGCCAGAAGAAGTTGGGGAGCATCCGGTGATTAATGGTGGTAAGGTGGGAATTTCTGCTTTACAAAACAACCCCATGTGACTGCAAGTGAAGGTTAATGCACCAGTTACGATACAACAAAGAAGGGATGAAAGGGATTTCAACTACACAAAGCCAACACCTGCAATTGCCGCGTCTCCTAATTTTGCAAATCGAAATATACCGACATTAAGGAGAGCTCCACCAAAGTCTGAGTGGGTAAGGCCACAGGTGCCTGCACCAGTGGTTTAGAGGTGGCCAAATGGTGGATCAAGTCCTTCAGTTTCTTATTCTTTGGCATCTCCTTTGCAGTCTGCACCTCCCCAAGCTCGTTATGTTGTTGTTGGAAGTGAAGTTAAAAACCTCCAAACTGGTACTTTGCGGGAACCGGTTATTATGATGCAGTGTTCTCAATCAATCAATGCAAAACAGAATCCTCCAGTCACAAGTGTCAGTGCTTCTCCTCCTGGAACCGCTGGATGGTACCCAAACAGTGTTACAACTCCTGAAATAATGAAGTCAAATGGAGGTCTACATCATGTTCCAAGCACAACGGGCCTTAATCCAAACAATTTGAGCTCGCAACAGTTTTACCACCCACCACAGTATCAGCCATTCATGTCAAACCAACAGGATACAACTGCAGCTGGCTGGGGAGAAGATGCAATGGATGGGAGAAGTCCTGACTGAGTAGTTGAAAACTGAGTGTTTTGCTGCATGGTCATCCACTGAACCAGACTTAAGCCTGGGAATAGTGGGCTTTGAACATCCTTCAGGAAGTGAGAATGCTAGCACTCTTAGTAGTTAGTTACTCCCCTTCTTGTTTTCGAGAGTTATTGTGCACCATGAATGGTTTTGTATTGGTACATTTTCGAGCTATTATTAAAATTTGCTGTCAATAAAATGTATTCCATAATCTTGTGTCTTGATAGCTACTATCATTTTCAAGTTTCCAGATTACCTTTTTAAGTTTCCAGATTACGGTGAACTAGCTCTACTACAAGAAAAATGTTGATTAATAGCATTTCAAAACTGTTATGGTAAGAAAAAGAAAAAAAAAATTGTTAAACCATACCATAGCGTTTCAGAAACGCTATTGTATACTATACCATAGCGTTTCTGAAACGGTATGGTTTACAATAGCGTTTTTAGAACGCTATGGTATACTATACCATAGCGTTTCTGAAACGCTATAAATAATCCACCTTCCATAGCGTTTCAAAAACGCTATGATAGCCCATGTTTCTATTATAGCTCCGGTTGTCATAGCGTTTACTAAAACGCTATGGTATCCTACCATAGCGTTTACTAAAACGCTATGGTATCCTACCATAGCGTTTTTTAAACGATATTAATAAGAATTTTTCTTGTAGTGCTATGAGAAGGAGTTGCTAGCCATAGTAATGGTTGTACACAAATGGAGATCTTACCTATTAGGGTCAAGATTCCACATATACATTGATCACCAGAGTATAAGGCATTTTCTCTCCCAAAAGGTCACCACAATGATTCAACAAAGGTGGCTTTCTAAGCTCCTAGGATATGACTATGATATATACTACAAGAAGGGAGTGGAGAATCAGGCCGCAGATGCACTGTCAAGGTGCACTACCAGGGAGCAACACACACTGCCTATGCTTAGCAACACAGCAGTCTCTACTAATCTTCAAGCAAACTCAGTTGCAGGGGACTCCCAGACCTCATCTACTGAAACCCAGCTAGGTGAGCTTACTTCTTTTCAACCAAGTGCTACTCACTTACCTTTACAGACTCCTAAGTCTCTTTTCAACCAGCCTATTGCAACCTTATGGCATCTTGGAAGTCTTTTGGTTAAAAACAGGGTGACAGGGACCTTGGCGTGTCCATCTGGTGCAAGTATTCAGCCAAACTTCAGTATTGAGGGAGGTACAAACTCTACAAAGCCTAGTACTCTCACTCAGAACAACTACTATACTCTGTATATAGACTTCAGTACTAGTCCATAGTCAGCACAATTACATTCCAGCTAGTCTACAGACAGCAGTCACTGCTTAGCATTGTCCATAGTCATTCCTCAGTGGGTACAAGACATCCTACACAGTTACAAGGAGGACCAACACGCCACTTCCCTCATTCAACAACAAAGTGTACTGCCAAACACTAGTTCTCCTTTTACACTAGTACTGGGCTTACTAAAGCATCATGGAAAGGTGTACATAGGCACCGCTGGAAATCTGGAAAAAGAGTTGTTAGCAGCTTTTCATAACTCTGCCTTGGGTGGTCATTCAGGCATTGAAGCAACCTACCAAAGGCTACGACAGTATTTTTATTGGGCTGGGATGAAATCACAAGTAATCCAATATATTATTAATTGTGATGTGTGCCAGATAAACAAAAATGATCAGACTCAGTATGGAGGACTTCTCCAACCACTTCCTATTCCTGAAGAAGCCTGGCAACACATCTCAATGGACTTCATTGAGGGGCTCCCACCTTCTTCAAATAAGTCTGTCATTATGGTCATTGTTGATAGGCTAACTAAATATAGCCATTTTTTGGCTTTATCCCACCCTTTCACCTCCAGTACAGTGGCCGAGTTCTTCTTCCATAATATTTACAAACTTCATGGCTTACCTATGTCTATTGTATCAGACCGAGATAAGGTGTTCATCAGTGCATTCTGGCAGGATCTTTTTGCAGCTTTGGGTACCAAACTCAACTTGAGTTCAGTATATCACCCACAGACTAACGGCCAAACAGAGCGTACCAATGCTTGTTTAGAAACCTATTTGAGGTGTATGACAGGAGATGCCCCCTCCAAGTGGTCTCATTGGCTCTACCTTGCAGAATACTGGTTTAACACCTCATATCACACCAATCTTCAAGACACTCCCTTTAAGGCACTTTATGGATATACTCCTCCTCTTTTGGCACTACCACCTATTACAAATCTCACTATCCCTGCAGTCCAACTCTATATGCAAGACAGAGCTCACATGTTACAAGTGTTAAAAGAGAAGTTGCACAGGGCTCAGAACAGGATGAAGCACTTTGCTAATAAGAACAGATCTGACAGAGTATTTTTCATTGGTGACTGGGTCTACCTGAAGTTGCAACCCTACAGGCAGACCTCAGTGAGTATAAGGCGCAATCTCAAGCTTTCAGGCAGATACTATGGACCCTTCCAGGTTACGAATAAAGTTGGCACAGTCGCATACCGCTTGCAGCTTCCCCATAGGTCCAAAATTCATTCCCATTTTTCATGTGTCCCAACTCAAGAAAAAATTGGGTTCTTCTACTATTCCGACTCCCCTTCTTCCATTTGTTGATGACCAGGGCAACTTTAGAGCTGAGCCACAAAAAATTTTGAGCAGGAGAATGGTATCAAGACACAACCGAGCGGTCACGCAGGTTTTGGTTCAGTGGAAGAACTCAATTCCACAGGAGGCTACATGGGAGGACTGGAACCACATCAAGGCCATGTTTCGAGCTTTCAATCCTTGAGGACAAAGATTTGGAAGAGTAGAGGGTATTGTCATGATCTGCAGTAAAGAATCAAGCAGGGAAAGAGTTGTAAAGCGCGAAATTATAGCGCCAAATTTCAAATTTTCAAATAGAGGTTGTTTTAGTCATTACCTGTCTTTAATAGTAGAGCCACACACTTAAGCCAATTTGAAAGTTTGTTACAGATTTGTAGAATAAATCGATAGAGAAGAGAAAAGATTTGTAATCAGCTAAGAGTGTTAGGGCTCTTGTTCACGGAACAGAGAGGCTTGTAATCCCTTTTCATCAATAATTCCATTCCTTTTTTCTTCAATTTCTGTAGCTAATAGTCACGTCTGTGACACTTCTCACCATCTGTATGTAAACAATCTTTGTCTCATTTCTATCTTTTTTTTGTTTAGTTTATGATCGTTCGTTCTTTCGTTAATGGTGGAAATATTTGTTTGATTTGGGGGAAAAACAACGGGTAATGTTCTATTGAGGAACAACTTGAATCTGAGTGTGGACATGTCAGAGATTTCGCCGCAGAAACTGCTTTCGCTTGTTGCTGAGCGATTGATAGATTCAAATAGCAACATTGAGAACAAGGATGTTGGCTATGTGGAGAATCAATAGTAGAACATAGCCGATGTGATTGTTCTTCTCCCTCGCCTTATGACGGGGATTGATGTTAACATTCAGTTTAGGAGGTGGATTCGTTGACCTATTTGTTCAATTCTTTTGCCTTATTATTATTTTTTTGTTCTAACCCATGGTGATGAATGTTGCAGAATTGACGATTTTGAATTCACAAGGGAATGCGCTATATTTGATCTTCTTGACATTCCACTCTATCATGGTTGGATAGTTGACCCACAGGTATGTTTTCTCAGCCCAAACCCCCAATTTCGATTATGCATACTTTCTTTTAGATTATCATTCATTAATGCATGTACTTATCTAAGTTATTAATATTGTCTTAATTGTGTCAAGCCCTTGTATTTATCTGGCATAAGATTTTTTACCTGGCTTGGAGATACTTATACTTGGATATAGTTATACTTGGAATTGTTTGAATGGTGTTGTCTGGCTCATTGCTCATTTGAAAATTTTGAGTCCTGGGTTAGGTTCATGCAGTAAAAACAAACAGTCAAAATGAATTTGTGACGGCAATAAGCCAGATACCTGATGTGGAGACGACGAGGCTTTTTGTATCATGTGGAGTATCAGGGTCAGCTGAGGGTTCAATGTCACATTCTGGTCATGGACTTGAGTAGCAGATTTGCTTAGCTTTTTTGGCGGATGTATATGATATTTATTAGTTATTTGTGATGGATAATTATTAGTAATTAAATATAATTTTAATAGTTATTTGTGTAAATTTTTATTAAAAATTAGCGGTTAAAATTTGGGCAGGATTATTATTTATTTTTTGTATTAAAAAATTACAAGAAACTAAATGTGGCAAATAATGAAATTTTAAAGTTATATCATTTTTTATTATGGGGATATGAGTGTTAGAAATGATTCTATTGCGGTGGATATTAGCGCTAGAAATGCTTCATTTGTGGCGGATTCTGGCACTTATAACTGCCAGAAATGTTGGCATTTATATCTACCAGAAAAACTATATCTGGCAGATTTTAATTTTAGGTATTTATGGTGAATTAAGATACCTATCAGCCGGAAATGACCTTTTTTCTGGCACTTATATATGTGGCGGTTTTTTTTATGGCAGATTTAGTGGTTGTCTCTAATAGAAATAGGTTTTATTTGGCACTTATCATCCGCCAGAAATGAGAGTGGATGCTAGTCTCATTCTTTGATATATATTTGAAATACTTGAGACATAATATGCATTAGATATTTTTGTTTTATTTTTTTAGGGTTTAGAAAAATGCATGTGTAAATTTATTTTTTAAAATTTTAAGCATTTGGATTGATTATTGACTTCATTGTAAAGATTTTCAAAAGGGAGTCTCTACGTGTACCCAACTATTTAGCTCAGTTGTATCAACTCTTTCTTGCACCGATATTTTGAGATGTTTTGACTTTGTTGTACCAACCTAAACGATGTAACACCAACTTATTTTTTTAATAAATGGAAAACATTTGGTGATGAAATTTTCTCGTTTAAGAGGGTCAATAAATAAATTATAAAAAACATAATTGGTTGCAACTATTAAAAAAATGCATTCGAACCCAAAACTCTACATCCAAAAATTTACAATTAGAATCATCCATTACAAAGCCCTAAATCAACAACCTATCATAGTGTTTACTATTTATTGTAGAACTTGTGACGATGGTTCGTGTATCTTTGATGTTTGTACGCAAATTTGAAAGTTAAGAATTCGTGACTGAAGTTTAGTTTTATTATTAAAATTTACTTTTGTTTTTTCGTCAAGAACAAATTAATATTCACAAACGAAAAAAATTTAACCACCAAATTGTTTTTATTAATAAAAAAATATATAAGACAGTGTTACATATTTTAAGTTGGTGTTAGTGCAACAAAGAGTTGGTGCAATTGAGCCAAATAGTCGGGTACACATAGCAACTCCCTTTTCAAAAATGTGTTTCCACAATATAGAGTTTACCAAAATTTGACAACCAATTAGATAGTTATGACAATTTTCATTTTGAAAAAGAAAAAACACAAACTTTTTTCTCTCTCTCCACATAAACATTGCACATACGTTTTAATATTTATGTTTTTTTTTCCCTTCTACATGCTTTATATACAAACATGCCATCATAGAGAATAAATCTCAACCCAAAATATTTTTTCCAACTTTCAATCCTAGCCATATTTTATTTCTATTTTCTCATTAATAGTGAATCATCTAGCTAATTTGTAAGATAAACTAATGTTATCTTTGTTGTTGGCATGATAGAAAGCGTGTTGTGGTATTGGAGTCAAAGTTTTGATCAGATAATATATATATACAATGGAATTGGAATTCGGGTTCTTTCTTGAATATGCTTTGAGAAGCCCTTATCATTTTTTAGAAAACAAATTGAAAATACTGTTAAAGATTAGAAGTCTACCTCTGTTGCAAAATAGGAAAGTGTTACAGAATAGAAGTCTACCTATATTATAAAATAGGAAAGTGTTACAGAATAAGTTAGGAAAGTCAGAATAGAATAGAAGTCTTAGGTTTCCTATTTCTATTTTATTATGTCAAAGTTAGCTCTATATAAGTTTGTATTCTATTCAATGTTTTTACACAACAAAAATACAATAATATTACAATTCAATTTTTTACATAGTATCAGAGCGCAAGGTTCTTTGGTGACCTAAAACAATTGCGGGGACTCAAGCTCTTCCTCGCCTCCGACAGTAGATACAAGAGGCGGGAAAGGGAAATCACAAGTCATCGCCTTGCTTAGCTTCCGCACAGAACACGCTACCATACACAAACACAGAAACAGGGACGCCATAGCTCGTCCAACCACCTCGCCAACACCATCCAGAAATAGGGACGCACCAATTACTGAAACAGGGACGCACCTCGTCCTCACCATCTCGCCATCCGCCATCCACCAGTAACTGCTGTCAACCAGAGAGATCCTCCTTCACAAAATCAGCAGCAAGAGAGATCACAAGAGCAGCCACCAAGAGTTAATTTGCAGCCAAGAAGGGAGGCAGTTGCAAGAGGGATTCAAGCAGTCCGTTCTCTGTCTTCACGCAACAACAACTTCTCTTCTTCAGCAGCCAACAAAGCAGTTCATCTCCTCTTCAAACGAAGCAACAGTAAGGGACCAAAAGAAGAATCTTCACTTCTTTCAATTGTTCCTTCACTCTGTTCTAGTTCACGCAGCCAAGCTCCTGCTCTCAGATCTGAACGAGAGCCACCGAATCTGAGTTGCAATCGAGCTCATCGAGTCGGAGATCCTCCGTACCATCGAGCTCATCGAGCCATGACAACCTTCTTCGTTTGTTTTCTTCAAGTCCCAGGAGAAGAAGGAAAGAAGAAAGAAGAAAATTTCTTCAAATTGTCATAAAACACAGTGGCTATTTGCACCCCGACTTTACTTAGTATCGCCACAAATACAAAAAAAAACTGCCACCATGAGCGACAATACAAGCAGTGGTGCACACCACCACTTCACCATATACCTGAGGTGACTCTTGTTTCATAGTCGCTTACTCCTACCAATTATAACTTATAGAATCAAGATCTGACCATGGCTCTCAAAACCTAAGTCTCAGAAGAAGAAAAGGAAAGAATTTCTTCAAACTGATATAAAGCTCTAGGCTATCTGCACCCCGAGTTTTACTCAACTCAACAAAGAACAAGGGCAAAGTCTCTCTCTGGCGCACACGACAGCAGCACCCAGACAGATGTAGTCATCCACTCTCATTGTCACGAGTTCGATTGCCCATCAGATCGCACGGCAGAAAAAAAGAAACGGAAGGAAAATAAAGAAATTTGAAACTTTTTCACTTCGCTATTCACACCCACCATCTTTGGTCACTACCAAAATCTGTGTTAACTCGAATTGAGCAACACCAAGACTCGAATTGAGAAATGATTTCTTCATACAAGAATCATCAATACCAGGATTTCTTCATACAGGAATCACCAATACCAAGACTCGAATTGAGTCAGGCTTTCTTCATACAGGAATCATCCAGAATCATACAGGAACAAAAATCATCCAGACTCGACAATAATGATTTCATCACCAAATAGGACTTCAAAGTTTTCTCCAAGCTGCACATTTCGTCTGCGTCTACATGTCCAGCTTGCGGGGGAGTGTTAAAGAATAAAAGTCTACCTATGTTATAAAATAGGAAAGTGTTACAGAATAGAAGTCTACCTATATTATAAAATAGAAAAGTGTTACAGTATATGTTAGGAAAGTCAGAATAGAATAGAAATCTTAGGTTTCCTATTTCTATTAGGTTATGTCAAAGTTAACTCTATATAAGTTTGTATTCTATTCAATGTTTTTACACAACAAAAATACAATAATATTACAATTCAATTCTTTACAAATACTCATGGGGTGAAATGCATTACATATATTTTTTTGAAATGCACACGATGTGAAATGCATATTTCAAAAGTTTAAGTGTTTATATAAATCATTGATTTTGTTGGAAAGATCGTCAAATTTTTTTCAATGATACCAAGTTGACCAAAATTTGTCGGGTAAATAGATAGTTATGATAATTGAATTTCAGGAAAAGAAAACACAAACTTTCTATCTCCGCCACATGAACACTCATTTAAGTTTTATGTTCTCTTTCTTTTGCCCTTGTACATGCTTTATATTTACAAGCATAACATTATAGAAAATGAATTTAAACCCTCAATATTTTCCTAACTTTAAATTCTAGTCATTTTTTATCTTCAATTCCTTATAAATAGGAAAACACCTAGCTGATTTATAAAATAGATATATAAACACATCTTAAAAAAATAGAAGAAATTTATTTTTGGTAAAACATGGCCCCTAAAAATGAATAAAATGAAAATTTAAAAAGTGATTGAAGAGTTATCATATCTAGGCCCCCACGATTTTTTTTTTGAACTTCAACAAAAATAATTCAATCACCCACATTGACTCAATTGATGAACGTCAGAAAAAAGACCATGTCATTTTCCTCATTTTAAAATGATTTGGATGTGATGATAGATATTTGAATAGGGTCAGCATGACATGTTTTATGCCATGATTATCCACGGGACATAATTCAAAATTGGGGACTCCGCAAGTTTAGAACTAAATCTTGGATGAGAGACATATTCAATGAACTTAAGTGAATTATGTAACACTTCGTGCACAACATAACAGAGGCAAGGTAGATGAGGACGTTAGATGTGAGATTCACTCATAATTGTCCAAAAGGTGCTATTTAGAGGTGGATCTTTGGCCAGCAGATTTGAGTGCAGATGTTCACTTCATAATTGACAGTAACTTGTAAATATAAGCGAAACTAATTTACAACAAGAAGTGCAGTCCAGGACATGCCATAAGAATATCTTTACGGAACATTGTCTAAGCTAAATCCAAATTCTTTGCCCTTCCATAGTCACAGATACCTGACTAGTACTACAAACTGTTAAAATGCTGGAAACCTAAGAGTTCTATTCTATTCTGACTTTCCTAACCTATTCTTTAACATTTTTCTATTTTATAATATAGATAGACTTCTATTCTGTAACATTTTTCTATTTTGTAACATAAGTAGATTTTTATTATTTAACACAAACATTTCTGGCCTCAAACACAAAATGCTGAAAATAAGTGATAGAGAACCAGGACTGTGATATAGAGACGTATATTAGTATGGCCTAGCATACAGACTCATTGACGACGAGTTAAGAACACGGACAATACCCAACAGATCATAAAAGAGAGATGTCGATATCCTTCTTCTGCCTGAAGTTACAGATTGTGCGGACCAAAAACTTTTACTATGCTCATCCGAAACTTAGCACATGCACATTCAAATTGTGGTCAAACAAGGCATTTTAAACATGTGCTAGTAACCTAGTCATACCTTCCACCAATTGGTTCAAAAACAACGGTCCAACGTCACATGTGGTATAAGAATTTTCCCTGATAGCACTCTCCTGAAAGCCATTCAAGTCACAGTTGGCTGCCGACTGATTTCCTTCACTTTGCAGTGACGGAAGTTCAGGTCAGTTATAAGGGTTATTGGTGTTCAATCGTTAGCCAGATAGCCTAAGAGCAGATTTCTAGTTTTCATATCTCAAGACCTATTCTAGATTGGACAAAAGTAGGGGGGCAATTATACCCACAATTCTATATCAAAGCTAGCAGTTGGCAGATGTATCTGATATGCATAATTCGCGTATATAAATACAGATAATATATCAACTTCGGTATGGCTATAGTGATGAAAAAGTAGATTTATTATAATGGAGTTTACATAATTTTACAAGTGGATGTTTTCAAGTTAAGGTCAAACGTGATGGATGATGCTTGCTATAGAAAACATTGAAGTTTTGAATCATTCTGAAATGTTGGGAGAATAGTGGATGTCACTGAAGATATCTGAACTCGGGCTCACAATACAACATTCACAATATGGATACAATCAGTATAATTGTCGTGAACATGGAATACAACACTTTCATACACCACATATAAAGTGTTGTTTCAGAAAAAACTTCGCTATCAAGTGGAACTCCAACATATTACAAATTGTGTGGAACATTTCTTAGCAAGGGTCAATGTCTATCAAACAATAACAGTGGAACATATCATACTTCTGTGGGAATAAATTCTAATCAAACACCTAGCCAGTTTCAGTTCAGTAATCTGCGACTGAGTAGGTAGTACCAGGGATTGTAAAGATGGAAACATCCTGTTATTTTACAGTAAGATTCTTTACTTTGTCGTTAGCTTCTCTTATTATAATCCATACCTTTGAAGCCTAAGAACACCAACTATGAATATCTCCAATAACATTTTCATGTAGGCTTCTCTATCTGCAAAACTGAAACTTAACTCGAACACTAGTGGTTTCATCATGGTGCGTACAGCGGCAGAGCTACATACAAAAACATGAAATCTTTAACAAACCATATAGAAATTTCTGGGTCCACTTAAAAAGACATCGCCAAAATTAAGTGGACAAAGGACACAACATGTCCCCAACACATAACAAACACGCCACAGTAATCAAAACATCAGGAGGGGATATCCGATTCCAAATTAGCTCTCGCAGAAACTTACAAAGAAAAAGGTCATCTAAGGTGGTATCCCTATTTTCCAAACAGAAGAACCAGCTAAGGTTTTTCCTCCAAATGCTTATAGAATGAAGAAACCAAAAAGAATCCATTCATAGAGCGTATCCAATTGTCGTCCTCCATATTAGGCACCACGAAAGCAAGCATCTCTGGCATTTTCGAGTTCCCATTCATTAAGACCACTCGAAAGATGAAGGTTGTGTTTCTCACCCCTACCCATATCAGTAGTGATATCTCGTATGATATTACTCCTCCTCCTCTTTGTCTTCTCTCTTAAAGAGTAAAGTACAGAAACAACCACCTCACCACACAATACTCCAAACAAAATTTTATTGTGTCACACTGTCACCAGCAATGAATACCCTACTGCTAATTCTACATACAAGTTTCATTAAGTTGTCTTTCACAGACCTGTTCATACTACAAACGTACATATTCAGTATGGAAATGTTTTGATCTCGTAATATCTTTATCTTTACAAATATATATAGGATTAATGCAATGGTCACATAGTTTTTAAGTGTTTACAGATCGTTTGTATTGAGACTCCTTCCACTTATTGATGTCCTGCCACTTGTTAGAGACAAAGAAGCATGCCCTAACATATGACATAGGAGTCTTACAAAGCGTAATGTCACGGAACAGCAATACCACGAAATAAATTTCCATCTAAGGAGACACCAGAATGTTTTGACGATTTCTAGATCCTTCTAGAGTTCTTGAAAGTGATCAGAGGGGAGTTAAAAGTTAGTTGGAGAAAAATAATTCTAGGTAATGCAAACTTCTCAGTGTGCCATTTTCTGTGAGAATATGGCCAGACTAGTTTAAAACTAATGGTGGGTATAAAAAAAATTCAAAAGTAAAGCATTATGACACAAGGAGTCCATTACAAGAGGAGCTTTTTGAAGTGTTATTTTTGGGTTGAAGGTGAATACTGAAGGTGAATGTCTAATGCTCAATAGTGATAGCCATTCCATTTTATTTATTTTTACGAGGCAAAATCAGAATTCATTGATTCCCCTACAGAGGTGAAGAGAGACAATTGCAATGGAAAGAAAATATAAAAATAAAATAAAATAAAAAAATAAATTACACCCGTCTAATACAATCACCCTATCTTGCCACCATACTACACCAAATCAAACACAAACACAAACACCAAAAACTGGATATCCCGAAGAACTTTCCAAGAATAGGGTGAGTGAGAATGTTGATCAACATTTCTGAATTTCCTATCAAAGACCCTGTACTTGCGCTGTGAGGACCTCTAGCCAGTCCATCAGTCATTGATTCCCCTACAGATCTGCTACCTATGCAAGGTTGAGATGAACAGCTCTGCGCAGCTTGGTGGAAATGTTTAGAATATGACACCGAGTTTTCAGAAGCTCTTTCAGAGATCATTATGATGTTTAACAAGAATACAAGGGTAATTGAAAACTATAGAAACCCTCCTATGTAGCTATTTCACACTACCTGTTCGTCTAGTAGCTATTTCACCATGAAACCTCCTATGTATTTTATGAATTTCCTTTCAAACTGTTGTATATTTTGTTATTTACCTTCCCATACCTTCTAAAAGTGAAAGTGGAACTAAAATTCCAAACATCAGACTTTGATTTCTGAACAGTATACTGGAAAATATATCCCTTTACATATATGATGATGCACACAAAAAGTACACGTTCAATATAAGTAATATACCTATGCACATTTGAACAAAGTTTACATGAAGACACAAAATTAAAATGTGTCAGCACAGAATCAATATATTCAAAGAAAGCTTGAAGCCTTAAACATTCAAGTCAATTTTAATGTTTAAGCCTTAACCAGGAGCCTTTTAATGAAGTACATGAGAAGAAACAGATAGAAATTGCATATAATCAATCAGCTCATTCAATTTTCTGCCATTCTATAAAGTAATCGAAATTGGCAAACAATAACAAAAGCCCTAAGACGGTATTAAATAGAACATATAAAAAAGGAATCGGGAATCATACAGTAACCTCTTTGGAAGAGATTGGATTTCCACGTTTCGGTGAACTAAAAAGATCCAATATGTGATGATGATTACGAATATGATGAGGACACTTGTAAAATAAATCTAGGGCCTCGGGTTGTCTGCCTTCCTTCAAGAATGACTCAAAAACACGAACATAAGCATCAACAGTTGGCAAATTCTTAAAGCTCAATGATTTAAGATATTCGCTGGCATCTTCCACTGTCCCAAACTTTGAGATGTATTGAAGAAATGGTTCTCCAAAAGGTGGAAAGTTTTGTTTCCTCATCAAACGGAGAAGATTTAGTGCTTCTTCAAGTTTTTCTTCTCCTAGTAATTTCTGAATCATCTCTTTATATGTAGCTTGCCAAGGTCTCAACTTAGCTTTATCCACCATCTCAACAACCAAATTGTATGCACTGTTTACCCGGTCCTTGCTATACAAACCATTGACCAACACGCACAACAAATCAGCATCAGCACTCAAGTTCTTTTCCAACATCCTTGTGAAACATTTTAATGCTTCATCTACTTCGCCAGCTGTGCAATGTCCTTGAATCAAAATTGTCCAAGTTTTGAGATCGGGAGCACAACCATGTGATTCCATCTCATCCAACATATTGCAAGCTTCTTCTAGCCTCCCCGCTTTACATAATCCAAACACCAGTTGGCTATAAGTGATGTTATCGGGTTCATAACCCACATTTCTCATGGTTTTTATAATGTTCTCTGCTTCATCAAATTTCCCCACACTGGTCAAAGACCTATGTATCCCATCATAAACCGCCTTTGAGAGAGAGTGCCCTGTTGCTTCAAATTTCTTGACAACTCTAAAGACCAAACTTAAGTTTGGGGCGCTGCTCATGGATAAGTGTTTTAGAAGTGTACTACACTCCTGAACCGAGGGCTTACATGCCCCATCCATCATGAATTCGTACAACTCCACTGTATCTTTATTCATTCTATTCTTCTGAAAATTCCTTGAAACCTTTATATATGTATCAATGTCCACATTGAGACCGGCACTCTTCATTTCCTTCACCACATCCCAAAACTCTGCAATTGAATCTTCCTGTCCAAGAACCCTGACAACCGCATTATAAGTAACAGCAGTATGTTCATAACCCAACTCCTCCTTAACCCAACGGAAAAACTGCAAAGCCTTCAAAGGGTGTCTCCGCAATTCACAAAATATTTTTACTACCAAATTTTCAGACAACGAAAGCTTGAGCTTCCGTAACTTGTTCTTTGTCGAATTGTCCCAATCCGATTCTAAAATAACCTCAGTTACCCCTTTTACAGTGGCAGATATAGAACTCTCCTGAGTTCTATATAAGTTCATGAGCCCGGTAAGCGCAGCTGCATCATTGGTCAACTTCAACTGTCGGAAAGTGCCCAAAAGTGTTAAATAAGTTCCCTGATCAACATCATATCCTTCATTGCCCATTCTTTTAACTACAACCCAGAAATCCTTCATTGATTCCTTTCGACCCAAAATTCGAAGCATTAGGTTGTAAACAGTGGAGCTAGGCTTAAACCCATTTTTCTCGGATACCCATTTGTAGAAAGCAAAGGCCTTTTGAGGGGTTTTCCCAAGTTTCTTCAAAATATAAAGAATGGTTTCATAGGTCAATGTTGGGTTGGAGCGCTCCAACTCTTGTTCTAGCTCTTCAGACCACTCGTTTGTCATAACAAGTTCAAAAAGCGAATTGGGTGTCGATGAAAAGTATGACTTGTGGTTCGTATTGAGCAAATCATGATATGTAGAAGAAACTTGTTTTTGCAGCAGAGAAGGAGCGAAGAAACATGGAGAGAGATTAGAGTAGTGAGTCACCTGTGAGTGAAGAAGAGAGCGAGTGGTGGAAGAGTATTGAGTGAAGCGAGACGAGTTGGCGAGCCTGAGAAATGACCGTATTGCTTTAACTATCTTCATGGCGGCTTAGGTTCCTCAGAGTGGCTGGAGTTGAAACAGAGAGAGACGAGATGAGGTGAGATGAGATGAGATGAGGAATGGGTTTTAGGTGAGGGGCTCCAAGCTAAGGTTTTACTTTACACGCCCCCCTCCCTGACTGTTCTCTCTAGTCTGGTCTAGGCCATAAAAGACTCCAGGCCAGGGCTTTCGTATCCACAACCAGCGTACGGCTTGGGCCCACATCACAATTTAGCCTCAGCTCAATTGTACCTGCCCTAATTTGGTTCCACTCTAAAATCCAATTGAATAGCCAATGGGAGGGGTTATATATATATTAAAAAATAAAAAATAAAAAATAAAAAATAAATCGAATTGAATAAGTGGTTCACAATTTGATTGTGGGACTCGGTGGTCGAAGGAGCCATCTCAGTTTTGGTTCCTGGTGTTCATTTTAGAATCTAAAAATTATAACCAATAAAATGTCAATATTTTATTATCAGAAAATGATTTACGGCATATTTTTCACAAAATAAATTATTTAGATATTTTAGTTGATGTAATGGTTAATTTGTAACTACTTTTATGACCAAAACTCTTTTATTAACCCAGGTTAACTAATAAAGTTATAAGACATTTTTAACCTTCCTAAACAAATAGAAATCCTACTTTTATGATTTTATGACGAACAAAAACTATTTTATGTATTTATTTATTTATTTATTATTATTATTACCCGTTATACCTCACTGCAATGATCAGTCATAGTTTTTTTTGTTCTTGATAGCCTCCGATCAGATGTCACTTGTTGAAAAGATTTTAACAACTTTGATGTATCCCTCAATGACAAATAGCTCAATCATTTATCTGTTTCACAAATATTAATCTTTGTAAGAAACAAAAAACTTGAGTATTATTCATATAGAAAAATAAAAACTTGAGTAAATTTTTTTAGCAGTTCAAGTTTTGGGGCTATTAACGATCTGAGTTATGAGGTAGATAGTATGATCTTTTTATAGATGAAATCATGCAAAAATAAAGAATAATAATAAATAAAATAAATTTGTGGTATTCTAAGCTTCATCAGATGTGTTTGAAAAATGTAAATTGACATAAATCATCAACTAATATGGCCTAACCCAAACAAATCCAATGATTATTGAAATCACGTGGTTTGCAACATTGGATAACAATGACTGTATTTCAAAAAAAAGTTGATTATTTAAGTTTTGAGGATATTAATAAGTGAGTTGGTAAGGACTATTATGTAATTAGAACTGAAATCATCCCCCACACACACATAATAATAATAATAATAATAATAATAATAATAATAATAATAATAATAATAATAATAATAATAATAATAATAATATACTAAATAAATAATCAGAACAATGTGATATTTCTTGTTCCATTAGATGTGTTTTAGAGGGTAATTGCAGAAATTAAAGGAAAGAAATCATCAACTTATATAGCCTAACCCAACCAGCAATTGGTTGATCATAATTTAAATAATTAATAAAAAAATCATTGTTGGTCATAAAAGTATAAAAAAAATATCAACTTTTCTTTCTATTCTCGTTGCTCTCTCCTCCCCACCTCCTACCACTATCAAACCCCACCCACCTTCGGGGGTTTTCTCCTCCAATATTCACTTTCTTTCCACCACCACAGATCACCATAGCCATGACTTTCATCATTAGTATCACAATTGCAATTTGTTTCAAAATTAGGGTTAAGGCATCACTGTATCACTCCAGCATTACTTCAAGATCTCTTCGAAGAAGATCCCTCTTCATTGCTAGCGAAATCAATGAAAAATCAATAGCTTTTTGGGAAGATTTTTACAATCTAGTTCTAGTTAAATTTGGCCTGCAAAAATCGACTGAGTTCAATCGAAAATTGGACTTTATAATAAAATCACCACAACCATGGGCGCTTCCACTACAATTCATTTGAGAACACTCACCATTTGGTACAAAGCCATAGTGGTTTTGACTTATGACTAATAAAGATCAGAGTCATCCAAGTGGTGAGCTAACTTAGGTAGAAAAAATTGTGTTGGCTAAGAAGCTATGGGTATAGCTAGAAATGATTTCAATCCAAACAAAATCAATTAGAAGATGGACTAAGTTCAATAGTTGAATGCAATCATTAGAAAATATGTGCTTTCAGGGTGGGGTATTTTAGTCAATAAATCAATATTAACTAGTCAACGTAGTTAACCTAACAAATCTATTAGAAAATGATGGTTAGACTCAATTAAAACTTAAAATAGGGGCCAAACTCTATTAGGTATAAAATAATGAGGGCCAAACTAAAAAACCCCAAAGATTATAATGTTCATTCGATACCCACTTTTACTCTTGACTACTGGGTCAAGAATGTTGACCTGCCCAAGCCATCCACAATTTTTTCTAATGGCTGAAATGATGCATGTTTATTTTTTTGTCTAGATGTGAATCATGGGCATTTCAGTCATTAGAAATAATGTGGATACCTTGGACGAGTCAATCTCCTTGACCCAGTAGTCAAGAGTCGAAATGGGTATCAACAAACATTATAATCTTTGTGGATACAATCGGGTAATCAAATAAAAAACTGGATACTAAAAGGTAATAACCCAAAATTCTATTAAATTTCTCTAAACCCTAGTAGGGCAGTTTCAAGTAAACCCAAAATACTCGCGGTTCGGTCTGCCTTGACGGCTAGACCAAGGATCCAGAACCAATTCCTGGTTCAAATCTCCGGGTTATTGGATTTGTATTTTAACTTTTATCGAACTGGATTTTAATGTTGCTTTGGATTGTATTTTTACAACTAAATCAACTTCTTTCATCCGAAGCCACTGGATTGGAACCAAACTTTTTGTGTGCCTTGCATATATAGGGAATATGTGTGGCTCATTTAGGGCTTACCATGAAATGAAAGGTGAAATTTCACCTAACTTGTGAACTTGTAAATAAATGTGACATAATTTCTCGCAAGAAAAAATCAAGCTTTTGGAAGTCCTAATAATGAATTTAAGCAAGTGACCTCCATGACGTTTCATGGCTACTTACAATTACAATTGGCTTTTAGATTGGTCCAGCAACTACATGAGACATCAATGACTATTAAGGCTATAACAATTGCAATTCCAAACTTCAGAGATGTGAATCACTCTCTAATAACAAATTTGAGGGTTAAAGGTAGTAAGTACTTCTCCAACGGGTCCTCAAGTCAAGTACTTCTTGCACGAGTAAAGATTTACTTAAGAGACTTGTTTCGCTTACTTCACTTTCTTCTGTCAAGAAGTCTATTTTTCCTTTCAACTAGTTATCACTTTCAACTAGTCATCACATAACTCTTTTGGGTGGCTTACATGGGACCTTTTAGTGGCGGACATACTAGGGGGGGGGGGTGCCCCCCTCAACTTTCAAAACATAGTTAGTATATATACATAGCCTCACAAAAAAATCAATTATATTATGCATAATGTATAATAACAATCTGAAAACTATTCATTATATTGTTTTTACATGTTTCTATTGGTGCAGTAGTTGGAAGTTTATCATTTTTATTAAACGACCCAAATTCAATCCTCTTGGAGCGAAAGATTTCTTTATGGTTAATTTAGTTTAATAAAAACTTGTTTTCGGTTCTCTTGGAGCTTATGATGTCATTATGGTTATTGACAATTACTATTTTTGTCATATTATATGCCCCTAATTTTTTTTTTTGATGCAATTTTATATGTACTTGCAAACATTAAAAAAAATTGTTTGATGGCAAGAGGTATAAAATCTCCAATAAAAAATAAATATGAAATTAAAATATATAATAAGAACTATAGAATTCAATAAAATATATACAATTAGCTAATTCATACAAAATCGAGGCTCGTAAAAACTCTTTTTTCTATGAAGTTGTTTAGGATCTTATTATGTTCGCAAATTTCAGATTTTTTAAGCTTCAACTTAATACTTATCTTAATTATTTTATGATTTTAGTTATCTATTCTACTTATTACGGTCGTTTGCCTTTGCTAAGGTTATCAATGTTGTAACCTTATTTTGGCTTAAAATTGGACTACACTAGATTCAATTTGATATGTACAATGTACTTTTGATAGTTGCATTTTTTTGTATTAGTTATTAGCTCGGGTAGGAAAAAAAAATTCTAACTCTGCCCATGATAACTATTATTATCAACTAATAATTATTTGTCATTTCGCCCCTTTACTAAAATCATGGGTCCGCCACTGGGACCTTTAGTATTCCAGACTGAAAATTCTTACATGTTTCAAGTTGTTCCTAATCTCTGCTACTGAACCAATAAAGACTGCTATACTAACTATGAAACAAAACAGGCTTAGACCATGCATCATCAGCCATTTCGATATACCCATCTCCTTCCTCTTTTGTGAGTTTCTCATATTTATCGGAAAGAATATAGTCATCGGTCAAAACACGAGCGCTCCCAATAATCCTAGGATGGAGTTGAAGAAAGGTAGTAAGATGGATATCAAAGTGGTGAAAAGGATGAATATTGATTGCACCACAAATCTTGCAGGTTTCAGTTGCATTGTTATTGATATAAATGGTATGTTTACTTCGTAAGCCATTTGGAAGAATATCATAGATCGCCATTTGGTTTTCAGTCTTGCCTCTATTGTTGCATAAATAAGTTGTGCAAAAACCTGTAATCAACAAAATCCAGATAACCATAGTTACAAGCAAGGATTGTGAATTCGTTTTTCAAGACAATTTTTGTCCCATGATTTTAACAAATATTTCTTGAAATATTTCGTTTTGTGTAGAAAAAACATAAAATTTTGTTTGTAATTTTGAAGTTAATAATATATATTATGTATCTTAAGCTGAACAAAATTCTACGTTAATGTTAATATGTTATACATTATAATCTTCAGAAATATATTCAAAAGTATATGCTAAAATATTAGGTTTTTAATTCCTTTGAGCTATGGGCAGCGTAATCGAATATCTCCTAGGGTCCCAACTTTATTGGGTCGACACTACTTATATTGTCATACAAACAAGATATTGCATTAGAATCACTCACATAACAAACTTTTAATTCTAAATATTGTATTAAAATGTATTACCCTGATAAAAATAAATTAATATTTTGAATTTTGAACAATATTTCGATAACTCCAAAATAAAAATTATTTCGCGAAATTTTGACATATTTAAAGAAATCACATTCCTTGGCTATGAGTAAAACATATGTATATCAATCAACTTTTATGTATAAAAACATTATCACTTCTAACCTAACCTGGTAAGCTCCGAGAAGATGTATAATGAGGCACAACTGCTTTATATCTATAAGCCAAAATGGTTCAGAAAATCCGACAAGTAAGGGGGGTTGCCTTCCTCAACTTTCAAAACATAGTTAGCATATATACATAGCCTCACAAAAATATCAATTATATTATGCATAATGTATAATAACAATCTGAAAATTATTCATTATATTGTTTTTACATGTTTCTATTGGTGCAGTAGTTGGAAGTTTATCATTTTTATTAAACGACCCAAATTCAATCATCTTGGAGCGTAAGATTTCTTTATGGTTAATTTAGTTTAATAAAAACTTATTTTCGGTTCTCTTGGAGCTTATGATTTCATTATGGTTACTGACAATTACTATTTTTGTCACATGATATGCCCCTAATTTTTATTTTTGATGCAATTTTATATGTACTTGCAAACATTAAAAAAAATTGTTTGATGACAAGAGGTATAAAATCTCCAACAAAAAATAAATATGAAATTAAAATATATAATAAGAACTATAGAATTCAATGAAATATAACAATTAGCTAATTCATACAAAATTGACGCTCGTAAAAACTCTTTTTTCTATGAAGTTGTTTAGGATCTTATTATGTTCGCAAATTTCAGATTTTTTAAGCTTCAACTTAATACTTATCTTAATTATTTTATGATTTTAGTTATCTATTCTACTTATTACGGTCGTTTGCCTTTGCTAAGGTTATCAATGTTGTGACCTTATTTTGGCTTAAAATTGGACTACACTAGATTCAATTTGATATGTACAATGTACTTTTGATAGTTGCATTTTTTTGTATTAGTTATTAGCTCGGGTAAGAAAAAAATTTCTAACTCTGCCAATGATAACTACTATTATCAACTAATAATTATTTGTCATTTCGCCCCTTTACTAAAATCATGGGTCCGCCACTGGGACCTTTAGTATTCCAGACTGAAAATTCTTACATGTTTCAAGTTGTTCCGAATCTCTGCTACTAAACCAATGAAGACTGCTATACTAACTATGAAACAAAATAGGCTTAGACCATGCATCATCAGCCATTTCGATATACCCATCTCCTTTCTCTTTTGTGAGATTCTCATATTTATTGGAAAGAATATGGTCATTGGCCAAAACACGAGCGCTCCCAATAATCCTAGGATGTAGTTGAAGAAAGGTAGTAAGATGGATATCAAAGTGGTGAAAATGACGAATATTGATTGCACCACAAATCTTGTAGGCTTCAGTTGCATTGTTATTGATATAAATGGTATGTTTACTTAGTAAGCCATTTGGAAGAATATCATAGATTTCCATTTGGTTTTCAGTCTTGCCTCTATTGTTGCGTAAATAATTTGTGCAAAAACCTGTAATCAACAAAATGCAGATAACCATAGTTACGAGCAAGGATTGTGAATTCGTTTTTCAAGACAATTTTTGTCCCATGATTTTAACAAATATTTCTTGAAATATTTCGTTTTGTGTAGAAAAAACATAAAATTTTGTTTGTAATTTTGAAGTTAATAATATATATTATGTATCTTAAGTTGAAGGAAATTCTACGTTAATGTTAATATGTTATACATTATAATCTTCAGAAATATATTCAAAAGTATATGCTAAAATATTAGGTTTTTAATTCCTTTGAGATATGGGCAGCGTAATCGAATATCTCCTAGGGTCCAAACTTTATTGGGCCGACACTACTTATATTGTCATACAAACAAGATATTGCATTAGAATCACTCACATAACAAACTTTTAATTCTTAATATTGTGTTAAAATGTATTACCCTGATAAAAATAAATTAATATTTTGAATTTCGAAAAATATTTCGATAACTCCAAAATAAAAAATATTTCGTGAAATTTCGACATATTTCAAGAAATCACATTCCTTGGCTATGAGTAAAACAATTGTATATCAATCAACTTTTATGTATAAAAACATTATCACTTCTAACCTAACCTGGTAAGCTCCGAGAAGATGAATAATGAGGCACAACTGCGATATATCTACAAGCCAAAATGGTTCAGAAAATCCGACAAGTATATATCCAGGGACATCATTACCAAAAGCTGCATACCCGACACAACCTATGGCCATATAGGAAGCAGTGGTAATGATGACACCATACATATTGGCTTTCTTCATGGTTAAAGACTCTAATGGAGGAGATTTCAAGGTATCCTGCACATAGATTGAGTAAGATTATTAGATTCTTTCGTTTGTTTTATGGATCTGGGATACAGGTCTTGTTGGAACTAATTATAAGGAGCAGCAACTAAAATGTCACAATAAGACATTCCAAACTTTTCATATACTAACCATGTTTGCTAGTGTAATGTCTTGGATGTTTTACTCAAGCAAATTCCAATATGAAAATATAAAACATAAATTCCACCCAAACACTAATCATACGAACAATAGTAAATGCAAATAAGCATACTAATGTAAGCAAACATTCTTTGAAAAACAAAGGAAATCTATGAATTAAATTCATCCTTAACATGCCCGTTTGTTGTAATTTCTGTATAAGATTCAACTGCTGTAAACAATTCAAATAAATAGTTAGGAACGAATGTACCAATTTGTTCTTGGGTTGAGTCGCGGACTAGGTCGCTCTCTTTAAGACGTTTCGCGGCTCTGCCCAAAATTGTGCAAGCAGTTTCGTAGCCCCGCCGTCCCCAGGATAAAACAGCCCAAAATCTTCTCTGTCTCGTTCAAAAATTGCACAGTATATGAACGGAATACAAATCACCCTTAATTTCCTTATTTGCTCGGAATCACCAATACCATTGAAAGAAATCAGCAAGAAGCAGAAACGAAAAACTGATTGTAAACAAGAAATCAGCAAGAAGACTTTTGCAATCTGTTTCTGATTTGAAAGAAAATAAGCAAGAAGCAGAATTTTAATAGACGAAAAACGATTGTTGTAGACACGAAGACTGTTTGCAATCTGTTTCTGATTTGAAAGAAATCAACAAGAATTTTAATAGACGAAAAGACTGTTTGCAATATACTCTGAAAGAACACTCTGTTTCTGATTTCGAAAGAAGACTCTCTTTCTCTCTATTTCTCTTTTAAAACGTACAAACGAAAACGAAATATATACTCCATTCATTTGCATCAATCGCATGGAGAAGAAAATCAAATCGCGGAGCCAAAACGTGGTTTAGAGAGATCGTTTAGACTCAGTCCTCTTCAGAAATTTATTTTTCGTTTAAATAAATTTTCAGCAAAAAATGTTTTGCTCTCTAAATGACCCGACCCGCCCGATCGACCGGACGGACGGCGAGAGAGACTCCTCATAAAAGAGTGGTACCCCCAAGGGGTCCAAACCAAAGTCCTAATTATCTTCTTATATACTCTACCTCAAAGAGATATATAGTAGATATGGGACTATAAAATAGAGAGTGATTCAAAGATCAAAATAGGAGAGAGAGGTCCAGGGTTCAAAATCAGGTAAACACACATTTGTTTTTATTTTTAAAAAGCCAAATTTGCAACAGGTCTATTATTCTTTGTGGAAATAATATGTAAAATGAGCGCAACTACTTATCTAGCATATTGTTAGAATAAACAAATTGTGAAATGTGGGCATAGATACAGTTGCCATTAACATACAAGTCAATCATCAGATCTAGTTCCAGAGTCGGCCCTGAGTACCAGCAGTCACGCATTGGAATAGGGAAGTTGTGCTGATATACTGTGGGTTAGATCCTAAGTTTTGGATATCTCACAGATTTCAGATCCATGTCTTGAAGGCATAGTAGTGTATTTCTACTACTCGGGACAGTCCATTTCGCTTCATTTGAAATGAATATTACAAGAATTTACTCACACATCTATCAATACAGCAAAACATGAAAATGCAGCATGTAACTGCTATGCAAAAACAAGCGAGTAATTACCTGTATTTCTATCAAGACTTCAGCACATGAAAATGAAAATGCAATGTTTCCCAATGCTTGAAACACCCTCCATGTTTTAGTAGTCGTAGATAAACCATCCATTACTCCACCTAAAGTCCCTCTCAGGTCACCCTGCCGTATCCACCTAGCTAAACACAAACTAAGAGTAATATAGAATACCCAAACGACATCAATGCAGCCACCACAGACAACCATGTTATCTTTGTCATGTCTGGGATTTGGGATAGCATAACACTGATTGCTCCAAACATGACCATAAAACACACTCCATCCCACTCGTTGCATTTTGCATGCTCGTCTCTACTAGAGACAATAAGATCTTTGCATCACCCTGTTTTTCATTAAATAGATAGATGCATAAGAAACAACAAATAAAATAATTATCATTTTATGCTCACGCCCATGCACTTACACTGTACATTTCCCATGTTATCATTTTGGGTTCACCGTCTTAGATAAATCTCTTATGCAATGATGCATTTTATGTAGCAAAAGATTGCAAATGCATTCATTCAAAGGGGATTTCACAAATTTAAGCGCTTTTGTTGGATTTTAGGTACCTCATACTAATGGCAGAAGTGATGGTGCAATTGATCATAATGCCACACAGATTTATATGTTGTAGTATGAAACACACAAGTTCACTTTTCGGACCCGTAATAGAAATAAGGTCGTTTTAGTTAATGTTAATCTTTTAATGAACATAATTATAAGATAAAACAAATAAATAATACCAAGATATGATCTAACCGTGCTCCTATATGTGGGGTTTCTAGATCCTGTAACTGTGTTGGGGTGCCGATAGCAATCAGCCAACAAAATTGAAGCATAATACGTTAGTGTAGGAAAAGATACAAAGGCTATGGGTCCGCATAACCAGCCCAGTTGTGCAACGCTCAATGGCAGGGCGAGTACCCCTGAACCTATCACTGCTGTGATTATGTGAGCCGTTGCACTCCATGCTGTACCTACAGATTAATTTGCAAAATTAAAAAAAAAAAAAAAAACTTTAAAAAAATTCAAATGTGAAAATCAAAATAAAGATTAAAAAAATTAAGTAAAAGCGAGCAAGGTTTTTATCTGATTCTAGAAGTCCATAACCATTAAATGCCTCTTTGCACGTCACTGAAACTGAAGTAGTCTTAAATTGCAATAAAAATCATCTTGATTAAACTCTAATGTTGGTTGCTTCTTCGAGCTATTCCTCTTGTAAATTTGTACCAGAGCACAGACCAAGTTAATCTTTAGATCATAACACAGATCCTAATTATCATTGTTAAGACTAAGTTGATTATACTCACCTGTTCTTTTGCAATCTCTTCCTGCTTCCACATGGCCTTCCATCTCCATCTCCATCATATCAACTATTAATGAGTGTAACGTTATTCAAATTTTACTAGGCCAGCGAAAGAAGTCAGGGATGGTGTGGAGAGGCCTGGGGAGAGATTATATATGTTATGGATTTTGATCTTTTTCTCATTGTTTTTCAATGTCGCACTTAAAAAAAGATGCAATAGCTACAAATACTAGAGACGGAATTAAAAAACCGTCTCTAATTAAAAGATTTGCGACGGAAAAAAACTGTCACTAATTCTTTTAGTAACTGCCGAAACCAAAAATCATAAAAACTGTACTTGTGACGGGAAAACCGTGGCTAAATCAGAATAAACCGTCACTAATTAAAACATTTGCGACGACATTTTAGCCGTCGCTAAGTTTTACAAATAAATTGTGCTTGTGACGGGAAAACCATGGCTAAATGCAGAACAAACTGTAACTAATTAAATCATTTGCGACGGTAAATTAGCTGTCGCTAAGTTTTACAAATAAAAATTGGTAGCTACGATATAAGCCGTCCCTAATGGATATTTTGAAAAAAAAAATTATATATATATAATTTAGCCACAGTATATTAGTTGTCGCTAAATTTTACAAATAAAAATTGGTAGCTACGGTATAAGCCGTCCCTAATAGATTTTTTGAAAAAAAAAATATACAGAAAAAACATTTAGCCACCGTATATTAGTTGTCGCTAAGTTAGTGCAACTCATTTGTTTGCAAAGCAATTATCAAGGAAGGATATATGTAGCCTTATCCTAGACAAATTTATAATTTGTTAAAATTTTTCCTCTATTATTTTGTGTTCTCTGAATTTGAACAACCTGTTTTTGCTCATTTTTTGTTTTGTTTCCTCCACTAATTTCTAGGAAAATGTGAAGATAATGAAGAAAATGAACGTGAATACTTACAAGTTCTCCGTTTCTTGGTTAAGAATTATACCAAGCGAGTAGTAGCATAAGCATAATTTTGATGTGGTTGAATTGCTAATAGGTCAATTTCGGAAAGTTAAAAGTGTCATTGAAGACTTGGTTACTATTCTGAAGGGCCTCAATTTGTACGATTATAAGGTTAAGAACAATAATTAGTTGTGACAATTTTTTTTTGGCTTTAGATGGGAACAGAAGGGATGGAGTGAACCAAGAAGGCATAAATTATTACAAGATTATGCAGAGGTTTGTTTCAAGGAGTTTGGTGACAGAGTGAAGCATTGGATCACCTTGAACTAACCATGGAGCTTTGCGAATTGTGCTTACAACCTGGGGATCCATGCACCTGCTAGTTGTTTTAAATTCATCGGAAACTGTACTACTGGGGACTCCGCAACAAATGGCTACTTCAGTAAGGCAGTATATTCAATCAAAGTTGCTTAGATTACGTTGGACTCCTAATCTTCATATTTATTTTGTTCATGCTGTTGAAAGGATTGGTGGACAAGAAAGTAAGTTTTAGAATTTCTTTCATGAACATCAGCAATATTTTGATATCCATATACATCAAAGTTTCGGTATTTTCACTTAAAAGAAGAAAACATATCAGTCAGGCATTAATGGTAAAGAATAAAGGATAAATAAGATTACTAACTCTTTATCATTTTGTTTTTCTTTGATTGTTGCAGAAGCAACTCCCACATTAGTCCTTCAACTAATGAATGTGAGAGGACTTAGCATTGCCCATGTTAAAAACCACTTGCAGGTATGAAAATGATTTATAAAAAAAAAATTAATCATCTCCTGCATCTTACCAATATCCTCATTGATATTCTTACCGCCTTCCAGTCATTTTTTTTACTATTTCTAACTAGGGGTAGGCATCCCATCCCGCGATCCCGATCCCGTCCCGTCCCGATTTTTTCGGGTCTTAATGGGATTGAATAATTTCATCCCGATCCCGTCCCGTCCTGATCTAGAATGGGATGGGATGGGATGAAGATTTTCAATCCCGCCAATCCCGTCCCGTCCCGTCCCGAACTAATTTATTAATATTAATTATTAATATTTTTATTTAATTATTTATTTTAGAATTGTGGATGCCCATACAAATATACTGATGTATATAACATTTTTAGCATCTCAATGAATCTCTCACACATATCTCTAGATTAATCTGTAAATTTGTAATACTTCTCACTTTCTCAGTTCTCCTCTCTCTGATAAAACATTCGGTCATTCTTTTGGTTCGGTTTTAAGGTTATAGGAAATGAACAAATAACAAAAGCAGAGCAGAGGTTTAACCGTTCAAGAAACCGATAAACAAGAGAAAAGCAAAATTGAAGAAGATTGAAGAAGAAGCACTCTGTTAAGCGAGATTGAACTTCTGAAGAAGTTCTTGAAGAGATATTCAAGAAAAAACACTCTGTTGATCTGTTCTTCAAGAAGAAGAACTGAAGAAGCACTCGCTCAGATCCAGAGTGTCCTCGCTCAGATCCAAAGTGTCCTCGCAAGCACACGACGACGATGACACACCTCGTCCCCTCGATCCAGATTCCAGAGTGTTCTCGCTCGCACACGGCACACGACGACGCCGACACACCTCCTCCCCTCCTGCTTCCGCTTCATCCGACTTCTCTAGCTCTTTGTTACACAATCCGTCTATTTTTACAGGTAAGATCCAACTTCTTTAGGTCTTTGTTTAAAGAAAATTGTTTGACAAGGTCCTAATTTTGTTAGGTTTTTAGCTTTTTATGAGATCTTCTTTAGGTCTTTGTTTAAAGAAAATTGTTTGACAAGGTCCTAATTTTGTTAGTTTTTTTTGTTAGGTTTTTAGATTTCAATGAGATCTTCTTTAGGTCTTTGTTTAAAGAAAATTGTTTGACAGGGTTCTAATTTTGTTAGGTTTTTAGCTTTCAATGACATCTTCTTTAGGTCTTTGTTTAAAGAAAATTGTTTGGCAGGGTCCTAATTTTTTTAGGTTTTTAGCTTTCAATGAGATAGGCGTGATTTGTTTGATCAAATTTGTTTAAAGAAATTTTCACCTTGTTAGCATGCCCTTTTGTTTTGTAGGAGCCCTTACACTGATCAAGAAGCAGAACAACTAGGAATCTGGTGAAACCCCCAATTTGGAATTTTGAACCCTAAACACAAATCCAAAGATGAAGAGATCATTGGTAAGTTCTAACTCTTCACTTTCCTTCTGTTCTTAGATAGTTATAATGAAAAGAGTGACCTGCTGAAAGAACACACACCATCACTGGCCTCTCAACTTTTGCTTTACTTTAGAGGACAGACAGGAGGGATTAGGTATAATAGTAAGCTATGGGTATGGATGGAGATTGGAGAGTGACAACCAAATCTGTAAGATGAGTTATTCTCGCTGCGCCATTTGTCTCTCGATCGAATCTTCTTCTTCTCCAAATCCCATAAGAAGCAGAAACAGATGAGCTTTAGCAGTAGTTGATGAAAAGAGATGATATCGACTTCTCTGCCCATGACTCCCCCATTACCCAACAAACAAATCGAATAAAATCATTTTCTTTTTTCTTCCTACCTTCATCAGGACAGAAACACAAAAGTTGTATGTGTTAAAGTACCATGTACATTGCTACAAACCATTGTAACATAATTAAAAAAAAAAAAAATTGAAAAATAGGAGTTGTTTTGTTTCTACTACATGCATATGCCTTATTTCATTTTATCATCTTTTTTTTCATGTTGTACATAAGAGGTATATAAATATGGGACATTTTGAATCACTTCCTCCATTTGCTTGTATTTCATGCAATTTTAAAAGTTATGTGTTTCTCTCTTTGAGAAATAAATCCTGATTAGTTTGGTAGCAAATAAAGATACCTGAAATGTCATCATATGGGGTTCACTAACCTCTAGCCTAAGATATATCTTGTTGGAACTCAAAAGAAATGTAATAACTTATCAGAGTAATCCATTTGCTTTAACATAAAATTGTTATTTGCTAACATTGTTTATCTTTGTTATTGAGCAGAGTCAGCAACCAAAGAGTGGGGTTTCTTCTTCAGTAGGAGCCTCACCATTGGAATTCGCATGCATCCCAATTGAACCAATTGAGCATGTCCAAGCGGGAGAGACAAACCTCAATGATGGTAATGTTGAAACAATTGAAGAATTAAATGATGAGGTAAGTGGCTATAGTACTACTTGTAAAAAACGTAGTTGGGTTTGGGAACACTTTAAAGAATATGATGCAAAGAATAAAATAAAAAAGAAAGATGAGAAAACAGGGAAAATGATAGAAGTAGAAGAGATACAAAAAAGAGCTAAATGCATTTATTGCCCTGCTAAAAGTTCACTAGGAGATTATGTTGTTGATGGTGGGAAAACAGGGACATCTGGAATGGTAGACACATAAACTTGTATTGCAAGTATTACCCACCAAACCAAAACAAGACACAAAAAATTATTACTGGTGATAAGGGCCAAAGTAATAACATGGTTGCTAGGGGGTTTTCTCAGAGTGTTGTCGTGGATGCTTGTGTTAAAATGATTGTAATAGATGAGCTTCCATTTAGCCATGTTGAAAATATTGGTTTTAGGGGTTTTTGTGGTGTTGCTTGCCCAATGTTTCAAGTGCCTAGTAGGAGGTCTGTGGTAAGAAACTTTTTGCAGATGTATGATGACAATAAAACAAGCTTGAAAAAAGAATTGAGTGCATATAGGGTAAGCCTCACTACAGGCACTTGGACTAGTCTCCAGAATATAAATTATATGGTGTTAATTGCTCATTTCATTGACTGTGATTGGAAGATGCACAAGAGGGTTTTAAACTTTTGTGTGATTCCTAATCACCAAGGGACCACCATAGGGAAGCTTATAGAGGGTTGTTTATTGGATTGGGGGATTGAGAAGGTATTGACCATAACTGTAGACAACGCTTCAGCAAATAAGGTTGCTATAGATTGGGTTAGGGATAAGATGAATAGGTGGGAGAATTCACAAGCTGTTTTGGGTGGAAAGTATTTGCATGTGAGATGTTGTGCTCATATACCAAATTTAATTGTTGTTAGTGGCTTGAAAAAACTGTCTAAGTCCATTTTAGCCATTAGGAATGTTGTGAGGTTTGTGAGGTCTTCTTCGAATCGATTGGACTATTTTAAGTCTTGTGTTGAGTTTGAGAGAATTTCCAGCAAAGGCCTTGTATGCTTGGATGTCCCCACAAGGTGGAATTCAACATTTTTAATGTTGGAGGCATCCTTGAAATTTCAAAAGGTTTTTCAAAGAATGGAGGAGGATGATGGAAGCCAATTTTTGGCTTTTTTCAAGGAACCAGATGAAGAGTATGATGAGGAAGGGAATATGCTTCAAACTAGTAGTAAGAAGAGAAGGGTTGGACCACCAAGTCAGGTAGATTGGGACAATGCATCCGTCTTTGTAAAGTTTTTGAAGGTTTTTTATGATGTGACTTTGAGGTTTAGTGCATCCTTGCACCCTGCTGCGCATACAACCTTTCATGATGTATTGAAGGTTGAACATGAGATTGAAAGGTTGTTTGTTGCACCTGAGATGACCACTGGTTCAGATGCTGAAAAACTGTTGATTGACATGGCAGCCAATATGAAAACAAAATATAACAAGTATTTTGGCTCTTCTAGCACCTTGAACCCATTGCTGATGATTGCATTGGTGTTGGATCCAAGGTTCAAGCTGAGACATATAACTCATATTCTTAGGAAGGAGAAGTTTGATGAGGAAGATGTGCAGTCAAAAATTAAATCCTTGAAAGGAATTTTGATAGCCCTTTATGATGAGTATGGACCAAGAGTGGATGGTGGTATACACATGAAAAATTCTGAATCACAAAATGAAGGTTCTTCTATGATTATTGATGAAGATAGTGGGATGGATGATATTTTCGATGACTGGATGAGAGTGGTCGAAGAGAGTAATGATGCAGTGCTGGCACATGAAGTGGATCAATACTTGGTTGATCCTTTGGAAAGGGCAACTAAAGGTAAATTTGATATTTTGTTGTGGTGGAAGCTCATGGGTCCCAAGTATCCTATTTTGGCAGTAATTGCAAAAGATATTCTTGCTATCCAAGTATTAACAGTGGCATCAGAGAGTTGTTTTAGCACAGGGGGTAGAGTGATAGATGCATTTAGGAGTTCATTAACTCCTACAACAGTGGAGGCATTGATTTGCATGCAAAACTGGTTGAAGGGAGATGATATTGCAACTTCAGAGCTGGAATTTCGACCAGACAATCAAGAACTTGAATTTTATGAAACTGTTGAAGCAGGTAATTTTATTTTTAAATTTGCTTCTCCAATTTTAAATATTTATTAACTTCTTTGAAACTTTTAGATTGATTAATTTGTGTGCTTTTTGTGTATGTAGAACATATAAGTTCAGTTTCAGATCCAAAGGGAAGGAAGAAGTGAGGTACATGTCCATATAACCTCAGTATCTTCTTTATGATTCTGCAATCAAATATGTTTTCTTGCTTTTATTCTTCTATTTCAGTCTTTGATGTGAAACTTTGTTCTCAATTTTATGTGAAAGAAATTTGTTCATTAAGAAAGCAAAACTTGAAATCTACTAAAATGGATTAGATTTGCCTTACTGTTAGCTAACTTACTTAACAACTAGGATGTTCCAGCATTGAATTACTTAACAGGATTTGCCTTACTGTTAGCTAAGGGATTAGATTTGCCTTACTGTTAGCTACTAAAAGGGATTGAATTTGTATAAGATCAAATTTAGATTGAAAAGAAAAAACTAGGATTGAATTTGCCTTACTGTTAGCTAACTTTCTTTCCTTTTTTCATTCCTTTTTTCAGGTGTTCAGACTCAGACTCAGACTTAGTATGTTCCAGCATTATGCTCAGACTCAAACTCAGACTGTTCCAACATTATGCTCAGACTCAGAATGTTCCAACTTTCTTTCCAAAATTATGCTCAGACTCAGACTCAGATTCCAACATTATGCTCAGACTCAAACTCAAGACTGTTCCAGGCTTCCAACAGACTTAGTATGTACACAAGCTCAACTTATTAGATTAGGCTACCACCCGGGGTTTAGTTTCGCGGAGGATGGGATGCGCTACCCGATTAGTCTCCCTACGCTACTAGGCACCTTTGGTCTAGGCTTTGACCCAAAAGTCCACTTTGGATTGACCAGCAGACTTAGTATGTTCCAGCAGAATTGAATATGTATTTTAAGTATGTTCCAGTTTGATTATGTATTTTTTGAGTATGTTCCAGCAGAATTGATTATGTTCCAGCATAATTGAGTTGATTTTAATATGTTCTATGTATTTTAGAACTTCAGACTTCTAGACTTCTAGTTGATAATATGTTCAAAATGTATTCTCCAGATTAGCACGCTGATCACGTCCCGTCCCGATCCCGTATGAACGGCATGGGATAGGGATGGGTATATCTCGTCCCATCCCGTCCCGTGCCCACCCCTATTTCTAACTAGTTGAAGTGCCTTCGTTTTTCTGCAAGTCGAAAGATTGTTTGATTTCTATGAAACTTGCAGACGCTTTGAATTTGGAATGGGAGAAAAATTTATTAATAATGAAAAGTTGGTCAGTTTTAATCCTTTTTGGATTAAAAACTTTTTGGAATGGGAGAAAAAATTTGAATCTGGATTTGTCTTTCCAAAATTTTTTTTGTTGTCTTTTTGTTAAACCTTGATTCAAAATTGGTCAGTTTTAGTCTGTCCTTGATTGTAAATCCATGTAAGTTTTCTGCTTATGTAGCCCCCTGAATCATATATATTTATAATTTCAATTTGAGGTTGATAGAATATAAAGTTGTTTGGGATTGTATTTTTTGCTATGGACAAGTTATTGATTATATGAACAAGGTTAATGTATTAGTCATCATTTACGATGAAAATTAAAATAATTGTTTTCAAGTTTGAAATGTTTCTTCTAAATGAAAAAAGGCAATAAGAAATCTGAAAAATTAATAGAAATAACTAATTCCATTAAAAAAATTGAATTTTCATTAGTAATTATTTTAGCTACAGCAAATTAGTATTAGCAACGGCAAATGCCGTCGCTAAATTTGAAATTTAGCAACGGTTTTAAGCCGTCGCTAAAAGCTTTAGTAATTCATTTACCTACAACAAATTAAGTATTAGCAACGGCAAATGTCGTCCCTAAATGTGCAACTTATCAACGGTTTCAAGCCGTTGCTAAATTTGCAACTTAGCAACGGTTGTAAGTCGTCGCTAAATGTGCAACTTAGCAACGGTTTCAAGCCGTCACTAAAAGCTTTAGTAATTCATTTAGCTACAGCAAATTAGTATTAGCAACGGCAAATGTCGTCGCTAAATTTGTAACTTAGCAACGGCATATTAGCCGTTGCTAAGTTTTACAAATAAAAACTGAAATTGCTACGGTATAAGCCGTCCCTAATTGAAAAAAATATATATAAATACAAAAAAATGAAGTTGTGGGCACGAAGAAATCGCTCCCATCCTTGGGGTTTTTGTGAGAGATTTTGGATTTTTGTGGGAGAGAAGAAATCGAAGAGAAGAAAACCCATCCTTCTTCATATTCTTCATCTCCGTCTCCTCTCCCCAATTTTTTTTTCCGCTCTTCGCGGCTCTTCTTCGCGTATTCTTCTTCCTTCATAGTCAGAGAAAAAAACCCAAAACCCATCATGGATTCAGATCAGGGAAAGCTCTTCATCGGAGGGATTTCATGGGAGACAACAGATCAGGTCACATTTTGAAACCCTAACTCTTATAATTTTAGGGTTTTTTTAGTAGTTTTTCAATTGTTCTAATAATCTTGTTTGAGATTGAATTGTGAAGTGATTATTTTTGAATTACTAATGAGTTTTTTGTTGTTGTTTGATGTTGATGTTGATGCATGAATGTGTACTTACATGTTTGATGGATGGATTGTAGTATAAAATTGAAAAGTTAAGTATTAATTGGGGAATTAGAGCTTAATTGATGTTTCAATGTAGTTGTGATGATGTTTGTTTGTACATGCATGTGGAGGATTTGAGTGATTGGAGTATGAGTTTCTAGATTTGATGAAAGTGCAGATATTTACAAAGGTTAAACATCAGTTGTTTGATTAGAGCCAAACTGATGTTCAATTAGAGGGAAATTTTGAAAACTTGACTAAAACTAATTAATTTTTTGTTATTGATGGGATTTGGATGGGGGAAGTTTCCATTTTGGGGAATAATGGATGAATTGATACTGGAAAGTTAGGGATTTAGATGTTCTTTGTGTGAATTTGACGCCGGGCAAAATAGTGATTATCCTGCGGGCTAGTTCAACAGACAATTCACAAGGAAGGATACAAGAGATTTGCCCAAAAACACAGAGGAAATAACTCTAATGTTTAATCAAATTACTCAAATCAAAGGTCTCTCTAAAATCAGCCCACAAGCCGGGCTTTATAGCTAAAACTCGTGATTATTAGAATTTTACCAAAAATAGAAAACCCCCAATACTCATGCTTAAACAAAATACGTAATTAAAGAAATAAACTGCAAGAAATCTGGCCCAAATTGGGTTCAGATTCGCTTCCTAAACAATAATTGAAATATTACTAAAAAGGGAAAAAAAAAACTACTAAATTTGTGGATTCGAAATAGGAAACGGTAGAGTTTGTCCTCGAAAAGATGTGAAACGAGTATAGCTCATTGACCATGACATGCGCGTTGAAAAGAGCTTTCCGAATTGGGGTCGTTTGCGCGATTCTGATACTCGTAGCCAAAGTTATGGCCAAAATACTAAAACGCACCCAAAACTGCCAAATTAGAAAAAAAATTACGATTTCCTACCATCTTTGTGCTGATCTGCTAAATCAAGATATTTTAGTGCCAAAAACGTGTTATCTGACAACTCAGCATCATATGACTCAGATTCTCCTGCATCAGAATTCCATTGGTTATTATTGAGGCGCGTCAATTGCTTGTTGAGAATTTATGGAAGGATCCCCTTAACCAGAGCAAGACCCTAAGATGTTGATATTGTTATTTTTAATCAGTAGCATCAATAAATTGAAATATTTGTGTCAATCATCAAGAAACTTCCCGCTTTAGAAATTATCGACTTTGGCGTTGTAGATTTCAGTAAAAATAATCATAATTAAAATTTGTGTTGTTTGCCTGATCATTTTACTCGATTAACGAATGGAACTTAATCGAATTTTTTGTCGGCGTGTACTATGATTCTCCCCCATTGATAGGCAAACACTTGTCGGAG
The DNA here is from genome assembly GCA_963556465.1 of Berberis vulgaris. Lineage (NCBI taxonomy): Eukaryota > Viridiplantae > Streptophyta > Magnoliopsida > Ranunculales > Berberidaceae > Berberis > Berberis vulgaris. The sequence goes on from OY747124.1 coordinate 44,749,751, forward strand.
CTTTGTAAAGCTGAATACCCATTACTATTGAAGTATTGTTTATGGTTGTTAGCAGAGGTGGCTGTCATTGCTGCCGATATCCCCAAAGGTATATTATCTTTAAGTTATCGTTAAGTATTATATATTTATTTATCATAAATAATTGCAATTTCTAGTAGTCTAAAGAAGAAGAGAACTTATGTTGTTTTTCAATTTTTTTTTGATTGTTTTCTTGCAGTGATAGGGTCTGCTTTTGCACTGAATATACTCTTTAACATCTCAGTATGGGCTGGGGTTCTCTTAATTGGCTTTAGTACTCTTTTACTCCTTGGTCTGCAAAGATATGGGGTAAGTTTTGGAATCTATATTTAATATTTCAAATAACAAATATTAATTCTAAACTATTATTTCTAATTCTCTTTGTCAACTAGGTCTCTTTGGTAGATGCTTCATGGTGTCAATGTCTATAATCCATATTCGTCTAAAGGTACATTACTCAATCCATTAAGTGCCAAAGGCTTCACATTGTAGATTCAAAACAAAGTTTAAAGGCGTACATAATGACTTGTATGTTAATATTTGCTTAAACAATTGTAGAATGTATTGGTAAATTTGGATCTAGGTTGGTTCTGAATCTATTTATCTGGAAGAGATGTTTCCAAGTGGAAACACAAAACTTAAAAATCCTTTCCTAATTTAAAGATTCAAAATTATTTTATCATTCTTTTCACTTGCTACTCATAGACTCCATTTCATTAGCCTGACCAATGTGGTTAAAATATTTGTCTCAGGTCTGACATGAGCTCTAGTTTTGCTTCCTCATGTGGATTTAATGTGTTGTGCACGTGCTCGTGAATTTAGATTGTTGTGCTACTGTCTTAGATGGTTTCGATGATTTAATAGTAGTTCTTATGAATGATGATATATATGGATCACACTACAAAAAATATGTTTAATAGCTACAAATATTAGAGACGGTAGATTGATTCCGTCTCTAATTTAAAATTTTGTGGCGGCAAAAAAAACACAATGAAAAATCTGAAAATTAATAGAAAGAATTAATTTCATTAAAAAAATTAATTTTCATTAGTAATTCTTTTAGCTACAGCAAATTAGTATTAGCAACGGCAAATGCCGTCGCTAAATTTGCAACTTAGCTAGCGTTTGAAGCCGTTGCTAAATTTGCAACTTAGCAACGATTTGAAGCCGTCACTAAATTTGATAACTTAGCAACGGCATATCAGCCGTCGCTAAGTTTTACAAATACAAAATGAAATTGCTACGATATAAGCCGTCCTTAATTGAAAAAATATATATGCACAGGAGCTTTAGCAATTTTTTTAGCTACAACAAATTAGTATTAGCCACGGCAAATGTCGTCGCTAAAGTTGCAACTTAGCAACGGTTTAAAACCGTCGCTAAATTTGAAACTTAGCAACGGCGTATTAGCCGTAGCTAAGTTTTACAAATAAAAACTCTTTGCTACGCTTTAAGCCGTCACTAATTGATTTATTTAAAAAAAATAAAAACCTATTGGGCGCGAATAGAATTGGGAAGCCCTGAGACTCCATCGCACTCAAATACCTAAGACTTCCCACCGCTTCGCCTCCTCTGTTCATCTCGTCACACCTCTCTTAATCGAAAATGGCGGAAAGAGGAGGAGAAGACCAAGCGTGGCCACGCGAGGAGCAGCCAACGACGGACAACAACAAGAAAAATCTCGACGAGATTCAACTCGCCAAGTAGAAGGCTCAAGAAATCGTCGCGCGACTCGTCAACAGCGCTGAGTCCAAAAGTCCTTGCGTCGACGATCCGTCTGAGAACACTTTGGGTTGTTACCCTCCTCAGTTCCCTACTTACTCTGGTAACGAATGTTCCAAAACCCTAACCCTAGTTTTTTCTTTTAGTAACATTTGAATGTCTGGGTTGGAATGTTCGATGTGTTGTGATGAAAACCCTAAATTTGATTTTTGGTGATGATGAGTTATAATGTTTGTTTGGGTTCTTGATTTGATGAATGATTCTTGATTTGATCAAGAACTAGTAGAATGATGGAAGAACAGAGACAGGCAGAGAGAAGACAACAATAGCTTCAATACGATGGAAGAACATATTGAATGCCAGTATGCTGCTAGTATGCTAGTAGTATGCCAGTATGCTGCTAGTAGGAATGCTAGTTTGAATGCTGCTTGAATGCCAGTATGTTGTTTGAATTTATTTCAACATTTATTTCAATGTTTATTTCAGCGTTTCAGCATTTCAGTGTTTAAATTTCAGCATTGTAGCGTTTAAATTTCTTTATTTCACCTTCTTAATATGTTCCGCTTACCTTTGTCGATCCTAGAAATGCGCCAACTCAAAATAGAAAAGAATATTTTATTCTATCTAATAAGATGTTGATTAGTAATGTAAAAAGGCATCTTAGTTGTAACTTAGAGTCTCCATTTGAATGTGCAACTTTATGAGATTTGTATTACATAACTTAAGCATTCAATACGTTTCTCATGCACTGCTCTTTCAAATTTTACAGGTTTAGGTGTTGCTGAATTGATATTGGTTTTGAAGTGGAAGATATGAAATTTTGAAGTAGAACACATTTTGTGGGATGATCGATATGGTGTGCAAGATCACATGAATTGTTGTATGTATCATTTTTGTTGTATGCTCCGTAGACGATCACTATGATTTATGTAGTTATTTAAGTTTAAGTGAGTTATATCTCAAATTGAAATTGTATATATATATATAATTTCAATTTGAGGTTGATAGAGTATAAAGTTGTTTGGGATTGTATTTTTTTGTAATGGACAAGTTATTGATTATACGAAAATTAATATAATTGTGTTAAGGTTTGAAATGTTTCTTCTGAATGACAAAAAAAAGTCAATGAGAAATCTGAAAATTAATAGAAATAACCAATTTCATTATACAAAAAAGAATTTTCATTAGTAATTTTTTTAGCTACAGCAAGTTAGTGTTAGCAACGACAAATGTCGTCTCTATTTTGATAATTTCATTTGCAACTTAGCAACGGTTTGAAGCCGTCGCTAAATAGCCACGGCAAATGTCGTCCCTGTTTTGTTAATTTGGTTTGCAATTTAGTAACGGTTTGAAGCCGTCGCTAAATAGCCACGGCAAAAGCCGTCTCCGTTTTGTCGATTTGATATTCAACTTAGCGACGGTTTTAGGCCGTCGCTAAATAGCCACGGCAAATGTCGTCCCTGTTTTGTTAATTTGGTTTGCAACTTAGCAACGGTTTGAAGCCGTCGCTAAATAACCACGGCAAATGTCGTCTCCGTTTGTTAATTTGATTGTCAACTTAGCGACGGTTTGAGGTCGTCACTAAATAGCCACGGCAAAAACCGTCGCTATTTTGTCAATTTGCGACAGCCATAGCCGTCTCAAACATTTTATAAGCCGTCGCTATTACTGTTGTCTCAAATAAAATGACGGAATCAACGACGAAATTTTTGCAACTTAGAGACGGTTTTTAGCCGTTGCCAATTACCTACGGAAAAGTTTACCGTTGCTGATTCAAATAGCTACGGTATTGCGACGGTCGTTGAGCTGTTGCTGATTCATTTTAGCGACGATTTTTTGATAATTAGCAACGGTAAAACGCCGTTGCTGAATTGACTTTTTTTTTGTAGTGTCGACAATGCCAAAAATGTTCAGGCCAAGGACTTAACATCTGAAAGTAATATTGGCTCTTGTCCAGTTTTATATAATCCTAAAAATAAAAGAGACACTAGGTGGAGTTTAATAAAGTAATAGCACTTTTAACTAATACAGTCTCATTGCAAAAAGATTGTTGGAAGTGTAATTTTGTACCAGTATCACAATGTTTGACTAATTGGCATTTGAAACTCAGTCTTGTTGAACCGGATAATTTCTGCTTTTGCACATTACATTATAAAGGAATGTTGTTACCTACCTGTTTTTCTTCCTTGGGTTATATCTATTACCGCCGAATTTTTTATGCTGAAAATGGGTACTTACGAAATAAAGAAAGAAAAATTGTCTTTGAAACATATCATCATTCATTAGATTTCCAATTAATCCAAAAGCATAACAAACGTCATTATCCAAAGCACAAATAACAAGTTCAATAAAGCATCTAGTTTAAATATTTCCAAACTATACAGAAGGATTCCCACTACAAAATGATTTAGGGAAGTCAGGATTGTCTCACGATTATCATAACAGAATACTGTAAAGATCATTCCCCATCATCTTCGAGGCTTGAATACATATGAAACAAAAGAAATGTGTAGTTCTATTTACATTCTATGAGACTAGGTAAAGAAATAACAATGAATTGAATTTAGCTACTGTCTACTATTGGTCATTACTCGTATTATCCAATTTAATGCTCATGCTTCTATCACTACTACTAATATGATTGTCACCGTCACGTAAAGAAAAGGAAGAAACCGCACTAGACATGGGGGTGCCTAAGAATGTAGGGTAGTCTTCACCAGCCATGATAACAATTATGGACAATGGCTCTTCATCTTGTTGGCAACAATCTTGATGATATACCGAAACAGTCTCTCTTCTATATTGTACACGTGTTATGATGATCTCGAGAAATAGTAGGCCCAAGTGTCAACCCGCCACTGATCCGGCCCAAGTGATTCTAAGCCCACACAATGCAGTCTGTCTCATGGCCCTGAAACCACTACAGCCTGCTAAGCCCACACATCTCACAGCTATCCTTAATACCTGTAAGCCCTCCTAAGGCAAATATCTCGAGGATCAGCTTCGAACGGGGAAGACAACAACACTTTGCTTTTAACTAGGAAACAAATATCAAAGTATATGTCACACATGGAGACTTCTATCTATGGACTACTCTCGGATTGAGAATTATCTCCTACGTATCTAGGAGCACAAGGCTAACATGGAAACTCCCCTTCACAGCACAACCCTAATTAGATAAGGATCTCCACGAAGATCTTCTTTCCTAAACTACGCTATCGATGGCCTGGTCGAACCAGGACTCCAGCACTATAAATAAGACATGAGGTTGGTAAGCTAAGGTACGCTACAAATTCTCTGTTTACAACATTACGCCTTCCTCAGATCCCTATCTGACTTTAGCATCGGAGTGTCATCGGCCACCATAACGGTCGTCTGTGGCTCACGTGCGTTCCTTGTGCAGGTCAACAGGTTTGCAGGTCAAGGTCAAAACAGGGAGCAAAAATTGACTGCATCAGTTTGGCGCTGTCCGTGGGGATGACAAAGTTCCTAACCTTTCACTAGCATCACCTCTCTTCAGAATACAAAGAGATGGTGACCATCAGATCACGCAACAAGGAAGAATAAGGGGACATGTCAAACGCTCAGCCTGACGCTACTTCACAGCTCTCAACGGTGGAAACAATGCATGGACAGCAGGCTCACGTTCTCAGAACAACAGCAGCAATGACGGACCCCAAAACGAATCCAAGATCGCTTTTTATACCACAAATCTTGCTAACGATGAACGCACTCAAGTCGATGAGACAAAAGCTTGACAAGACACTGAAGGCGTACCTAGCGCGTTTCAGTAGCGATCTAACTTCTGTCAACGTGTGCAACGACACAATAGGCGTCTCGGCTTTCATCGACGGTTTGGGGAAAGGTAAGTTCTACAACTTCCTAACTCTGGGCTCACTAGCAAATATGGTGGACCTGGCGAAATAAACATAAAGCTACATCACCCTAGAGGAGGAACGGACAATCAAAAGTAAACCTGGGCCCAGAGATGATTCCCCCGACAAAAGGGAAAAAAAAGAATCGGTTGCCGCAATACACGTGTTTCATGTAGCCCTCTCCGAGTCTGAACTATCAAACAAGTCTAGGAAAACAACTCTCTGAGATATGAGGGTCCAAGCGATACGCGGCGAACAACTAACACCGCATGCCCAAAGGCATGACCACCCCATGCCACTAGCCTTTACAGATAAAGACCTCCAAGGCGTCCAACTCCCACATAATGACACCCTGGTAATAACGATCTCCCTAGCAAGCTGGGAAGTAAGGAGACCACTGGTGAACATTGGAAGCTCATTGAACGATCTATTTCTCCACGTGTTCCACAACATGCAACTAAAGGAAAAAAACACAGACCCCTTATAACCGTCCGATGATCGATTTCAGCGGCGAAAAAGGGTTTTCGGTGGAAAAAAATAGAACTGAAAGCGAAAGGTGGGGAGACGCCGACTAAAAAACTATGTGTCAAGAGTTCATAGTAATCAACGCACCTTCAACATATAATGATATCCTGGGGAGACCCTAGATACACCAAATGGGAGTAGCAGTCTCCACTCTACACCAATGCATCAAGTATCCGATAAACCGAACAGTCGATACGTTAAGAGGCGACCAGGCAGTCGCCAGAGAATGCCAGTGCATGACGACACTGCTACCAAGTGATTCTCATTTAACAGCTAGCGCTGCGACTAAGATGTCTCTCAATCTCGCCCGAGAAGCCGAGGAAGAACAACTTATCCCAGACAATGAAGCTCCTATAAACCCCCAAGGCAGGCCCAACGCCTGCCAACCGGAGGAAGAAACCATCACGATCTACCTCGACAACCCTCTAAACAACAAATCTATCCAGATAGGTTCCTGCTTGAGCAAAGAATTGGTGGAACAACTCACAAAGCTGCAACAACGAAACTAGGACGTGTTCGCCTGGACCATGCAAGACATGGTGGGAATCAACCCGTCAATAATCACTCATCGCCTAGAGGTGGACCACACGAGGAAAACCATACAGCAGAAGAAGAGACTTGTGGCGCCTAAGAAAAATGCGATCATAAATGATGAGGTGCAACGGTTACTCAACGCGAACATGATCAAGTAAGCACGATACCCAGACTGGCTAGCAAATACCGTTATGGTGAAAAAGAAAAATGGGAAATGGAGAGTATGTATAGACTACACGGACCTGAACAAAGCCTGCCCAAATAACAACTTTATGCTCCCCGCATTGATCAGATCTTGGACGCCGCATTCAGGCACAACCTACTAAGCTTCATGGACGCCTACTCAGGCTAAAATCAAATATTAATGCACCCCCAGATCAAGAGAATACCTCTTTTATAACTGAGAAAGGAATATATTGTTATAGGGTGATGTCGTTCGGCTTGAAGAACGCAAGTGCTACATATCAACGACTGGTAAATCGAATGCTTAAAGAACAAATCGGCAGGAATATGGAGGTCTACATCGACGATATGCTGGTCAAGAGCCTCCATAGCCTCGACCACATAGGAGACCTCACCGAAGCATTCAACCAGCTTAGAAAGTATCAGATGAAACTCAATCCACAGAAGTGTAAGTTCGGAGTTGAGTCTGGAAAATTCCTAGGCTATATAGAGAAGAAGAAGGGAATTGAAGCTGATCCAAAACAGATTTAGGCCCTTCTTGACATGAAAGCCCCTGCCAACATCAAAGACTTTTAGAGCCTGACTGGGAGGGTGGAAACACTCAACAAGTTTATATCTAAATCATCCAACAAATGTCTTCATTTCTTTAAAATACTAAGAGGAAGCAAAGGATTCTCGTGGGATGAAGAGTGCGAACAAGCCTTTCAGAGCCTGAAAGCATACATGGGGAGCCCAGAGCTACTTTCAAAATCGGCGACGGAAGAAACACTCTACTTATACTTGTCTATTTCTAAGCACATCGTCAGCTCAACCCTCGTACAAGACGACTCGGGAATCCAAAAACAAGTGTACTATGCCAACAAAACCTTCTTGGAAGTAGGAACACACTACCCTGACCTAGAGAAATTGGCCTTGGCACTGGTTGTATCCTCAAGGAAATTGATGCCCTATTTTCAAGTCCGCTCTATAATAGTTCTAACCAAGCACCCGCTCCGCTCAGTACAGCACAAACCAGAGCTGTCCAGCAGGATGGTGAAATGGTCAGTAGAACTCGGGCAGTTTGACATAAGCTATGCTCCAATAACCGCCTTCAAGCCCAAACACTAGCAGACTTCATCGCCGAGTTCACTGGCACGGGAAAACCAAAGACAGATCTTCAGACCTCGGATTCAAGCATCCAAGAATGGACATTGCATTATGATGGATCGTCTATAGGAAAAGCAAACAGATTTGGGGTCACACTCCACTCTCCAAGCGGCTTCACCCACGAAAAAGTAGTCAGATTCGGCTTTCTCGCTTCAAACAACGAGGCCCTCATGTCCGGCCTGAAGCTAGCCTTGGGGATCAGGATAGATAACCTAATGGCATACAACAACTCAAGCCAGGTTGTAATATCTGTGTTTTAAAAATAAAAAAATTTTGGTCAGGGGTTTACTCGGTAAATGCAATGGGGGCACATAGCCACCCACCCTTTAAAGACACCCCCCTTTTCTTTCTTCTCTTTCTTTTTTCATTTTTCTTTCCAGGGAGTGAGACCCCTTTGTCCTCTTCGTCTCCAGCGAGAAAATCGTCGTGGTAATTGTCGATTTTCTTCCCCCAAATCTCACATCCTCCTCATTTTTCTTCCTCTTTCTCCCCTCTCCTTCTTGTTTCGGTTTTTCATTTAAGAAAATTGAAATTTCAGATTTGTGTGGGCTTATTTGGTGTTGGTTTGTTTAATCGGTTTTCGTAGCTCCGATCAGCCGTTGAGGGGCCTTGGTGGCGTCATTTGGAGCTCGTAGACCCGACATGCAAGGGTGATTTCGGTGTTGGCCAAATTTTTCAGAAAATCAGGGTGCATGTTCATTTTGAGGGTTCTTCGGCGTGAATCCAGAATTTGGGTGCGTGGGTGAACCGCACATTCGTGACTTAGAGTGTTCTTAGACCTATTTCCGGCCTGTTGTGCGGTTTGGAGGCGATCAGACCAGAGTAGGGAGGGTTTCGATGAGTTTTCGACAAACTTTGGGTTTCGGCGGGGTGTTTGCCGAATTTTTATTCCCTGTAAGTTTTTCTTTCAGTCACAAGCCGCTTGTAATTTATTTATTTTTTCAGTTTTCAGCTAGTTTCTTCACCTTTGAGTCCGCCTTGCAGTTTTAAAAAATTTTGTGGTCCCGCATTCGTTGTTTTGCGAGTTAAGAGCTTCGACCGGTAGGAATTGGGTTTTGAAAACCCATTCCGCTGAGGTGAGTGGAACTATAATATTTATTTGAAATCCTGAATTTAAGTTTTACATCATGCCGTTGATTGTGTACAATTGAATCCAAATTCGAAATTCAGGGTTTTCAGATATTTCGATGATTGTGTTGGTTATTTGTGAATGAATTTTGGGGTGATTAGGCTTTGGTGTAATGAAATTGGACTTGTATGCTTCGTTTTCGAGTTTGCATAGTATGTCATGTTTTACCGTGGATTGCCGAGTCTTGAGCATGTATGATAATCGACTCGAATAAATTTATCGTGGTGAATTGGGTCATGTTAGGACCCTGGCATAGTCGTGATTTTATAAAAATTGCCGAATTGATTATGATTGCACGTCTGTTACCTTTGATTATGTACAGACTCGTCATTTGTGTATGTGGATGTTAGTGTAAGTGTTTTTACCCCGCTATAATGCCTGTTGTGCTGATGCTTAGAAGCTTGCTCGCATCGTGAGTTGGATGGTGCTCGAGATGACTCGCACCAAACATTGTGGACGCTATTGCATGTGGCAAGCTTGCTGAGGTGCGATGAGCTCTCACACGCACTTGCCACTATAGAGTGCAGTAGGACGGGTCCCGGAGGACGTGCTTTGGAGATTACTCGCTTTCCCTCCCAGCGCGCTTGAGTTTGATTGTGTTAGGTTGGCCATGTTAGGCCAGTTGTTCGGGATGTTTGAGTTTGTATCCTGGCAGATGGCACCCCATTAGGATACAAACAAGCCCGAAGTGGTACTGGTGCACGTTGTGGGATGTGTCTGGGTGAGACACATTCGTAGGGTGTGCGGATACCTACGATATGAGACACTTATACAGAATTTTATAGGATTTTTGGTTTCGACTTGATTGCTATACCTAGGAGACTAGGAAGAACTATGAAATTGTCTTTATTTTCATCGCTTGATATTTACCATGTTTGAATCACGTGTAATGATCGGCATATATCGTAAACTTGTAGTTATTGTTGAATCTGAAATGCTTGTGTTGTTGCTTGAACTTAGAAATATTATCTTTAGAGACACGGTGTGATTTAGACTTTAGAACTTGTTACTTATCCTTTATTGTCTGACATGAATTTTCCTTGTATAGTATTCTGTTATTTGTATTTAGTTCGCTCGCACCAGCTAGCTTTGTGTTTTGCTGACCCCGCAAGGGGTGTGCTTCTATTGGAGTGCAGGCAGTGTTGGCGTTCCTGCTGATCGTGGCGCTTAGGCCTCGTTTTCCGTTGTAGGCGCGTTTTGTGCTGTTTGGTCGTGTCCACCCTATACGAGTATGTTTTGCTTCCTCTGTGTTATCAGGTGTACTATATTGTTATACTAGATGCTTGTATATTGGTTTTGTCGCTATGACTCTAGCGGGGCGAATCAAATATACTTATTTTGTTCAAATTTTTATCGTAGTTTTTATTTTCGTTTTATTCTCGTATCAAGAATGTGTTATATTATGATGTTGTGGCCGGTTACGATCCGCCTGTATTACGGGTTAGTTCACGCATCGGCACGCTGCGATTCCTGTGGCGGGTCAGGGCGTGACAGAGCTTGGTATCAGAGCCATTGTTTACCGGTTCACATAGAACATCATCGTAAACCACTTTCTTGAGTGAATTGGGTAGAGGAGTAGGATTTTTGTTGTGTTGTTTGATGTATTGTATGTGTGTTTTCTTTTACGTAGAGGGAGTGTGGTGATGGCGCGTGGTAAGAGATCCCAGGGTGAGGGATCAGGCACTGCTGGAGAAGATGTCTCTCAGGCTTTCATGGAAATGATGACACAGTGGGTACAGAATATGAGGCAGGGCAATCAGTCAGAGGATCCGTTTACTCGGCGCAACAAGAATTTCGTCAGCTTTGGTGGTGAAAGATTTGATGGTACTGGAGATTCTCTAGCTGCGGATCGGTGGATCCGTAAGGTATAGCTCATATTTGAGAGGATGATGCTGACACCTATACAGCGTACTGAGTTAGCAGCACACCAGTTTGACGGAGAGGCTATGTACTGGTGGGATTCAGTGAGGCAGAGCCGTGATGTGTCAGAGATGCAATGGGATACATTTTGCCAGGTGTTTGAACAACATTTTGTTCCTGATTCTGCCAGAGTTGAGATAGTGGACAGGTTTCTACATTTACAGCAGGGTTCTAGATCTGTTTCTGGATACTTGGCCGAGTTTACACAGTTGAGTCGCTATGCCACTTGTTTTATAGATACTCCAGAGAAGAAGAACAAGAAGTTTTTGAGTGGTCTGAACCCGTCCTAAGGAAACAGGTTATGGTGATGATCGATCGTCCTTTTGAGAGATTAGTGGACGTCACTTTGAGTTAGGAGCGAGTGGATGCCGAGTGTAGACAAGAGACTTTGGTTCGACGAGCTAGAGGTTCAAATCGCAGTCAGAGGTTTGGCCGAGGAAGCCAGACAATTGAGCAGGCACAACAGCCAGAGCGTGCTGCTGTCCAGCAGAGAGACCCTGGTAGAGGGGGACCAATTAGGACTGGCAGAGACCGCAGAGGTGACAGACGTTCTCGAGGAGATCATCGACAGCAGCAGCAACAGAGACAACCTAGGTGGGGTGGTCAGACAAGAACTAGGAGCGGTTGCTTCACTTGTGGTCAGGAGGGACATGTAGCCCGTGATTGTCCAAGAGGTCAGACAAATCAATGGGAGCATGTAGTTTGTTATACTTGTGGACAATTGGGGCACTTTTCCAGACTTTGTCCTCAGAATAGGGATGGACCAGCACAGCAGAGGAAGCCTCAGGGACAGTTAGCACCTGCGCCTGGAATTGGTCAGAGAGTCCCTCTCCCAACACCGCCTGTTCGCCTAGCAACTATTCCCGGTCAGGGAAATGTTGAGGGTATGTTATTATTATTTTTTGTAGTTGTGTGTGCCAGATATAGTAAGATTTGTGTTATGTGCATTATGCGTAGGAAAAATTGCATGTTAGTGTGTTGTTATGTGGCTCAGGATGTATGTGTTGTGTGCCAGGTTTTGTGCACTCGTCGTCTTCCCAGTTGAGGGATCTTTTCGATACAGGAGCATCTAGGTCTTTTATTTCTAGACAGTTGGTTGTTAGAGACAACCTTGAGGTAGTGCCTTTACCGGAGCCCTTGTGGGTTGTGTCTCCTTTGGGCAGTTCGGTTTGGTTGTGAGAATATTGTCCCCATTTCGAGTTTTCCTTGTTGGGGTACAACTTTGTCTTTGACTTTATTGTTTTGGGTTTTGAGGACTATCATTTGATTCTAGGGATGGATTGGGTGTCCAGTCATCCGGTGATCATTGCTTGCTTGCATAGGTCAGTGATGTTAGCGCCACCTGATGCTTCGCCTCGTGTGTTGGCTTGTGAGCCCGATTCAGTTTCTTTGATGTCGAGTTTTCTTAGCTCTCTTGAGATTTTTTGTCCCGACACCAGCTCTGTAAAGGTTGTGTGTGAGTTCCCTGATGTGTTTCAGGAGATTCCTGGTATCCCTCCTGGTCGTGAGGTAGAGTTTCGGATTGACCTGGTTCCTGGTACTGCACCTATATCTAAATCAGCGTACAGGCTTGCACCTAAGCAATTGGAAGAGATGAAAGTACAACTTGATGAGTTGCTTCGTAAGGGGTTTATTCGTCCGAGCAATTCACCTTGGGGAGCTCCAACAATATTTGTATCCAAGAAGGATGGATCATTGAGGATGTGCATAGATTATCGAGATCTGAATAAAGTGACCATCAAGAATAAGTATCTATTGCCTCAAATTGATGAACTATTGGATCAGTTGAGGGGAGCCGTAGTGTTTTCGCAATTAGATTTGCAGTCTAGGTATCATCAGATGAGAGTTGAGGAACATTCCGTTCCAATTACCACTTTTCAGACTCGTTATGGCTTGTATGAGTTTCTAGTCATACCATTTGGATTGACAAATGCACCAACTTTCTTCATGGATTTGATGAATAGATTGTTCAGTCCATACTTGGACAAGTTTGTGGTAATCTTCATTGATGATATCTTAGTGTACTCTAGGAGTTTAGAGGAGCACAGAGAGCACCTTCGCATTGTTTTGCAGACACTTAGAGAAAATCAGTTGTATGCGAAGTTCAGTAAGTGTCATTTCTGGGTGCCCGAAGTTCGATTTCTTGGGCATGTCATTTCTAGTGGAGGTATTGCAGTGGATCCCGAGAAAGTCGAAGCAATGAAGTTTTGGAGACGACCGAGTAGTGTGACGGAGATTCGTAGTTTTCTGGGTTTGGCTGGTTATTACCGACGGTTTATCGAGAAATTTTCCCTGATTGCGGCACCACTCACTCAGTTAACTAGGAAGAATGTTCCTTTTGTATGGTCAGAAAAGTGTGAAGAAGCGTTTGAAACTTTGAAGCTTCGGTTGACTTCAGCACCAGTGTTGACTATTCCGACACCTGGTAGCCGACTAGTGGTATTTACTGATGCTTGTGGTACAGGATTGGGTGGAGTGTTGATGCAAGGCAAGAAGGTTGTAGCCTATGCGTCTTGACAGTTGAAACCCCACGAGCAGATATATCCGACACATGATTTAGAGTTGGCAGCCGTAGTCTTTGCTTTGAAGATCTTGAGACATTATCTGTATGGTGAGAGGTTCGAGTTGTTCACAGATCACAAGAGTTTGAAGTACCTATTCACTCAGAGGGAGTTGAATATGAGGCAACAACGATGGGTTGATTTTCTTAGCAGCTATGACTTCGGGATACAGTATCAACCTGGTAGGGCCAATGTGGTTGCAGATGCCTTGAGTAGGCGACATGCAGTGATGGCGACCATGATGATTCAGGAGTACCGAACACTTGAGACATTGGTTTCATTTGCAGTTCAGCCTACTTTCAGTACAGAAGGCAGCATGATAGCGGGTTTAGCAGTTTATCCGCCATTGATCAGTAGAGTGGTGGAGAGACAGACCTCTGATCCAGTGATTACGAGGCAGATAGCAGATTTGGTAGTGGACACATTAGATGAGTGCCCTACCAATTGGTCGGTGGGTTCAGATGGAGGGTTGCGGTTTCGTGGGCGGCTTTGTGTTCCGTCTGATAAGGAGTTGCGAAGAGATATCTTACAGGAAGGTCATAGATCTCGTTTCACCATTCACCCCGGTGGAACAAAGATGTATCGAGATTTGAGACGTTCTTTCTGGTGGCGTGGCATGAAGAAAGACATTGGAGAGTTTGTGGCACGGTGTGCGACTTGTTAACAGGTGAAAGCCGAGCATCAGAGACCGTCTGGGTTATTACAACCATTGGATATCCCGATGTGGAAGTGGGAGTATATCACTATGGATTTCATCGATGGACTTCCACGGTCGAGGAAAGGTAATGAGTCGATATGGGTCATTGTTTATCGGTTGACGAAGTGTGCACATTTCATTCCTGTAAGTATGAATCGGACGACAGACAGTCTAGCGGTGTTGTTCATTCGGGAGATAGTCCGCCTTCATGGGTTGCCTGCTTCGATTGTATCCGACAGAGATCCTCTTTTCACAGCCCACTTCTGGCAGAGCTTTCAGCAAGCTATGGGTACTAGATTGGACATGAGTACAACTTATCATCCACAGACAGATGGCCAATCTGAGCGAGTGAATTAGGTAGTGGAAGACATGCTTAGAGCATGCATTTTAGACTTTGGGGGCAGTTGGGAAGATCACCTGCCGTTATGCGAGTTTGCGTACAACAACAACTACCACGTAAGTATTGGCATGGCACCGTTTGAGGCACTCTACGGACGACCGTGTAGGTACCCTGTTTGTTGGGCAGAGATTGGAGAGTCAGTTGTGATGGGGCCAGATGTGATCAGATAAACTACTGAGAAGATTGAGTTGATTAGAGCGTGTTTGTTGACAGCCCAGAGTAGACAGAAGAGTTACGCTGATAAGAGGCGTAAGGAGTTAGAGTTTGATGTTGGTGACATGGTTTTTCTGAAAGTTTCCCCGATGCGCGGAGTTGTTAGGTTCCAAAGTCGAGGGAAGCTTGCACCGAGGATTGTAGGGCCATATGAGATTACTGAGAGGATTGGACCAGTGGCCTACAGATTGGATTTTCCGCAGAGTATGTCAGGTCTCCACGACGTGTTTCACGTATCCATGTTGCGAAAGTGTTTGGCAGACCCGTCACAGATTATAGAGCCCGCTGAGTTGGAGATTTCTGATGAGTTGACGTATCCAGTGAGGCCAGTAGCCATTGTTGATGATGATGTGAAACAACTTCGTCGGAGAACAGTCCTCTTCGTCTCCAGCGAGAAAATCGTCGTAGTATTTGTCGATTTTCTTCCCCCAAATCTCACCTCCTCCTCCTCATTTTTCTTCGTCTTTCTCCCCTTTCCTTCTTGTTTCGGTTTTTCATTTAAGAAAATTGAAATTTCAGATTTGTGTGGGCTTATTTGGTGTTGGTTTGTTTAATCGGTTTTCGTAGCTCCGATCAGCCGTTGAAGGGCCTTGGTGGCGTCATTTGGAGCCCGTAGACCCGACATGCAAGGGTGATTTCAGTGTTGGCCAGATTTTTCAAAAAATCAGGGTGCATGTTCGTTTTGAGGGTTCTTCGGCGTGAATCCAGACTTTGGGTGCATGGGTGAACCGCACATTCGTGACTCCGAGTGTTTTTAGACCTATTTTCGGCCTGTTGTGCGGTTTGGAGGCGATCAGATCGGAGTAGGGAGGGTTTCGGCGAGTTTTTATGGCCTGTAAGTTTTTCTTTCAGTCACGCGCCGCTTGTAATTTATTTATTTTTTCAGTTTTCGGCTAGTTTGCTTACCTTTGAGTCCGCCTTGCAGTTTTAAAATTTTCTGGGGTCCCGCGTTCGTTGTTTTGCGAGTTAGGAGCTTCGACCGGTAGGATTTGGGTTTTGAAAACCCATTCCGCTCAGATGAGTGGAATTATAATATTTATTTTGAGAAATAATTATTTGAAATCTTGAATTTAAGTTTTACATCATGCCGTTGATTGTGTACAATTGAATCCAAATTCGAAATTCGGGGTTTTCAGATATTTTGATGATTGTGTTGGTTATTTGTGAATGAATTTTGGGGTGATTAGGATTTGGTGTAATGACATTGGACTTGTATGCTTCATTTTCGAGTTTGCATAGTATGTCATGTTTTACCGTGGATTGCTGAGTCTTGAGCATGTATGATAATCGACTCGAATAAATTTATCGTGGTGAATTGGGTCATGTTGGGACCCTGGCATAGTCGTGGTTTTATTAAAATTGCCGAATTGATTATGATTGCACGTCTGTTACCTTTGATTATGTACAGACTCGTCATTTGTGCATGTTGATGTTAGTGTAAGTGTTTTTACCCTGCTATAATGCCTGTTGTGCCGATGCTTAGGAGCTTGCTCGCATTGTGAGTTGGATGGTGCTCGAGTTGACTCGCACCAAACATTGTGGACGCTATTGCATGTGGCAAGCTTGCTGAGGTGCGGTGAGCTCCCGCACGCACTTGCCACTATAGAGTTCAGTAGGACAGGTCCCGGAGGACGTGCTTTGGAGATTACTCGCTTTCCCTCCCAGCGCGCTTGAGTTTGATTGTGTTAGGTTGGTCGTGTTAGGCCAGTCGTTCGAGATGTTTGAGTTTGTATCCTGGCAGATGACACCCCATTAGGATACAAACAAGCCCGAAGGTACTCCGCGCAATGAGTGGGTTCAAAAGGTGTGAGCTTGTACAATGCCCCCGAGACGACAATAAAAGAGTTGACAAGCTAGCTAGAGAACCCTCATCCTCCGCTGAAGTCTCAAGTGACCTCGTCGAATACCAAGAGCGATTAAGCCTTGACGGAGAAGAACCGAGAGATGTTTGCGCTACGAGCGCGTCACCGAATTGGATGACTCTGATCCTCGAATAAATCACAACCGGAGCCCTACCGACCGAGAAGGTCAAAGCCAGAAGACTAAAAAACATAGCAGCGAGTTACACTCTCCTAAACGACAAGTTATACAGGAGATCAGTGACAGGACCCCTGTCCAGTGTCTGTCATCTCCAGAGGCAGATCAGGTCCTAAGAAGGATCCATGACGACATATGCGAAAATCATCCGAGTGGTAGAACCCTTGCTCACAAAGCTTTAACCTTGGGATACTATTGGTCTACGATGCAACGAGACGCCAAGGATAATGTATGCCAATGTGACAAATGTCAGAGGTTCGCGCCGTAACACACATGCCTGCCCAGCCACTGACGCCGATGACGAGTTCGTGGCCATTCGCATAATGGGGGGTGGACATTGTCGGACCATTTCCAGCATCAGTCGGTAAAAATTTCCTTCGTGTGGCAGTCGACTACTTCACCAAGTGGGTTGAAGTTGAGGCCCTATTCAAGATAGAGCAGGTCCAGATGGAAAAATTCATATGGGCAACCATCGTCTGCAGATTTGGCATCCCTAGAGTATTGGTCAGCGACGATGAAACTCAATTCGAAGGTATCAAAGTTAAAAAACTATACAAAAGCTTGAACATCAATCACCATTTATCATCACCAGGGCACCCACAAGCCAACGGCCAAGCGAAGGCTACCAACCGAACAATCTTGGAAGTGATCAAGAGGAAGCTTGACGCGACCAAAGGGAAATGGGTTCCAGAGCTACCGGGAATACTCTGGGCATATCGGACAACCAAAAGAATCCCTATCGGAGAAACACCCTTCACCCTAGAATACGGGTCAGAAGCCATGGTTCCAGTAGAACTCGAAGTGCTAACCTTCCGAACGTAAGAGTTCAGACCAGACGGTAACGGCAAAGCCTTGCACGTTGGACTAGACATCCTCGAAGAAAAAGGGATCTTGCCTCCACCAAGATAGCTGCCTACCAGCAACGAATAGCACAATACTACAACAAGAAGGTCAAGCCACGCGAATTCAGAGTGGGAAACTGTGTACTCAGGAAGACCCAGCAAAACACCAAAGAAGCTGGCACGGGAAAGCTGAACCCGAACCGGAAAATACCCTACAAAGTAACCAAGGTCAACAGGCTGGGGACGTACTGGTTAGAAGACATAAAAGGCGACGGACTTAAACGACCATGGAATGTAGGGCATCTAAAAAAATATTATCAATAAAAATATTTGCTTTTACTAAACTTCAGTTGTTGTCCTTTACGACCAACTCGACTTCCGATCATCCCCACTATGACTAGATCCGAGAGATTACACCCAAAGCCTAGTTCGCTGCGTGCGGACGATGATGGCCGAGGAAGTGGGAGTCCATTCATCGTTCATACGCCTGATGATGATGACTCACCAAAGGATCATTGCTCTCCAATAGACAATGATCGCCGAACTTACCAGGTAAGCTTAGTCAGTTCGCGACTGATGACGATGGCTTCTGGTGCCCAACGCTTAGTTTGCTGTGCGCGGATTACTACGACCTAGGAAGTGAGAGTCTAGTCAGTGCTCATACGCCTGATGATGACGACTCGCCAAGGGATCATTGCTCTCCAACAGACAATGATCGCTGAACTTACCAGGTAAGCTTAGTCAGTTCGCAAATGATGTTGACAGCTTCTGGTGCCCAACGCCTAGTCCGCTGCACGTGGACGGCAACAACCGAGGAAGTGGGAGCCTAGTCAGCGCTCATATGCCTGATGACGACGACTCGCCAAGGGATCATTGTTCTCCAACAGAAAATAATTGGAGAACTTACCAGGTAAGCTTAGTCAGTTCGCGATTGACGACGATGGCTTCTGGTACCCGACGCCTAATCTACCACGTGCGGATGACGACGGTCACGAGGAGAGTCTAGTCGGCACTCTCAGACCTGATAACAGCGACTCGTCAATGATCCCCGAAATGCAACGACCTTTGGAGCATCCCAACGCCCAGTCTGCAATACACGGGCAATGACCGTTAAACACGTATTCGATGGTACCACGACCCATAGCGGCAGCTCGTCAAGGACCACAACAGCTCACCCATGAACAAGAGTGTAACACCCCTACTTTTCCCAATGGAAATAAAAATTTATGCACCTAGAAATTCAATTGAAATTTGTATTTTAAAATCTTCTTTCGTTTGACAAGTTGTTTTTTTTTTAAATTCGCTTAACTTTCTTACCTTCCGAATCTCGGGACAAGATTCCATTTAACGTGTGTATAATGTAACACCCCTAAATTTCATAAAGATAATTTATTTTATTTTGAATTAAATAAAATAGAGTAACATTTATTTGAATTTTAAATTTCAAAATTTAGGGTTTTATTTAGTGAGTTTAGAGGGTGGGTGCCTTCGGAATTTCAGTGGGGGCGGATAACCACCCGCCTTATAAAGAGAAAATCCCTATTCTTCCCCATTCTTTCTTCCTCCCCTCCCTGTGTGTTCTTCTTCTCCTCATCCGGAGAGCACGGTGGTGTGGGAATCAAATCGGAGAGTATTTGAACCCTTACAAACTTTGCAACTTCTTCTCTGGTTGCGATTGACTCTGAGTTGGCTGCAATCTCTCTACTAGCTGCTTTTCGTGGAAGACTCTGCTGTTGATTTATGAAGAAGAAAGGAGCTTGGTTGGAATCCCACTCCTGTTGGCTGCGTGAAAAGAGCCTTGAAAAGAGGAGAAGGAAGTAGCTGAGAGAAACTGAGTTTGGTGAAGGAAGAGGCGTGAAAAATCTGACTAGCTCGTTCGTGAAGGCAGAAAACAGATGTCGACAAACACTTTTTCCCATATAATATGACAAGGTCGTGGTGATGGTTGGGAGTACGCCACAAGAAACTGAATCGGTGAGTTTTCGTCATTCTATTTTGTAAGTGAATTTAAGAAGGTTGGGCTTGTTGATGTCATTTGAAGTTTGTGAGTATTTCGATCTGGGTTTTGCTATAAAGTTGATTTACTACAATGGGTTTCTTTCAAATTGATGGAAAGCATGTTAGGATCTAAGATCCGATTGTTTTTGGTGGATTGTTTTTTTTGTTGATTAGTTTTGTTTGCAGGGGTGAAAGTTAAGATAAAAAGGTGTTTTTGTTTTATCTTTTGATTGATTACGACCTTATGTGTTATTGAATCTGTAGATCAAAGACCTTATGTGTTATTGAATCTGTAGATCAAAGAAAAATTCAGTGATGATAATCCCTATTTTTGTTGAAAAGTTGTCACCTTTGAGTGATTCTAGCTAAGAGAAAAAAAACAGAATAAAAGAAAACACCTGTGAGCATGCTTACTGGTTTGTGTCTTTACCAACCTTGTTTAATCTCTATTTTTCTTACTTGTTTTCGTATGCTCTGGATTATGTAAATGTGCAATTTGCCCCTTTTGAGAATGAGTGAAACTACTGTTACCCAGCAGCTTAAACTTGCAAAATACACTAATACAAAGCTTAGAAGAAAAAAAAAACTCTCGAAAGACAACACCTATGAAACTATGCAATATAGAGAAGCCCAACTCCAATTGCAAGCTGTAAGCCTATAACATACACAAATAGTTTATAAACCGCCACTTGTTTTCCTTTGAAGATCAAATGATTCCCATCGTTCAGAAGTAAATATATTGTCTGAGGAGCTAAATTTATTGGGTCTTTACTTACCTTTCGACAAGCTTCACACACTTCCATGACTTGAGCGCACAATATTAACATAAGAACATCACCTATTCTCTACAAAGAGATTGAGAAAGTGAAAGGGGGTTTTTTTTAGTAACGGGACACCAAAGGGGGAGATCTCTTGATTCCACTATGCCTTCACACATGACACACTCTTTTTCCACCTCATAGAGAGACTACCATAGTGCTTACATTTGGTCAATTCAAATTAGACCCAACTAGTAACCTAATTCAATATAGTGTAAAGGACCAACCCGTTGCCATCCCTATCAGACAACATGGGTTTTGATGGTATTTTTATTGGGTTTTAGATCATAAACATTAATGGTATGTTGAAGGAACTCCATGGGTTTGAGGGAAAAAAAAAGGGAAGAGAATAAGAAAGAATAAAAAGAGATAAAAGGAGAGAAGAAAAATAAAGAATAGATGAGAGTAGAGAGGAAGGAGAGAGAAGAGAAGCAACATCTCAGCACTGTTAGCGCCTAGAAAGAAACATGATGTTGGGGTACTCACAATTGTGGAACCCTGATATTGAGGGAAAAGATTCGTGATAAGAATATGTTACTATTGATCACACATTACTTCACCGAATAGATAGAATAGATAAACTTGGGTGATCGATTGCAACTCGGGTCTAATCATGATATAATTTCTTAATCACATAACTTGAGGCCTTTAAATTTTATGATGTCTGTAAGTTGTTTGATTGAGGTTGTTTTTCTGAGGTCGTTGGTGGAGTATCATTTAGCCTTGTTACCTTGATGGTCATATTGAACATAGGATTGTAAGCTTTATAGTCTAAACCACTAAACCAAGAAGAAATCTTGGCCATGTAGCTTTGCAGGTAGTGCTGGATTATTAACATGAATTGAGCAACTATGTGCAATATGTGGCAGGGTAAAAGGTTTACTAGGCGATCTCTAGTGGCTCGGCCCTAGAGCAAGTCGAGTTTTTAATTCCTCGCTACATTGTATTCAGTCTGAGTTATTCGCTTGCGTACTTGGGTTAGTGGATCTGTTTTGACTTGCCCAATCACTGTTTTCATTTTTTATTTTTAACTTGCTCAGTGCAAGGGGAGCTAAGGATGTGGGACAAAGTACATCGTGAATGAGTTGGTTAGTGACACTTCTTGACAAGGTCTATGTGGAAGAGCAGCATGCATATGTAGATGATGCAAATTTGAATATGGAAGGTGATGAAAGAAGCCCAAATGATGATGAAGACGTTGATATTGAAGTTGGAATGTGTAGGCATCATTTGCATGTGGAGTTACCATGGATCAATAGTTTTTTTTAATCACTTATTTGTAGTGTTATTTTTTCCAAGATTCAGCATTTTAAACCAATGGGTGGAGAAAACCTTCTCAATTAGTCAGTTAAGAACCTCCAATCACTTGAGGCTTGTATGGAAATGATGGGTTTCATTTCAGGTATTCTGTCATGATATTTTAGGCATGTTTGAGAATGAGGTTGCCTTATTTGTGGTGTTTTGTGTAGTAAACGCGTGATCTTCACTATTTTGATCTGTTTGATGTGTGAGTTTTTCCTAGTTTGTTGGGTTCATGTTTTGGGTATTTGCATGATTCTACGAATTTGCATTTGTATGTTTATGACTTAAATTTGATTGTTATGCAGATTGCGTTGCTGAAAAGAAATTTATTTCTTGTATTAAATGGGTTTTGATCCCTGCTCTATTACAAAAAAGTTTATATATGAAAAATGTAGGTTGCCCCAAAACAATGGAAGGATATTTTGATGAGATTGTTTATGATTTGGCAATGTGTCAAATGCTATGCTTCCCCAAAAGAATGGGTGGATTTACTTATGAATGACAAAATGTCATTGTGAAGGAAATTCGAAATACCAAAAATAAATGATATTGATAAACTTTGACTCCTGAAAATTTAAACACCTGGAATTGTATCACTCTTTTTGTTTATTATTTCCTCTCTCTTACTAGAGAAACTAAATAGCCTGCAGGTTGTCTTGCAGAGGTGGGGCGCCTATTTTTTATAGAGAAACTAAAATAACCTTCGGGTTAGTCTTGCGAAAATGAGGTGGATTTTTATGCCTAAGATAGGCTTTGATATTTATCCGTAAAAAATGTGACGTGACTTTATGCGCATTGATAGCCCAAGAGTGGCTTTTGTTACTCATATAGTTAGTAGTATCCGGTGATGCATGCATGTATGTGATGTGTCCCCACTTGGGCATGGATGACGGAGAAGTCCTCCTTTATATGAGAGAGGCATACGGGCATGTATGTTCGGCACAGAAGTGGTGCGAATGTGGTATCGTCTAAGTGATCAATTCGTTAAAAATGAATCAAATGCGAATAAAAATGAATAAGATGTTTAAGTCAAATATTGTACTAAGACAACTGTTTAATTAATAAATTACGTTTATATTGTTTCTAACCCTTTTTATGCAGGATGACAAATCCACTAATATTTCTGCAGGTCAGACTTGCCATAGTCAACCTCTACAGTGTAAGTACAAGTAAATGCATATTTACTTATTAGGATGATGACATGATTGCCTCGTTGAGGAACTAATTTATTTGAATTGTGTTTTTCTTGCATGACACCTTTGCCTCAATTGAGGAACCACCTGTTGGTGTGGTTGGTTGTTGTTTGTGCTTAGTTTGATGTTATCACGTGCGATTTTATTGATTTTGGGATGAAGATTACTCACACCAGCTTTATGGCTGACCCGAGTGAGCTTTTGCTTCTTGGGTACATTCTTTTGGGAATGTAGCTGATGAACCTTTCAGGTTTAGAGACTTTTGAGCAGCGTTACAAGAGGTTTGCTAGTGGGGCTAGCAGCGTCAGTCTTTCCTGGTTAGAGTTTTATTATTAATTTTAGTTTGTTTCTATTTTCTAAACTATGTTTTAGTCGTTGCTGCTAAATGTGTCTGTGGTTATTGAATTTCACGTCCCGAGTTTTGGGGAAACGGATAATCCTACGTGGATTTTGGAATTTTCGTTTTCTTCAAAAATCGGGGCGTGACAAAGACCAACTAAAAGCAGTCAGTTGCAACATGACTCAACTAACGAACACCGATGATATGCCAAAAACTTCCCTGACCGGAAAGTACAAATTATGTAGCCTACAAAAGTTCTAAAGAAGACACAATGACACGACAATACAAGACAAAAGGCAAAGTTATAAAAAATGGCTTTCATTAAAAACTTTGTCTGTCTTCTGTCTTTGTCATTAGAAGGATGTTAAAACTATTTCAAAATAGCAAGGGGCGAAACGGTTTCCTCAGCAGCCTGTCCAACAAGGCCAGAACTTTCCTCTTGCACGATGGTTCCAAAAGCAGCCCTCCTATAACGGGCAAAGTCAAGGTCGATGTCGGGGTGTTCTTTTCTGATGAGCTCCAGAAGCTCCAATATGCAATAAATAACCTCTGATGAGCTTTGTGGCCTCCGTTCCGAAGCGTTGAAATCCACCGCGCTTACCAAAGCCACATAGTGCGAACACTCTTCTAACAACAACGTTCTGCCTCGCCGACATGACGAAACCCCTCAGTGACATCAGACTCAAGTTGTCGTCGTGTAACAACCCACTCCGTTTTTGCCCGCTTCTTCTCAGCAACCTGGGCCTGTAGGTCGAACGACCACTTGTCCACGACAATGTCTAAGCGCTCCAACTCAGCGCGGGCCCGTCCCAGCTCGGCAAGGGTTGAAGCCAAGTTGGATTCAATCGACCTAAGTTGAGCCCTTATGATTGTGAACTCTGCTTCAAACACAGACATCGCAGCTCGCACGACTCCCAAGTTCGCGGCACCACCAGAATTCTGCAGTTGATCAGTCAAGGAATCCACCCGATGGAGAGCCTCTGAATACGACACCTACAGGTCCGCGAAAGCCTTCTCCAAAGCAAGAACTCTTTCGTGAGCATCAGGATGCAGCCCAGTGGGATCATGTGACTCGAGAGTGAGATCCTCCACCGCGGACCCATGGTGACTCACAGCGACTACACCTGGACCAGTGCTGTAACGACCCGATCCGCACAGTAAGATATTGTCCGCATTGGGCCCAACCGGCCCGCACGGCTTTAAAAGGCCTCTTTCAGAGTATGCACAGCGAACACTGGGCCCCTCTCTGGCCCTACTCATCCAGATATTGTCCTCTTTGGCCTATTGGGCAGCATTCCGCACCTCCCTCACCTCAAGGATTTGTTGCTTCCACCCACCTACTGAGGCTCCACAGGCCTCTTACTATGGGGATCCAACCTCGCACATATATAGCACATAACCATCCCGCACCCAGGCGATGTGGGACTATGATCCCTCTTGGTAGCTAGCCCAACCCCTCTTGGGATCCACGGGCCTGTTGGGCCTATTGGGCTCCAACCCTCACCCTCACCCTCCCCCTCAGGTCCGCCCACACAAGGGTCTCACAGTCCACCCCCCTTAAGGCCCAACGTCCTCGTTGGCCACACAGGCACAACGTCCACGTTGCCCGAGGGCCCACCTCCACGTGGCACACTTTCGGCTGGGTCAGGCTCTGATACCATTCTGTAACGACCCGATCCGCACAGTAAGATATTGTCCGCTTTGGGCCCAACCGGCCCGCACGGCTTTAAAAGGCCTCTTTCAGAGTATGCACAGCGGACACTGGGCCCCTCTCTGGCCCTACTCATCCAGATATTGTCCTCTTTGGCCTATTGGGCAGCATTCCGCACCTCCCTCACCTCAAGGATTTATTGCTTCCACCCACCTACTGGGGCTCCACAGGCCTCTTACTATGGGGATCCAACCTCGCACATATATAGCACATAACCATCCCGCACCCAGGCGATGTGGGACTATGATCCCCCTTGGTAGCTAGCCCAACCCCTCTTGGGATCCACGGGCCTGTTGGGCCTATTGGGCTCCAACCCTCACCCTCACCCTCCCCCTCAGGTCCGCCCACACAAGGGTCTCACAAGTGCGCTCTTCCTCCACGTCAACAGAGGAGACAACAATATCAAGCGAGAGCCGACAATCCCCTGAAATGGCCTACTGGGTAGAGGAAGGCAATCCGCGCTTCGCAACAGCCATCGCGTTCTCTGGCAAGGACAAAGGCTCGGAAGAAGAAACCGCATGGATAAAGGGTTGCCTTCACTTCAGAACAACAACAAGAGGCACGCTCACCTCCAGTTCCACCAACCTAGTCGGACTAGGCATGGCCAAACTCCTTTTCCTCAAACGATGGCCGAATGCTTCTTCAGGCGGTGAACCTGGGGCAACAAGAACGTCATAGGAGCAATGTAGCAATCTGCTCCATACGACATTACCCGACATTATGACTTCCTCAACAAACATCAACGGGAGTTTGATGAACTTCCTTTCTATCGATTTTTCCTCCTCAGTAAGAACCAGAGTCGCGAATTTCCCTGAAAAAGGAATGACGTATCAAATCAGCATCACATCTGGGAACGAGAAAATGAGATGGCAACAAAGAAACTTAGTGAGGTCAAACTGAAAGGAACCAATAATTCATCCAAGGCTCAGCATCATCCGCTACCGGATGCAAGCAAGAGGGATTATTTAGTATGCAAAGGCCCCTTGAATCCAACCGAGCGACGGTCAGATGATGAACTATCGCGGGGGTCAGACGAAGGACAGCATCATGCGCTCGGAGAAGGATCACAATCAAAATCTTGAACCCGCTCGGGACCAATTGAGCGGGAGGCATGCGAAGATTGAAGAAGAAACGCCAAACATCATCTGGCACTGGAAACCAGAGCCCAGAGCCCAGATTCGAACATGCCCCGGTGCAACCCTATGTACCCCTGATGGGGTAAAGATGGAGCCTTATCCACGAGCACGGGAATGATTTCTAGATCCTCTGGAATATGATACAGGCTCCGAAGCCTGATTAACTTAGTTTCGTCAACCAGGCTATTTTTTAAAAGCTTAAGGTAGGTGAAGGACAACAACTGCTTGGAAGTAAGTTCAACATTATCAGCCATTGATAGAAAGTGCAAAACGAACTCTACAAAAGCACAATCTCACAAAAAAACAATGCAAAAAGTAATAGAAGAGATCCTCCCCGAAGTGACGGCTATTTATAGAAAATATAAACCGTACTTCTTCTCCTTGAACAGTTGCATATTCATTAATGTTATGCGTCGCTTGAGACAACGCTTCGAGTTCAATCATCACGACGGCACAGTTACTTTTCAGAGATTCAGTGGACCGACTAGACGCCCACTAACTCGGGGGGAGTAGCTGATGATACACGAAAATGGTCTCTCTTCTACATCGTACACATG
This sequence comes from Berberis vulgaris, assembly GCA_963556465.1. Classification (NCBI taxonomy): domain Eukaryota; kingdom Viridiplantae; phylum Streptophyta; class Magnoliopsida; order Ranunculales; family Berberidaceae; genus Berberis; species Berberis vulgaris. The sequence goes on from OY747124.1 coordinate 44,776,608, forward strand.
TCATGATGATCTCGAGAAATAGTAGGCCCAAGTGTCACTCGACTTTGATCCGGCCCAAGTGATTCTAAACCCACACAATGCAGTCCACCAGACGGACCCGAAACCACTACAGCCTGCTAAGCCCACGTGTCTCACAGCTATCCTCAATACCTGTAAGCCCTCCTAAGGCAAGTATCTCGAGGATCAGCTTCGGACAGACAAGACAACAATACTTTGCTTCCAACTAGGAAGCAAATATCATAGTATATGTCACACATGGAGACTTCTATCTATGAACTACTCTCGGATTGGGAATTATCTCCCACATATCTAGGAGCACAAGGCTGACAGGGAAACTCCCCTTCATAGCACAACTCTTAATTAGAAAAAAGATCTTCACGGAATTTTTTCCCTAAACTATGTTATCGATGACCTGGTCGAACCAGGACTCCAGCACTATAAATAAGACATGAGGTTGGTAAGCTAAGGTACGCTACAAATTCCTTGTTTACAACATTATACCTTCCTCAAATCCATGTCTGACTTTAGCATCGGAGTGTCATTGGCCACCACAACGGTGGTTTGTGGCTCACGTGCGCTCCTTGTACAAGTCAACAGGTTTGCAGTTCAAGGTCAAAGCAGGGAGCAAAAATCGACTACATCAAATATGTAACAGTAATAAGGAGGGGATAGGATAATCTAAGGTTTGCTTAATGCAATGTCTTTAAGACAATATTCGACCCGTCTCGGTGCAACGTTGATGGTTGTTAGTCTCCCAAGATACAACATATTCGTATTTGTTCCTAATGCACTTTAGGATAGAAACTCAAGCGAATAGAAATAAGAATTGACTTTGGGATGAGCAGAAAAGAACTTGTTTGATTTGAATGTAAACTCTTCTTCTGTGTGCTAGGTTGTTTTTGTAATGATGAATTGTTAATATTTTTGGATATCTCAAATGACCAATTTGATATTCTACTTATATCAAATGAAACACTATGTACCTGCGCCTAGAAGACACTATTGAACCAACACATATGTTGGTGTAAAGACTTACATAAAGGACTTTATGTAATGAGTTTACATAACGTATGATTTACTCATTCAATAAGTATGAAAATACAAAATTTTCAACAATCCCTCGCTTGAATGAGAAAATTGTGACATCTCAAGAGTACGTGGAATAATGCCACATCGGGATAGGTGACATTCACTTTGAACCTTCCTTAGTAAAAGAGTATCAGAATTACTTAACTAATCAGTGAATTATTTCATCTTGAACTGTCACTTGTTAATGTAAAACCAGTCAATAAACTTTACATGGCATTATTCCATTCAAATTTTATTCTCGGTTGTGTTCGTTTTGGTCCTGAACAATTCTCGTTCTGTAAGTGCTACTAGAGATTTCAGCCTGATAAAAATCTCGTAACGTGATCGACCGTTGTACATAAAATTGTGAAATCTACATATAGAGGCTTGATTGTCACAATGTATGCATATGGCCGGTACTGGTTAGCGCCATAATGGAATGTCTTCTAAAAGTTGATGAAGCCACTTTGATTCTTCCTCAGTCTTGTCTAAGGCTATAAACTCATATTCCATTGTGGATCTAGCTATACACATTTGTTTAGAAGATTTCCAGGATACAACACCGCCTACCATAGTAAACACATAACCACTGGTGGATTTACTGATTCAGAATCAAAAATTCAACTTGCATCATTGTATCCCTCAAGGACACTAGGATATCTACCATAATGGAATGCATAGTTTGAAGTATTTTTCAAATGCCCTAAAACCTTAAGCAAATCATGTCATTGAGCTTTACTTGGTTTACAAGTATATATGCTAGTCTACTCACAACATAAGCTATATCAGGTCTCGTACAGTTCATCATATACATTAAACTTCCAATAATGCGAGAGTACTCAACTTGTGAAACACTTGGACTTGTATGCTTATATGTAGCACCTGTGATGGATGGAAGGAGCATTACATTTCTTGATTCCATATTGTATGTACTTGTATATTACATTCTCAATGTAATGTGATTGAGACAAAGCTAACCCATCAAGTGTTCGCAATATTTTGATTACATTTGCTTCACCTAGATCTTTCATATCGAAATTGAGCATAAGTTTGGTGGACTTAATAACTTGACTATTTGTCCCAAAGATAAGCATATCATCAACATAAAGACAAACTATCACATAGTCATTATTAAATTTTTTTATGTAGACACACTTGTCACACTCATTTATGTTGAATTCATTTTTCAACATGACTCCATCAAACTTCTCATGCCATTGTTTGGGAGCTTGTTTTATACCATATAAGGATCGAACAAGTTTACATACTTTGTGATCTTGTCATTTGTCTCGGAACCCTTCTGGTTGATCCATATATATTTCCTCATTTAATTCTCCATTCAATAACGCAGTTTTTACATTCATTTGGTGAATTTCCAAATTGTAAAGTGTTGCGATGAAAATTAACATCAATTATGATGTTATCATTATCACTGGAGAATGAGTGTCAAAATAGTCTAAGCCTTCTTTTTTACTATACGCTTTAGCTACGAATCGAGTGTTGTATTTATCGATGAAACCATAAGGTTTTATTTTACGCTTGAAGATCCATTTGCACCCAATTGATTTATGTCCAGGAGGAAGAACAACCAATTCCCAAGTATGTTTGTGCATAATGGATCCCATCTCAACAACTTCCTTCCAGAAAGAAGCTTCAGGAGTAGACATTACTTCTTTATAAATTTGAGGTTATGTTTCTAACATATAAATTAGAAAATATGGACCATATGTTTCGGACTTTCGAACTCTCTTGCTACGTCTAAGGAAGTCATTATTTCTATTTTCATTAGAATTGATACTTTGCTCACTCCCTTCATTTGACACCTCATGTGTTATTTTAGGAGCACTAGACGACTCGAAAGTCATATGTGGTGTTGATTCTATGTAATCCTTCCTATGAGAAAATACAGTCTCCATAAACACTGCATCTCTAGACTCAAGGATAGTATTAACATGAATATCATTGATACCATATTTAAACACCAAATCTTGTATGCACTGCTATTTTCAACATTTCCTAAAAAAATAACAATCACCGATTTTTGCTCCTAGTTTGCTCCTTTTGAGTGGTAGAACAGAAACCTTCGCTAAGCACCCCCACACTTTAATGTGTTTATAGGATGGTCGTCTACCATTCCATATCTCATATGGTAATTGATCAAATTTATTGTGGGGCACTCGATTTAAAATAAGATTTGCCATATGGAGTGTTTCCCCCCACAAGTTCTTAGGTAGACCGGAGTTGTTAAGCATGATATTAATCATGTTTTTCAAGGTTTTATTTTCCCTTTCAGCAACTCCATTTGATTGTGGTGAGTAAGGAGTAGTAGTTTGGTGTATAATACCATTTTGTTCACAAATCTCTGTGAATGGAGATTCATACTCACCGCCTCTATCATACCTCAATATTTTGATCTTTTCATTTACCAGATTTTCGACTTCAGTTTTGTATATTACAAACGTAATTATTGTTTCGTCTTTGCTATTTAATAAATACACATAACATTACCGTGAGAAATCATCGATAAATGTGATCAATTATTTCTTCCCACCACAAGTAGGAATTGATTTGAAATCACATAAATCGGTGTATACTAAACTCAAAATTTCAGTGTTTCTTTGTACTGAATGAAAATGTTGTTTAGTAAATTTGGCTTCCACACAAACCTTGCATTTGTGTTGTGATTTATTATCAAATTTAGGGATTAACCGTAGACTAGCCAACTTCTTCATTTTCTTAAATTTTACATGACCTAGTCTATCGTGCCATAGTAAAGGGGGCTCAAGCAAATAAGAAATAGATTTTGCATTATTAAAGACCATTACATTGGCCTTGAAAAGACCATCTGTAACCACGTCCCACATATACTTCGTTTTCTCACAGGACAAATTTCTCTGAATCAAAAACTATTTTAAAGTTATTCTCTACCAAAAGAGAACCAGAGATTAAGTTTTTTTTAATCTCTGGAACATGTAAGACGTATTTCATCGTGACGTTCTTGCCTGAGGTATATTTTAATAGCACAGTTCTCTTGCCTTCAATTGCCGAGACTGATTCATTTCCCATGAAAATCTTGTCATCGTTATTCAACTGCTCATAAGTTGAAAACATGGTCTTATCGCTGCAAATGTGGTGGGTGGCACCGATGTCAAGCCACCATGTGCGAGGATGATTAACTAAGTTAACTTCAGATACATTGGCGCTAATTTGTAACCTTTTGATAAGACAGTCAATAGTCAACAACTTCTGACAAGTTTGCTCGAGAAGACCTTTTTTGTTGTCTTCATCCTTGCGGTTTTGGTAATCATTGGCAATATGCCCATTCTTGCCACAAACATAGCAAGTGCCCTTGAACCTTTTAAATTTTGGACGACTTTTGGGGTTTACGCCATTTCCCCCATTATTCGAGAAACGCTTCCTTTTGTGAGAGTTTTTTGCTGCTTTGAACTCTCGATGACATGCGCATTTGTTTCTACCGGTGTGTGCTGGTCTGATCCACGGTTGTCTTCCTCAATCTTTAGGCGGATGATTAAGTTTTCAAAACCCATCTCCTTAGGCTTGTGTTTCAAATAGTGCTTAAATTATTTCCAATTGGGAGGGATTTTTCCAATAATAGCATCAACCAGGAAAGATTCGCTGATGATGTGGCCTTCAACATGCATTTCATGAATGAGAATTTGGATTTCTTGGATCTGGAGAGTGACAGTTTTAGCATCAGTCATCTTGTAATCCATGAACTTGTCAATGACAAATTTCTTTAGTCCAACATCCTCCGTTTTATACTTATTTTCCAATGCCCCCCACAGGTTCTTAATACTGTTTATATTACTATAAACTTTGTACAAAACTTTATTCATCGAACTCAACACGTAGTTTCGGCACAGAAAGTCAGAATGCCTTCAAACTTTAATTGCGAGGAACACTTCTTTGTGGCTCTATTGGATTTCTCCATCTTGGCTTCGGTTCATCCTTGGTAAGAAATTTTGCCAAACTCAATGTTGTTAGGTAAAACAACGTCTTACTCTGCCATTTTTTAAAATCAACTCCTTTGAATTTCTCTAACTTATCATTTTTAAGAACTTTAGTGACTCCAAAGGTCACCCCAGCAATTAAATTGGTTTCTATTTTATCTCTCATATTTTTGTCTATGTCACATAAAAACACAATTTATTTGTTATTAAATAAATCAAATTCTATCACACAGATAATTTAATTAGACTAAGTAATATAAAAACAATATCTTAATCAGAGTTCATTAATTTATAAACTATGTATCTATTTTGTACAAATTACTGTAATAAAAATAATAATATTGGTAGAGTTCTAAATTAATATAAATTCTAAAACTTACTGTACAAAATAGTATGTTGAAATTAATTGTACAAATAAAAACACATACTGTACAAAACAGTGTGTTAAACAAATTTGCACAAATAAAAATTTACTGTTAGATGATACAGACCCGAAGTCTGTAAGCCAACGCGTTTTTTTTTACCAAAGTGTGTACTTTGGATTTGACCAAAGTTTTAGTACTTTGGATATGTATGGATACGTATAGTGTACAACACAAACTCAAAGTCTGAAAACCAAACATGTATTGACCAAAGTTCTGGACTTTGGATTTGACCACAGTTTTAGTACTCTGGATATGTTTGGCTAGAGTTGTATGAAAGTGTGAAACTAATACATATTATAATATTGTCTTAAGATTGTTGGAAACAATCTATAACAGTAACAGTGAGGGGATAGGATAATCTGAAGCTTGTTTAATGCAATGTTCTTAAGACAATATTTGATCCGTCTCGGTGGAACGTTGATGGTCGTTAGTCCCCCAAGACACAATAGATTTTGTTCCTAATGCACTTTAGGACAGAAACTCAGGCGAATAGATAAGAATTGATTTTGAGATGAACATGAAAGAACTTGTTTGATTTGAATGTAAACTCTTCTTCTGTGTGCTAGGTTGTTGTTGTAATGATGAATTGCTAATATTTTTGGATATCTCAAATGGCCAATTTGATGTTTTACTTATAGCAAATGAAACACTTCGTACCTGCTGTAGAATATACAATTGAACCAACACATCTGTTGGTTTAAAGACTTACATAAAGGACCTTATGTAATGAGTTTACATAACGTACAATTTACTCATTCAATAAATAAGAAAATACAAATTTTCCAACACATCTCTGCAGACATTATCTCCTTGTCCATTATCAATAACAATAGTTTGAGGCCTAGTATTGTCGTCTTCTTTGCTTTTTTCGAAAGGCCAAGAAAGTTTCCATGAAGAACATGCAAGGACCGATAGAGCAAAAATGACAAGGCCACACAACACTGCTAGAGCTTCCGAAAAGGAAAGGGATAGAATTGTGCCCCCTAAAGCTGCCGACGGATGAAAAAGAAGATGATGTCATGTTAGAAGAGGTTTCCCCCAATCTCATTTCCTTCTTCACACAACTCCAAGGACGGAGCCATGTGGGGGCACTTGCCCCCACTGACTTACAAAAAATTATTTTATTTATTTCTAATATGCTCAACCCTGTTATACTGACGATTCCGTTCCGCTCCATCTCTTCCTTTCTCTTTGTTCCCCCTCCCTACTCCGCCCCTTTCCTCTCTTCTGCTCTCTCTTTTTGTTTACTGCAACACTAGCAACCGCCCCACCTCCTGCTCTTCCTCTCCCTCCCTCGTTGCTTAATTTAGTTTTTTTCCCATCGCCATCAGCAACCCCAACCTCTCTTTCCTACTTTGAGGAAGAATAAGGTTTAAAAAAATGTATTTTCTCGAGATGAATTCGTATCTTGAGTGCTAGTTTTGTATTTTATTCATAGAATTTTACTAGAGATACATAATTTTTGATCCATTAAATTTTTTTCTCAAGATACGTGTTTGTATCAGTGTTCTAAAAAGCGCTAGGCAGTGGGCGGGCGGCGAGCAGGTGTCTAGCGCCCAGGGGCCTAGGCGGTCTTATGTTTTGTATTGTAACTTTAATAATTTACAAAAATTAAGCATAATACCTTATCAATTAAATCCAATTTAATGCCAAGATACATATGCAAAATTTAAAAACATGAAAAATTAACAATCATGAACAAAATTTATTAAAACTCAAATGACTAAAGTTGGTCATGATGAGTACTTTATACAAAGTTGAATTTGTGGACAAATATCCAAACCTACTCTTGTAATTTTCTTTAAATTGCATGAATAACCTCAGTCATGTTTGATAAAATCTACATTACTAAAATTGGTACCGGCAGATTCTTTGAGAATTCTATTAAGTAATCATCCTTTGCTACATTTAGACATATACTGAATAAAAAACAATTAAATTGTTTATTTCTAAAAAAGATGAAAGAAAAATAAAATAAAAACACAATCAGCCTTATTAAAAAAAAAAATTTAACTCGCCCAGACCTGCCCATACTACCCAGAACCCGCCCAGCCATTAATCTGGGCGTTTTTCTACCTTCCAGCGCCTAGGTCGATTTTTAGAACACTGGTTTGTATCTCGAGGTTCATTTGTGATTTATTACTTGAAGGACATTTTGGTAATCAACACGAGCCTTTTGATAGTGAATGCACGTTAACTACTAGTCCTGGGGGATACTGCGATAGTGATTAATGATGGGGTAACCTCTGATTAGCTATTTATGATAGGTTACATATCGCAAATAACCTAATTTTTTTAGTCCATATCTAATTTTACATTTGAAATTAATTTTTCTCCGTTAACTTTATATACCAATTTAATTTGTTCCCCGTATATTTATCTTTTGTACTCCTACAAAGTAGCTTGTTGAATTCGTTGTTTTCCCCATAGATTAGATTGAGTTTTGTTTAGCAATTAGCGTTTTGTATAGTTATATATTTGTTGTTCGAATTAATTTTTTTGTTAAAGTAATTAATTATTATATTATCACTAACTAACTATGACTCATCACTCCGCCCTCCTTCAACAAAACTCTTGGCTCCGTCATTGCACAGCTCAAGTTGATTTCCTCGGGAATGAATGAACGTAGGAAGAAGAAAAAAAAAAAAAAAAAGGTAGGAGATTCTAGGGAGAACAAAAAAGAGTTTGAAATGTATAGACACGAAAAGAATAGAATGTGGGATTTCACTCATTAGTTTTTGTTTTTTGGAGTTTATCTACAACAACTAACTTCAGTACTGGTTAAAGATATTGCTGGACTCACAAGGGACATTGTTGGACTCACAACAACTAACTTCAATACTAGTGCCAAAGGTATGATGACTCAGTGGTTGAGCAGTGGCGGATGGGTTAAGGGATAAAAAATATATATAATAACAATAATAAATAAATAAATAACTTCATTGAGAGCTAATTAGCCTTGGCTCAATAGGAAGGAGATGTCCGCACAAAACTCTGCGTTTTAGGATGCTAGCCAAAATCCCTTGTGAAAATTTTAACGAGTGGTGAAATAAGATTTGTGCCTAAAATTAATTAGGTCATGTATCTGTGTCCCCCCAGAGCCAGAACCTTGGATTGTATGTAACATTTGAAATAGGGAGAGAATAGAATAGATGAGTATCTCAGCTAAGTAGGGGGGCGGGGTTTATGTAGAGAAAGTAAACTTCTAACTGTCGAGGGAATGGGCGAGGAAACCAGCGAGGGAGGGAGGACCCTCCATCCCCCTCGCGATGCGTGCCTTCCCTGCTCTGCACGCATCGTGAGGGGGATGGAGGGTCCTCCCCCCTCCCTCGCTGTTTTCCTCGCCATTTAGACTGACTCGTAGAGAAATGAATAGTTAGTTGGGTGAGAATGTAATTTAGGTGGTTTCAGTAAAATATTCATAGATGAGGAGGTGTTTTTAGTAATGGGATTATACCATGGAGTCCAAATAACAATAGCAAGGTTATCATGTTGAGCATCCTCTACAGTCAAAATCAAGGCTAACTATGGGGAAAAGCCAACAGAGCCTAATTGGAGGACCTACCTGATAAACTAAGCCCAATTTAAATAAATAAAAGTGAGAATGGGCCAATGTTATTTATTTTCTTTTAAAATGTCAGGAAATAGAATGAATAACTTTTGAATTACTATCCCCTAAATAATAATAATAATAATAATAATAATAATAATAATAATAATAATAATAATAATAATATTGTTAACTAATGTTGGGACCAGAAAAGAAGAATCACTTTTTTTTTAATTAAGGGGGTGTTTGGCATCGCACTTAAAAGCAACTTATTTTCTTATATTCGTAAAAAATACTACCTCGTACTTTTTTGCTAAAATCTTTAGCTAATATTTTTTGCTTTTGGCTTATTAAGTAATTTGACTTTTAAAATAACTATCCATCAACATATTTTTGTAACACACGTTCTCCACATATTTCATTAACTATCCATCAACATGTTCTCCACATATTTTTGCACATTGACTTTTAAAATAACTATCCATCAACATATTTCATTAAGATTGATATGGCTAAGGCTTAAGACCAAGTAGAATGGTCTTTCCTCCTTAGCCTGCTGAAGCAACTAGGGTTCTCTGATCATTGGGTCACCACCCTCATCGAACAATACATTTCCACCACCTCACTTAGAGTGCTCCTGAAAGGTTGTCCCCTTCCAAGTATCAAGCCATCTCGTGGACTGATGCAAGGAGATCCGTTATCTCCTTACTTGTTCATACTTGTGGCCGAAGCTTTATCTAGATTTTTGGCGAAAACGGAATCAAATGACCTGGTTAAAGGTATCAAACTCATAAGGCTTTCTCCCTAGCAGTCATCTGTTGTATGCAGACGACTTAATGGTTTTCTGTAGAGCATCCCTAGCCGAGCCACATAACATCAAAGGTAATCTCTCTCAGCATTGCCTTGACTTTGGACAAGCGGTGAACTTTGATAAGTCCTCAGTTTTCTTTAGCTCCAATGTGCACCATCGTCACTCCAGAATGATTATCCGAATACTCGGTTCCAAGACCTTCAATCCCAAGGACAAGTACCTGAGATCTCCTTTACTTCTCTCGAAGCACAAAGAAAGGACTTCCAATTTTTTATCGATAAAATCAATGTTCGTCTCTCCTCATGGAAAGCAAAGGTTTTGTCCCAAGCAGGGTGTACTGTAATGATTAAGGTTGTTCTTAACTCTATCCCGGTCTACTTTATGCAGACTTTTCTTCTACCCTCCGTAGTCTCAAGCCATATTGACTCGTTAGCCAGGAACTTCTGGTGGAACGGCTCTCAGGAGGGCAAATCTCGACATCTCTGCACCTGGGATAAGATTGCACAACCTCATCATTTAGGGGGGCTACATATACCCTCTTCCAAAGCAAAAAACCTAGCCCTACTTGCAAAAACTTTGTGGAACATCATGGTCCATAGTGACTCGCTACGAGCTAGGGTGCTCAAGACTCTTTATTTCAAACACGAGTCTATTCGAGATAGTAAAATCTCTGGCTTTGGCTTCATTTGTGTGGCGAAGTCATTGCTCAACCCTGAGTTTGATGCAACCTTACATGTTCTGGCAAATCCTCTCAGAAGATCAAACTCATCTTTGGAATGATTGCTGGGTGAAACCAGGACTACTTCTGAAGGATAGCCTTTTGGAGGGGACTGAAGTCAACAACCTTCCAATCAACATCTCTGAATTTTGGATTTGTCACACCAATAACACTATTTCCTGGGACACCGACCTACTTCTTCAACTTTTCCCGGCACCCGTGGTCAATGACATCCTTCGGGTAGTCATTCGCAAGTCTTTAGCCCAAGAAAAGCTTATCTGAACCCCATACAAAAAAGGGAAGCTTTCAGTTGAGAGTGCCACGCAAGCTTTTCAACCTATATGCACAGCCAACACCTCATCCACCACTATCAACCATAATCTCTCACCCCCAAGATACTAAAACCATCCTCCGAGGTATTTGGCGCATCAAAACACCTCCGAGTGCTATTCTCCATGTCTGGAAAACTTTCCAAGACTTTCTGCCAACCAGGATGAACTTAGTACGAGTTCATACCCCAGTCAAGGCCACTTGTGCCTTATGCCATGAAGCTTTTGAGGATGTGGCACATCTCTTTTTCAATTGTCTGCCAATACTTAGACTCTGGCAAAACTCCTTTCTCCCTTTTAATTGGCAACAATTGGGCACACCAATAAAGTAGGCTTAGGATTTTTTTCACATAGTGTGGCAAACATCAAAACAGCGTCTTGTGGATGGCCAAGAAATCTTGGCCCAGTTCACAGTGATTCGTCAAACAATTTGGAGGATTCCCAATCAGGTGATCTTTGATGGAACACAGCTTAATGGAACACAATTCAATGCTATTCTCAATTCGACATGGACCTCTTGGTCGAAAGTATGGTTCAAACCTCATCAAACTCTCGCCAAGCAAATGTACACATCCTTGTCGGAGGTCTTTGCTACAGCTGTTACAGACACACAAACAGCAACTCGCGCACAAGCGGACACTCCTTCCCCGTTGTACGGCCCAAGTACCAGGGAGATGTCCTCCCAAAGAGATAATCTGATCACCCAGCTGAGGGCTGCCAATACGTTCATGTGCAATCACAACCAGTCAAGCAGGAATAGGAGCGCTCTTATCATCTCTCCTCTTTCAGTGTTTGTCAGTTTTGATGCATGTTTCATTGATTCTACAAAGTAGGGTGCGGTGGGAGTGTTCACGGTGGATGCTTATGGATCTACGTTGGCTACATTAGTTGCTCTGATTATAGGCACAGTGACTGATAGCACAATGGCAGAAAGCTACGCAGCGGAGGCAGCTCTTTCACTAGTATAGGCGCAAAATTGGCATACCGGTCTTTTGTTTAGTGATTCAGTGAACCTTGTTTCAGCTATTAAAGAAGATAATGAATCATCTTTTGCTATTAATTGGGCTTGAAGACCCATAATATGTAATATTAGACATCTGTTAAGTTTGCTTTCTCAATGGGATTGTAATTATGCAAACAAGGATCTGAATATGGCTGCTCATGCTCTGGCTAACCAGACAGCCAAAACTATCTATAATATTCCTCCTATCTAATATCAGCAGGATTTCATAAAATAAAATAAAACTATCCCTTGGTTCAACTTATCTGACTAATTTATTAGTTTTCAAGTACATAAAAATTAAGTGCAGCTGAAGGTAAGTAGGTAAATAAGTCATGATTAAGGTCAAGCCCTGAGACAGATGTCTCTATGACTACAAGGTACAAACAAGGTTGAACCAAAGACTACTTACAAGCAACCCCACACATACACACACACAGAGCAGTGCTTAATTAAGTTTTGAAAAGCTCAAACAACACAGACAAAACATGCCTACCAGAATCCCCTACTAATGCGCGTGTCCAACATCTCAAAGCTTTGTATTTTCGGACCAAAAGCATCTCTCAGATCTCTAAATCCCCTTCAATTTCCTTTTTATCTTGGAGAGACGGTCTCTCAGCTCTTGCCAAGATGAAGCGCTATTTTGTTTGGCAAGTGTTGTCTGGTGAATCTATCGACCTTTGGAAAGATTGTTAGGTCAAGCCTGAATTGATTCTGGCTGATTGTGTTTCTAACTTCCAGGACCAAAACTTACCTACCAGAATCTTAGATCTCTGGACCACCTCTGCTTATCAGCATTACTGGGATTACGATCTCATTAACTCTCTATTTCCTCTCCCGGTTGCTAAAGACATTCATGACATCCTGATTAGGCCATCTGAAAGTATGAATAAACTTATTTGGCTTCCAGATAAAAAATGAATCTTTTCAGTAAAAAATGCAACCAAGGCGTTCATCAAGGAACAATTCATCTCCTCCACCTCTTCTTCTAATGCTTAGATATTAAATCCCAAGATTCTTAAGGAAATATGGCAAATCAAAGCACCTCCTAGTGCGCTACTCTTACTGTGGAAGATCAGCAAAAATATTATTCCTACAATGACCAATCTGCAACGACTTCACACCCCTATTGAAGATTGTTGTATTTTCTGTAATAACCACACAGAGGATACTACCCATCTTTTCTTCCTCTGCCCGGTCATTCATCAATTGTGGCAGATCTCTCCTATCCCGATTGATTGGCGCAATGATAATTTTGCTAGTCCTACTACTATTCTCTTTCTCAATTACATGTGGGATACTACAAACATACACAAAGATATCAAGGACGAAATGCTTGCCCAATTCACCGCCTTTCTCTTTATGGTTTGGCAGACTCGGAACAATCGGGTTTTTAACAATGTCAAATTCAGCCCTCAGGAGTTCCTATCTTCTTTTCATCGTATTTGGAAAGATTGGAAAAACTAATGATTTTCCACAAGCACCAATTCCACCACCCACGATGATGATACAATGAACTCCATTCACCATATCCTTACAACAACAGTTACGGACTTTCGGTCAAACCAATTGTCCATTTCACTCGTTGAGCCTGAATCACTCTCCTCCTATAGTCCTTTCACCGAGTCAGCCACAACTAGAATGCAACTTATTCAGGTTCAAATCCAAACAGCCAGAAATCACCCTCTTAATGCTAGATCCCTACAGCTCAGGCCCATTCCTCACCATCAGGATCCAGATACGATTGTTGTTACTTATGATGTCAGCTTTTTGCTTCTTCACAACAAGGCGTTATTGGTGTTTCTTGCGGTCAATCTCCAAGGTGAAACTATTGCTCAGGTGGCATGTCCCATTGAAGGAAAGGTAGTAGACAGTACGATGGCTGAGTGTCATGCAGCTGAGGCGGCTTTGCTTTTTATTCAAGCACGGCAGTGGAGAACAAGTTTCTTGTTGGGCGACTCCGGACAACTTATTTCCAGTATATCTGATGATTTGCAGCATCCTCGAGTGGACATGGATTGGGTATGGTGTCCCCTCATTACCAACATTCGACGATTACTTACTAATAATCCATTTTGGTTTTGTAATTTTATTTGTAGAGATCTCAATTATGAGGCTCACAAGCTAGCCACTATGGCAGGACATCAGTATTGTAATGGATTTTCTTAGTTTATATGCAATATGCTTTTATAAAAAAATATAAATAAATAAATAATAAAAAATAAAGAACCCTTTTATTTTCCTTCTTAGAGATAGAGAGAGATAGTGCTTTTAAAAGTGCCTCAGCTTTAAGGTACCATGCTTTGCCTTGTTAAAAAACCAACCTTCCCCTCTCCCACCCCAACAACACCGATCTTGACTCTCTCCTTGCTTTGTTTTGCTTTACTTTGATTTTTTTACTTGTGCAAAAGTGCATATACATTACACTTCACTTACAAAACAACACAACAAGACTGCCAATTTAAAGAGAAACGTGCATGTGGGAATATAAGATTGGGTGTATGTATGCATGCGTTCTCCACAATATCACATTAAAGTAGTGCTCTTTTCAAACCAACCTCTCCACATGAACAAATCATTTTCTATATGTAACCATGTTTTATTGTCTCCTCTTACACCTTCAATTCTCTTGCCTAGCTCTTGCTCATTCAACCATGCCTTCTTCTTCTTCTCTTCGCCTCCTCACCCCACATATCTCTACTTCTTTGCTCTTTAAGCTCTCTTGTGTTTCATGAAATGTGTATCTCAAGAAACTGTGTTTTGCTGAAGTTAATTGGAGGGGTCTACAGGAGTAGTAAACTTCTGAGATCAACAAATGTCGTCAAAGGGGGATTGAGGCTACATGGTCATGGGCGGATCCACTGTTTGGATAAGGGGGTCAATTGACCCCCTTAGGTTTTGTAAAAAATTCATTCAAGTAGTTAAAATTTCACTATTGCCCCCCTTTGAAAATTTATATTTCCCCCCTTGAAATTTCATATTGCTCCCTCTTATAAAAAGAAACATCATAGATCCCAAATCACAAGAGAAACCGAGCCTCTTGTGTCTACGTCTGCGCTCGCGTCTTGCGATATCTTCTTCACTTCTTCTTCATCTCCGTCTGAAACTGGTGAGTTTGTTTGATGTTCTTATTTCTCCATCTCCGACTTGTTGATTTTATGCCCTGGTCTTGCAATAAAAATTCCGATGAATTTCTGTAACCTAAATTCCTGAATTTAATATAGTTTTTCATGTCAACTGATTCAGAGATTCTCCATCTAATATTACAACTAACAAGAAAAGAAGAAACAATGACAAACCTACATGTCCGATGAATGTTGTGTCAATCAAAAAAGCAATTGGATCAGCTGCTAAAGCCATTGCAGCAGGCAATACAATATGAAATATCTCCAAGCCAATCTCATCCTTCTTGAAACACAATCTCACAATAAGCCTTAATGATCTTTATATAAAAGCAAAAAAATAAAAAATGTTCTACATAAAATGTTACTAAGCAATCAATCTCACACTCAAAGACAAACACACCCCATACACACCACATGTACACATTCCACACTACACACATAGTGACATACATAACCTGTTTGCAATGTACAGAAAAATTGAATTTTTTATGCTGTATATCTCCATCAGTTAAACAAAACCCAGAAAAGAAGACAAACTTTGATGCCTTTACTAATTTCTTGGAAACTTCTTATACAAATGACATCTTTTATGCTGTATACCGAGGAAATTTCTTGGAAATGTTACATCTTTTTTTGCCCCCCTTTGTCTGCAATCCTGGATCCGCCCCTGTACATGGTTCGATATATATTTCACAACCTAGTTTTATATATGTTTCATTTTCTGCTTAATTATATATTCTCACAAGTCACAACTGGTATTTCATTGGTTGATTGATTGACGCAGTCAATTATTTATTACAACCACCATTCATGTTTGATCTTTACATATTAGTTTGTGTTATTAGTCTTGAGTAGTGTTCTTGAAAAAATGAGTTTGAATTTTAAAATAAAAATGGTTCCTTAACTTTGAAACTCTCTCTCTGTTGTTTAGTCTCATATCTTCTATGTAACTCACTGTGGAGGAGTTAATAAGGATATTGTTTGGACTTGGGCTTGGACCCCAAGGGGTACCCACATTTTTGTGAAGGAGGGGAGAGTTAGACCAATGTCGGTCCACTCCACACGCGCCCGCAGCCGGCTGAGCCGGGTCGGGTCGAGTCATTGAAAATAAAAATAAAATATCTTATTTGCTGAAAAAAAGAAGACTGAGTCAAAAGAAGACCCAGTCTCTTCTCCCGCGTCGTCCCCCACGATTTTCCCTGATTCTCTCCGATTTCCACCGCCATTACAAGGATTTTTCTCTAAAAAACGATCATCTCTCAGCCTATAATACAAACGAACTCTGGGTTAATTTCATATCGAAATACATTTTCACAATTCAGTCTTTCAATTCTCAAAGAGTTTCTATTTTAGAGAAAAACACAATAGCTTCCAGAGTTCTATTTTTTAAGAATTTTGTTTAGCTTCCAGAGTTCTACTTGAATGAGTTTTGTTTTTACTAAACAATTCAAATTTCAAAGATTTTTTTTTTATTTATTGATTTTGTGATTCCGAGCAATAGGAAGTTAAGGGTGAATAGAATTATGTTCGTCAACAGTGCATGTGATTGAACGAGACAGATACAGAATTCTGGGTTGTTTTATCCTGGGGACGACGGGGCTTTCAGACTGCTTGCACAATTTTGGGCAAAGCCGCGAAACGTCTTAAAGAGACCGACCTAGTCCGCAACTCAACCCAAGAAAATTGGTAACTTCGTTCCTGTTTTAATTTGCAGCATTTATATTTTCCAACAATTTTAAGACATTACATATCTGTCATGTCTACTATTACTGAACTTGCTGCTAAGGACCTAAACATGCCCTTTTCGTTTTGAGGGTCAACATTTTAAAAGATGGAGACAAAAATGCTATTTTTCTTAACTACGCAAAAAGTCGCTTATGAACCTGATGAAACCAGCACTAAGGAATTAGATTGTTGGACAGAAAATGACTTCTTGTGTAAGGATTTTATTCTGAATGGTCTGTCTGATGAACTGTATGATTATTACTGTTCTGAAAAAACTGCTAAGGATATTTGGGAAGCCCTTAGGAAAAAATATGACACCGAGGAGGCTGGCACAAAGAAATATGTCGTCAGTCGTTATCTGAAATACCAAATGACTGATGATAAGTCTGTGGAAACCCAATCTCACGAGCTAAAGAAAATTGCTCATGAAATCATATTAGAGGCGTAACCTTAGATGAGCAATTTCAAGTAGTTGTGATAGATAAATTGCCCCCTAGCTGGAAAGACTTTAAGAATGCACTTAGGCATAAAACCAAAGAGTTCTTTCTAGAAAGTCTGATTACCCGACTTCGAATTGAGGAGGAAGCCCGGAAACAAGATCAGAAAGATGAAATTCTGATTATTTCTAACCCGAAGAAATCCACCCCTGTGGCTCTAAAACTCGGTGGAAAGACTATGAAAAGTCAGTCACAATAAAAATCGAAATAATCAGAATCGGAACAACCAGAACCGCAACCAACAGAATCAGAATCCTCCGCAAAATCAGAATGGACAAAAACACCCCTCAAGAAATGAATCAGCACAGTTCCTATGTTATACCTGTGGTAGGCCAGGGCATATGGTCAAGAACTGCCGGAATGGATCTCGTCCTACTCTGCAGGCGAACCTAACTGAATACCAACTTATTGCCATGATCTCTGAGATCAAATTTGTTGGTGGATCTGAGGGATGGTGGGTTGATTCTGGTGCTTCTCGACATATCTGCTATGACCGAGAAATGTTAAAGTCCTATTTCGAAGCTGAGGACAAGAAAGTGTTGTTGGGTAATTCCCACTCCACTATAGTTGCTTAAATTGGTGAAGTAGAGCTGAAGTTTTCCTCTGGAAAGACTGTCATCCTGTAGGATGTCCTGCATACTCAAGAGATGAGGAAGAACTTAGTTTCTGGTTACCTTCTGAACAAGGCTGGGTTTACTCATATAATAGGGGCTGATTTGTATACCATTACTAAGAATAATGTATTTGTGAGGAAAGGGTATGCCACTGATGGTATGTTTAAATTGAATGTTGATGCTAATAAAATTTCTAGTTCTGCTTACATGTTGTGTTCTTTTAATGCTTGGCATGCTAGACTCTGTCATGTTAATAAGCGAATAATTAAAAACATGAGTAACTTAGGACTAATTCCAAAATTGTCCTTAAATGACTTTGAAAAATGCAACTATTGTAGCCAAGCTAAAATAACCAAAACACCACATAAATATGTTGTTAGAGAATCTGAACCCTTAGATTTAATACATTCAGATATATGTGAACTTGATGGTGTTTTGACTAGAAATGGAAAACGTTATTTTATTACATTTATTGATGATTGCTCCGATTATACCTTCGTCTATCTAATGAAAAATAAAAGTGAAGCATTTGACATGTTCAAAATATTTTTAACGGAAGTTGAAAATCAGTTTAATAGAAAGATAAAAAGGCTTAGGAGTGATAGAGACACTGAATATGACAGCAGTAATTTCATAGAGTTTTATAATTCTCATGAAATTATTCATGAAAAAACTGCACCGTATTCTCCTGAGATGAATGGCAAAGCTGAAAGGAAAAATAGAACTCTTACTGAGTTAGTAGTTGCCATTCTACTTAACTCTGGTGTTGCATCGCACTGGTGAGGAGAGATTATTTTGACGGTCTGTTACGAGCTAAATAGGGTCCCTAAATCAAAAAGTAAAACTTCTCCTTATGAGATTTTGAAAAATAGACAACCAAACTTGTCATATTTCAAAACTTGGGGTTGTTTAGCTTATGTTAGAATTCATGATCCTAAAAGGAACAAGCTTGCCAGTAGGGCATATGAGTGTGTATTCATAGGATATGTCGTTAACAGCAAAGCATATATATTCTATAACCTTAGTGATCACATTATCATATAATCGAACGATGTTGATTTCTATGAACATAGATTTCCTATTATCTCGAGGAATAGTGGGGGTACACCCTCTAATAACGTGTCTATGATCAGGATGAATCAAAACGATAAAGCCACAGAATCTGAGCCTAGGAGAAGTAAACGGAACCGAACTTCTAAAAACTATGGCCCCGATTTCTATGCCTTTACAGTCGAGAAGAATCCCCTAAGCTTTCGAGAAGCCTTATCCTCTATAGATGCCAATTTTTGGGAAGAGGTTATTGGTGATGAAATGGACTCTCTTTAGTCTAATAGAACCTGGCATTTAGTTGACTTGCCACCAGGTTGCAAGACAATAGGTTGTAAGTGGGTATTTAAGAAGAAAATGAAACCCGATAGAGATGTTGAAAAGTTTAAGGCTAGCCTTGTAGCCAAAGGGTTTAGACAGAGAGAAAATGTTGACTTCTTTGACACATATTCTCCTGTTACCATAATTACACCTATTCGAGTGTTAATTTCTCTTGATGCAATACACGATCTAGTATTGCACCAAATGGATGTTAAGACAGCTTTCTTAATAGTGATTTAGAAGAAGAAATTTACATGGACCAACCTGAAGGTTTTGTAATTCCAGGGCAAGAAAATAAAGTTTTCAAACTCGATAAATCTCTTTACGGTTTGAAACAAGCTCCAAAACAATGGCATGAAAAATTTGATAATCTTATTATCTCACATGACTTTAAAGTGAACGAAAGTGACAAATGCATTTATTATAAATCTGAAAATGGCATTTACACTATTATATGTCTATATGTGGATGATTTGCTTATCTTTGGTTCTAATATTCATGCCGTGAATAAAGTGAAATCTTTATTGCGTGCGAACTTTGATATGAAAGACCTTGGAGAGGCGAGTGTAATCCTTGATATCAAGATTACTAGGTCTGAAAAGGGAATTTCTTTGGATCAATCACATTATATTGAGAAGATCCTAAAGAAATATAATTACTCTTATTGTAAACCTGCATGTACTCCTAATGATCCTAGTATAAAGTTGTTCAAGAACATCGGTAATGGTGTTAGACAATCTGAGTATGCGATCATCATTGGTAGCCTAAGATATGCTACCGATTGCACTAGGCCTGACATAGCTTATGTTGTGGGATTACTATGCAGATTTACCAGTAGACCTAGTATAAAACATTGGCATGCTATTGAAAGGGTTATGAGGTACCTGAAGAGGACTAAGAACCTCAGATTACACTATCAGAAGTTTCCCGCTGTCCTTGAAGGATATAGCGATGCTGATTGGAACACCTTCTCAGATGACTCCAAAGCCACCAGTGGCTATATTTTCAATATAGCTGGTGGAGCTGTTTCTTGGAAATCAAAGAAACAGACTATTCTGGCACAGTCCACGATGGAGTCAGATATGATAGCACTAGCCACGGCTAGGGAGGAAGCAGGTTGGTTAAGAAACCTGCTAGCAGAGATCCCTCTATGGGAAAGACCGATACCAGATGTCTTGATCCATTGCGATAGTACCGCGGCTATTGCAAAGATACAAAACCGTTATTATAACGGCAAGATACGAAAAATACGTCGTAAGCACAGTACGGTTAGAAAGTTTCTATCTACTGGTGCTGTGAGAGTGGATCATGTACGTATCCTTTGACGAAAGGATTAGCTAGAAAGAAGGTTTTCAAAACCTCGAAAGGAATGGGACTTATACGTGCATGGCCTTAAAGCACGGGCTTTTTTAGACTTCACCCTGGTAAGGTTGTGCGTGTAATGTTGTTAGAGATAGAGTTCAAAACTACGAGTTACTCTAGTATAATCTAAATCATGAACACTACGCAAGACTTCAAGTTGAAAGACATTTTTGCTTATGCACAGTCTTATATTTATAGATTGCTCGATGGAGAAATGTTTTTTTTTTAATTCAAGTGGGGGATTGTTGAAAAAAATGAGTTTGAATTTTAAAACAAAAATGGTTCCTTAACTTTGAAACTCTCTCTCTATTGTTTAGTCTCATATCTTCTATGTAACTCACTGTGAAGGAGTTAATAAGGATATTGTTTGGACTTGGGCTTGGACCCCAAGGGGTACCCACACTTTTGTGAAGGAAGGGAGAGTTAGACCAATGTTGGTCCGCGCGCACCGCCGCCATCCGACCGGGTTGGTCGGGTCATTTCGAGATTAAACCATTCTTTTTGCTGAAATTTTTATTTGAAAAAAAAAAATAAAAATTCTTATTTGCTGAAGAAAAGACCCAGTCTCTTCTCCCACGTCCCCCCCCCCCCCCCCCCCCCTGATTCTCTCCGCGAAAGCGATCCTCTGTCAGCCTATAATACAAACGAACTCTGGGATAATTTCATATCGAAATACATTTTCACAATTTAGTCTTTCAATTCTCAAAGAGTTTTTGTTTTAGAGAAAAACGCAATAGCTTTCAGAGTTCTATTTTTTAAGAGTTTTGTTTAGCTTCCAGAGTTCTACTTGAAAGAGTTTTTTTTTTTACTAAACAATTCAAATTTCAAAGAGTTTTATTTATTTATTGATTTCGTGATTCCGAGAAATAGGAAGTTAAGGGTGAATAGAATTTTGTTCGTCAACAGTGCATGTGATTGAACGAGACAGATACAGAATTTTGGGTTGTTTTATCCTGGGGACGACGAGACTTTCAGACTGCTTGCACAATTTTGGGTAGAGCCGCGAAACGTCTTAAAGAGACCGACCTAGTCCGCAACTCAACCCAAGAAAATTGGTAACTTCGTTCCTGTTTTAATTTGCAGCATTTATATTTTCCGACAAGTGTTCTATTGTAATACTTAATATTGGTGAAATAACGTCACAATGATGCACTTTGAGTGAAGATTGTAAGTTATTAGTGTTAGTAATTAATGGTATTGAATTGTACTTGAATATTTAGAGTTTATACACAGCTTACTCCCTCATCCTCTCTCATTTATCTATCTTGCGTATCTTTTTTCTTTAAAGCTTTCAGCTTTGTACTAAGAAAATGAACTTAATTTAACCCTTTACCATAGACAGGGCCAGGGGAAGCTTAATTGGGGATAGTTTTATTTAAGCAAGTAGACCTTCAGTTAGAAATTTGATCAAACAGATAGGATAACTGGTAGGTAAGTAAAATAATTGAAATGTCCTCGAGATTTTTTTTTTCTTTCATTCATATTATACAGTTTAATTTCATTTCATTAATCAAATTCCAGTCAAATATTCATATATAGTAATTCATAGTAGTTCTCCACACTACTGTAATCATAGTCAGAATGGAATTAATGTTTTAACAATTTGGAGTTTTGGACAAAAACTACAATGACATAAAATATTCAAGTGTCAGGTGGATAATTCTTTGTTTTATTTTGGCAAAACAAGAACTTGAGTATAACATTCAGGTTCTAGTCGAGATGCTCAAGTATACTGTCATTTATATGGTTAAACTTTCGGAATGTCTTGATGTTTAGTATAGTCTTGGCAAGTTTCGCACGTACGGATGGTTTCCTTAGCATTCAAATACAGTTCATTCGATCATTTTAAGAGCCAGAGCTCATTCATAGTTGTTTTTTTTTTCTTGCTGACCTACTCATTTACATGACAAAAGACACCATTTACCACAAAATCTATACCAATAAAACAGGCACTAGAGGTGAGTCTGTTATCTGTATTGGGTAACAAAACTTCACAATGGGTATATACTCGTCGCCAAAATCTTCAAAAATGAAGAGTATTGGCACATGACAGTGGTGAAGCGCCTTTCTAAAAACCACAAAGGATATTTTTTCTTTTTATGAAACTAGAACTACTTTTAAGGCACTAGACTCCCTTCTTGATCAGTAAAAATAGTCCAAGTTCCAACCAAAGAATAACCAAACATGATATGTCATTTTGCGTGAAACTTTAATTCCCTTTCAAATACTCCCTACCTTTGTAATGCAAATACAAATAGTACTTCCCTACATGCATTTACATGAACATTCACCAACTTAGATGATCGACTTTCATAATTCACAATAATCAAGCCATGCACCAATGTCCAAAGTGAGTGATATCATCACAAACTATATGTCCCACAAGAGGCAAATTGATAAACCCCTTTCAAAGGTGAGATGGGACAAGATGTCCAACTATATTTAAAAGAACATCAAAGCCAACACTTTTTCATCGAGTTTGTTGTTGTTCTTGACTTTGTGGGGGATTACTTAAGCTAGGTGATATACTGAAAGGACCATTATAACTCATGGAGTTGAGTTGGTGACAGGTCTTAATCAACATGCGACTCTCTCTCAATTCTGAAATTGGGGCAAAGTGAAATAGGTTTTTCTTTCTTGTGGGGATTTGTTGGTATATTGTGGGATGGGAAGAGAAAATTTAACTAATCCCTCTAAAAAAAATAATCAATTAAGGATTAATCCCTAAAAATATCGTATTGCAAATGGGCCCTAGACTAGCGATCAAAATCCATTGATTGTTACTGCCTTCACGTGCCTGTTTTATGTGACAAAAATGCCCTTAAAGCTATTTCACATGGTTCGCACGCGAGACTCATTTGATGAGAAATAGTTTCGATCTGGACCATCCACTCAAAAGGTAATCAACGTGGACCAACCTGGATTATTTTTTTGAACAAGTAACCATATTTTAGGACAAAAAAAGCTTGAGCAAACCCAAGTTTTGAACTTAGGGTTTTATAATATAAAAGTTGCGTAAAACCTATATCTGAGTTATTTCATCCATAGATTTCAGCTTAGAACGCCATCATAGTGGTAAGTCAGTGGTTTTTATTTTAATTTCAAATTTCTTTGTTTAGAGTTGCAGGTCATCTTCAACTCTCGCAACTCTGTTTTGTTTTTTTTTTTTTTTTTTGGGGGGGGGGGGGGGGGGGGGGGGGGCATTATTAAATTCAAATTTGGTATATGGGTTAAATTACTGTCAAGATTTATAATAAAGGGGTAAGTATGATAAAATATCTTTGTTTTCTATGCAGATTCTATGTGAACATTATCTTCAGCATGATCATACAAGTGAAGATTGCCTTCATTTGTATTATGTTTGTCCCATATGCACATTTGTTGAAGATTATTACATGCTTCTGATGAGGCTCATGTTTGACGGAAAATAGTCAATGGGAACTAACAGGGATTATATGTGTGCATGCAATGCTGACTATGGTCAATCAGAAACCAAATTCACAGAGTAATTAACATTTCATACGCAATTTTACACCTTGTAGTTATTATCCCCTGAATGCTTATAACCTGAAGTGTGTATGTTGCAGATATTGTAGCCCATACTACTTTGTGAGAGCTTATGTGGAGACACGTGCAAGGGGCATCGTCAGCATTCCAAACATGAGAGAGTGGACTAATGTAAGTGCATTTGATTTTGATGAGTTTCTTCTAAGCATTGAATTTGATAAATGGCGTCGTACCCATGCTTTTCTGATGGCTTTCATCTTGCAAGCACCATACTTGGTGTTACCACCTGAAGTGAAGAGGCTACTAAGAAGACCTAAAACTCAGAGAAGATCGGATAAGGATGAAGAAGCTCATACTCAGAGAGAAGCAAAATTTTGCAAGAAGTGTGGGATGGAGGGACATAATGTGAAGACTTGCAAGAATCCTCCCAAGGAACAGACTAAAGGTACACCCAAAACCTATTGTGGATGCAAATTTCCGTCGGATCACGTGCTGATCACACGGAGCAATCTGCATAAAATAGAATCATGTGTTGTTCACGTGGAGTAATCTGCATAAGATAGAAGTTAATTCTTGACACCGGTGTGGTGCCTGCCACGGGGACTCCGATGCCAAAGTTAGAATAATGTCTTCAGAAAAATGTTTATATTTGTATGATCTACAATGTACACACCCATTATTAAATTCAAATTTGGTATATGGGTTAAATTACTGTCAAGATTTATAATAAAGGGGTAAGTATGATAAAATATCTTTGTTTTCTATGCAGATTCTATGTGAACATTATCATCAGCATGATCATACAAGTGAAGATTGCCTTCATTTGTATTATGTTTGTCCCATATGCACATTTGTTGAAGATTATTACATGCTTCTGATGAGGCTCATGTTTGACGGAAAATAGTCAATGGGAACTAACAGGGATTATATGTGTGCATGCAATGCTGACTATGGTCAATCAGAAACCAAATTCACAGAGTAATTAACATTTCATACGCAATTTTACACCTTGTAGTTATTATCCCCTGAATGCTTATAACCTGAAGTGTGTATGTTGCAGATATTGTAGCCCATACTACTTTATGAGAGCTTATGTGGAGACACGTGCAAGGGGCATCGTCAGCATTCCAAACATGAGAGAGTGGACTAATGTAAGTGCATTTGATTTTGATGAGTTTCTTCTAAGCATTGAATTTGATAAATGGCGTCGTACCCATGCTTTTCTGATGGCTTTCATCTTGCAAGCACCATACTTGGTGTTACCACCTGAAGTGAAGAGGCTACTAAGAAGACCTAAAACTCAGAGAAGATCGGATAAGGATGAAGAAGCTCATACTCAGAGAGAAGCAAAATTTTGCAAGAAGTGTGGGATGGAGGGACATAATGTGAAGACTTGCAAGAATCCTCCCAAGGAACAGACTAAAGGTACACCCAAAACCTATTGTGGATGCAAATTTCCGTCGGATCACGTGCTGATCACACGGAGCAATCTGCATAAAATAGAATCATGTGTTGTTCACGTGGAGTAATCTGCATAAGATAGAAGTTAATTCTTGACACCGGTGTGGTGCCTGCCACGGGGACTCCGATGCCAAAGTTAGAATAATGTCTTCAGAAAAATGTTTATATCTCTATATTTGAAGAGAGAATTATGAATCAAGAAAGATTTATAAACATTTTTCTAAAGACATTGTTCTAACTTTGGCATCGGAGTCCCCGTGGCAGGCACCACACCGGTGTCAAGAATTAACTTCTATCTTATGCAAATTACTCCACGTGATTAGCACGTGATTCTATCTTATGCAGATTGCTCCGCATGATCAGCACATGATCCGACGGAAATTTGCATCCACACCTATGTTCTAAGATTGAGAAGGGCAATGAACAATAGGCCAATGGGTTCCAAAAGTAGTAGAAGGGGTAGAGGTAGAGATGTTGAAGCTCAACTAATATGGGAACAGCCTTAAAGAGGCCCAATGCTCAACCAAAGGGTCCTACTGCTCCAGACACATAATGTACAGTCTACAATGTACACACCCTTAGCCCTAGTTGAATCATTAACAAGACAGAGCTTTCAACAAGGTGTGAGACCTTCTCCAATCAAGGTTAGAGGCATGGGCATGGGAAGGGACAAGGGCAGATGTAGGGGGCAGACATGTGAATATGGACTGACTTTTTTGGAAGTGCACCCTTTCTTGGTTGAATGCAACAGTGGAATTCATGTTGTAGAATGTACCATGCGAACACTTTAAATACTTTAATTTTTTTGTTCGGGACTTGGTAGATACCCATGTTGACATGTGGCTGCAACCACTTTCTGGGGTTCTTGATGGTATGTTAATGGCTTGACAAGATATTGGAACCACTTTTTATATGACAGGGTAGTTTTAGTTGACATCATTTACCTTTGGAACAAGTGCTTTTGAATGTTGGTTGCATTTGAATGTTCTGTACAAAATTCATTTGTTGAATATGATGTAGCTTTGCAACATGGTGCATTTATATGTAGCTTTGGAACACGGTTCATTTGACACAAGTTCATTTGTAGTTGTCAATGTTTATTTGTATTGTTATCTTTAAGCAAGATTAGAAGCCTTGCATATAGTTGTCATGTGCAAAAGCATTTGTATTCACATTCTTCGCATTTTTACATACATAACTTTTACATTTGCATATGTAATTATCAGTACTTGCATTTGACTTTACTTGAATTTACATAATTGCCAACATGAGTGAGCTCATTACAATGCTCTGTTTTACATTATTCAAACCAGCGACCTAAGGATGTATGATAAGAAACCCACTATAGTCCTCCGTTCTACCAATTGAGCTAAAGCCAGTTTGATGGTTACTTGTCAAATCTTTATTCATACTTCATAATATTTGTTTACAAAACATATTCTGCATTGCATAACTTAAAAAAATAAAATAAAAAATTACATTATGTGGAGGAGCTCTACGTGCACGTATATTCATTATTTTTTATTTTATTATAATAATTCAATAATAACCAAAAGTTAAAATATTAGGAGATTTGACTAAATATTTATAAGCAAAATAATCATAAAAATTATTTATATTTTTAATTTAATTAATTAAAAGGTTAAAGATTATTATGGAGTAAAATATTATTACCAAAGATTACACTCTCACAATGTGTAAGGGTATATTTATAGTTTATAGGTAATTGAGGGTTTCAAATCAATTATATTAGGAGCTTAGGTATAATTAATCAATGTTTAAGAGGGTTGATTTTTATTGTAAAAAGTATGAAATGTAGAGTGCAAAATGAAAATTTTTAAAGTTAGATGTAAGGGCATACTTATAACTTATAGATAATTGAGAGACTTCAAATAAATTATGTAAGAATCTAATTATAGTTTATCATGTTGGGAAGCATTTTTAGATTAGGGCAAACATCGTCAAAGAGTTTCCTAGTTAAGGGTCTTTTGGCTGGTTTCAACTTTGTAATAATATTTCAGTTATTGAATTTTATTCCTTTGTTGTTGAATATCATGTCTCAGATTTGGGGAAATGGATAATCCTATGTGGATATAAGGATTTTGTTTTCTCAAAAATTAAAACGTAATAGTTTGGTATCAGAGCATATTTTGCTAGCCTAGGCTGAGTAGAATATAGGTGATCCTCATAATGTAGATATGGGTGAGTTAGAGTAAAGATATCTAAAGATTAAGTAGAGGATAATGAACCTTAAACCTTTAGGAGTGTTTCTGCTCTCAGTTGAATCTTGTAAGAAGATTCCTTTGACTTGTATGTGGGTAGTAGCCATATTTTCTTTTATACGTAAATATTGATGTCAATTTTGTTCGTTTAGTTTTTCCTTTTGGCTCTTTGTTATCATGCATGTTACTTAGCGTTTCTTTCATCTAATCTCGAATGAGATTCCTTTTGAGTTATATGTCGTCGCACCCCGTACCTACCATATTTTATAATATATATTTTTTGTGATTGTCTTCATGAAATTATAGGCATGTACATGGGCTAAATGTTTGTCCTTGTTATGTGTGATTTGTTTCTTAAAGAGTGTTAGTAAAAAATATATTCAGGAATGGTTTAATATTTGGACTCTATTATTGCTTCATTCGATAAGTTTTTCACTTTAAATAGAATTAGTTAACTAGTTATCCCCTCCACCTAATCTCGAGACGAAATTCATTTGAGATATATATACTGTAGCACACATACTTTTCCAATGGTCTTGATAAATATTTTGTACATGGAGCTTTGGTTTTGCACTTTTGTGAAAATAATATAAATTACTTATGTTGTAGCCACGTAGTATCTGAATGTTTGGTTGGTTTGAATGAGATGAAATTCTAAGTAGATTATAGTATAAGAAGAAGAAAAAAATTCTAATGGAATTGCATTATTTTTAAAATCTTATTTCATTACTTAGTGTGTTTTTCGAAATTCATTTATCTATCTTACCTTTCGAATCTCAAGTCGAGATTCCATTAAAGGTTTGTATAATGTAACGACCAATTTTTTTTACTATTTTAAAAATAACAACTTTATAGATTAATTTTCATCAATACTTAAAATGGTTTGTTTGCTGCATTAAAGTTTCTAAAATAAAAAAGGATATTTATTTATAATTTTATGAAAGCATGATATTTGTGAAATACATAAAGTAGTTTATTTTGTATAGAGTATAATTAATGTGTTTCGTGAGTATGATCTATTTCTATAAATATTTTCATATATAAAATGATTTTTGATGATTTGTTTAAATAATTGTTTTCATGAAAATATTTGGGTGTAAATAATGACAGTAGGGTTTTCAGTTTTAACATAGCTATGGTGCTAGCTGTGAAGAGAGGGAGATCCATGGCATGTGGTTTGTAGAGAGAATAGAGAAAAGAAAATGAAGAAAATAGAAGAAAGGGATGAGGAAGATGGAGAAAGAGGAGAGATTCATTTCCATCTCTGCTATAAAATAAAATAAAAAAATAAAATAAAATAAGACAATGTTCAAAAAGAGGGCTTGCGATGAACGTACAGTTTTGCGATTTCGTGTGTGTGCATTCTCGTGTTTGGTGATTGAGGACTTTTGATATTTTCTTCTTTAATTACTTAAACCCTAGTTATAGCTTAACCTTATTTCGAATAGATCATGAAAAATTATTATATTATTATATGCGTTATTTGAATGATATCTTATTTACTATGAAAGGAGAGAACCCACATTTTAGACTTAATACGATGTTGTACGTGTGGCTTGACTTGATATGTGTGGTTTGAAGATAGAAATCAGGGTTTTATTTGAAAATAAGATAAAGTGTACCCTTGCTTCGATTCTTGGCTTAAATCAAAGATTTAACAATTACGTAATGTTAGAAAAATAGTATAAATTATTTTGTAGCTGGAAACAATAAAGTCATTCACGTGTTATGTAAAACATCATTCTACACAATTTCTTGCTTTGAATTTTTCCTGATTCTGAACAATTTGGTCAGAAAAATGGTATTTATATTCTGACAGCAAATATCTTACATATTATACTAGAATTGTTCAATTCCCTTTCAAACTTGAAATTGATCGTTACGCATATTGATACATGATGTTCTTATTTTGTGGTATGTCATTAAAAGGTTAGATATGTGGATGTGATTGAATTTAGTTTTTGCATTGTTGTGTCATGAACATGTTGAGTAGGTAATTGAGACTATTGGGTGGGATACACCCAATTTGCAAAAGTTATATTTTATTTTGACGATCTTGTTATTTCTATTTTATTATTGTTGAGATTATACATTTTGCATTGCTGCTAAATATTTGGATTATACTCTTTGTTCTAGAGAAGTTATTCATGAAAAATGTTATGATCCCAAGAAGAATGAGTGGATTTGTTTATGATTGACAAAGTGTGTTTGTGTAAGAATTGTGAGATAACAATAAGCAATATGAATAACCTTGAGCTTAAAAACCTAAATTACATTAAATTGTAACTATCATACCTCTTG
This sequence comes from Berberis vulgaris, assembly GCA_963556465.1. NCBI lineage: Eukaryota > Viridiplantae > Streptophyta > Magnoliopsida > Ranunculales > Berberidaceae > Berberis > Berberis vulgaris. The sequence goes on from OY747124.1 coordinate 44,806,662, forward strand.
TCGTTTATGATATCCTTCCCCTATAGAGAAACCAAGTAACCTTCAGGTTGAGTTTTGTAGAGTAGGGCTTCTTTTTCTTAAAATGAAACTAAGTAATCATCGGGTTGGGTCTTGCAGAAAAGGGGTGGTTTTTTAAATGCCTAAAATATACTTTATTATTTATCCATAAAAAATGTAACGTGAGATCTTATGCACATTGTTAACCCAGGAGTGGCTTTTATGATACTCATATAGTTAGGAGTATCCATGGATGCATGCCCGTATGTGATGTTTCCACTTAGGCATGGATGATGAGGAAGTTCTCTTTTATATGATTGACATACGGACATGCATGTTCAGCACGAAAGTGGTGCGAATGTGGTATGATCTAATGTGATCAAAATTTATTAAAAATGAATAATTTGTTTAAGACAAATAAGGTATGGACATGACAGTTAGTTGATAAATTCAAACCAATTGGTAACTTGGTTAGGTATGAATTTTTATAGTTAAGTTAAAGAAAATTTTGAACATTTTTGTGAAATGCATATTTTCTACACCTGAGTTATTCAGGTTTTTTTACTGTACAGTCTGTAGGAAATTAGGGGTTTGAGGCATTTTGAATGCTCAAATTACTTTGTTTCTCGAGTTTTAGCGGGTTTGAGGCATTTTGAATGCTCAAATTACCTAGTTTCTCGAGTTTTAGCGAAAGACGATGTTCTGAACAATTTATTATTTGAGTTTTCCCAAATTCTGACTAGTTTGGTCAGAAATCACAAATTTCTGACACAATAATAAATTGAGAATTTTCATCTATTTGTTTTTAACCGTTTTGTACAGGATGACAAATCTACTAACATTTTTGCAGGTAAGACTTAACATTGTCAACCTCCACAGAGTAAGTATAGATAAGATAAATATCTACCATAGGTATGATAGAAATTTAACTAGCATCAGACGTTTGCTTATACAGGGTGTAAGGAAAAACCTATCTCCAATTGCAACTACGTCCTCAATCAATTATTTCATTGTTTGTTTGCTTGTTTATTTACTATTTTATTTGTGATTTATTTAGAAATGAGAGTTACAAAGCTTACCTAAATGAGCTTTTGCTTCTAGGTATGTTCTCATTGGAAAGTAGCCAATTAGTCTTTCTCAGATTAGAGAGTTTTTGGGCAATGTTATTGGAGTTTTTCTTTTGTGGGGCAAACATCATCAAAGAGTTTCTTGATTAAGCATCTTTTGGTTTGTTTCAACTTTGTAATAACGTTTCAATTGTTTTAGTTGAATTTCACGTTCCAAATTTAAGGGAAATAGATAACCTATGTGGATATAAGGATTTCGTTTTCTAAAAAATCAGGGCGTGATAGAGCCTACATAGATAAGTAAAAAAGAAGATATTCTTAACAACTTGAATAGTAACAGCCAATGACAGAACCCTGCATAGATTATATCAGCTGACTACAAAGGATCATACTCAAGTAGGGATGGCAGTGGGGCGGATTTTCACGGATATCCGCCCCACTCGCCCCGTTTAGGGCGGATTTGGTTAAGGGGTCTCACAGCGAGGTCGAAGGTTGCCTCAAGGGTGGTCTCGGCCTCAAATGGTGGTCTCGCAGGGTGGTCGAAGGGTGATCTCGGCCTCAAGGGTGGTCGAAGGGTGGTCCAGTCGCAAGGTGGTCGAAGGCTCTGAGATTTGGGGAACCGCTTTGTCGAAGGGTGGCCAAGTCGCAGGGCGGATTTGGGGAACCACTTTTCCTGACGGATCGGGGATGAATTTGCTCAAATCCACCCCAATCCGCCTCGTTGCCATCCCTATACTCAAGTAATCAAAGCATTCTTTGCTTTAAAATCGAAGACAAGCAGCCAGAGAATCACTAGTCTGTATCAACAGCTCCAAACAACTTTAAGCGTTTTTGAATTTGTAAGAATGGTGAAAGGATCAACCCTGCAGAAGGGATCACCAGAGGAGCTCCCAAAGTTTGGGAGTTTACTCTTGCATCTAGATTATCATACAGTAATCTCCATAAGCATTTCTGTAGCAAACTTCAATATGGTTGTCCTATGCAGTGTTGCAGAATGAGCTATATGTAATAAGATATCTCCGAGAGTTGGATGTATAATGGCCAAGTTATACATCTCCAACAACCCTTAATCACTAGCTCGCCCCTCCCTTCTCCCCCATTTTAGTTTGCCAGTTAAGTCAGACAACAGCCTTGACGTTGTACATTGCTTGTACATTTTAGCCAAAATGTACGAATTTGTACCACTGTTGGAGGCTCTATCTTTGGAAAAATGTCTAAATCAGCCACCACCACTTGTATATGGACTGCTGTTGGAGAGGCTCTAAGAGGTGGTTTATAGGAAAGAAGGGTGTCCTGAACTAATGACCTTGCCTTCAATGAATTCAGAACAGCTCAGCTCAGTCAAGATTAGGAAGAACAAGGTGAAGAACTACTCTCAGTTTTTTAAAGTTTCAAACATTACCTAGTTGCTAACATTGCATTACATGAGCATCTTCTTGGAAATGCGAACTGAAGCAGGCATATTGAATTAATGTACAAGGGACCTGCATGCATGCACCTAACTGTAGTAGTTCATTAATAAGAGTATATGATTTTTGTAAGGGAAATATCTACTAATGCAAATAATTCTAACACTAGTCCTGGATCTAGGAGGTGATAGTGAATGGCTAAGAACGCTATGCAAGTAATAGCAAACAACAAGCAATATGCAGAAAATAAAGATGACACCGAGATTTACGTGATTCGGCTTTGCCTACTCCACGGACGACTCTGTAACTATTTTATTGATATGAAAACACCTACTTGAATATTACAACGTTGTCAAGCAACGATCCTTGAGATTACCCAATCTCAAGCAAACAATACCACAAAAAGTTTGACGAAACTTGCAAACGAAGAACATCCGAAATCACCCGATTCCAATCCTTCTACTTGGCTACTGTTTCATGCTGCACACACCAATTCACACTGAAACACGCAGCCCGTTTCACGCCGTGCTTGCTGCTCCCTTTCACGCCGTGCAGCAGTGTTGTATGTGTTGTTGTTGCGTTGTGTTGTTGTTGTTGCGTTGTGTGTTGCTACTGATCGCTGTGTGCTGCTGCTGATCGTTGTATGCAGCAGCTGATCGTTGTATTTCTTACAGCTTCATGTTGTGTATGTGTTGTCTTTTAAAGAGAGAAAGATGGAGGACTTGGAGTCCCACTTAAATTGTGAGCCAATAACGACCTAGTCTAACTCTTCCCAATAAATTGGGAACCAATCAAACCACACAAGGACTTGGAGTCCTTATTTGTGAAGGACTGTGAGTTCTTCTCTATCTCTGTCTCACAATCTCCACTTTGGCGAACAATTTCAGGCCACCACACAAACAATCACATAAGCATTTCCACCTTGGCATGAAAAACCGCCAAGACCCATTTCTCGATCACGAGAATCATCATCATGCCCCTAAGGGCCTTGCCCCCTGGGGCGTCAACATTGAGAGAGTTTGATCAAGTTGAGACAATGCTCAAACTTGATCCTTGGAACTGCCTTTGTCAACATATCAGCTGGATTGTCTCTAGTACTCACCTTCTCCAAGAGAACCTCGCCATTCTCGATAACATCCCTTAGAAAATGATACCGCACATCAATGTGCTTCGTCCGGGCATGATGATCTCGGTTCTTCGCCAAATCGATAGCATTCTGACTATCACATAACACTGTCACATCATCTTGAGTAACACCCAAATCACTAACCAAGCCTCGAAGCCAAATGGCTTCCTTTACTGCCTCTGATAGAGCCATGTACTCTGCTTCAGTAGTAGACAAAGCAATTGTAGACTGTAACTGAGACTTCCAACTCATCGGACCCATCGCCAATGTAAAACAATAACATGTAGTCGATCGACGCCTATCAAGATCACCAGCATAATCCGAATCAACATAACCTCGGATCAAATTTAACAAATTTCCTCTCATTTACTAAACCAACATTCAGCGTACCCCGAAGATATCTCAATATCCACTCCATTGTCTGCCAATGTTGTTTTTCCGGGTTTAACATAAGCCTACTAACCAGATTGACTGCATGAGCGATATTCGGACGTGTGCAGATCATGGCATACATAAGACTACCAATTGCACTAGCATAGGGAACTTGTGACATGTATTCCTTCTCATCCTCTGTGCTAGGAGACAACTTACCCGAGAGCTTAAAGTGAGCAGGCAAAGAAGTACTTACCGGCTTAGACGTATCCATGTCAAAACGGTGAATAACCTTCTCTAAGTATTGTCTGTCCTTCTTCCTATCTTTCACTATCTCGACCCCAAGTATTTCTTCGCTGAACTAAGATCTTTCATCTCAAACTCCAGGCTAAGTTTCAACTTCAATTTATCAATTTCTTTCATGTTCTTCGCAACAATGAGCATGTCATCAACATAAAGTAAGAGAAACACGAAAGACCCATCCTTGAGCTTCTGTGTGAATACACAAGGATCATACTGACTCCTCGCATATCCATGCTCAATCATGAAAGTATCAAACCTCTTGCACCACTGCCTCGAAGATTGCTTCAACCCATACAGTGACTTCTACAGTTTGCATACATTTTCTTCCTTACCAACAACAGCATATCCATCGGGTTGAGACATGTACATGTCTTCCTCCAAATCTCCATGCAAGAAAGCAGTATTGACATCAAGTTGCTCGAGCTCTAAGTCAAACTGCACTGCTAAAGCCAAAAGGACTCGAATAGAAGTGTGTTTTACCACCGAAGAGAATACTTCATTGTAGTCCACATCTTCTTACTGTGCATATCCTTTAGCCACCAATCTTGCCTTGTATCGTATACATGTCTGTACAAGTACCCCTGAAATATGGAATCTCGTATTTCACTGTGGAAACCCACTTACACCCAATTGGCCTCTTTCCTTTAGGGAGTGTCACAAGCTCCCATGTATGATTCTTCTGAAGAGATAACATCTCCTCATCCAAAGCTTCATTTCACTCCTCTTTCTGAACACTTCGCAAAGCCTGCGTATATGTGGTAGGAACATAATCATACCCATCAAGAATTAAGAATGCGCAAGTTGCGCCATCCTCATAGCCAAATCTAAGTGGTGCATGTCTGACTCTAGGTTCACTGCCTGTTGCTAAAGACAGTGTTTGTAATTGTTGAACCTGTCGTTGTGTAGGATCCATATCCCCATCAGTAGGAACCTCATCTTCTGCATTGTCTCATCAGGCATCATATATGTATCGCTCCTTCCCTCAATAGAAGGAACATCATGCTCTGTGTGAGATCTAGGACCTTCAATCTCCACCTGCAGAGAATCTCCAAAATCCTCATTTTCATCATAGCTATCACCCCTCCAAATAGGGGAACCATCTTTGCATCTCTCACGCTTTGCCTGTAAGAAAGTCTCCTCATGAAACTTCACATTTCGACTGATCACAAACTTCTACAAGTCAGGGCATCATAATCTATATCCTTTTACATTATCTGGATAACCGAGAAAAATAGCTTTCCTGACCCTTACTCAAATTTTATCTTCCCTAACATGAAAATATGTTGGACAACCAAATACTTTCAAATTTGAAATAATCTGAAGAAATACCAGACCATACCTCCATAGGAATTTGAGACTCAATAGTTGATAAAGAAGAGCGGTTAATGAGATAGCACGCCGTGTTTACTGCTTCATCCCACCATATTCTGCCCAAACCTGCATTAGACAACATGCACCGTGCTCTCTCCAACGGGGTACGTTTTTCCGCTCTGCTCCCACGTTCTATTGTGGTGTCAACTTCACTGTAAAGTGTCTTCTAATGTCATGTTCCAAACAAAACTGCTTCAAGGGATTCTCGGTATACTTACCGCCATTGTCAGATCTCACTACTTTGATCGCCCTTCTAATTTGTTTCTCAATCAAAAGCTTTCCACTTCTTAAAGATATCAATGACTTCATTTTTATGTTTCATGGTATACACCCATACTCTCCAGTTGAAGTCATCGATGAAAGACACAAAATACCTAAAACCCCCCTTGGATGCGACTCTAGAGGGTCCCCAAACATCAATGTGGATGTAATTCACAATACCCCACAATGCTATGAGTAGCATCGCTAAAATTGACTCTACACCGCTTCCCATAGATGCAATGTTCAAAGAAATCAAACTTTGCCATTTTATCACCGTTAAGCAAGCTCTGCTTGCTTAAAGTTCTTAGTCCATTCTCACCTACATGCCCTAATCGCGTGTGCCATAACTGTGTGCACGTCAAGCTTTTCTCATCAACAACTGTAGAAACCATAGCTCCACCTTCAACTATACCTCCTTGAAGGAAATACAAATTGGCATGCCAAACCGCTGTCATAAGCAACCTGTCACCAAAATAAACAGTGCAATACCCATTCTAACCAATATACTTGTAGCCCTGAGCTTCAAGCACCTCAAGAGAAATCAGCCTCTTTGAAAGAGCTGGAACATGACGTACTTCGATAAGTTGTCTACATGACCCATCTGTCAATTGAAATTTGACTGTACCAACACTCATTGTCTTGCAAAGCCGAGAGTCGCTCATTTTAACTGAACTGTCCTTAACCTCGCGATAAGTGCTGAACCATTCCCTTACAGGACACATATGATACGAAGCTTTTGTATCCAACATCCAACCGTCGTACAAATGATCATAAGATTTTGCCATCAGTGCATCTGCTAAATCACCCCCGATTAGAATATCCTCTACCACATCCGGTGTCTCAACAACATTCACTACACCCTTACTCTCATTATCTTGCTTATTGTGATTATCCTTCTAATCTGGACAATTCCTTATATAATGGCCTTTGCGCTTACATTTGTGACATTCAACCTTAGACATATCTCTGCCTTTTGATTTAGACCGGTTCCTTCTGTAGTTGTTCCTTTTGTAATTTCTTCCTCTTGTCACCGAAAGACCATGTGCTTGAACCTCCTCATTTGAAACACTCTTTCTAGAAGCCTTTGCAAGTACAACTTGAACAATATCACTATCCACAAATTTCTCTTTCTTCAATGTCGTCATCTAATCAACAAACGGTTCTCATTCCGGTAACAAAGAAATTAACAAGAATAATATTTTCTGACTATCTTCAAATTTAACTCCCAAACTAATACAATCTAAGTATAAACCTCAAATTTATTTATGTGATCAATCATGAGTTTACCTTGCTGCAACCTGAAAGTGAATAACTTCTTCTGTAGGTACATCACACTCATATGATCATTCTGAATATACATAGCCTGAAGCTTATCCCAAATACCCTGAGTCGTTATCTCATCAGCGAAGTTGTAAGCCACATTGCGAGAAAGACGTAAATGAATCGTACTACATGCTTTCTGATCCATTTTACTCCACTTCTCGATAACCTCAATTGTTGTCTTATCTGATGATGGTTTCTTTTTATTATCTAGTGCATCATTCTGATCCAAACTAAGCAGAATATCTTTGCAATCCATCTGCTAAGCTTTAAAATTGTTCCTGCCATTGAATCGAACAATGTCGAACCCATGGACTTTCACATAGTCATCATCACGCAATGAAAAAGATATTTCAGTCATTTTATTTGACACCTTCAAAACACAAACACCAACCAACTGACACTCTGATACCACTTGTAAAGAAAATACATGCTAATGCAAATAATTTCAACACAAGTCCTAGACCTAGGTGGTGATAGTGAATGGCTAAGAACGTTATGCAAATAATAACAAACAACAAACAATATGCAGAAAATAAAGATGACGACGACTCTGTAACTATTTTATTGATATGAAAACACTTACTTGAAGATTACAACGTTGTCAACCAACGATCCTTGAGATTACCCAATCTCAAGCAAATAATACCACCAAAAGTTTGACGAAACTCGCAAACGAAGAACACTCGAAATCACCTGATTTCAATCCTTCTACTTGGCTACTTTTTCACGTTGCACACACCAATTCACGCCGAAACACGCAACCCGTTTCACGCCGTGCTCGTTGCTATTTTTCACTTCGTGGTGCTGTGTTGTATGTGTTGCTGCTGCGTTGTGTTGTTGTTGATCATTATGTGCTGTTGTTAATCGTTGTATGCAGCTTTTGATCATTGTATTTCTTGCAACTTCATGTTGTGTATGTGTTGTCTTTAAAATAGAGAAAGATGGAGGACTTTGAGTCCCACTTAAATTGCGAGCCAACAAAGACCTAGTCTAACTTTTCCCAATAAATTGGGAACCAATCAAACCACACAAGGATTTGGAGTCCTTATTTGTGAAGGACTGTGAGTTCTTCTCTATTTCTGTCTCACAATTTTCTCTTATCTAAAGCTATATTAAGCAATAATAATAAGTAAAAACTAAAGTGGCGTGTATTTCTGGAGTTAGAAGTTCTGAACGAGCTTCTGAATAAACTGTTTGTTTTACTTCTGAATGAGCTGTTGATTAGAAGCTGTAAAATTAAAAGGTGTTTGTTTTTAGGTGTTGGATGAGAACTGTTTGACAATTTTGCCCAACTGGGCTAAAAATTATGACAAAAATATTATGCTTAAAATCATACCGAATAATTGTTCAAATCCCCAACTGGGCTAAAAATTATGACAAAAATATTATGCTTAAAATCATACTGAATAATTGTTCAAATCCTAGATAATGTTACAATATCTTTCATTACAAGAATATCAAAATATGACCAAAGATGGAGTGTTGAAAATATACATGAAAGGGAGAATTGGAGAGATGAAGAAAAACTTGAAAATACAGAGAAAAAAAAACAAAAATGAATGAGAGAAAGGAAATAAGTTTCTTACCGAGTCCTTCTGAAGGTAGGTAAAACCACAATGATTGGTGAAGAGAATGAAGGTATGCCATCAAAATATAGCCTTATTTATTTTTAAGAAGAAAATTATGTTAAGATTATTATTGGAATAATTTTTTATTCAGCACTAGGTGCTAAGTGATCAGCACCTCCCCGTTTACTCCAATCAGAAGTAGAACTTCCGATCAGAACTAAAAACAAACACTCTAAACAATGTAGTCCACTTCTTATTAAGACTTCTAACTTCATTCAAAAACAAAAACAAAAACAAAAACAAACACCCTCTAAGTAGTAAAATTTACATTAAGTTGTTAAGTCTAACTTTAAAAATGTGAAATTGATTATTCAGTCATACTACACATCTGGGATAGTTTGAAAACCCATCCAAACCATGTATAACATTAATGTTGCCTAGTACTATCCAAGGATTGTGATTTCGCGAAATTATACGAAACTACGCCGAAATTTTCGTCTTTTTAAATTACGAAAATAAAAAGGGCGAAAGGGTTTTTCAAAAAATTTCGAGATTTTTTCGTAAATTACTCCTTTTTGGTAAAAATACAAAAACCGATTACTAAAAATACATTTTTTCAAAAATTTTCAGGATTCTTTTGTAAATTGAGTTTTTTTTTAATTATCATTTATTCTAATTATCTATTGATTCTTGAAACTAACCCCTAATTTTCTAATTATCACTTTTTCTACTTATATATTGGTTTTTTAAACTACCCATTGATTTTCTAATTATAGGTATTAATTTTCTAATTATAGGTATATTGGTTTCATTTAATGTGTTTAATACATTTATTTATTTGCATATTATTTTTTTTCACATATTTCATGTATCCTCGAAAATTTTACGTTTTTTCTTTACACACCGAAATATTTTTACAAAATATTTCTTAAAATCAGGAGATCGAAATTAACTCGAAAAACGAAATCACAGTCCTTGGTACTATAAAATGTCCTGATAAAGGTCTAATAAAATCACACAAAGTAATCTCGTATCGTAAGCAATCAAATAAAAAAAAGAAAAAAATGACCCAACTGAGTTGAACTCGAATACTCGGCCGATACCGAGTTGAACCTAATTACACGTCTCAGTTTTAATTACCCGGCAATTAATTGCAAACCGAGTAAATGGGACCAGGTCCCTTATTTAATATATGCCCACGTGGTCGTTACCGAGTACTCAGCAAGTAATCACCTGGTAAACTACCCAGCTCACAACACAAACTATGCAAATGTTGTCTCATGTAATTAAATTCTCAAACTTTAGAAACACCTTATGAAGTTGTAAAGTTTACAGAGAAATCCTGGTCTTTAACGAATTGAAGTTGAGTATGATACTAAAACTTATAATCCAAAGCCTGTATAGATAATGAAAGTGGATACGCTTGACAAAATCAAGTTGAACTCAAATAGAACAGTCCTATTTTGCATTAAAGCGGATGACAACAATCTAGAGCTTAAAGAATCTCTTATAAAAAAATTTCAAAGCATTTGAATTGTTCTAGATTCATAAGAAGGGCAAAATGACAACCTGCAGAGAGGAGAGTAGACACCAACTTTGAGGAGGTATGCCAATATGATAGACAAAGACCACCCTATTTCCTGCAGAAAACGTGAATGTGGCTGTCCAAAACAATGCTGCAGAATACTATAATTAAGTAATAGGAATTGGTAAAAGACAGGCAAAGGATGCTCCGCACTAATGACCTTTCCTTCGATTGATGCAGCTAAGACAAATATGATGAGGCTGGAAGGCAGGCAGGATTATGAGAAGAAGCTGGAGAACTGAGCTTTTTTCAGCAGTTATCAACATGTAGTATTTTATCAACCAGTTAGTAACAAGCAATTTATGCTTTACGGAGATTATTTTGTCCCTATTAGTGCTTTAACCCTAACACATCTCAGAAATACACAAAAAAGCAAAAAAATTAATTGGGAGAATTAGAAGAGAATTCTTACAAATTACGAGTATCGAGGATGATGAGGTTCTAGGCGCTTTTAGAGCAAGAAAGTAATGTAACCCATAAATGAAGATAGCATGTGGACACATAGTGTATGCCTGGTTCAACGAGACTGGATGCCCTGGGAAAATGCTAGTCACTTTTTTTAGAGATCTGAAACACTAGCAGAAAGAAAGCAAGACAGCTAGACAAGTAAAGTAGTTGCTTTTTTTTTGACATCGGGAGTTGTGTTCTTATTTAGAATAAAATTAAGGGGAGGACTTTAAGCCTCAAAGCATTATGCCTGAACATTAAAGCAAGGGATTCCCGGGAGAGGATGGAAAACAGGTTCTTTTATTGAGTACAAGCTCCATGGATGATCAGGGACTTCTTCAACCATTGTTTGATAAAGCGTTTTTGAGTACCGAGGAATAACAGAGGCGTGTGCTTCAATTTTTTAGAAACAAATGATGAAAACAATATAAAAAATCTTTAAAATATCAAGAAAATATGAAACAATCATCCATGCAAAGTGATAATATGAAACCAATCATAAAAGTAATTAAAGCGTTAGAATTAGTTCATCATTAAAGTTGATGTTGTTGTAGAGCTTAACAATAAAATTGTTTTTGTGGCACTACTAAGCCTGGATGTAACATGATTCAATCTTAGTAAATGGATGAGATAAGTCATATAATTTAGTTTTGTGGTACATGTGGTTAATACATTGGTTAACTAGCTAAGTATGATATTAAAAATAGGAACCTCCCATGATAATCCCTTGTACATCTATAAATATTTGTAAACCAAGTTATTAAAATTTGTAACCTTCCATGTTATCTCTTGTATATCTATCTTCCACTAAATATTATGTTATCTCTTGTAATAGTTGTAAACTTTCACTATTACATGTGTCAACTATATTATTTTTAGTATATTATATGTTAATAGACTAATAGTTGCAACACTCCACTATTATATTATTGTATACACCAATTAAATAACTTGTACGCCTCCTAAGGAGTCAATGCGTATATGCATCGCCCATACAATTCATACACATTATATACACATATCAATGCCTACGCTTTGAGGAGTTATTGGTTCACTTTGCATCAATCACCTTTTAAAACAATGTCTTCAACAACCTAACTTCTCGAAATTTTAGAACAAATAATGTACAAAACAAATCACCTATAAGCGAAGATAGAGGTCAAAGAAGCTCTAAGCCTCTTAGGTTCATCTGAAGCCATGTAAACCTAAGGGTTGAGGCCAGGGTTTCGTCTGGGAGAAATACAAGGGAGTTGGAGTCCTAACTATTGAGGCTGATAAGGAACTAAATCACAATCTAGGTTTTGGAAGTTTTTAGAACCAGAAATTAACATTAAAAAATAATAATAAATAAAAAATCATTTGTAAGTGGAAATAGGATGTGGATAGGTGGTGTATACTTGAGGACTAAGAAGCCTTAGCCACTTTGTTATACCTATCCTCGATCATGAGGTGCAATGGATTCCTCTGGGCAACCAATATGAAACTTCACCACTTAATGTCAACCAAGTGCATTGAGGAGTGCACGGCTATAAGTTCTATTTGTATGTAACTAGTTATTTTCCATTTAGATCATCTCGAATAGGTATTTCACCAAAATTGTTTACGAGCTATTTTTTTCTATGTGGTATGTTGGTAAAGGTTTACAAAAAATGACAGCACCAATATGCATACCAAAGAAAATTATGGAAAATTGATATAGCAATTTTTGTTATTCTTTTATTATCTCCTTATGCCCCACATGATATAAACAAAAGAATTTTAAAATAAAGTTATAATTATAAGTATAAAACTAAAATATATATTCTTTTTCCAACTGAATCATAAGATCACCTTGATCAAGTAGCCCTCCACTAATTTGAGTTTCTATTGGGGTGAGTAAATAACAAATGCAAACTCTCCAACAAGATAATTGCCGAGAAAATAGTTTCTCGAAAGCTAAAAGTTATCAAGTTTTCTCATAACATCAACTCTAAGTCTTGCTTTTCCTTGTTCTGCTTATGATTCTTCTAGTATCTAGGTGCGAGCCTTTATTTTACCCTTTGGTTACAGCTAAAACTTTGAATCAGAATGCAATTCATCAACCATTGAAAGAGCAAAGCACCCCATAAGAACAAAAGAAATGTGTTATCATGCAATTTATACAATTGACCTCTTCCAATCATCTTCTATTCCATTCAGCTAAACACTTTTCCAGTGTGTAAATTAATCAAACCACAGGGGAGCAAAAAAAGGTGAACAATTTTACATACGCATTCACTAGAAAACACAGATGCAATTAGAGTCAAGTATTATCAGAAGTGTGATTACAGTAATCTTCATCAGATAGAGAAGCTAACAGACCTCGTGGAGATCCCCAAACCGGAAGATCAAAAATCCATTGCTTTGACCTTTCCTCATCTTTCTCATAAATTGATTCAAAAACGTCACACAAGCTCGAAATATCCATCAGCATAGCTTCTTGAGCTTCCAACTACAATACAAACAAACCCCATTATTTCTAGAGCACCAATAAACTTTAAGAAAAAAAAAAACCCAATTGCAACATAAACAACTCAAAAACCCCAAATTTACCTGTAGGAGAAACTCATCGAGTATGTCTTGAGACCAAGATTTTGCCGGATCTGATGAAGGCTCTAAGGATTGTTGGGTCAGGGTATGGGTCTGAGTCTGATTTTGGAGCTTTTGGTACTTTTCGTCCATGTCCTGCAAGGTGTTTGACAAAATTCCCCAGTCATGGAGCTCCTTCTGATATTTGTCTTTGAGCGTCTTGATGGTGTTCTTCTTCCGGCGCTTCAGCTCTGCTTGTGAATCAAAGGGTTGTTCGGGCTCCGTGGGGGCTTCTTGGGTTCTCTGCCGTTTCCTTCTCTTGTAAACGAAGCCATTGTCGTTGCAGAGCTCCCACTCGTCCTGCCTCCATGACGGACCAGCCATGGCAAAGAGAGGGAGATGAGTTGAAATTCTAAAAATTGAAATTTTGGGAGGGAAGGACAAAGGTTGTGAGAGATTGATTTGAGGGGGATTTTGAGCAATTTTGGATTTGGTTTCTCGCTCTCTCTTCAAAAATTTTATTAGGTTACGATCAGGTGAGGTGTATTTCGACTTTGGAAACTGGAGCTTTAGCTCACTCTGTGTCTGCGGTCTTGAGATTTAGGACCCGCAACCGGATATCCAATAGTGCAATGTATGTGCCATCTGTTGTAAATAAATGCAAGAAAGTATAATGTAGTTCGAATCATATAAGATCTCCCTTGTTTTGATTATCTGCAACGATTTATTTATTGACCGTTGTCTCTCCCTCCTTTTCATTCTATATCTCACATTATTTACTGATGATACACCAAACCCTTTTCTAATCCACGGCGCTGTATATATGTCTTGATGATCTCATCAGCAAAGCAAAACAGGGTCGATTGCCTACCCAATTTGACAAGACCCAAATACAATTTCTTATTTCAAGGTGAAATGCCCATAAAAAAATCGTGGTTGAGAAGGTCAAAGCAGCAAAAGCCATTGAAATTTGTATTTTATTATATTAAGCCCAATTGGCAAAATTCAAAAGGTTGGATCCAAATTACAGCGCCCTATTAAGCCCACACGTCAAATGACAATGCTTAATACCCATAAGGCCCAATCAGGCAATTATCCGAGGGATCACCTAAGACGGACATGCCAGCAATACATTGAATCCGACTAGAAAACATATACCAGAGTATAAGTCATGCATGTAAACTTTCTTGCATGGACAACAATCCAAAAGGGAAACTTTCCTACATTGACGACTCCCAACTAGGAAATGATCTTCAACAAGATCTCTTTCTATAAACTACGTCACCAAAGACCTAGCCGAACGAGGACTCTCGCATTATAAATAGGACATAGAGTTGATGAAGAAAGGTACGCTACAAAACCCAATTTACATCTTTAAGTTTTTCTCAAGTCTTGTCTGACTTTAGCATCGGAGTGTCATCGGCCACCATAATGGTTGTTCTTGACTCACGTGCGTTCCCTATGCAGATCCAAGTCAATGTCAAGGAAAGCAAGATCCAACTACATCAGTTTAGCGTCATCCGTGGGGAACGGTGAAGTTCCTTGAAAGACAGTGATATCACCCTTCCTCACAATCCAGATATGGTGACCACTAGATCTCGCAACAATGAAGACAACCCTGAACCCTCGAACGCTCGTACTGGAATAGCGACACTCGTTCCAATGTATCCGGCACCGTGGGCTAACAAAATCAGACCTCCGCGCCGGTAGCAGCCGCGGGAGATACCAGGGTGGATCTACTGTCAACCCAGATGCAGCAAATTGCACAAGCAGTAAAGATGTTCACTCAGCAGAACCCTCCACCCGCGGAAGGAGGCTGGGAGCAACAAAGATCCCCATCCCCAAAAAACACCAAATAACACATTCAAGATAGTTGCACGGGGCTCTCGGTGAACTAGAGGCGAAAGAGCAGCCAACGGAGACCCAACGTCTAGGGCTGACAAACATGTCTCCCAGAACCCCCTCCGACTAGGGGCCACCAATCATGTCGCGATTTTCAACCTTACTATCCTTCCGTTCATGGATCATATATCATGAATGAGCCCTTGACGAAAACTTCACTCTGCCGAAACTGGAGTTCTATGACAGGATGATAGACTCGTTCGATCACTTGCCTCACTTCCAGCATGTAATGGAGCTCAAAGAATGATTTGAAACAATAATGTATCAGTATTCCCAACCAGCCTGGAAAAATCAGCGTTGACCCGGTTCCACAACCTCCCTCCGGCGACTCATTCCGGACATTGACGATAGCATTCACCTTTATCGGATCTAAATCCGCCATTCCCCTCAATTTCAGTCTGCCTGACATCTTCAACTCTATCAAGAATTGGGGAGAGCTGAAGTGGCCCGCCAAACAGCAAGAAGACCCCTCCTGGCATGACAACAACAAATACTTTTTTTTCACAACAACAACGACATTGAGAATTGCGTCAAGAGGAGGAAACTCAAGGATTTCTTGAGCCCAAGTGTCAAACTTGACCGGGCAAATAAAGAGGAGCAAGCCTCCATCAAAACTGAGGCCAAGGCAGCGAACGTTACATACGCCTTGCATGGAGTAGCTCGGAAGCCGAATAATCAAACAGGTCCCGAAAAGAGAGCCCTCCGAGATATGCAGACCTGGTCAACCTACGAGGACCAATAGGTGCAGCACGCTCCTGCCTAGACCCCGACTTTATCGCTGACCTTCACAGATAAACACCTCCAAGGCGTTTAGTCTCCGCATAACGACGCCCTAGTAATTACAGTCTTCATAGCAAACTGGGATGTAAGGAGATCTTTGGGAGACACCGAGAGCTCCTTGAATGTATTGTTCCTCGCTGCATTCCGCAACATGCAATTGAAAGAATAGGACCTAGTGCCCGCTAGTCTCCCCATGGTTGGATTCAGCAGGGTGAAGTGTTTTCTTGTCAGGAAGATCAAATTGACAGTAGTGTCGGGATAGTCGCGATGTCAAAGGGTCCAATTCCAGGAGTTCATGGTGGTCTCCGCCTCCACACCTTCTGTCCTCAACAATATCTTTTGTCTATGGAGGAGGAGGTTATTTTATTGTAATTGCTTATAAATCAAAGCTTTTTTCTAATCAAAGAGAGATAAAAAAAAAATCCATACTTTATTAATCACCTTTTTGTTTAGGTTGGGGGTATTTGTTTAATCATCTTGATGTTTAGATTGGTGGGTATTTGTTTAGTTGTTTAAGTTTTGGGTGAGTTTCATATTTGTTTAAGCTTTGGTGGGGTATTTCATGTTTGTTTAAGCATTTGATTTATCATCTTTGTACAAGAGAGCTTCATATTTGATTTTTAATTTAATTTAATTTGTTTATTTGTTTAGGCTTTGACAAAGTGGGTATTTGATCCTTGAAGCTTAAATGGGTATTTAATTTTATCTGCTGAAAATGTCATTATCTCAAGTTACCAGAACATGAGAACCCGCAAAGAGCTTTTACCTAAATCTACTGTGCATCTACATTGACTCATTATGTATGTTTCTCTTGTAACACTTTTAAACTCTATTTTAATCATATTTATCTATTTATTTTAAAAATTAAATTATTCATGATGTTTTGCCCCCCTTTGTCTGCAATCCTGAATCCGCCCCTGTCTACGATCAAAGTGCGTAGTCACAGAAGGTGGGAAAGAGCTTGAATCCCTGGAGTCTTAGGTCACCAAAAAAAGTTGCTCTGATACCATATAAAGAAAATATTTGTAGAATTGTATTAATTGTTGCTTTTCTTTGACTGAATACAAGCTTATATAAGCTAACTTCTACCTAACCTTGTGGAAATAGGAAACTTAAAACTTCCTATACAAAATAGAGTCTTATTCTGACTTTCCTATTTTAAATTTTCTACTTGTAGATGTGAATCAATCTTGGACTTGGGCTTGGCTATGTTGAGTGCAAGCCCTACATATTCTAACACAGATGGTGCTGCGAGCAAAAGCAACCAAAGCTCTATGCGGGTTCCTCCTGTTCCAAAGGCAGCTTCTTGTATACGTGGGGATATAACACGAACAACACAACCATAGCTCTCCAGGATCTCATGTGCAACAAACTTCCATGTTATGTTGTCTTCTATTGCACCTTAAAAGAGATCTGCTCCAAATGGTGTAGTGAATGCATTTGCTTATTGTCACGGGCTTTCTTTTCACAAGTACTTCCCGTGCGGCACTAGCAAACTTTGCCCCAAGTTATCAAAGAAAGCTAGTCAGCCTTGCCCACAAAAGACTTACTTAGACTTTGGAAAACTAAGCAAGCTAAGAACACACAAGAGAGCTAAAGAGAACTAGAACTAGTATTGCTTGAATTCTCTGAGGTGATTACAACAAATGAGGCCTTAGCCTATTTATACAACTCCACCTCCTCAATGGATGGTGGTGATCAATTTAATCTAACGGTCTATAATGAGTTTCTACACACTTCCTTAGAAATATCTAAGGACTAGAATCCTATGGAACTTTATGGAATCTTATGGGAGATTCTAGAGAACTCTCTCTAGAATAATGTGGAATACTCTACTTTATGTACACTTGCCAACCTCACTTGGCCAGGCAAGAAAATAGTTGTGACATTCTCCCCCACCTAATCAGGCGACGTCCTCGTTGCCTTCAAATCCTCGTACGCTTTGATTTGTTCCTTGAATTGCCACAAATGTTGGATTGGCTCCCAACTAGCTTCACTTTCTGGCAATCCGGCCCTTCCACTTGACGAGTAACTCATGCGTGGGAGGTTGGTTGGAATGACGCACCACACGATCTGACAAGATAATCTCTGGTTCCTTGTCATCTTGGATCCTCATGCCCATTGGTGCTCTTTGTGAAACTCCTCTGTTTGGATCATCCCGATCCTCCTTATACTGTTTCAGTAGGCTCACATGGAAGACTGGATGAAACTTGATCCTCGGCGGCAACTCGACCTTGTAGGCTTGCTTTCCCACTTTCTTGACTATGGGGAAAGGACCCTCATATCTCCTGATAAGGCCACGATGTAGTCCAGAAAGTCTGGCATGAGCATGCATCTTGACAAGCACAAGGTCTCCAACCTGGAACTCTCGAGGCCGTCTCTTCTTGTCGGCCCACTTCTTCATCCTCTTGGATGCCTTTTCCAGGTAAGCTCGAGCCTCATCAACTTGATCATTCCATCCTTTGGCAAACTTATAGGCTGATGGACTCACTCCAGTGTAGCCAGTGGCAATAGAACTCGGGGTCATAGGTTGTTGTCCCATGACAATCTCAAATGGGCTACGACCCGCCGCTTCACTCTTCTGCAAGTTGAAAGAGAATTGGGCAACATCTTGCAACTTAGCCCAATCTCGCTGGTTGGCACTCACATAGTGCCTAAGATATAACTCCAGCAAGGCATTCATCCTTTCCGTTTGACCATCCGTTTGAGGATGAAAGCTAGTAGAGAAATTGAGGTCGGTACCCAATAACTTGAACAACTCAGTCCAAAATTTCCCCGTGAACCGAGTATCCCGATCACTGATGATAGATTTGGGCACACCCCAATACTTCACCACATGTTTGAGGAATAAATGTGCGGTTTGCTCGGCTGTGCACTCCTTGGATGTGGGAATGAAGGTGACATAGTTCGAGAATCTGTCCACGACCACAAGTATCCAATTGCAACCCTCTGATGCAGGCAACCCAACTATGAAATCTAAGGAAACACTCTCCCAAGGTCTCTCTGGGATGGGGAGGGGTTCAAGTAAGCCTGCAGGTGATTGTTGCTCTACTTTGTCTTGTTGGCATACAAGACAAGTCTTCACATACGCTTCGATATCATCCCTCATATGTGGCCAGTAATAGGAATCTTCAACAAGAGCAAGAGTCCGATGTATACCTGGATGTCCCGCCCACTTGCTATCATGGCATTCTTTCAAGACTTCCTTCCTTAGGTTGTCGTGAGGTGGAACATAGATTCGCCCTCCCTTAGAGTATATCAAGTCGTTCTCCACCCAAAACCTTCTTGTCTTCCCATCTTTGACAAGAGCTATGATGGTTTGAGCCATGGAATCATGTGCCAATCCTTCCTTTATGCGTCCCTTCAAGTTGCTTTGAGGTTGACTTATGTCAGCAAGTTATCCTTTTCTACTCAAAGCATCCGCAACAAGATTAGCTTTGCCAGGCTTGTACTCCAAAGTGTAATTGAACTCTGCCAAGAAATCTTGCCACCTAGCTTGCTTTGGTGTGAGCTTCTTTTGTGTCTGGAAGTAGCTAGTGGCAACATTGTCGGTCTTGACCACAAATTTGCTCCCAAGCAAGTAATGTCGCCATGTTCGTAGGCAATGCACAACCGCCGTCATTTCCTTCTCTTGTACTGTGTACCACCTCTCAGTATCATTGAGCTTCCTACTTTCAAAGGCAATAGGATGCCCTTCTTGCATCAATACCCCACCAATAGCAAAGTCGGAAGCATTCGTGTGTACCTCAAAATACATAGAATGGTTGGGAAGTGCCAACACCGGTTCTTCCACAATTGCCTTCTTCAATCCTTCGAAAGCTTGTTGGCATTTTGAACTCCAATCCCAACTTCGTCCCTTCTTGAGCAAGTCCGTCAATGGAGTGGCTATGGAAGAGTAGCCTTTGATGAACCTTCTGTAATAGTTCACCAAGCCAAGGAAAGATCTTAACTCGGTGACTTTGGTCGGTGGCTCCCATTCTTGGATGGCTTGTACCTTGGACTTGTCCATACGAAGCTTGCCTTTGCCAATGATATGACCCAAGAATGTCACCTCCTCTTGGGCAAATGAGCACTTCTTTTTGACATAGAGCTCGTTTTCCTTCAAGGTTTGGAACACTTGCCTCAAGTGTTCCACATGTTCCTCCAATGTCTTACTATAGATCACAATGTCATCAAGGTACACAACTACGAACCGATCAAGGTAAGGAGGTACCTTATTCATTAGAGTGCAAAATGTGGCCGGCGCATTAGTTAAACCAAATGGCATGACTAAGAACTCGTAAGACCCGTACCTTGTAACACATGCTGTCTTTGGTTCATCTCTTTCGGCTATGCGGACTTGATAATATCCCGAGCGCAAGTCAAGCTTGGTAAAGTACCTTGCATCACCAAGTTGATCAAAGAGATCCGCAATAAGAGGAATCGGGTACTTGTTCTTGATAGTGACCTTGTTGAGTGCTCGATAGTCGATACAAAGCCGTAGGGATCCATCATGTTTATTTTGAAATAAAACCGGCGCACCATATGGAGCTTTGGAGGGTCTGATATAACCAGCATCTAGTAAATCCTTCAATTGTCTTCTTAACTCCTCGAGCTCAGGAGGTGCCATACGATAAGGAGCAAATGCGGGTGGCTTTGCTCCAACTACCAACTCAATAGCATGATCCACCTCTCTCCTTGGAGGAAGCTTCTTAGGCAATTTGGCAGGCATAACGTCCTTGTACTCCTTGAAAACATCTTGGACAACCTTAGGTGCATTCACCTCTCCATCCATGGGACCTTCATCTTCCTTGAGGGTAGCCAAGTAAGTAGGTTCATTCCTCTTTACTCCTTTAGAAAGTTGGAGAGCGGACACCATTCTCTCCTTACTTATCTCCCTTACTACGGGCACAACACAAGGTTGTCCCTTCTCCATGATGCACATGGTGTTGGCATATGGTACCAGAAAAGCCTTCACCATGTCCAAGAAATCTATACCCAAATAGAATTTGTGATCATCAATTGGGGCAATAGTTATGTCGACTTTACCTTGCCATTGTCCAAGCCGAATATCGGTGCCACGAGCTATTCCTTCAATTGGGAGACTTTTAGCATTGACTCCCTTGATATATCATTTCTCCTTCGTATATGATAGGCCAATTTCTTCAGCAAGGTCTTTGGCCATGTAGACTGTGTCGGCTCCGGTATCCACCATGGCTTTCAAAGTCTTGTCCCCGATCTCGGTCTCCACGTACATCTTTCCACGTGGTTGTTCTTCGACCTTAGCTTGAATGGCACTTAGGAGATTCATTGAGGCGATCCTCCTTTCCTCCTTTGCTTCTTTCTCCATGACAAGCGCGACAAGTTACCCCCGATTTGGACACTCAAATGCCCGATGGGGTCCATTACATAAGAAGCAAGATATCTTCTTGGGTGATCCATCTCTTTTTTCTTTCCCCTTGTCTTTGGAGTATTTGTGTTCCTTGGAGGACTTCTCTTTGTCTCCCCCACCTTTGCCATCATTACTCGGCCTTTTCCCTTGCCCCTTGGATGAGTCCTTTCTCTTAAACTCAATTAAGGATTCGGCCGTAGCCATAGCCGTTGCAAGGTCTTGCACACCTCGCCTCTTCAATTCCAACTTGGCCCAACCCGTTAGGCCATCAAGGAAGCTAAACAAAACATCCTTTTCTCCCATGTCAGGAATCTCCAAGAGCAACTCCGAGAACTCCTTCACATACTCCCTTATGTGGCCTTCCCTATGTTGAAGGCGACGAAGCTTGGCCCTAGCTTCGTTTTCGACATCCTCCGGGTAGAATTGTCTCTTGAGTTCCTTCGTGAATTCTTCCCAAGTGTCGATGGTGCACAATCCTTTCTTGACATCTTCAGACCTTCTTCGCCACCAAACTACATCATTTAAATATAAGGAGACACTACGTACCTTTGATGCTTCATCCATTATGCCAACTGCATCAAAGTAGCGCTCCATGTTCCACAAGAAGTTGTCGATCTCCCTTGCACTCCTTGCCCCACCATAGGCCTTAGGTTTGGGAGCTTCGACTCTGTGGGTGATTGTCCCTGGTGTAGTTCCACCATTGGCTACCGCAATCATACACACACTGAGTTGAGTTTCTAGCTTCTCAACTCTTTCCTTGTAAGCACACATCTCTGCATCTTTGGCAACAATTTGGGCTTCAAGGGACTCGATCTTCTTGGACACCATGTCCACTACTGTGTTCAAGGCTCCTTGCATCTCTTCCCGGAGCTCATGGTCCTCGCCATTGGACGCTTGCCCCTCGATGCGTTGGTCCATGTCTTCGACTTTCTCCCTCAAGTCGGACATGGTGGCACACAACTTTGCCAACTTTTCATCCATCGCAGCGATCATGTCCTTCGACTTGTCCTTGCGGACTTTCCCACCTTTGTCAGTGTTGCCAATTGCTGGGTTGTTGACCTCTGACGACATTCTCTTGTGTAGAATGATTTCACAAACCTTGCCAAACTTGGCTCTGATACCAACTGTCACGGGCTTTCTTTTCACAAGTACTTCCCGTGCGGCACTAACAAACTTTGCCCCAAGTTATTAAAGAAAGCTAGTCAGCCTTGCCCACAAAAGACTTACTTAGACTTTGGAAAACTAAGCAAGCTAAGAACACACAAGAGAGCTAAAGAGAACTAGAACTAGTATTGCTTGAATTCTCTGAGGTGATTACAACAAATGAGGCCTTAGCCTATTTATACAACTCCACCTCCTCAATGGACGGTGGTGATCAATTTAATCTAACGGTCTATAATGAGTTTCTACACACTTCCTTAGAAATATCTAAGGACTAGAATCCTATGGAACTTTATGAAATCTTATGGTAGGTTCTAGAGAACTCTCTCTAGAATAATGTGGAATACTCTACTTTATGTACTCTTGCCAACCTCACTTGACTAGGCAAGAAGATAGTTGTGACATTATGCAAGGAGCCAAATACTAAATAACAAAATAAACTAGGATTCGATCTCTGCCAAATGCATTTTATGGTTTAGGGATTCAATAAAAAAAAAAAACTCGATTGCTCTTAAAAAAAAATCAATAATATATTTCTTATGCTGCAGAATGCATAAATTATGCCAAAGGGGTTGTGGTCGATTGGTTAAGGCGTTGTGGACTTGATCCACAGATCCTTGCTTCGAGACCCACTGGAGGCATCTTTATTTCGGGGTGGTGTTCGACCCGTAGGTCGCATCTCGGGAGTAGGTTACGGATCCTATGCTGAAAAAACCGGCTTGCCTTTCAAAAAAAAAAAAAAAAAAAAAAAAAAAAAAAAAAAAAAAGAATGCATAAATTATGTCATTTTTATTTTTCTTCCTTTTCGAGTGTTTATGAATGCTGTGTCAATACTTTGAGTCATGTTACTGGGACAAAACTGTGGGTGCCCCAAGCAATGACTATAACTTTCAGGTTTACAAAATTTTTGTGCTCTTGAGATGCCAATATTTCTTGGGTGCTACAACTCCAAGACAAGTCCTACTGTGAGTTTTAATGTTAAAAAAAAGGTTTCAGCCAAAATATAGTTGCATCATTCATAAGTTCCTTAAAATTTATTCTGTTTAGAAGTTGCAACTCTTCAGAAATTGAGGAATTGTAGCCATATGCAGAAGACACAAAAGTGATGCCACACATGGGAGTGTTCCACACATAGCCAAGGGTCATAAATTCAAATTTCAAACTACTAACCACCGTATGCAGAAGAATTAAGATCTTTGACATCAAAGGACTTGCATCAAAACCAACATTTCGCATGATCTAGATCTGTATCCAGTGGCAGTAATCATCAGGGATCTTCTAGATAAAAAAATAGGTTTCACCTAAATATTGTTTTTCATGTAATTATTGTTACTATCTAGTTTGCTTTCTTATATTCGTCTTATACTGTATCTAGTTTTCCAAGTTCCAAATAGCAGGCCGGATCACTTGTAGTCTCATTTATGCTACATGTGCAGATATTTCCCTATCACTTGGAACAATTATATGCTCATTGTGATACCTTAAAATATATAAATCACTTCAAAAAAACAATAACAAATCAATAATTTGACACAAAGTAACGAGTTTGATATTATCATATAACGCATATCAGGCCCAGTCATCATCAGTCAAAACAAGCACACCACCTGCTGGTGCTCCCGTCAATATGATTGCAACCTTGCCAC
Source organism: Berberis vulgaris (assembly GCA_963556465.1). Classification (NCBI taxonomy): domain Eukaryota; kingdom Viridiplantae; phylum Streptophyta; class Magnoliopsida; order Ranunculales; family Berberidaceae; genus Berberis; species Berberis vulgaris. The sequence continues at coordinate 44,830,898 of OY747124.1, forward strand.
CAACACGTATGCAATAAAGCCTCCTCAATCAAGTTGCTCAGTGCCTGAACGTAGAGCTGATTCTTCAACAGAAACTTCTAGAGATTGTGACATTTTACTTAGTTCTACTGTGCGTTGTTGCTCATGGGCTAAAGGTCCACAGCCCCAACCAAATCAGCCAGTACATCAGACACATTGCATGGTCTGCCTGACCAAGCACATGAGAACGAATGAAAAGTTTTCTATACAAGCTGAGACTGCATTACTATCACTGATATTTTGAAAATAAGGTTCCATGATGAAAATTTTATACATGTTTCAGAATAGTGATCACAAAGATCTAAAAAGCAGTGTTAGTGAATCGTGAATTGTATAGTAAATCGGAAGGTATAAGATTTCGATTTAATCGTAAATCGTAAGATTCACAATATTATAAATATATATTTAAATTAATAAATATCCATACTTATAAATATGCAGCCATGAAACAGCTCGACAACCACCAATTACAGTCTGGGCCAACAGGCATGAGCCGCATGACATCTCAAAACTTGGGTCCCAAAATTGAAAATGAATCTTCCAACTAAGATAATGAGACTCCAATTAGTCAGAGGGGAAGACCCAATCTCGGCCAGCCATAAGAGAAATCCACCACGATCTACCTCGACAGCCCAAGCAACAACAGAGTCGTCCAGATAGGCTTTTGCCTAAGCAAAGAATTGGCAGAACGACCGATAAACCTGTTATGGTAAAATCAAGATGTCTTTGCCTGAATGATGTGGGACATGGTGGGAATTGACCCCTTCGTGATTACTCATCGACTAGAGGTTGACCCCGCGCGAAAAATCATCAGGCAGAAGAAGATACACATGGCTCCAGAGAGAAAACAAATCATAAATGAAGAGGTACAGAGACTGGGGAATATGATCAAAGAGGCATGATACCCAAATTGGCTGGGGAATATGATCAAAGAGGCATGGTAACCAAATTGGCAAGGGAATATCGTCTTGGTAAGAAAAAAAAAAGGGACATGGGAAATAGAGAGTCTGCATAGATTACACATACTTAAACAAGGCATGTCCGAAAAACAGTTTTCCACTTCTCCATATCGATCAAATTGTGGACGCCACGTCCAGACGCAACCTCCTGAGTTTCATGGACGCCTACTCCGGGTATAACCAGATACAGATGCATTCCTCAGACTAAGAGAAGACCTTTTTCATAATAGAAAGAGGGATATATTGTTACCGGGTGATGTTGTTCAGCTTAAATAACGCAGAAGCTACATATCAGCGACTAGTCAACCGGATGTTCAAGGAACAAATCGGCAGAAACATGGAGGTCTACATAGACAATATGCTGGTAAAAAACCTTTGCAACCCAGATCACTTCGCCGACCTTGACGAAGCATTCTGTCAGCTCTGCAGGTACCGGATGAAACTCAACCCACAAAAATGTACATTTGGGATTGATTCAAGCAAATTCCTAGGTTACATAATGAACCGAAGAGGAATAGAAGCCGACCCATAGCAAATTCAGACTCTTCTCGATATGAAGTCTCTGACCACTATCAGGGAAATTCAAAGCCTGACTGGGAGGGTGGCAACACTCAATGGATTTATATCCAAATCATCCGACAATTGCCTCCATTTCTTCAAATTTTGGAAAGGAAGCAAAGGCTTCAGATGGGATGAAGAGTGTGAAAGAGCCTTCCAGAGTCTAAAAACATATTTGGGAAGCACAAAGCTACTTTCGAAACCAGCGCCAGGGGAGACACTTTATTTACATATGTCTGTTTCAAAGCACGCCGTAAGTTTGACTCACGTACGGAACGATAAAGGAGTACAACGACCAGTGTACTATGCCAGCAAAACCTGTATAAAAGCATAAACAAATTACCCGAACCTAGAAAAGCTAGCTCTGGCACTAGTCGTCTCCTCCAGGAAACTGCGACCCTACTTCCAGACCCACTCCATAACGGTCCTGACCAAACATCCACTTCGTACAGTGTTGCACAACTAGAATTATTTGGCAAAATGGTCAGTGGAATTGGGGCAGTTTGATATCACTACGTTCCAAGAACCGATATCAAAGCTCAAGCGTTGGCAGATTTCATCGCCGAATTTACTGTCAGTGGGGAGCAAGAGTCTGGCAACAAAAGGCAGAAGCCAATCGACCAGGAATGGATCCTATACTGTGACGAGTCATCCATAGAAAAGGGAAACAGAACGGGAATCACCCTTCGTTGTCCAAGCAGTTTCACCCTGGAGAAAGCTGTCAGGTTCAGACTCTCGGCCTAGTACAATGCAGAATATGAGGCTTTCCTATTCGACATAAAGCTTGCTAAGGGAATCAGGATAGATGAGCTGACTGCGTACAGTGATTCACGCCTGGTAGTTAAACCAGGTCAAAGGGGAGTTCAACAGCAAAGATCCCAGGATGATGGCTTACCGTGAAAAGGTAATCAACGTCATGAGCAGATTCAAAAGGTTCGAACTCCTATAGTATCTCCGTGACGATAACCACAGAGCCGACACACTGGCCAAGCAGGCCTCAACCACGATCGAGGTTTTTGATGGGCTCGTCGAATTCCAAGAACAACCAACTCTGGAACAAGAAGAACCGACAAAGTCTACACAACAGATGTAGAGACAAGCTGGATGAATCTTTAAAACATAGCACCGCGGTACACTCTCCTAAATGACAAGCTAGAAGGTATGCCACATGACCCCTCCTCAGATGCCTCAGCTCCCTCAGAAGCGAACCGTGTTCTTATAAAGATCCATGGCGACATCTGTGGGAACCACCCAGGCGGGAGAACTCTGGCCTACAAAGCCCTAACTTTAGGGTACTATTAGCCAAAGATGCAGTAGGACGCCAAGGATATCATCTGCAGATGCGACAAATGTTAGAGGTTGGCACCGTATATGCACATGCCCGCTCAGCCTTTGGCTCCGATAACTAGCCCATAACCACTCGCGCAATGGTGGATGGACATCGTCAGGCTGCAACTGGCCTCAGCTAATAGGATGTTCCTCCTGGTAGTTGTGGACTACTTCACTAAATGAGTCGAAGTCGAGCCCCTGTCCAAGATAGGCCAGAACCAAATTGAGAAGTTCATATGGGCCTCTATCATCTGTAAGTTCGGCATCTCAAGAACACTAGTCAGTGACAACATAACTCAGTTCGAAGGCAGTAAGGTTGAAAAATTATGTAAAGACCTTGGCATCAACCACCACTTTTCCTCACCTAGGCACTCGCAACCAACGGCCAGGCGGAAGTCACCAACATAACAATCTTAGAAACACTCAAAAGGAAACTTGACGCGGCCAAGGGAAAGTGGGTCTCAGAGCTACCAGGAATACTCTTGGCATACAGGACCACCAAAAGAACCCCCCCCCCCCATTGGGGACCCTATTTTGTTCTAGCATGTTGGTCGGAAGCGATGGTCCTGGTGGAGCTTGGAAAGCTGACTTTTCGGATAAAGGAGTTCAGGCCGAAAGACAACGACGAAGCTTCACGTGTTGAGTTAGACCTCCTCGAAGAAAGGAGAGGTCAGGCCTCTGCCAAGATAGCCGCCTATCAACAAAAGATGGCCCAGTACCACATTCCTCCAACTGCTTTCTTAAGGAGTCTGTCTAATAGAGCACATTCAAATATGACTTCCGCAGTTTAACAAAAGCCTTCTCCACAGCATGGACTCTACTCCGGGCATCAAGGTGCACCTCATTCCAATCCAATGACACGCCAGCCTCGCCCTTGGATGTCGACACTATCCCGAGGGGACCCTTCAAAGACACCAACTCCGCAACTGAGGCCTTCTCAACTGAAAGCTCAGCTTGATGCTCAACTCCATAGTCTAAGGGTGGGAGTGAGGGAGAATAGCCACTCCCCAAGGTGGCATCTTCAATAGATTGGGGAGCATCGATAGAGCCGGTGGCGGGATTGAAAGCTTAGACTTTGCCGAGGTCCGCCACCTCTCAACAATTTCCTTCCAGAACAATTAAGGGAGCATGAAGCTCAAGCTCAACACCTTGCTCTCCCAGAACTATCTCTTGAGCAGACTGATTGGGAAAAGGGTACAACGCTATTCAGAAAGATAGAGGATGCACATAATTCTTCAAGAAGATGGTCAATGTGCATAGTACTGCCTCGTTAAAACCTTGACAAGAAAACCTAGTGTGATAAAACCACGATGAAGAAAAAAAATACAACCACCAATTTTGCATACTTCAGGATGCTCCATGCGCATAATGTTGTCTCATTAAAACCTTGACAGGAAAGCCTAGTAAGAAAAACCTTGTCGAAGGAAAAAGAGTACAACGCACATAAATCAAATATAACATACTTCTATTATGATTTCGAAACATACTTCTAGATGTTTTCATAACATACTTCTGATGGCATACCGGGGCGTATACTTATAAACACTCCCTTTGATAATGACTTCCCTCATGATAATAGAACTTGAATTAAGTGGATGATTAAAACAATTTGATAAAAAGATCTACAAGGTTGTCACTATATTGAATCTGTTTGACTTTTATCGCATGGTTCTGGAGCTCATGTGGGTAGAATAACTTGTTTTTTTGTATTTGAACAATACATGCAACATTGATGTCATAAATTGTAGTCATCTTACCAATATGTTTGTTTAATAGACCTCCTAGAAATAGTTGCACTACAACTAATAAATATAGAAACTGGTCGTGAATAACCCTTATAAGGGTCAAACAGAGAATTTGAATCTGCATCTAAGTGAGAATGGTTAGATTAATCACAGAAATAAACTTAGATCAATGACCCCACGAAGATATAAGTGTAACTTCATTGTAATATCCACAAATCGGTGCAAGACTATACCTTGCTAGTAAATACATATGAAAATATTATATCAGATTATGCATTTGGTGCCAAATACAACAATGCACCATTTCATTTCCATCTTTTGGTTGATACAAGTCTTGCATTAGTCAAATGATCATAGACTTACTAAATGGATGAGAGTTGTCATGTTAAAATTATTATAAAATCTTTTGAATATATACTGATGATACACCAAACCGTTCGTTAATCCGCGTCGTACACGTGTCATGATGATCTCGTCAATAGAGCAAAACAGACCCAATTGTACGCCCAATCTAGCAAAGCCCATAGAGGCAGGGTCCAAGAGGTTGGACCCAAACAACAACGCCCTAATAAGCTCGTACGTCACATGGCCAAGCCCTATATCCATAAGACCTAATAAGGCAAGTATCTGCGAGATCGACCTAAGACGAGTATGCCAGTGATACATTGATTCCGATTAGGAAACAAATATCGGATTATAAGTCGTGCATGGAAACTCCCCTGCATGGACAACACTCCACAAGAGAAGAATCTCCCGCAAATCTAGGAGCACAAGTCGTGTAGGAAAACTCTCTTACATGGACGACTCCTAGCCAAGAAAAGATCTCCAGCAAAATATCTTCCTAAACTACATCGCCAAAGGCCTAGCCAAACAAGGACTCTCGCATGATAAATAGGACACATGGTTGAAGAACAAAGGTATGCTACAAAAC